>JAODKF010000001.1:37168685-37181642 GCA_026779585.1 Mormyrus proboscirostris | reverse complement strand
CAAGCCAGAGTCTCTCTTCCTGCCAATCAAAAGCAAGCCAGAATGGCTCTTCCTGCCAATCAAAAGCAAGCCAGAGTTTCTCTTCCTGCCAATCAAAAGCAAGCCAGAATGGCTCTTCCTGTCAATTTACAAGAGACTAGAAACACATCTCCCATGCAGGGTTCCAGCAGGGCTGGGACACCAATCCAGGTTAATGCACAGAAGAGCTGCCCCCAACCCTGCAGGTACGAGTCCCGAGAGCTACACACTGAACCATAGTACCTCCCCCCTACGAAATATCAGAAGTGAGATCTTATCACCTCAGAGTACATAGAGGTCATTTATTTATAGCTACACTTTGCAAAGAGATGCACAGCTATTAACATTTATCCAAGCACTCTGTACTGTAAATTGTTGTACCTAGTCTGAGCGCTTATTCTGGAAACTGAAGTAAATCAATTTTCTTCTATTTTTAAAAGAATATTTGACCAAACTGAAGTGATTTACCAAGTCTTAATTGTTTAAACAACTTTAATGTAACAGATTTTCGGCCATCGGCTTGCTGTCAACAATGGCCGGACTTTTGAACCTTTGTGTCCACAGATGCTGAAGGAAGGAAGTCATCCTGTTCCCTGTGGCCACCTGACATAACTCCCTGAAGGGAGGAAGGCTTTGTTAGCCATGGCCCTTACAGCGATCAAACGCTTTTCCCGACAGGCTAGCTCATATGTGCCTCGTTTACATGGGTGAGAGACCCAGTATAGAAAGATCCAGCATGTGTCACCAAGCCATGATTACAGACTGGTTTGAAATGTGCTGTGTTAGCTTTTAAAGCAGCATCAGTCTCAGAAATGACACTGAGCCTGTTTAAAACTGCTCTACCTTCAGCCTCAAAGGCCTCGCATGTTGTTTCCTTAAAAAAAAAAAAAAATCCCAAAAATTCAACAGTACATGTAAACACTTCTAATCATATATACTGTAAGTCTTTAGCTGTTAAATATCCATGTTTGTTATTTCCTGCACTTGTTAACATCTCAGAATGAATGTTTGCTACATATTCCTGCTTGCTTTCTGTATCTTGCTTTCTGTACTGTATTAACAGTGAAATATTCTCCAATAATGCCCTGGGCCTCCTATGCACACATGAATTGTATTGGTAGCCTGGATGTTTGATGGGAACTTTGTCAAACTGACTGCTGTAGCTGATGATCCGCACAGCAGGAAGTGAAACGTGCAGCTTTATCTCATTACCAGAAGAGTGAAGAAGCTCCATTTGCTGGACACTCCAGCGACAGACCTCGGATTATCTAATTTTACTGAATCTCCCCTGAGACACCAATTATTTTGTCTTTACCAATTCCTAGAATTAAATATCGAGGAACATGCATCAGCATTCTGGTTTATTTGTGCACAGGACATTGATTCTAAACAAGCTTTATTTTTTAGATAATATTTTGCAGAGTTGTTTAAAATGAATAAATTACTCCAGTGTGTTTGTAGTCAAGACTCTGCCAGCCCTCTAAAACCAGTATGTGCCTTTTAAAACAGAACCTCAAAGGGGTTATCAAAACAGCTGGGCTCTGTGTCTTCAAAGGTAAAGGGACTTGCACAAAAATGCAGGGGAAACAGTTGGTTTATGGAAGCGACAAAGCGTTATTGCGGTTACTGGGGTCAGCCTAGTCCAGTGTAGACTGCGGTTTCCTGCCACACCCTGACTGAACACATTCTCCGCTGTGTAGCGTAACAGAAACACACTCCCAAAAACGAATGCGCCAGAAGGGCTGTCATGCTGTCATTCATTCCAACATCCGCGCAACAAAAAGTGAGCTGCTAATATTTCCCATCTTTAACATCTAATGAAAAAAACAATTCACAGATGCCTGAACTTTGCAGCTGATCGAAACTCTCTCTCTATCTCTCTCTCTCAAAGCAAGGAAGGCACAGAGCATTTTCACTATTTTCAGTTTCCAGCACCAGCTTGTCTTCTTTTACCAACATGGTGTTGCCCAGCACGCTTTGCAATCCCGATACATGTAACACCTTATTTCTTATAATCCTTTGTGTAACAAGCAGCCATATCTTGCACTAGCACTATGGAGCCCCCACACAGTCATATGTGAAATAAAACCAGTTTTTTCACCTACTAATGGAATATTACACTGGTCAGGCTCCAAACCCTGCCTGGGGTTAAACAAACACTGCTAACCACAGGCACAATAACACTGGATAAATGTAAAGCAATTACCAATGTGCATTCCTTCTTCTTCCAATAATCTCACAATTTACTCACAAAAGTATGCTGAAGCCATTTAGTACTGATGTCATCTACCTTTCAGCAGTTTATGTGTATGTATATATATATATAGTCACACACACAAAGCTCCATTACATTCAATAAACCGCTCATGCATTTTTTTTTTTCAAAATAGATGCTTATTTTTATTCTTCAACGTTTCTTACATAAATAAACAAACAGACAAGCAAATAAATAAAGCGAATGCTTCTGAAAACACGATAAGGGTTTAGACAGCGATATCTCAGATATTTTCTGTTCGAGAGAAGCTCCGCATGCCTGAGAAACCGAGACTCTCTGGGAGCCATGATGTCATGAGATGGGTATTGGGGTTGCTTTCAGAGTGAGGCCACCTGCTCTGGGGGATTAGTTTATGGAGTGCGGCTGTAGCATGCGTTCCGGGAGTGAAGGACACGTCACGGTGCTTTAATTGCTCTAGGGGAAGGTGTCAGTATTGAGGATGGTACTACTCAGTTTGTCAGAAAGAGAAAAATAAATACTGAAGCAGACCTACTTTCAGTGAACGAGATCATAGATGTATTACTCAAACAATAAAAACAAAACAACTATTTACCAGAGAAATTCTTCAATTTTAAGTTCTCCGAGTGTAGAGAAAAAAACGTTTATCACCGCAGTTGTAAGTGAGTCCCTACCGATACACCTGCTGCCGAAGTTTGATAAGTCGATCCCTGCCATCAGAGATGCTTCAGCCTACCATTCTTGGGTCTATATTATCGATTCCAATCTGTATCACTCACACTGACAAGGTCCATCTGCAGATCAGCGACTATGCGCCTTGATGAACGACACAAACTTTCTGCGGTTTCCAAAATGCAGCAAAAGCTAAAGCAACGTTTTGATTTCGTTTTTTGATCCTTAGGGCTGTGCTGACATCCTCTGCGGCTCTTCTACTATAGTAAGTTTCTACGTACAGAAGGGGAAAAGCTTATGTATTGTTTTTTTTTTCTCTTGTTATCACTGATACAAAGGCAACGAAATATATTCGGAAAGCGAAATATTCCGGGAAAAAAATGATTGCTATTACTAAATCAAAATCAGTTCAAACCAGTTATAATAGATGCTTGTGAGTTAGTTTAACCAATGTAACCATTAAAATGAAAATTGCTTAAGTGTCTGAGGTTTTCTCACTCTGCGCGTCAAGGGAGATCACCTATCAAAAAAAAATAAGGTACAGCAGACCTTACAAAAAGTACAAACAAAAAGCAATTTCCTTTCAGGAAATATACACACCGCAAACGACAGACGCACAGAGATAAACACAAAGAAAAAAAATGTGTGTAAAAGAAAGTGAACTATTCAATATTTTCTCAAGTTCTTTCACACATCGGTAAAACCACGGATCCCTTCGGCATTTTTAAACCTCCCTAAGACGAGCCTTTTTGTTATGAAAATTACAATTCCATCGTAAAGAAAATTAAGACACGCTGTATTACTATGTGACCAGCTTAAAGACGACGTTAACGGAGTACTTACTTGGTAAGATTTGTGCCTCTCCAAGAATACGGAGTCTTCCATAAAATATCCGCATAGGTTATTTTTGACAGTTTAAAAAGCACACAGGCACAGTGCAAATCTTATAAAGTAGAAACGGTATTAAACGTAATATATAATTAACCTTGTGCGCGGACTGGAGCCGAGTTTTACTTGCAGTAGTGAGCTCATCGCTGCTTACAGTATACTGCGTATACCTGCTGCATATCGCCGGCGCTGGCGATGCTCCGGAGAAGCGGAGAGGAAGTCAGCAGCAGATAAGCAGAGACGGGCCGCCTGCTAGGGCTCTAAACTGACAACAGGGAGAACCGCAATCTGAATAATCATTCCCGCGCTCCTCCCTCCATAACACAGATGCACATATCTAACTTCACAACACATCCGTTGGAGAATTATTCTCCGCTAGTAACTTCTTAGAATCATTGTTTGTTTACAGGTGTTAACATGCTTCTCAGAAATAGAACATTTGCGGTTATATGTGTGAGACTGTTCTCTTAATTTTGCAGCAGTTTAATATTTTGCAAATATGTCTCCCTGTCGATCTCATCCCCACAGTACCGATCATTTGCGCATACATGTCTTATATTTTGGAATAAAAATGCCAAAAATATAGTAGTCATATGCAAATGCAGGCACGAAATTCTCAACAAAATTTTTCTTCTTTATAAAAATATTATCAAAAGAATAATTTACGTTAACTGGAATCTTTAAATTCTCCACAGTGTGTGTGTGTGTGTGTGTGTGTATGTTTGGGTGCTTGGCCTGTGAAGGGCCAGCATTCCCATCCATGGTGCAGCCCTGCTTATGGCCTATGCTGCCTGGGACAGGTCCCAGGCCCCACCCGCGCTGGATAAACAAATCTACCCAGTAACTTGAAATGGTTGATCTCATTCGTCCTTTTGCTTCTGTTATAATGGAAAACTTCAAATGAAATATGTTCAATATGCTGCACAATTGGAAGAACATCTCTGCTAAATTAAATTTCCTCTGCTAAAAGGTCATTTGTGCTCCAGTAGGGTTTCCAGCGCTATAACCATATCTAAAGAGTAAATACGAGTGTCTTTTTTCAGTTAGAGTGCCTGTCAAGTTCTGTTATAACTTATACATTCATGCATTGCATTGACTGGGAATGGGTCCACACATCTTTGTTTTGGCTTAGGGCTTTTTAGGGTGAATATAATGAGGAAAAGGGCAATGTTGGCTTTTTTGTGGCTCTCCTCTTACACAGATGATACAGGTGAACCATAAATGACAAACACTTACTTGTGAAACTATATACATCTTTTCCTTTATTCTTGCAGATTAAAAACTCCGAATATTTCAATTGCATTGCATTGACTAAATTCCTGTCTGGTACTACAGTGAAAATGAGTAGCATTCTATATTATTAATAAAGATTATGCACTTTATATAGTAGTCCAAAACATATCTTGAAGGACATTGAAATAGCACGCTTTTTTCTTCACAAAGACACAATTCGAACCCTGTACCAGAAGAAAGTGGCTATTTCCTCTGGCAGGGTTGAATCAACAATTCAGAACAAGCCCTAAAGGATAGAGTGCTGTTCTGAAATGTATGTTTAATTACTGGATTCATTTTATTCACTTAACTGCAGTTTTTTCTCCTCGGCTAGTTTAACTTTATCCCTGAATTATTCTTTCTTACCCTGCGAGGCATAAACCCAAGCAAACATTGCTAAACTAATGGTGAATGTAAAGGGCCCCCTTTGTGTACATATTTCCTTGGGCCTCTGTTTGCCTATCCTATTATGACCGACCCGAAAAGTGTGTCTACAATTACATGACTGCTTGACCTTCATAGATTGCCCTCGTCTTGTGGGAATGGATGTTTTTACTCTCACAGGGACCTGCCTCGGGCTCTCAGAAGAGACGCTGCTGTAGCCTATGAAAAGAGAAAGCTTTAAAGAACCTGCCTTCAAAAACTGGGGAAAAAAAAACCTGAAAGCTCAATAAAAGGCTTTTAAAACAGCATCAGTAACAGCACAAATTTCTGAAACTGTTTTTAAGTCACTGATTGGCAGCTGCTTGTTTATAATACACAAACATACAGTCGTCAGTATGATTTAGGCGATGAAAGATATTTCTTGTTTTTAGTAAACATTCCTTTGTTAAGGAATATGGACGCAATACAGTGATGATCAAGCATCATTCAATGTGTATGTATAAGCATGAAGCTTTATAAGCACTTAGCATATAATGCTCAAAAAGCCTTGAGGTTCCAAGAGAAACCCAAGCACACATGGCAACTAATGAACTAAATAGAGGCAAACAATTAAAAATCCCTAATACAGGACCCATTCATCCACAAAACAGGTTACGTTTCTCCTTTTCAGAGCCACTTTACATAGTCTGTCCATGGCATGGGCCCTGCACCTGGTATGCCTGCTTGGAGGCAGAAGACAGGCATGGCCAGGCAGGTTGCTGGCTGCAGGGAGTATGCAGACAGTAATTTGATATTTCACTCTTCCTCTTTTCCTGTCCCTCGCTCATGTGTTAGTCACCACTGCTCTTCTTTGGATCCCTGCCTATGTTTCTTTGCGTCTGCTCTTCCTGGATGTTGCTCTGAATACCCACCAACCAGGCAAACAAACAGATAGACGAAGCAGGATGATTTGCTGTCGTGGTCAGATTTCTGATCACCCAGCTGCACAGAGGAAACACTTGATAATCGCTCAGAATAGATGAACACATCACTGACAGAACGCACCCATCACATGACAGCTTGAATCACTTTAATAAGAAGATGAAATATTATGCTGATCGAAATGTTCTTATTATTCGAAGCGTATTAGTTATTATTATTATTATAATGTTTAAGTGGGTGTGCCTGATCCACAGTTATCGACAGGGCTGGACTGGGATTAAGTTTCGGCCCAAAACTTTGGGGTCCCCCATGGCCCCACAGCAAATTTTGCTGGGGGGGGGGGGGGCATAAATTTTGCCTGCTACTATGTACCTCAGTACATGGGAGGTGACTCAGAAGAGTATCCTCTTTGGTAACAAAATACAGATAAATAAATAGTACTGATCATTCATAACATTGTGTCATTTTTACCTATGTAAAAGTTTTGGAATTAAGATATTCAGCTCTTGCAAAATGTGGATCTTCTACATTGGAGTAAAACATTTTCACAACCTTGTTACGCTTGGTAGATTTATATAAATGCAAAAATAAAATGCAAACACAAACAGCCAAGAGGCCTCGCTCACACGAAGCTCTCCAATACGACAGAGATTGTGCTCATTGCAGATTAGTGGTCAACTGCAACTCCCTATCTTGGTTAGTTTCTGTCGGCACCTACTAAAGGCCGTGTAGCGCATATGAAGTCAGAAAAACAGACTGCATTCACACTTCCTGTTTATTAAAAAAAAACACTTCCTTTCTGCGAGTTGTATTGTAAATTTGTCATAGCAACCATGTTGTATGTACTGTACAACAGCAGAAATCTCCTCGGTAAGGTTATTGTTAAAAAAAACACTCAACAAATCAAATGAAATTAAAATGCCAGTTTGAAGATCTTGTATAGCTCTTCAGCTTCAGTGGTCTGCTCTAAAAAAACAGTGTGTGTGCCCTGCGATGGACTGGCATCATGCCTGCTGTGTTATGGAGGAGGCTTCATACTCTAAATGGCTATGAAAAATGGACGGATGGATGGATTGTAGGTTACAGCCAATAGCACTCATAAAAAAATAAACTGAAAAAGTAAACCTAACCAAAGGGTCATTAACTCGAGGCACAAGAATGGAGGAGGGGAAGAGGAGTGCCTGAGCTCTGCCTCAGCACCATCTCCCATTCACTGAGGGATTTCTCTATCCTACAACTTTGTCTTTTCACACAGCGGACTAAATGTCTAGTGAGTCTCTAATCACTTGTTTTCCCAGTCAACCATGCGTTAGGTGACCTGCTGGCATCTCGGATGATCACATTTTTAGACTGTATGAAGTATACTCCGCACTGCAGATATTATCATCTCAGACCCAGGAAGTTTAAGCGTATACCACATTCCTTACACCACCTTCATTCTCTGTGACTAAACTCCCTGTATTGAAGTTGCTTATGTTAAAGCCACAACCCCCCCCCACCCCCACACAGTAATGGGCTGCTATACGAAAATGGCCCATTTATTGCTGAGAGTGTTTGCAACAGATTCCTTGTTCATTTTGATTAAAATGGCTTTTATATTAGCAAATACTACAGGTTGTTTCCTTGAAGCTGTTCAAAAAATATCCTTTATACAAAAATATTACCCCAAAGCACTTGACAGTGTGGATTGTGTATTGCCATAAAACCTGTGGCAATCAGTTAACATGTTGTTTATAGAAAATGGCGCATAAGAAAAAGAAAAGGGAAGAGGTAAGGAAAGAATGTCAGAACATAACAGAACAGAGGAACCAAAACCTCCCAAGTAAGGAAAAAAGAAACCTCAAAGGGATGCTAACATTGCTGAAAGCAGAGAAAATGGGCCTTCTCTGATAAAAGCAAGGTGTAAACTGTGGTCAAAGTCAGAGTCCATCCATCCACATGTCTTATAACCTGATCAGGGTCGCAAGTGGCCTTGTCTATAATTATAGAAAATTCTGCGTGGAGTAAAGACCACACAGCTCACTGACAGGCTGAGCAGCTGGTTGGGCGTCATTCAGCCTGATTAGGGCCGTTTAACAGCTGGTAGGTTTTGTATTGTGAGTTTTGAAGCCTGCTGCTCTTTCTGACATGACAAAAACACTTCAATTTTAATAATTTTTAGCTGATATTCTGTTACGAAGCAGAACACATATACAGCTTTTAAAACTTTTGCATTCCTGCAAAATGTGATTTAATGAAAGTGTTACTTTGCCTCATTATCTATCCGTCCAGCTGCACAGAAAGTAGATTTAATGGTGTAAAAGGAAATGGTCATCCTGAGAAGTGTAACAGCCCTGTGTGCAAAAGCGTACATGTTTCGGGAAGTGTTCAGATTCTCTGCTATTTGCTCCTTTACTTCGGTGTCAGCTTCCCGGCCCCGCATGGCTGACGGCATGAAAGCACGGGCCGTCCCTAGCCATTCTGCTTCTCCGGCGCAAAGTTCCTCTGCCGTCGAGAGTCCTCCGGAATGTGGACAGAATTCCAGAAAGACACTCTGAGCTCCTTCCACACCACTCTGGATCAGGCTGCTGTCCAGCTGTATACATAGCGCTGCCCGCATGAAACGTACTCAAACGGTGCCAGTGACACAAGCACTCAGCCTCGCAGAGGAATTCACACTCTTGGCAGATTCTACCCATTCTTAACTGAAATCAGTTCTTGTGAAATCGTCTCAGCTGGGATCGCAAAAAGATTCATGTGACCCGGCGACTGGAGGAAAGAACTGGGACGTGATGCAGGGTAATGTGCTTTACACCGTGGAAACGAGAGCAAAGGGAAACCGACAGGAAACCAGGGCCAATGTTAGTCTCTGTGGAGGGTAACAACGTCTGCGCTGCGGGGGCACAGTGGCCGAGTTTATGGACGAAGGCTTGACTAGAGAGCGCTTCATACCCTAAGTACCCGAAATTGGGTGAAACTTGCTCGTCACCTGACTCCCGTCTGCCCTGGCAGATCCGTGACCCCATCCCAGTCTATCATGCAGTCTTCCGCTCCAAGCTTTAAAGTGTCATCGAGGGGCCAGACTTCGGATACACTGGCTTTTACGTTAGTTAGCGACATACCGCGCAGTGCTTCGCTTCACTGGCATCACATTACCACCATGCAAATATTTGGACTCTCCATCATACATGAAGCTGGAAAGACTGGCCACCCCCAGCATTTTTTAATGTTACTGGTATTTGACACTGCATCATTGGCGCCATAGATACTTTTTGGAATGCCAGGTACAAATTCCATGGTACTGTTCTTCCCGATAACAGTATTAAACAGAATATATACAGTACGAACTTATGAATCTCAGGCAGTGGATGCCATGTGTACAACAAGTATAAAAGGAAAACAAAAATCAACAGCACCTTTATCAGTATGAAAAATATTGTTCTCCTTAGTACCCGAATATAAAATACAGTGGAATATATTTTTAGTGCAAGAAATGTTTGTGGGGTCGTGTCGAAAGTGGTCATGCCAGTGTCGCTAAATCCAAAGAGCAGGGTTTAATTCAGAACATAAATCAATAATAGAATAAATACGAAAGCACGCACACACACCCAATAACGGTGACAGCCGCCTGGCAGGTTACAGATCCAGAAGCACCGTATTTCGCTAAAGGTCGGGTTGTTCAATCAGCCTGACATGATTTGTTCCAGCTGCCAGGGCGACAAAGATTCATGGATGTGCAGACAGGAAGGCAGTGGAAGCAGAACACATTCCAGGGTAGTGACTCTTCTAAGTGAGGGATTGTGATTAATTAAATATGTAATAAAACAGGCTCTAATGCTGGCCCGACCCACCGTACGTGACACTTGTAAGCGATTAAAGCAGACTAACTTGTACAGTAAGTGCTCTGATATCAGTTCTCTCAGGCTGTCTGCATTGACAAAGGCACCTCATTCCTGTTCCACTCCTATGAATACTGTTACCACTGGCTCTTGTATTACGTCCCGTAAGATAATCATGATTCCCAACCTGCCCTGAGGGTCACACTGGAAATTCATTAAAACAAAAAGTGGTCAGTACCACTGATGAGGTTGATTTCCAGGGCAAAGGGGGCACTTGAGAGGCAACAGAATCAGCACAGAAAGCAGTGGTTTTTGGGGCAGGCGTGGTTATGAGCGTGAGTTATACAGGAAGTGGGTCATTAATTCCATGGCTTGTCTTCCAGGAACATGGCCAGTGGCTTCACATCATCCTCCTGCTGAAGAGTGTCACCTCTTTACCCAATACAGAGAGGCTGGTGTGGAGAGTCATTGCCTCAGAAACCTGAACAACACTTTAATTATCAGTAAATCAGTAACTGTGTCTTTTCAAGGCAGCAACCATGAAGTTTACAGAAGTAAGACGATGATGCATAAAGAAGAAACATATGGCTATAAAGTTTCTGAGCTTTGTTACCTGTGGCACAGCACAGCCTCAGCTAACCAAACCTCACTTCACTGCATCTCCCTGAAACAGGTGACATTTTCATGTTTCTGACATATCCAGAGAGCCATGTACAAAAACATATATTTCCACAACCTAATTTGACTTTGTAGTATGATGGTCATTTATTTGCCATTTGCACACGTACAGGTACATTGAAATGCTTCTTTTCACATATCCCATCTTCTTGCCTATGAGGCATACAGTACAGTACACACAAATATTTATTATATGCAATTTATACAAATGAGAGTGAAGCTTGTGGTGCGAATGCAGAGTAAGGCCATTTATCTGGTGCCCCTGGAACATTTTAGGGGAATTAGATTAGATAAACTCGATCCTGGGGGGAATTCTTGTACATACAGTAGCAAGGTATAGACAAATATGCATCAAGTGCAAAATAAACAAGGTGCAAGGTCAAAGAAACATAGTGCAAACAAATAAAAAATTGCACAGTACACAAAT
The DNA here is from genome assembly GCA_026779585.1 of Mormyrus proboscirostris. Lineage (NCBI taxonomy): Eukaryota > Metazoa > Chordata > Actinopteri > Osteoglossiformes > Mormyridae > Mormyrus > Mormyrus proboscirostris. The sequence continues at coordinate 37,170,331 of JAODKF010000001.1, read as the reverse complement.
AGAAAGCTGACAATAGAATATTTTAAGAATATTAACATTTCACAGAGTTATACACTTAGGGCAAAGTAAACCAGTACATTTCAGATAAAATATTCATATAAGAAGAGAAAATGTAAAATAAAAATAATATAAATAAAAAAGCTACACTACTCCACCAAAACTACATAAATGCCTTCAATGACACTTTTGAAAGTGCTAATTTGTAAAAGTAACTACACAGGAGGGTAAAGAGCTCCCCCTGCTGTCTGGATGACCTCAATGCTTGACAAGTTTCCACCTGTCAGAACCCATGCAGGTCTTTCACTTTGTAAAACACGCCCTCCTCCTCCTAACTTTACTACACCTATTAAACAAACATGTTTATACCATTTTCTCGGGCCTGGCATTACGACACTGCACAGTGCCGCTAGCAGATCTGCGCTATAAAGCTTTAAAATAAACACTTCATTCACCGGCATTCTGTCTGAACAGAGACTCGCTCCATTACAGTGCTGTATCTGGATATCTGGATAGTTTTTAAATGTCTGTGGGCACATACTTAACAATGTGTGGTGTCGTTATCCCCATTCATGCAACAGATAACAGATGCTCTCAGCCAAAACAATCACAACAGCAGCAACAACCCAAGCATACATTTGAAGTTTGTACTCTTTGGATGTTGATAATGTAATTCAGGTTAAATACCTCTCCCATGAATGCAACTGAGGTTCATTTTCCCAGAGAGCTGGACCTTCATTTGCAGTGTCCTTGTGTTCAGCATTTCACTCCACTGTGACCATCAGTAACCCCATCGTATCTGTCAGGGTCAGCACCCATCTGGTCCTGTCCTTCGTGTCTCTCCCATTTGGCCAACAGGTGTCACTGGCTTTCCCATCTTGTCACTCCTTGTCACACCCTTGTTGTTTCTCCTGCATCCTTGAGTGCCACTTAGCGCAATAGGGTCTGTGTATGGCTCTGCTGGTTATGGGTTCAAGGCTGACCTTGGCCCAGCCTCATCTGTTTATTTGCATTTCTTGGGGTTCTGTTTCCCAGTGTTTATTTTCTGTAGTAGTTTTCTTGTCCTTAGTTTTCCTTGCTTGTGTTATGCTCTGTTCCATTCTGGTTCTGATTATCTTTGTGTTCTATTCCTAGTGTTTAATTCCAATTATGTAGTCAATATTTCTTAGTGTTTGTTATTACATTTCCCAGTTTCTGCGCTTGTTAATTGTTATTAGTTCCACCTGTTTCCCATTTTCTTGCCGGTCCTTGTTGATTGTTCTTTTCTGTTGCCCATTATCCTGCACCCTATGTTGATTGGTTAATTGATTGTGTCTTACACCTGTTCTTTGTTTATCCCAGTTTTATGTCTATTTAAATGCCTGCCCTGCTGTGTTCCACCAGTGAGTCATTGTATTAGGTATGTATGTACTTTGTTATGTGAAGGATAGTGTGGGTTCTGCTCCCTGCATTGCATTGCATTGCATTGCATTGCATTGCATTGCATTGCATTGCATTGCATTGCATTGCATTGCATTGCCCTCTTGTTATGTTACTTTATAGTTTGTGTAGTTAGTTCTTGCTATTTTTCCTCCCTCATGCTTTTAGTTTGTGGTGGGGGGGGGGGGGGGGGGGGGGGGGGGGGGGGGGGGGGGGGGGGGGGGGGGGGG
>JAODKF010000001.1:37131418-37164222 GCA_026779585.1 Mormyrus proboscirostris | reverse complement strand
TATTGGAAAAATGCCCCCAGCTCTACAGTACATCTTGTCCTAATTACACGGTGAAGCGCCACATCAGCTTCCAGCCAGAGTATGGGCAGCGAGACACGACCACGGGCAGTAGCACATCAAGCCCCTACTCTGTAATAATAAGAAGATGCATGAGTCGCAGAACCATGGGGGCCAACTGCACTTGTGCAGCTTTAGGAGCATCGATAAGAACAATTACAAAAAAATTACTTACAAATTATTTAATGCAAGCCGATAAAACTAATAATAATAGATAATAAAAAAGACTAAATTATATCTGTTCTAATACTTGTCTGTCTGCTTTACAATACACAGTAAAATTACTGTAAAGTACAACCAATTTCTAACAGTAACAGAACAAAGACACTAAAAGTAAGGACTGATACTGAATAACGATGGGGAGCACAATTTACATGGAGGCAACAAATGACAGAATGTCCGAGATAACTGAGGCTGGCCTTGAACCCACAACAGAATCATAATCACACGGCTACATACAGTAGTCAGCCCATTCAGCCACACGGCAGCCCAGGAAGCACGCAAAGACACTAGGGACTGAGGAAGGTGCTGAACCTGAGGAACAAACAGAATGGCCAGCGACACCTGTTGACCAAATAGGGAAATGACAGACTGAGCAGGACAAGGCAGGGACCGATTCTGACACATTTCATTAGGTGCTGCAAAAAATAACTGCATAGTGCAGTATATTCAGCTTTCTAAGGAGGACCACATGTCTGTACATGTTTTGCATTGATAAGTGAAGTCAGTTTTCAACCAGCAGCATGGTGTCTGTTGTAAAAGTAAGAAGAATTATATTATACGGTATAAATAAAATCACGTGTGAGGATCCGGTCACCTTATTTTTGACATTTCTTTTTTGGTTAGCTGATTACTGGGATGTGCTGAAGGAGGCTTTATGGAGTGGTTCAACTCACCTGTCAATACAGGATCTCGGCGTGAAATGAATGCAAATCTGGATGAGAGGAAGCTTAAAGGAAGTGTCACAGCTAAGAGTGAAACTTGATGCTTTGCCCCATGCTTTCAGAGCAGAAGATCAGTTTTAATGTACTGCTGTTTGTTGGTGAAATCTAAAATGTTAGACTTAGCAACGTGATACTGTAGCTGTTGGAACACCTTACATCATAATTCATTTATGTTGTGATAGTTTCCTCCTACATCTAAGGCTAATGTTACATTTTTGCTAAGTTGAGCTAAAGCTAAAATGTTTAATGGTCCTCAACCCATCTATCGATTACATAAGCATTTATCCCAAGTGTACAGGCCAACAGATGGGCCACAGTGTAACACCTGACAAAGGAGCTTGATGAAGGCTGTGTCTGAGATCACTGTCCAACAAACCCTGCTCCATATTGGTCATATTGGAACCCTTTCTAATGGCCAGATATTGCAAATTATGCTGCGGTGTTGCATCTTTACCCAGGGACCAACCCCATACCATTTTCACTCCTCCACCAAACTTTACAGTTAATGCAGTCAGGCAGGTAATGTTCTCCTGGCATCTGCCAGACAGAAAGGCATGATTTGTCAGACCACAGAGCACACTTCCACTGCTCCAGAGTCCCTGTGGCGGATGTTTTATACTACTCCATCCACTTTGTGCTTGTTGAAGTGAGGCTTGCATGCAGCGACTTGGCCATGGAAGCCTAATCCATGAAGCTCCCAGTGCGCAGTATTTGTCCTGGGGTTAGTGCCAGTGAAAGTTTGGAACTCTGCAGTTACTGAATCAACAGAGCATTGGCGACTTCTACGTACTATGCGCCTCAGCACTCGGCGATCCTGCTTTGTTATTTTATGTGGTCAGTTATGAGTTTCTGTTGTTCCTAAACACTTCCACTGAGAGATGACCATGGAATATCTAGCAGGGAAGAAATTTCATAAACTGACTTACTGCAACTGTGGCATCCTATGACAGTATCATGCATGAATTCACTGAGATCCATTCTTTCACAAATGTTTGTAAGCCCCACTGCACGGTCTGAATGAAATATCTGAATTTATGATTCACGGCAGTGTCCCAAGTGTACTTAAGAACCTGTTTAATGTGAGCCCTGATCTTGGATTTGTTTTGTTTTAGGCACTTCATTGCAATAAACCCTAGGGGAACCAAGGCTACCCAGGAGATGACAGTGTCCAAAAAGACAGGGAAACTCATCCAAAATAAGTCACGAATGTGAATCCACATGTTGGTACTCTTTTGAAGAATTTGCTGGCCTTTGAGTGGCCCTTTTTAAAAATGTTCTGTCTACACTTCAGTCTACTCTCCATTGTTCATTCGTTTGAGGTGTCTTCTCTGTGTGTCTCTGCCATCCTCTTGCCCTGCGGGCTGTGAGCTTGGGTGTTGACAGTAATGCTTTAAAGTTGACACTTTTAAGAAATTCCATATTATTGTTGATTTTGTGTTCGTTCTCAAAAAAACTTCAGGGTCATTTTGTTTATTAGTGGTGGTAATTTAAAAACAAAAAAACTTCAGTATTGTTTTGTTTCATCATGAACCATACGAGTATATAAATACTTTCAATCTTGTGAAATTTGATTATAATGATTACAGTGTCAAAAAATACATGGAAAAAGACATAATACCGCTGTTTAATGCAAGGGTATGAAAGAACTATGCAGGACTATCAAACTGGAGGCAATTAGTCATTTACAAGTGTCTACAAACAAGAGAATATGATTTATTGCTGTTGCACTTGGCCTAGAATATCACAGTGGTGGAACAGCTAGTCAGCTTTAAGATATATACTATAACCAACCCATCTGAACTGGTATCAAAAATCTTAGTGAAAAATAAAAAAATAAATGATGCTTTGAAGAGTTCGTTGTGGACATGGATGCTACTGTACAACATTTTCTATTTACAAATGTAACTTTTCATTTTATTCTGATATCAGAAGGATCATCATCATATGTATAAGAATACAGAAGACTTAAGAGTGTTGCCCACTATACCATCCTAATTTACATTACAAGCAGTTTATTAATCCAGACACCAGTTTAAAATAAAGGCACAAAATTACCATCCCAGTGATCCCATGGTCCCATAATATATATGAAACATGATGTTGAAAATGCAAACCACCAACATTTCCTCTCTAGCCTGCACCTTTCACGTTAGGTTCAAGTGTATATTGAAAGCAAGGCCTACAATTTGGGAATGGCGTGCAGTGTTTATTTAATTTTATTTTTTGTATACAATATGCATAAAAGGATGCACCAAATAGTCTTACCCCCAATTTCCACATGTGACGTGACGTGATGGATTGATTGAACTTCTTTTGAGGCTGCTCCCTTGGTGAAAAGATACCTGTGCTTCCCGACGTGCTGACTGTGCGGATTTTCACGAGAGATGAAAAAAATCATGTGCGGTATTTCACCCGACAGCCTTCGCATCCGAGTCAGATTGGAAGGATGGAGAGATCTCAGTTGGTGAGGAGGGAATGAAAAAGACCCAAAGTGGTGAGTTTAGCTTCTGCATTTTGGAGCTCAGGTCAAGAAGGCCGAGCTTTCAGTGGCGCTTTAGGAGGATGAATAGGCACCTGCACTTTTGGAATCCAACCAAGGTGACCTGTGACTCTTCCGAAGCACATTCTGCATCGCTCCCGTAGTTTCCAATTATTACTACGTAGACACTTCACCTCTGCCACTGTCTTCTTTTGGGGCAGCCTTGGCTGTTCAGCATACTTATTCCCCTATTCTCCTTTTAACTATATCTGCAGAATTAATGTTGCATTTTATTCTTCTCGGATTAACAGTTTAAAAGCTACGCCGAAATGGGAATGACGTGGTATTTTCTGGGTTTTTCCGCCTTACTCTCCACAGTCCACCACATGTCACATGGGCATCTTCATTTGTGACGAATGCCAAAGGATATCAGTTTGTTACAATAAAAAGTTGAAATACTCGATGTGAAAAACAAAGTGATTCTGAATAGAGGCAGAGGTAGACATTTGCAAGCATGGTCCTTATGCGTTACTCATCTTACCTGGTCTCTGATTTCTGTTTCCATTCGCGTGGTATCCTTTTTGTTTTTCCGCACATTCCCTTCTCATTATACCATATAAACTATTGCGCCAAGGTCTGGAATACTTTGCACCTGGGTGTACTTGCAATTTAATTATGCAATGACTTTAATTTAATTTAATTACACAATTATGTGTTAGAGTACTTTACTTGCCATTAAAAGGACTGATTGTGCTTTTATGAAGTTTATGAATATAAGCAAAGGTTAGACGGCAAAATTCTTTTACTTTATAACCAAACTGGAAGCCAGAGGAAGGAGAGCGCTCTTCACTTTGGAGACCACCCAGAGCTTAAAGGAGGTCAAACCTTCAGCTGAAGTGACTAAATGAATACTTTGAGTAGGAACTTAACCATATTACCCATATTACTTGTTCTTTGAATGCCCCTAAACTGGAAATTTCGACAGAACAAAGTAAGGTGATATGGTTTTGTGGATAGAAGAAGGTTGTTTAAAGAATTAAATGTAAAAGGAATGACATATCATTCAGGAATTGTTGCATCCTCCAACTGGTATGGCTGTACAGTAAACTACATTGTAGGGATCTGCTGTACTGTCTCTTAGTGGCCATAAGCTAGTGATATACATGTCCCAGAAAAGGGGAAAACAGTAATAACAGTTACAGTATCTAATACTGATAAACCACAGGAAATACAAGGCAGCCCAGGCGAGGATGTTTTCCTATTATTCTTAATTCTATTATTTGTATATAATGTTGGGAAGCAGCCCTCTGTATATATGAGTAGCCTACTTCCACATGACATCATTCGGCTAAATGCATAATGTTCACGAAAGGGCTGTTGCCATCTGTTGCCTCATGAAATCATCATGTTGCATGGGACAAAACTGAAACAGTTATAGTAAAACTGTAACCACAAAACGTGGCTTTTGGAAAGTTTGGTGAACCTTTTCTACCCTTCACATAATTTGCACCATTTTCCTTTAAGGATGGGTGAATGAAATTCTAGATATTTATTATTATTGCCAAGGTTATACAGTTAGGCCTACAGTTATTCTAAAACTAGTGGGACTAGGTGTCTCAGAGTCATTACATATACACAGCTCCAGGTGACTCTTATATATGCCCATTGAGAACAGATATTGCAAAATGCTTTGGAACAGGCCTTTACATGCAAACCTACAGAAAAAGGAATACATACTTTTATTTTGTGCCAAAATAATCACACTAGAGAGTATTTATTATATTTTGCATACATTTCAGATCTGTATTACAATTGCCCTACTCTGACCAGCTTATTAAAACCACTGGTAAGTGTTAGATTTGGTAGGCTTTTAATGGACTGCATTGTAATTTCCATTGTTTCATGTATTTACTGGTCATTAGTACAAAGTAGCAATGCTCCTGTCACATTTGTAATATTTGGATAAATTTTGTACAACAGGCTGTATTCATTATTGAATTATTAATATAAATTGTAAAAGAAACAAAATGGCTGCTTTTCCAGCTGCTAAGCCACAGATAAAGTTACTATACTAATGCCAAAAAGGAGGAGAGGGGTATTATTATGGAATTTTCATCTGTGATTTTACAGCCGGAAATATAGTTATTTTGCTTACATTTTTTTGCACACACAAGATGTATTCAGCAATTTATTAGTTTTCGCCTGACAGAAAAGGCAGAAAACATCTGTTAACTTCCCTAACCTGGAATGTTTTCAGTATGCTTACTGCCAGAGTCAGAGTACATGTATCATTTCAGTGGCTGGAGCAGAACGTCCAAGGTTACTTTACACATGCTTCAGTACCGTTTAACAGATGAAAAAAAGGCCATGTAGCGGGTGGAATTGGTCTCCCTCAATGTTATTGGCTCTGTGAGCGATGGTCATAGTAAAAGTCTCTCAGGGGAGGTAGAGGCACCCCGAAGACTTTCTCAGCTGCCCTCACTATGCTCTGCCGTGTGTTACAGTCTGAAACCTTGCAGTTCCTGTACCAGAAAGTTATGTAGCTGGGGAGCAGATTCCCCTGTAGAATGTGATGCGGATTGGAGAGGGGAGACACTGTCGTGATCCCTTGGCTAAGGGGGCTAAATTGAGAGAGACAAGTAAGCTTATCTGTGATGTGGACATCCAGGAACTTGGTGCTTTTGACCCTCTCCACAACAGTACCAACAATAGTGAGAGAAGCTTGGACAGTGTTTGTTTATTATCATTTATTATCATCTCAGCCAAGAAGGATGTCGTTCTGAGGGATAGCCATCATGAAGGACAGGGAGAAGAAGTAGATCCTGTTTACCTAATCTACTTGAGTTCTTTGAGGAAGCTACAAGAGAAATCGATCACAAAAAAAGGCCTATAATGTGATCTATTTAGACTTCCGAAAGGCCTTTGATGTTGTCCCCCACAAACAGCTCCTGCTTAAGCAACAGGTATTTTAGCAACTGCAGCAGCTTGGACTGAAAACTGGTTGACTGACAGAAAGCAGCAGGTAATTATTAGAGGCATGATGTCACAGTGGGTCTGCATTCATAATGGGGTACTGCAGGGTTCAATTTAGAGTAGTATTGTGCTAGGGGGGTCTCCCGAGACGGTGCAAGCCGTCCAAGTGGTGTGGCAGCGTAGCAGCCAGGACCTGGCGGTGATGCAGCTCAAACTCAAGGCTCTACTGGACTCGTTCCAGGAAATCTTCACCACCAGGGATGAGGATTGCCGACCTACCTTGCCTGGCACAGCACCACATCAACACTGGGGATGCCCCACCCATTTGCCGGGCAATGCAATAAGTGGTGGAGCAGAGAATCAAAGGGATCGCAGTGGCAGGAGTCATAGAGCTGTCCAATAGCCGTGGGTGGTTCCAGCAGTCCTAGTCACCAAAAAAGATGGGTCATGGTGCTTCTGCGTCGACTACCGCGGGCTGAATGCAGTGACGAGGAAAGACTTCTATCCACTGCCATGCATTGATGATGCACTGGACTACATTGTTGGGTCGACATGGTTAACGCTCTGAACCTCCAGGCTGGCTACTGGCATGTTGAGCTGGCCCCAAAAGCTTGCCCTAAGACCACTTTCACAATCAGCCACAACCCATGGCACTTCCATGTTCGAGAGGCTCATGGAGCGTGTCCTGTTCCACCTCTCCCAGACCGAGTGCAGTGTCTATCTTGACGATCTGCTAGTCCACTCGGCTTACTTGGCCGGGGCAAACCAAAACCTTAAAACTGTGCTCTCCGCAATCCGGCAGGCAGGATTATGGCTGAGCCCCCAGAAGTGCTCCCTCCTCTAGTGGTGGATGCACTGCCTGGGCTATGTTGTCAGCAGGGAAGGTGTGGTCACTGATCTGGAAAAGACGGCAGCGATGTGGGGCTGGCCAACCATTTGCAATGTGATAGACCTACGCTGCTTCCTGGGGCTAGCGTCTTACTGTCGGCACTTTGGGAAAGACTTCACCAGCATTGTGAAACCGCGCCATCTTACAAAGAAGGGGTTTTGTGTGGCCGGAAGCCTGCAATATGGGTTTTAACCAGCTTTGTGCAGTGCTCGCCAATACCCCTGTGCTAGCTTACCTGGACCTGTGTCTTCCTTTCATCCTGGACACAGATGCTGGTAATGAGGGGCTAGGTGCCATGCTGTTGCTGGCGGGACCTGGAGGAGAGCATGTGGTTGCGGCAGACACTCACCCGACAGGAGCACAACTATAGCGTGACCCAACGGGAACTGCTGGCTGTAATGCAAGCATGCAGACACTTCTGTCTCTACCTCTGTGGCTGGTGGTTCCGGTTGTGGATGGGCCATGTGTCACTGGCATGGCTCCTCAACCTCCACAGCCCAGAAAGACAGCTGGCCCGCTGGTTAAAGGTGCTGCTGGAGTCCAACATCACTCTGGGAAGCTGCATGGGAGCATGGATGCTCTGTCCACAGAGGCTGCTGTATCGGCTCTGGCAATCATGGGATGGCAAAGGGGAGCTGCTGCAGCTGCTGGTGCCCAGTGTCCAGTCATGGGGCAGTCAGGGCTGGGCACTTTGGGGTGAAAAAGCTGCAGCAGCAGTTGTACTTGCCTGGCTGCCTGCAGGACACCAAGCTATTTGTGCACTGTTACAATATATGCATAGCTCGAAAGGATCCTAGTCGGCAGTCCTGGGCTTCCCTGCAGCCATACTTAGTGGCCACCCCCATGGAGCGGATGGGGGTGGATGTCCTGGGCCCCTTCCCGGCATCGAGGCCAGGAATCACTAGATGATTGTGGCCATATCACAAAGTAGCCTGAGGTGTATGCAGTTCCCGACCAGAGAGCCATCACCACAGTGGCTAATCTCCTTAGTTTCTAGCTGCAGCAAGAGGGAGCACCAGCTACGTTCTTGCCAGGAAGCTTCCCCAAGCCCGCCAGTGGACCAGCTAGGAGTGGTGCAGAAACGAAGGTGCTGCCCTGTTCTCCTTGAGTGACCTCAAACCTCTCCTGCTAGCCTGCCAGACCTTCGCTGGAGACAACACCAGCGAACAAAAAATGTAGGCAACTCTGTGGACTCAGATCACTTTACTAGTCATTGAGTGCTCTCCACTCGCTAACTGCAGTGAGCCACCACACAAGCCCAGCTGCCAGCAAGACCAGCGGAGGCAGCAGAATGAGGCTGCTCTCCTCAGTCATGAGGAGGCATGCCATAGCTGGGAAGCCCGGGTAGCTTGAGAGTGCTGCGAACTGGAGGAGCAGTGGAAGCAAGACTAATGGGGGCAGCTGCAGGAGTCCGCGGAGCAGGAAAGGCAGGAGTTGGAGCAGTGGCCCGGCAAGCTGGTCTGCTGGGAGCGAGAGAGCGACTGGCAGAGGAGTCTGGCTGAGGCAGTGGAGAGAGCATTGTATAGCCATGAGATGGCCAGGAGGAGGTCAGGCTGGCTCAGGAGCTCTGCGTAGCGGCTGATGGACATCCTTCATGAGCAGCGGGAGGTAAAGGCCTATCTGGCACGCCTGCGAGAGACCACCTGGGTCGAGGAGCAGGAAGCCCTGCGGCAGGACCAACCTGCCGCACAACATCGGGACCCCACTAAGCGTGGGAGAAAGAAGAGCCAAGGCCTTGAGGAAACTGCACCACAGTCTCCAGCTTCTCTGTGTATTGGCTGTCCCCAGAGAAGGGGGTCTGGCTGTGGGAGTCATTGGAAGTGGTGTTCCCTGGCCAAGAGGACCTTCTGGATCCACCTAAGGCACACAAGAAGAAGGGTCACCGTTCGGGAGGATCTGTTATACCAGCTCATGCCAACAGCTCAGCAGCATCAAGAGCTGATGGCCCCCTGTCATTGGTGATGACACATTGGCAGCTGCCACTGGACCTTGGGACCTGAGGTGGGAACTGTGGATGGTGGTCACCAGGACAGCTGACCTTTGAGGGGGGCGGCAATGTAGCATCTGTGTGATTTGAATATCCCAGCAATCTTGTGAGCCTTGTATATAGCCCTGTGCATGTCCTGTAAGTAGCATTTGTAAGTATTCGTTAGTGAAATTACTTGTGTTCCAGACTTGCGTGTACCATTACCTGGGTCATATGTGTAATCCTAGTGTGTTTTAGTGTAGTTTATTTACTCTACCATGTGTGAGCCTTCCTGTCTAGTGTGTAACCTCCCTGTGTTTGCATACCATGTTCACCTCTATATTGTTGCTTAATGCGTGGTTATTTTAAGGGCTGCATACAACAAGCAACTTTGTTTGAAACTGTCTCCTCTCATTCTTCTTTTTTAATTCCAAACACTCCCTTTTAAAACCACTGAGAATTTTAAAGAAATGTTTCTGCGTTTAATTCATTTAAATAATTTGTATAAAATGTATCATACTGTCCTATACAGTGGCCTAATTTGATTTTTTTTCCCCTCTGGGGAAGTAAAAATGCAATACTCTGACTTAATTGAATACAGAATTATTGTTCCCTTTTAATAAATCCCTTCTGATGTCAAGACTCCGGAGGTAACGTCCACCACACAAGAAGAAACGGTGCATAAATCTCCGTAACAGCCTAATGCTCGCCGCTCCCACACCCTTTGTGATCCAGCCGGGATCGGTGGGCCGCTGAGGAGCGTCTCCTCCGGGATACATACGAAAAGCGCGTCTTGCCATGTAAACTGGCTCGCAAAGCTGTGGCTCGCATGTAAGTACGAACGGAAGGGCTGTGCCCCCGGGTTCAGTTCTGCGTGATAGCGTCTGTGTGTCTGATGTCGGCTTTATGAGCGGCTGCAAGCTGCAGTTAGCCTCGCTAATATGCGACATGTCGGCGTTTTCCCCCCGCTTATGTACATATTCGTGAACGCATTAGGTTCCCTACTGATATCGATACCACGTAAGCTGCCCCCTTTTTGATGGGAGCAAAGGGAGCATCTGTCAGGTTCTGTTTTTACCCCAATTCGTGATTAAACTGCAAAACCTTCTACTCTTCAAATGGCGATTGTAAGGCCCTTGGCAAATTGCTGCGGTCTGGTATACCTTATACCAGAATATACTACTATTTAAAACGTGCTGATCGTGCAGAATTAGATCTCAGTATCAGTCTTAGTACCCCCGCATTTTATACACATCGCGTATCGCTTCTCAGTGAATTTACGCATCTGTACGTTGTACTTTAGCTCGCGCTTTAATTTTAACGTTTTTCAAAAGATAAGATATTAACGCGACATTTACATTTGCTTCGTTTTAAATGGTCTCTTCAAGCCTGATAAAATGCGTAATCGTAGTAACACTAAAACCTTCCCCTTCAGTGATGAACACAAATCCGTAATGCTCCTATGTCATACCTTAAACCCACAAATGTATATTGCACGAGAGTGTTTGTAGGCTTAAGCAAGACAGGTGACAGAATACGTTAGCTGGCATATATAAATCTCCACCAATACAGCGATCATAGATTTCACCAGACGAAGGCACAATTTTATAAATAACCTCATGAAAGCACTCATGTCCCAGGGCATGTCATAATTTTCACTCTGAAACAGCGTTTCCTCGGTCCCGAAAGCATATAATTTATTGTGCACTGCTCCTCCGTGAAATGCATTATCGATCATGACCAGTGTTAAGCGTGAAATGAACAGCACGGATAGCGGTTTCTGCCTTCACAGGAGGAGAAAGGGATGGAAGAAACGACGATGTCGTCTGTCCGGTGTTGAGTCTGTGTTGAAAAGCCCGCCCGGAGAGGAAAAGAAGGAGAGCAATGGTCCCCGTGAGTGAGCAGCGAGTAGCTGTCACCCGGCTCTTGTTATAAGCATAGATGTCTTTAGTGCGTCTGAGGGAGGTCTGTAACTTGAGTCATGGGAAGTCCAGGGCAGGTGGACTTGGCTTTTCAGTGAGAACTCCCATCTATCTGTCCGTCTGGTTCTCTCTCTCTCTCTAATTCATCTATGTATGCCTGGTGACCCATTTTGCATCTGTAAACCATCTATCCATCAACATGTGTCCTTGCTACATTACCAGGAACATCCACATTCACATGACTGCCCCTATTGATGCAGCCAGAACACCCCACGCACACATACATAAACGCAATCTGGACACGCTCCAGGGCACCCCACCGTCCCACATACTTGTAAGCATAGCCAGGCACTCACTGGCAGACCAGCACGTCAGTCAGAACCCCCCCGAAGCAGCACTTTCTATTGTAAAAGTTTGTAAGACCATTTTCCCTCTTTTCACTTGTTTAGCTTTAATTTCATCTTCAGAAGACAGTAACGAAGACAACTCTGAGGACGTGGAATTAAAAAGTGAAGGCGACACATATGAGGAACTGGGTCAAATGGTAAAAGCTTCATTTGTTTTAGTCGCCTCCTTTCAAGATCCTCTCAATATTGCAGTCTGCAGTCATTTATTTTTTATTTATCACATTTGTGAAAATTAAGTTACTTGGCCCCTCCTGCATAAATTGGTTATTAATCCTGGTCCTTGGTAGACGCAGAATCTTCTGGGACTCTTTAACACTATTAATAGTTAGAATGGACTCATTACTTTTGGCTGAAAAGATACCTGCCTGTTTCAGAAGTAAATCAATGGGTAATTGAAAGATTGTGTAAAACAAATCAACCTTTTATTAAAATTCAGCCTGTGGTTGGATTTTACGGTTTTATAAATACAAAGAAGGCTTTCAACTTAAAGATATGGGCATTTTTTTTTCTCATAATAGTTTCCCCCATGCTATAAATAAAGTATGTCTTATCTTATATTTTGGCATTGCTTATTTTTTTAAGGCTGTCCTTTCTCTCAGTGAAAAATTGAAAAAGTCATGTGTAACATATTCTTCTTTTTGTTTCTGTCAACATTTTAAGGGGGAAAAAAAGTCTTCAAAATTTATCTGAGCATAGAGATCATGACCTCTTATGAGTTAATATGTATAACCAAAGTGTACTTACCTTAATCTGATCAATATATGAAGGATTCAAATATCACATGATAGAACACTCTTTTGAATAATGGTGATGCAGATCAGGGCAGAGCATAATGAGAGAAATGACAGATACTTTTCTGCCGTCCAGAAGGAGGAGCAGGAGGGTAACTCCAAAAGGGAGAGCGATGATCGGAGTATCAACATCGAGATCCCCGAGGTGCTGAAAAGGAAGCTGGAGGATGACTGTTACTACATCAACAAGCGTAAGAAGGTACATCAGCGCCAGCCAGAATGTGTCAGTGCTCTGTAGAGCTTCGATTACTCACCTTGCGTTCATGGGGTGTCGAAAAAGTCCAGTGGTCTGCAGTGATGGCAGTGCTGTTTTGTGTGGCTGCTCGCAGTTGGTGAAGATCCCCTGCCAGATGAACATCATCAACATCCTGGAGTCATACGTGAAGCACTTCGCCATAAACGCTGCCTTGGCGGTCAACGAGAGGTTCCGGCACCAGAGCAGCACTCAGCCCAGCCTCAGCTCACACTACGTCCCTCCTGAGAAGAAGTAGGCCACCGCTCACCTGGAGGCGAGATTGCGAAATCCCCATGCTACTCCATACCCCTATATCGTTATTTAAACTTTATTATACCGTGGTGCTGTTGAATTCTCAAATCTCATTGGTCAGAAGGATGTTGATTCATGTTCTGTCACTATGCACGTAGTGCCAGTCAGGCAAATCACAGTAGTAAATCTTTATTTAGGACATGATTGAAAAGTTCTAATAAATGCATTTTCAATTTGTAAATGTGAAAATTGTCTTTAGGTACAAATGTATGGTAACAAAGGTCTAAATGGGTTGATGCTCTGCAAGTTGTGTATTATACGTTTTTAAACTCCACTTCGAATTAGGCGGTTCTTCGCCTCTGTAGCCATGCACTTCAAATCATATAATGCACAGCTTATCATGAATTATGGCAATATCCATTATTATTATCATCCATCCATCCATTTTCGAAAACCGCCTAATCCCAATTGGGGTTGACCAGGGCCTCATCTCGGGAACCAGCCCTGGGCAGTCACCAACACACCGCAGGGCACACACCCTTACACACACACGCACACAACTACAATTTAGACAAACCAATCAACCTATCCTGCACGCAGAAACCAGATCCCTTGGTGAAAACCCACAGGAACATGAGGAGAGTGTGCAAACTCCTATCATTATTATTATTTTTGATGATGATGATGATGATAATAAATTATTAGAATCTTGTTTTCTACTGCTGTACCGTAGTTTACTTTCCCATAAAGGGACTTTACCCTCTCTGTCTCTCCGTTCCCAGTGAGGAGCTTTGCAAGGAAATGGTGGATGGGCTGCGGGTCACCTTCGACTTCACCCTTCCCGTGATCCTCCTGTATCCATATGAGCATGCTCAGTTTAAGAAGGTCAGCTCGTCCAGGTTCTTTCTGCCCAGTCGAGACATCGCTACAGCCAGCCTGAGCAGGTCAGTAAAGCCCCATCACTTGTGCGAAGTGCGATTTCACTCAGCCGTTTATGTTTCGGGACCACGGTTCACACAGACTTTATTCCAAGCCTGGTTTGTTTATAAATTAGGGGATTGAGTTTCAAGGACAACAAGGATGTATTCTGAACAGAACATCTACACAGTTTCTGTAGCTCACAGCTGCAGTTTCTACATTGCTGTTCCAGGATCAGTTTGGCTACAGTTTGGTTACAGAGGTTTAGCATTAAGATGGTAATCCCCTGTAAACTTAGATGCCTCACTAGCGCAGTAGTTCTTCACCAGGGGGCCGCAGCCCACTAGGGGGCCTCAGCAAGGACTGAGGTGAGGTGCACAATTTTCTTGAAAAGCATAGAAAAAAGTATATTTCTATTGATATATTTTCAGAATGAGATATTGGATGGCACATTTATATTGATATACATTTATTATGCGTCAAAATTAAGCCTCTGTAACCTACACAAAACAATTAACTGATGTCTTAAAAGCAAATTAGTCAGTGCCACCAAAATGAAAAAGAACAATCAGCATCATTTTAACTATGTGAGTCAAAATGCTTGGTAATAAAATAACGACAAAAGGATAACAAAATCATGTACTGTGGGAACCAAAAACAGAGAAATGCTGTATTACTGTACTACTGCAATTTGTGGAATGTATTTTTAAATAATTTTGACAGCTTTGTTAACTGTTTCGCGTGTGGTGGCTAATATGATAATCGCATACATGTATAGTTTTGGGTGTAAAATTGTTACAAAGGGAATCTACATAATCTGTTTTGATCAGCAAAACTAAAGCAACTGAAAACTGTGCCAGATGATGGCAAATGGACAAAATCATTTGCATGAATGCACTAAATCATTTGGAAATTTCTATGAAATAATGACGAATGATATTCTGCTGTGCAGAAGTGATGTCATGGTGTGGGGATTACAATTGTTGTTTTGCAAATGTTAATTGTTATTTGAGAAATGCTCAAAAGTAATTTAGAAAAACTGTAATATGGACATGACTCCACCTACAGGTCATACTGGTCATTGCCTGATTTACAGTCAGTCACTTGGCTTTAGGTTGAGAGATGGATAAAGAGGTCGGCTCATTATAATTCAGACCTGCTCAAACAGGATAAGTTGCCCTATGTGAATACCTGGGAATCTTCCTGGTTTCTCTTTCTGTCGTTGTACTGAAGGACATTGAGAGACTGCTCCCCCACGCCCCCCCCCCCCCCCCCCAGCCCCCCCAGCCCCCACACGTCCCCGGAATGCCGCCCCCCTCTCAACCAGCCCCCAACGGCGAAGCGTCGCCGTGCCGACCCAGACATGTTGCAGTCCTTACGCCGTTCGGCACGTCACCACGCACCGGGGGGGGACCGGGTGTCCGAGAGCGGAGCCTCACCACAGCCAAAAGCCAGGGCACTCCTAGGCCTGGACAAGAGTACGCACTTGGCACCATCCATCCATCCATCCATCCATCCATCAACTATTTTCAAATAATCCAATTCCATCTCCTGTGTCTACCTTGGGTAATTTATTAACAGGCCAGTGATCCCACATTTATAATAGTTTAAATATAGTTTTTCCAGTAGTTTTCCCTGTGGTTTGTGTGATTTGTGGCATGTGTAGTATGTGCTTACCTCCCCCAGTTCCTTTGGCTTAGATCCTGTTTATAGTCTGAGCTGCTATGCTTCACACATGGTAGGGATTACAAGTAAATACCAAACCAAACGACCCCCAGATAAATCTCTGTACGCTAACAGAATGCTTTGCTCTGGGGATACATTTGTCCCGTGCGTGACTGCCATGTTGTACTCCCCCAGAAGTCCCTGCCCATAGTGGCTCATCCTCTCCTGTAACAGCGCCCCCTAGGAAAGAGGGCAGCTGCGTGTTTGGTGGCTTGGAGGGTCGAGGGAACAGCGGCCTAAATGAGGTGTGATCTAAATGCCTTGTTCTGTCCATTACAAAGTCCAGTAAGCTTTGTTTTGTTGAGCTTTTGTGTTAAAGGTGTTGTACCCATAATTCCTCTGTGTCAACACATAAGCAGCTTCATGTTTCCATCCCATTGTGACTCCCGCCTGCCTGCCTGCGGCCCTCAGGTCCTGAGCTGGAGGCTGACCCCGGATGACTACCCCCAGAGGGACCGGCCCCCTCCCCCATCCTGCATGTATGGATCCCAGCATCTGCTTCGCCTCTTCGGTAAGCCGGCCTTTCCGTGAGAAATGGACCCAGTGTCCCCTGCAGCCACAGTTTTGGGAAGCATGCACGCTAAACTTTAACTTTAAACTTTTAAAAACGATGGGAATTGTGCCATTTTTTCCTTTCTGTAGGCCCAAAGTCTTCATCCGGTGAAATCTTAGATTAACCAATGATAGAAATCAGGTAGTCAATTGAAAACATCTAAAGGTGCTTTCTTTATATGGTGCAGTGAAGCTCCCAGAGATCTTGGGTAAGATGCACATTCCTGACAAGAACCTGAGGGCCCTGGTGAAGCATCTAGAGCTGTTCCTCAGGTACCTTCCTGTTCCTGCTTCCCATCACATGCACTTGACCCACCGTTCATGCCTGCACACCCCATCCCCCAAATCACCAAGGAAATGGAGGATCTACCAGCTAAAATCTCATGGATGTGGAGGTTTAATTGAAATATACTGTTTTTATTGGTATTGAGTTTATGGGACAAGATGCACAGCTAAACAGGGATTTTCAAATTCCACAAATGTCTATTTTCTATAATAGTTTGCCCCCTTCTGTTTTATCTCAGTTTATAAAAAATACGAAGATTGGGGCCAGGGTTATGCAAGCACTGTTATGAGAACTAATCTTTAAATCCTGTTTAGTGATCCACAGTTGGCATTATGTCCTGATTTTTTTTTTTTTTCCACAAATTATACTTTCCATCCAAGGCCACTAGTGGGCACTGAAGCACCGTGATGCATCAGTTATGCCTTCCCTGTGTGTTCTCTAAATCCCTCCCCCATCCTTCAGCATCTCCCAGCGAGACATTTGCTGCTTCCAGGGGCGATTGCTCGGTGAAGCTGATTGGATGAGCGCTCTGTACTGAGTACATATCGTTATGAAGGGGTGATCTGGGTTAATCTCATCTCAGGGCCGCCTGCTTGTGTGTCTGCATGTCCTTATGCATGCATGAGTGACAAAGGCTTTCCTCCCACCTCACCATAACTCCGAAATTAACAGGTACATCAGTTATCTGTAGTAGTGTGAAACAGAGAGGTTCCTTAAAGTCCATTCCTGTGAATTCTGCCGGCCTGAAACGTTGCTATGGTCGCTCTGTTTCAAGCGTCCTTGGAGCAATCTGCTGCAGTCAACAGAACAGCCATGGTACAATCATCACAGCTGCGGTTAAGAGAATAATTATCTGTGTTAAGAGGTTAGATGAGACGTAAAGATTTGGAAATGGTAAATACTAAGATGTAAGCAGGTTACTTCAGATTGCAGAATGCCTTGTACGTGCTGGAAATGTCCCTTCAAGTTTGAAGTTTACTGTGATATACAGATAACAATGGAGCATCATTATCTGTGATGAAATTTCTTGGACTCAGAGCCCCCTCGAGTTTACACAATAAAATAATACTTAACAGTAACAAAAAAATCAATTAAGTAGAATAAAATAAATTAGCAAAATTGTACAGCAGTAAATAATAGTCAAATAATAAGCTGCATAGCACACAGTGATTTGCAAGACTGAAGTACAAAAAAATGTAGTGTGCACTTGTACCTGTACAGATACACTCTTGCATATGTACAAAAGGTAAGCTTAAAGTGACTGTACTGTAGTTATATGGTCAGAGAAATGATAAAGCGAGGGATGTGCAAAATGTTCAGTGATCAGTATTTCAGCAGTTCAGTAACCTGCTGGCTTGCAGGTAGAAGCTGTCCCTGAACGTGCTGGTGCGGGTATGGATGCTCCTGTGCCGCCTGCCCAACGGCAGGAGCGTGAAGAATCTGTGTCTGGGATGGCTTCCCCCATCCCTGTGGAAAGAATCAGTCAGATCATCAGTGTATCACCCAGGGGATTGGACTAATGTCAGACTGGCCTCTCCCCATCCCCCTATCCCGTATGCCTCAGAATGTTAAAGAGCTGACAGATTTGTACCAGAACACAAAGAATCCATTTTTAATCAATCAATCACATGTACACTTGCTTTTATACATATGTACTGTTCAAAGACTGGGGAGGGTAGATGGTACCTGAATGTGATATGGAACATAATGGAATATTCATATATAAACAGGATTCCCAGTGGCCAGTAGGGATATGGAGAAATACTTCTGTTGCCACTGATGGCCGCCATGTTATGTTCTTACTATAAGGGAGGAGTGAGGCTTCAGGATCACAGAGCCCTGTCAGGTACTGTCTGATTTCACCAAGCTGACCTAGCTTCCAGCTTGAAGACCTAAGCTGTGTTCTGTTTTATAAAATCTAGATGTTTACGGCTTTCCCACCACAGTCAAAGGAGATTTTTCCCCACCCTGCCATAAATTTACATCATTGTCTTGTGTCGTCTTTCTTGTGCTGTGGAATAGTACTTCATTAAGCTTGTAGCTTTTTCTGAATTTGCAGTGGATGCCTGGATTTATGTGCATGTATAGAATTCGCTATTTAGCTGCTACGTACTTGAATAATATTGCAATTGAACATGAACATTTAAATACGTATGATACCTTTTCACTTTGTGCCACTGAAAGGGGGATTTTAAAATGTGCCTTGCCTAAAGATAATTATAGAGCAAAGGAAACGTGACTCTATTGTTGACTTTTGCTTGCTTGTCTCCCATCGCAGGTTTTTAGCAGAGTTCCATGAGGACTTCTTCCCCGAGTCGGCCTATGTGTCCGTCTCCGAGGCACACTACAGTATGAAGCACCCGCGGGCCTCCTATTGACGCTTCACTACAATCATCTCCTGTGTCCTGCATCCCTCTCCCGCTACCTGAGCCCTTCGGTTTCTCCCGGCCAGGATTCATCCCAATTTGTACACTTGCATGTGTACCAGGGGTCATGATGGTGAAGAACGTGGCCAGTTTCCTGGTTGTAGCTATTCCATGTTCTCCTCCCAGCAGGGGTGGTTTGGTTGCTTGGAGCTGCTCCTCATATGTTCTTGTGGCTCTTCTGAGTTCTCGTTTGTGGTTTATAGTAATAAGACAAACGGTCACATTCTACATCTGTATCGCATTATAGATACCTTATAATGCTCAGTATAAGAATTAATAAAGCATTATAGCATCTTCTAATGAGTCATAAAGCGTAATATTTTTATAATACGTCATACGGTCGAATGAAGCTCGAAGCCGTAATGCACTAGAAATAAAGATGCATTGTAGGGCTGCCAGAATTGGTCAATGTAGTTGATGATGTCGACATTGAAAATGCATCAACATCAATATTTTAAATCAAGACATTCATTAATATCATGAAATTACCTTTATGGTTCCTAAAACGCTTCAGTTCATTATAATATGTTTTCCTTTAATATCACTGTGTAATTATGGGAGTAGTTCAAATTATCACAAAACAAAAATGAGGTTTTACACTGTGCAAAATTTCAATAGCACACTACAGCGGGACTAGCGCTATGCAGAAGCACCTGAAAAGAGAATATGCACAATTCTGGATGACGGGCCACCAGAATAGGCCAAACCGCCATTAATTGTCTATTCATGTTTATTAAATTACTATCAGCACAGAGAGCATTTTAATATCTTTTCTTGTTGGAGCTGCTAAATACACTCATTATTAAAGCCATGAAATTGTCTGCCTGCTACCTTAGAATTCTCATCGAATAAGTGTTTGGGAAAAGTTTAGGGTAAAATCTGAACTTATTCTACACTGATTGACAGTGACAGTGTTTGTTGGGCTTGCGGGACCAGTGTTGTTATTGCGAATTAAAACTGGAACAAAAATGGACGGTAAATATAAGAAAATAATTGTGAAATATATTTACCAAAAAAAAAAAAAAAAAAACGGACATTAATCTGCAAAGTACTGCCATACCACCGATGGCTTTCTTAACTTATCTACAATATCATCTCTTTTAAAAGATGTTGTGACTGAGCTGTCCCTTTCTTCACCTCGACTTCAGTGCTTATTGCTTCCGTGATATTCCAGTACAGTTGCATGAGTCATGCTCCGCTAACCGAGTTTATTAAGAATCTGGTAACGCTGAATTTATACAGATTACTAATTTTTGGGCATCACAGTATGTCTCTCATCAATACTATTAATCTGCTTATCGAACTATGGGTGACAATAATGTTCGTACAGTATAGTGCCAAAATGCCAGCATCCATTATCTAAAGCCCTGCAATGATGAACAGTTTGTTGGCAAAATTAAATTCAACAGTCAATTTGATTTTCTGGAGGAAAATTAATCATTTAGATTTATCAAACAATTGGTAAAATAGTTGATAGATTAATCCATAGAAAAATTTTTATTAGTTGCAGCACTTATACTCTGTGTTGCATTTTTAAGGTATTTATAGTGCATTATACAGTACATGAGAGCTTCATAAAGCATTCATAATGAATAATAAACATGGCTATAATGTGTTATACATTTTTATAAAATTGTTATAGCCATTTTTCCAATGCTTTATGAA
The DNA here is from genome assembly GCA_026779585.1 of Mormyrus proboscirostris. Taxonomy (NCBI): domain Eukaryota; kingdom Metazoa; phylum Chordata; class Actinopteri; order Osteoglossiformes; family Mormyridae; genus Mormyrus; species Mormyrus proboscirostris. The sequence continues at coordinate 37,143,735 of JAODKF010000001.1, read as the reverse complement.
TGCATTATAATAAGTCTTACAGGCATGACATTCATAGAAAGTATTACCTAACAAACGATTTCTGTGTACAGTGTCCTGTTGTATATTAGCTTCAGTTTCTCTCTTTGATTTCAGATGAGCTTCATTAAATATGTGTGGAATGATTCATGTCAGTGGCATGTTTTTTCACTGGCCTCTAATGTTCAACCCCATTTCTCATGGCTTGCGTTTTATTGCGATGATTTATCTGACCCACAATGCAGTGTTCACCATTTCATGACCAGTTAAGATAAGGTTTTCGCGATGCTATGATTAGCTAAATGATAAATTGGTTGGTTGTCGATCTTACACAATACGTCGTTCCAATAACTTGAGTGCCACGTAACAAAATCAGTAGCAAACAAACCATATACTCCAACATATATGCTCCTAAGTCCCAGTTAAGCAGCCCGGGAATTTGCTGTTAAGCGGCTCCAATTTGATAATTTAACTGAGATTTTATAACAGTTAATTCCGTTACTTCCTGTAAAAAGAGCATCATTTTTAGTTATGTGCAATTTGGTTCTTAATTTAAATTTAATGAATGCCGTTTACCCATTTCAACTTTATCGATTTTGTTTAACCCCTCTTATTTCTTAATAACTTAAAAAATAAATAAATAAATAACGATCACATCATGAAATTCCTCGATCTTGATCATTTCTAATATTATATTTAACTTTCAACATTAAACTAAAATGAGTACACAGATTTGACATCAGAGACAGACATCGATATATAGACTAAGATGACACGTAGCAATCTAGGAAGTTTTATGTCGACCTTGTCAGGAGGGTATTGAGCTCATACTTATTGTCCCATCAAAAATTGTCGTTGATCCATGGGAGGCTTCCACTGAATGGATCTCCAATTGGGAAGTAACCTTCTATAATCATGTTTCCTTATAGTATCATTAAATAAAGGGGCGATTTATGGGACTTGCCATTTCCTTGCTTCTTAACTACAAATTGCTACTTACTTTGTAAACATACAGAATTTCCGCTATCATAATAATATGCTTAAAGGACAGACTTTGTGTAGTAATGATTTTGTGTAGATTGCATCACCCTTATTAATGATCCAAGTAAACAAAGAAAGTGGACAGACAGTAAAAAGAAAATGCATGCAGAACTGATGTCCTGCCTGGGCACCAGCAGAGGAGGCCTTTTTGGACATATATCTGAGTAAGAGTAACTCCCATGATTACTCCTGTAGGCTGGTGGTGTCGTTGGTTTGCTATGATTGATGCTCCATTAGGAGAGTTGCGTTCCAACTTAGCGATGCCACATGCTGCCCATGTAGCTAGAGGAGGTCAAGGTGCACTATTGCCTTTAACTCGTTACTGTGTAAAATAGCCGTTAGAAGGTGCACGAGGTCAGTAAATACATAAAAGCCCAAGCCCACTCAGATGGACATCTGGGCTCACCAATTCAGATTAATGAAAATAAATATTGTTTTAAAATACAATCCTTTATCTTAATTTTCACTAATTACATTGAATGTGTATTGTTTTGTCTTGACAATTACTAGAATTATGTATCAATAATAATATTCAAAACTTCCTCTCTCCGTTGACTGACATTACACTAACTCGTGCCTATAAATGTGAGTTCCACACTGCTCGTAGGTAGGACACCGCGCTGTGGCTGTAGCATTGTTGTGGTCACCACATTGTGAATACTGCAGCTGCTTTAAGAAAATGTGTGGTAATGAGCTCCACTCAGTCCCATCCAAATTTTATTCAGGCCCACCTATCGGCCGCCACTGTTGCTGTCTAGTGTATCTTATCCTCAAAAGGCTTTTTTTCTTGTGATATAGTAGTGAAAAGATTACTCAGATCTGATATGTGACATATCAGACCATACTCTATGGCACAGTAGGCCTCAAATAACTCTGGACAGTCACTCCTGAGCTTTGTGGTGTGGACCTCAGCCAGCATGCAGAACTGTAAAGGTATTTATCTGCAGTGCCCATGTATCGACCACAGTCTGGTTATCGAAAGGTCATCCTCCAGCGTCACGGCCAAAAGCAGTCATTAATCGACCATCTCATCTGACACAAGATATTTGCTTCTCTCTGGCAAGTACTTCTGACTCCCCACTCCCATGGATTTTTTTATGACTGGAAGTACTAATTAAAAACCTACATATGAAGAGATTTGCGTTTGGGTTTTTGCACCTCCAAGAATGTGAGAATATACATGTACTACTGCAATAATATCATTTTGAAATTTGCTAGAAAAACACCTAAATCATCCCAGAGGTTTAAACTTGAGTGGTTTCTCACTGTAGTTCTAAACATAAAGAATATATCCTCTGTAGTAACCTTCTACACACACACACACACACACACACACACACATATATATATATATATATATATATATATATATGGCATTAGCTTACTACACACACATACACACAGTCAAAGGCAGTTTGAGAAGAAGTAGTAAAACAAGGAAATTAAAGTCAACTGGTTGTTGCAATCAATAGTCTAATCACATTTGCCTTTAAAATATGCTTTACAATGTAATAATGAATGTGGAAAATTCAGCAGTATTATTTATCGGGCATTCTATAGAAGGTTATAGTGTGGACAGGATTAAGAGCACAGGTAAGGGAGGTCATTTCCCATGCTCGTTATTGCTTAGTTACAGCCGGCTAACCTCTTCAGACTTAGACTCACTGTTGGGCCGTGCTTAACCAGTATGGTAGCCTTATAGATACAAGCATCAATTAACCTACCCCTTCTTATGGGAACGCATCCACTGTTTCTTGGAAAGAATGGGGACAAGCTAAACTGAGTAGCTATTGTCTGAAATCGTAATTTATCAAGCTAAATGAAAAAGCAGAGTTAACTACTCCCCCACTTCTGCGGACATGAGCACACTGTCAGAAAGAATTTTTGTCCCCCAAGGTACAAGCAGCATTTAATTAATGGTACAATGGGATAAATCTCCAATGTTACAAAAATGTTCCTCAGAGTCCATTTCTACATCTTAAATTGCAAAAAAACTCCAAGTACAATTACAATTATACCTTCAAGCGTAAATTGGATTTTTTTTGACAATGTAGCAAATAGGAATCCATGTATATACCAATGCTCATTAGCACTCTTCAGAAGGTATTATTTCTTTGTTTTAAATTATTTGGGACACATTATGAAATGAAATGACAGTCCTGGGTACAGTAGTCAAACATAAGCAAAAGCCTGCTTATCTCATGGACAATCAAATCAGAAAAATGATTACATTAGTGATTAAGGGATAAAGTGAATCATGCGGCTGCAGGGAAGTGCTGGGTACCAGCTTAATTAGATTCTGTATGGATTCTATAATGAGCAATTTTATTTACCTAATTTATCAGACACTTTCGTCCAAAGCAATATACAGCAGAGAGTTACAATTTGTGCATGCGACTGGATCACACAACCTTCGTGTTAGGGATACAATTCTCTACTTGTTGAGCTACAGCATAAGAGATGGAGATCAGCCTTATAGGATTTTAATATTATTGAAATAAATATATCAAATATGAAATATAAATATCAATCTGAAATAGATTCTTTTCAAAAATCTAAAAATTTTTGTTCTGATCAGCGATAAACATTGAAACGTCCCGATCTTTGCATTAAATTTTACTCCGATTCTCCTGGTTTGCACTGTGAAGCTGTACAGTTGAATAGGTTGTCACATGCATTGACCAAAAACTGAAGCAATTGTGGTTCAGTTTGGCGACAGGGAATTGCTGAGAAAAGCATGCAAACTCCAGGCTATGGCGCTACCAAGTCAGCTGCTGTCCTGTGCTAAATTATAATGAGTTTCATAAATCGTAATAAAGAATTACATGACACAACATCATTTTGCTGGGAATGGGCCCTGATCAGTGACCTTACAAAATGCAGATCCAAGAGCGAGAAATCAAATGGACAGCTGCTGCTGCAGTGTTACACTTTGTGAAAGGCTTCTAGAACAAGAAGTTCCTAAATTCTAAGTTTGTCACCCAAGGACTTCATGTCACTGGCAAAAAAAGTGACATTTCTGTGTGACTGTAAATAATTATTGTTCACTATTCCAGCATCTCCTCAACAACAGTTATAATACAGACATTAAAAAAACATATATCTCAGAAAAATGCTCTTATATTTGTGTATGTGTCTATGGGTGAGAGCGTGACAATGACAGAGCAATAAAAGAGAGAATCAATTCTCACACAGCACTCCCTGATGTACTTTCAGTTTTCCTGGAAGAAATATGACTTGTCACCTAACTCTGCCATTTTTTTTTTTTTGAAAAAGAAGGAATAAATCTTTTCCTAGGGTTAAAAAGAGTTATATTTGATTCGATTTTTCTAAATCACACGCATGACTTAATTAAGGAAGCTTAAGCCTGAGGCTTCGAAGGACACTACAGCCATGATTAGCACTTAATTCAAAATCAAACCGCCCTCTGATGTCAGCTTCAGTGCTCTGTGAGAGATCATTGTTATTGTTTTCCTGCTGTTTCCCAGCGTTTGGCTCCACGCAGATTCTCACCAGGACACCGCGAATGGAACAGCATTTCTCTGTATTTTGGCTGGCTTATTACCGTGCCGTTTTTCATGCAAATTAAGCAATGATAGCATTTCTCTATTGGCTTTTGCTCCTAGCATCCTCGTAGAGTCCCATTCCTTCAAATACCACACAAATAGAGCAGATGTCTGCCTCTGAACGTCATAGGGTTAATAATACTTGAAAGCTATTTCTCACATATCAGCTGTTTACACAGGATTAACTGCACTGAGTATTATGACAGACTGAGGACACCACATACTCCTGAATAAGGTGTGATTGTGTCCCCCTTATGGGGCGTAACTTAGCTGGTACTCAAGGCAGAATTGAACCTAAACCTGTACTGTGAGTCTCCAGACTGAAAAACAGGTTCCAGTACAGCGTGTCTCTCGCTGAAAGAGTTTCTGAAGGCCTGTGTTTACCCTACATCTGTCTGCTGGTACATGATGCACAGAGACCACACAAATACGCCCGCGTGTTAATGGGTCTCTCAGTGACATTTATAACAGAAATTACACACCATGAATAATGAAAGTACGAGTGAAGTCCCAGACTGTTCTCAGCTATTACCCAGTTCTCTCCTTTCTGGAAGTAATTTGTATTGATAAAATATCTTCTTGTAACCCCTGGGAGGACGTCAGCTCTAGGCGAAGACCAGGTACCAGTGGTTTTGAGTGGTATCATCACACTAAACATATATCTCTGATTCGGAAATGGGATGATGGTGAGAACTCAGGCAACTGAGATCTTAGACAAGCGCATAATCAAGCACTTATGAAAGTGTCCCTGGTTTAGGAGTAAAGCTCAATGGTGTCAAATTGCTAGTGGGATGAACTCTGGAATATAACTGAATAAAAATGTATTGATCTCAGTCTGCACTTACTGCTAATTTCATCACTGGCCTGCCACTGGAGTTGTGCTATCTCTCACCCTCCCTGTCCTCCACTACACCAGTTTCTTCAGGACAGAAATCAAACGTAAGAGTGAGATAGATACAAGCTGTAGTGTTACGCTCTTTATCAGAAGATCATTGTAGGGATCACTTTGCCTACCGAGTGTTACCCAGCATCTCTGAAAACGGTCCTCTGAGAGACAGCAGTACCATGTGGAACTAAGGTCTATTTGTGCATTTATAGAACAGTAATTAATGATTAGTGTAACAGATGCTGTTTCCCTCGCAATGATTGATGCAATTGGCTTATAGTAACCTGCAAGCACTTGGACTATTACCCCCCTAGATGTGCACAGCTTTCACTGGGTCTCAATAATCAGCACACTCTTCTTTGTGTCAAACTTATAGCATACTTGCATTCAGGACTGTAGAAACACTTCCTGAAGAATTAGAAAAGGAGAAAATGAGAATACATTAAGCCTGACACAAAAAGACACTCATGGTAATTTGAATGCATGATGTCGCCATTTTGGGGTGACATTGTGAAGCAGTGGTTAAAACTTGCTGCCTCACATCTCTGAAACATGGGTTCAGGTCTCCACTAGGGTTCTATGTGTGTGGTGTTTGCATGTTCTTCCTGTGTCATGGTGGGGTTTTGTCTGGGTACTCAGATTTCCCTCCCCACAATCCAAATACATGCTGAGGTTAACTGGAGTTGCCCTGCGATAGATTGGTGCCTTGTCCTGGATTAATCCCTGGCTTGCACCTATAGTATTCAGGATAGGTATTATATAAAATTGATTTGGAGTATTTTGGATTTGATTAACAGACCTAGGAATCTAGATACTGTAGGTGTAATGCATCCTTTATAGCATCCAAACATTTCCTTTCTGCAGGTAAAGTTAGGTGATCTAGTAGCCCACAATGGAGAGCAGGGCTTCTTTTAGAATACAGGCTGAACTGTCTAGGCCCCAACACTGTGACCTCAGCTGCTTTCCACAAGAATATTGATTTTTTTTTCCTTCTGCATTATGGGTAACTTGCTTATTACTTTCAATCCAAGCCTCCCAGAGCGGATGAGAGATGGTCTGTGGACATGAGTGTTGCTATCAGGTATCAGAAATGTGACACCCAGAAATCTTATTGTCTGTCGTTTAGTGCTACAGTGAGGTTAAGTGTTCTCTTCACGTGACTCAGATAGAAACAGCGCCAAATTTGGAGACTGACAGTTTTCTGCCTTCTGTGACTTGATGAGTCAATGTGGATTGACCAGTTGTGGCTATGCTATATCATTTTGTGGTTTGTATTAAACTGGTCTTTTTTGATCTACAAATAAGCTTGTCTGTGAAGTTTAATCCCAGTAATGTCCACAGTTGCATGCAATATATATATATATATATATATATAAATTTGAGTACCAAATGTCCCCTACAATGTGGTTATTTTGATGTTGTGTTGTGGAAACAATTTTTCCGGTCTCCACAAAGATGTGTGTATGCAATCAAAAAACTAAAAATGCTGAAAGTCTCTTATTTTGTTTGGTTACTTATGGTTAAGATTAGGGTTTAAAGGGTTAAGGTTGGAATTAGAGTTCAGCCCATAAAAATAAATGGAGAGTCCCCACAAAAATATGCATACCTAGTCTGTGTGTGTGTGTGTGTGTGTGTGTGTGTGTGTGCTCACACACGCACACACACCTTTTATAATGGACTATCCAAATTTTCTACTCCACTATTTGGCCGATCCACTTTATTTCAATAAAGCTTTACTTAGACTTCATTGTTCAATGGTGACCATGGAAACTTCATTCAATGCCTGAGATGTTCTCCCTTGGTTTCTAAGGTAACCCTTTTTGCTTGATATTTTTATAATATTCTTATGGTTTACCACATATTATCCAGCCAAACCCTTGTGATACTATCTGCAACCACAGGTGATAGAATTTCTACAATGTATGGTGTGAGCATGAAATTCTGGCCAGAAAGTCGGTAAAGACAAAGACAAGACATAAAGATTAATAAAGTAATCAGGTGCTGGCACAGGGCAAACGATGTCAGTGCATGTATCATATATGTTAAGGAATCAGCCGCTACATCCAATACGTAAAAACAGCTCTGTTTTGGGATCCTTTATGAGAGTGTACCAGTATGCATATAGGTATGTGCACATATGGGACAGCAGCTCACAGGACAGTACTGTTGCCTCCCACCATCAGAGCTGGGGGCGCAAGTCCTATCCTGATTCTGTGTATGGTTGGTCACACGTTCTCCTCATGGGTGTCGAAATGCTCTGAGGTGTGTGTGTGCCTTGGCATTGACTAGCATTATCACCTGGGTGTCCCTGCACCCTGTACCCTGCCAGGATAGGTTTACAGCTTCCTGTGACTAGGTGCCAGGGGCACCCAAATGACAATTTTCACCCCCAAAAATACTTACCCATACACTACTGGTAACGCCATCCATGCCCCTGTGACCCTGTATAGGAGAAGGAGTAGAAAGATGAATCACAGAACTGACATATTTCAATGATAAAATTAAATTAGACTGAACGTATGTGAACATATTTAATTCTAGTTTGACGAACGGTATATTTAAATGTATTTCAATAAGCATATGATGCAAATCTAACACGGTGCGCAAGATATTAATTGAATGTAGCCAATCCAGTTTGATCGTGAATGATGATAAAATATGACAGTATATCTCACGTTCATTATCATAGAGCGGAAGAGTAAAGCAGAGCACCAATAGACTGCAGCTGCTATACTGAAATGATTAATGCCCCTAAATTCTACTTAAAGCTCAAGGATTTTGGTGGTCAGGGGAGAATTTCAATCAGATAGTGCCATCTGGAAGCGGATTCCGTAGGACATGACAGGTGAGAGAGACCCAGCTGCCTGCAGCTGGAGATGCCCAGAAATCTCTGATTCAGTCTCATTCCCACTTGATGTGTTGGTACTGAAATTTACACCTACTTCTGTACACCTGTAGCGCTTCAACCTGTTTATCTCCTTCATGTCCCTCCACCTTTCAGACCGCTAGCTGAGCAATTTCCTCATTGCATTTTGGCTGACAGCTGTGTTAGAACAATGCAGCAGAAGGAGGAATTACGAGATGTGTCACTCTGATATGAGGTAATGCGTCATTTTTAGCCTTCTTTGGCTGTCGGAGACTTTCTTGACGACACCATTTCTGAACAAGCGATAACACTCCTCATGAATAACGTGCTTTGTGTTCCACATAGATTAGTGGGCGTGCTCAGAGCGAACATGCTTACCTAAAGCCAGTTCTGTCCATGACATTCAGAACTATGAAGGTTATTACCTTTGAAACACCAAAGATGTGCCCATTGAACCTTATGCTCCATTATTACAACAGGTAAATTAAGAGTTAGCCAATAACGAAAAATAAACAGGACCCCAGGAACGTCTTATTTAAGTTGGCTACCTGACATAGGAACTATACTAAATAGGAATAAACTGAGCCTTTAATGTGTACTATATTCTAGCGGAAGACAGCACAAAGTTATGTTTGTGCAATGTGGTAATGGTAACTTATATGAGGCAATTATCACACACCTCTTTATACATATGCTCTGCTACGGACTGCATGTATGGGAGCCATATATCAGTCCAGCACAGGGACAACACACCACATGGAAAATGTAGAGGCCTAACTCTAATTCTCTGGCCTATGGGCACACACACACACACACAAACATAGATTAGGTATCTATATTTTTATGGGGACTCTCTATTTATTTCTATGGGCAGAACCCTAATCCCAACACTAACCCCTACCCAGTCCTAATCTTACCATAGGTAAGCAAACAAAATGCATGACTTTTAGCATTATTTGGTTTCAGTTATTTTCACAGATTTACATTACATTTGAGTTTCCCCTTCCAGGGACCGGAAAAATGTCCCCGCAAGATCAAAATAACACGTTTTTGGTACCCACAATGTAATATATACATGTTTGTAATATAGATGACCAGACACACACACACACACACACATGCAAAGTGAGAGCTAACACCCAACCCAGGAGGTGTGAATGAATTGATTGTTATCCATGCCAATAATGAAACTGAATGACAACATGCAGTGGAAAATTAAAAAAAATAAAAGTATGAGCACTAAAATGAAGAATCTTTGCAATAAATACACAAATAAAACAAGCTTTGATAAAACTCAATTTTAATAAGCCTATTGTGCAACTATTTTAATTGTTTTTTTTTCTAGAAGTGAACTTGTCGCGACATGTTCCTGTCTAAATGCTGTTAGCAAATCAATGACATTAAGTCCTCTGTGTGATCCGATAGCTCCACACACTGTCAGCTCAGAGAGCACCGCAGGAACATTCCTCCAGCCAAAGTGATTCTCCATGGGCAGTGCCATACCACGTCCAGCCACCACAGAGACAGACTCACCCCCAACATGCTTTTGCATTATTGAGTTGCTGGGAAAGTCGTCCACCCAGTCATGGAGAAGCAGTCCACTAGAAACTATCCCACGGGTTTCTTTTGGGTCATCCCTGTTGAAAAAACCAGCTTGTGCTGGTCAAGCTGGTTGACCAGTTTATGATAATTGATAATTGACCAGCTTAATAAATGCTTTTTTATGCTGGTTTGATGGTTTAGCTTGATAGGCTGGCCACACCAGTATAATCTACTAGTAACCCACCAGACTAAACCATCAAAGAGTCATGACCATCTAAGACCATCGTAGACCAACTAAAACCAGATTGTTATTATTTTGGACACTAAAACGTGAGGACAAATCCCTTTATAGCACTTTGACACACTTTCTTTCTATCCTCTATTTATGACCACATTTATTTAAACGTTCCACACACATTTCAGGGATGGTTGATACTGCCTATGACAGAATATCCATCCATCCACCCACCCACTTCATCCTATTGGGTCGCAGGGGGTCCGGAGCTCATCCCAGAAGCAACAGGCACGAGGCAGGAAACAACCCTGGACAGGGGGCCAGCCCATCGCAGGGCACACTCACACACTATTCACTCACACATGCACACCTACGGGCAATTTATCAACTCCAATTAGCCTCAGCATGTCTTTGGACTGTGGGGGGAAACCAGAGTACCCGGAGGAAACCCCACGACGACACGGGGAGAACATGCAAACTCCACACACATGTAACCCAGGCGGAGACTTGAACCCAGGTCCCAGAGGTGTGATCGAACAGTGCTAATCACTGCACCCCCATGTCACCCCTCTGTGACAGAATATTATTGTCATAGACAGAACAAATTAAGAAAAAGGCCCAGAATTGTGGGTGGTTCTGTGAGTGGCAGTCCTGAGATCCTGTCTAGATCCCAATCGGATGACACCATGTGCGTCGCCACCATTAAATCTCACATTTCATAATTATTCATTTGGACCCCCAACAATTAACATAGTTGACCCAGTGTTTTTTCTAGTGTGTCCCCCCCACATTCAAAACGCTTCTGACGGCCCTGGATGGCACAGTAAGGCTTTCTCAGGCACTCCTGAAATCAATCATACAGCCTCACTGATTCTTTGTCTCAGAGGGCAGATTCCTCTGGTAAAACCCCATGAATGCAAATCTGACATTCCCTTCTTGCATGATATCATCTGCTCAACATAAGCCAATCATAATGGATCATGATTGAGTGCATAAATGTGCTTAAAAAAAACATATAATCCCCTCTGGTTTTCCAATGCTAGTGCCACGTTACATAAAACACAGTTTTGCAAAAGCAAACAGCACAATTCAAGCTAAAGGAACGACAGAGAGCAGTTTCCAGTGTTTGTAGGATCCGCTACATGATGACTTCTCAGTGTATGACCCATAGATAACGTAGCCGAAGAGGACAATAAACATACTCGTATTGTAAATATTATACAATAATATTTAGCAAGCATGTATGATAAATTGATGGTTTTAATGAAAGTGTGTATTGCGGGAGAGGAATGATTAAGGTCAAGATTAATATAAGATGCAATTTTTTCTACCTGTCAGACCGAGGTTAAACTGCCATGTCAGATATAGCTAATAATGATGTCACTCTACACAGCAAGCACTTGAATCACAATCTGTCACCTGCCATAACTACACGTCATAACTGTAGCACAGATCTGAGATTCATGCCAGGTGTAAATGGTCACACTGCGATGACAAGCGGTGATGGATGTCACAGGTGTTACAAAGCAGAGAATGTTCTAGAGTTCTTAGCGACCTAGGCTGTTCAGCTCAGTTGCTGCTCTGATTCTGAATAATTTTGATAAATATTTCCGTGTCACATTTTTCATTAAATGTGTGTCTACAGACATTTTGCTGCTGGATAATAAAGCCTGAACAGAAGAGAATAAACTTTCAACGAATTCTTAAGTGCACAAAAATTACCACGGACATTGAAAATAATATCAAAGTTAAATATAAGATCAATGCATGTACATATCCCTCAAACTAAAATATAATTCAACCTGTTTAGAATAGAATTGAGTCTCCTGACTGCACATTTTGTGAACAGTCAGTCCTATCAGCATGGGTGACACACACTCCCTCCGCCGTGTCAGGCTTCTCTCTGTCAACAGGGCAGATGAAGCGGAAAGAGGAATTTTTGGAGCTTGACAGTCCAGGCTAAAGAAACAGTCTGGGCTGGTGCATATCTGGCTGTACAGCATCTCTGTGTTTTCCTGCCCAAGGCGACTGTCCCACTAGAGTCCTCCAGGGTCTCATCACTGCTGCACTGACGCAAGCCAGCTTAGCTGGAAACTGCTGACTCCTATTTGATTTTTCATTTCACTCCACCCTCCCCCCCCCCGACCCCACGCCTGTATGCCAGCCGTTCAGCATTGATCCCCC
>JAODKF010000001.1:37119667-37131318 GCA_026779585.1 Mormyrus proboscirostris | reverse complement strand
ATCAGATGCCCGAGCCACCTCATCTGGCTCCTCTCAATGCGGAGGAGCCCCCCCCTTCTCAGCACTTGCCCACTAATGCACTGGCCTGGAATGTGATGTTATTTCATTATTGAGGCATAAAAGATGCGCACAGCCCCGGCCCTCCAATCGCACGGCAGCTCATTCTGTCTCGACGCCGAAGCCGTGCGGACAGACTAGGCCAGACTAAACGCAGCTCCGTCGCCAAGCTGCGGACGCGAAGCCAAAGCCAGGAAAAGCCCGAAGAGACTCGAGCGGGAAGACCAGACAGAGACGGGGACTACGCAAGCCTACCTTTCATGTCATTACACGCCAAAGAAATGGATGGAGAAGAGAACAAAGTTGGTGTCTTCACAGTTATTCAGTGAGTACTGGCTTGTGACATTATATTAAAGAATGAATGTTCTAATCTGATTGTGTTTCTTACTGTTATCATCTTAATGTTGCTATCTATGACTGACACTAGGCAGCTCATATTCAGGGGCCATTATTACGCATGTCTAGCTAATACTGGGTAGGACATACTTTTCCCTCCAGAGCCACTTCAAGGGTAGACAAGCTTAGCATTCAGAGATGTTTTCCTGCAGAATGCTGTTGTACTCAGCTGTTATTTTTGTACTTGCGACCTTCCTGTTAGCTTTAATGAGTCTGGCCATCCTACGTTGACCTTGCTCAATAGCAAAGTGTTTTTGACCTCAGGACTGTTGTTGATTGGATGCTTTTTTTTTATCACTCCATCCACCCCAAACTCCAGATAATATAGATTCTGGAGCCTCCATATGTATCACTTAGAACACACATCTCAGTGGTTCTCTTATGCGTAGTCAAACAGTAAGAGAATGCATTGATTATGACTGCCTTTGGTTATGTGTTCAATTGCAGACATATGTTTAGAGTAGAAAGCTGCTTGTGCTTACAGGTAGGTGTATCTAATAAAGTGACCAGTAAGTGCATTGTGTTTTTTCTTCACTGTTGTCTTATTTGTTAACGTATTGCTTGAGCACAATTGGAGTTAAATACCTGTTCAAAGGAACGAACAGTGATTTCCTTCCTGGAAAAGAAACAATGTAATTCCTTATCCCCGAAACAACTGCACACCTCTACATTTTTTTAAATTTTAATTTATCTTTATAAGAATTTGGAATACAACTGATCCCCGAGAACCACTTAAGTTGTATTCTGTATTCATTACAAGCACTTGTGAAGTTTCTGAGCTTGATGGGGAGAAAACATATTAATGAACAATAGCAATCAACCAATATTTAAACACAAATTGCATGCAAACACAAATTCACACAGATATAATACACGCACACACACACACACACACACGTTTGTATTCATATCTTTGTGGGTACTGTACCTTCACTTCTATGGGAAAAACCCTAATCCCAGCAATGACACCCCTTAACCCCTACCCATCCCTAACCACAAGTAATCAAAGTACAAGACTTCTGGCTTTTTCTTTTATTATAGTCACAGATCTTTATAAAAGTTTCTCCTTGTGAGGACTGAAAAAGTGGCCACCACAAAGACAAAATAGCAGGTTTTTATAACAATGTATCATAATCTATACATAACCCACAGACACACACACACATTTGGTCCCCAGAATTTAATATAAACCTAATCCACACACACACACACACACACACACACACACACACAGTAAATGTGCTTAATTCTATATATTTTTGGGCACAAGTTTATTTTGGTTGTACTGCACAAACCAATATTTGAAGATGCGATAGTATTAAAATGATAGCAGCACCCATGTTTGGTGTAAACATATATCCCAGAATGCTGCAGGACTTGCAGGACCTCTGTAAATGCTCCTCTTACTGTGAATATATTGCGCTCCCACTGGCACGCCTCAAGCTGATGAGGCCCACTGATGCCACGTCTCAGCAGCCGCTTAGGCTGATAATGTTGAGAAATGACTCCAGTGTCCAGCCTGGCATGATTCAGGGGGACACATTCGCTTTCCATGTGTTCATGCGCAGGCCGCCTTCTGTAGCTGTCTCATCCAAGACGAGTTTGATATTGTGTATAGAGAAAAACAGGAAAACTGTTCTGATATCTTGAAAAATGTCGGTATTGATGAATATGTCTTTTACAGATTTTTTTTGTGAGTGTAAATGATTTGTGATTGTATTAAGATTGATTTTAAAATCAGTAAGGAGACAGCAAAAAATAGACCTCTTGTACATTTCAATTCGATTTTTGGGATGCTTCTCTCATGGTGTTTGCAATAAGGCTGGAATAGTGCTATAGGGCATAGAATACCCACAATGAAGTGATAAACAGCTACACATTTTAAATCATGCATCATTTTTAAAAAATGCACCACCTTCTCAAGCATGTTGTTTCTGTTTTAAGTTTATTTATTTTTAATCGTTCACATGCCTTATATATATTAGTACTGGCACTGACTGACATTTAGCCTGTTAAATATAAGCATGTCTTTTCCTCGATTCCAAATGTTTTGATGAGGATTTCCATACAAACATCCAAGTTGCAACCTAAAAAGCTGACTGTCGATAGAGAGCAGCTTTAAGAGTTATCAGTGGGGTGGAAATATTGAAATAAGAAGGGAAAGTCTTCTACACAACAAATATGAACAATTTCACTTGAATACGGCAATGTCACTCACTACAGAATAACGAAAACTGTCAGGAAACTTAATAGGAAAAAATATTTCCCATAATTCCACATGTATAAACGGTCTTTGTGGAGATATCCAGTCACAACAGATGTAAAATAATAATTACCAAGGCACCTCAATAAGCCATTAATCATACCTGATAGTGTCAGGGGGAGTTTAAATGAATTTCTAGCACTTTGTTTTTGGTAAGCTGGACTATATTTGCTCTGTGTGTGTGTGGTGGAGATTCAGACTCCAGATTGCACTCACAGAAGGCAGAGTGGGTGTATGTGTGCCGTGGTGCATTATGGGAAGGGGTACTTTGGGTACTCTGGAGCGGAGTCCTGGTGATAGTGGGGTTCTGTGTTTAAATGAACAGCCAGAATGTAGTGAAACCTCCTCACATACGCTGTGAAGTTCTGTGACACCTCTCAGTTACAGTTTCTAAATAACTGCAGTTGCTATTAGTGTCCTATTGTCAGTTATTATTTTTATTTCAGGAAACAAACAGGTATCATTATTCATAGTCACTTGTTGTCCCTGTAAGCGGAGCATTTAGAGAATCGTCTCATTTAGGCACACGGCTGAGCTTTATTAAAGTTAATTGTTTGTGCAACAATTATGCAAATATTGATAATACATTATGATAGAAGAAAAATTAGTGGCAGTAGAGATATGGGGAATCATTATTGCTAAGTAACTCATAAATCTCCCTCATTTGAGCTTGTGGCTGAGGAATGAAACCTGCTACTGTAAATGCACATGGACGCTATTTAGTAGTTTTATGCAAGAAAATGATGCTTACTCTGACTATATTTCTTGTACTTGTTTTATCTGAGAGTTAATAATGAAGCACAATTTAGAGATAATTTTAAAAAGAAGTTTGAAGTCTTATATATATATACACACACACACACACACACGCTTCCGCCCTTTACCTGGCTGGTTTCTGGTCATTCCCACTGTCTCCAGCTTCACCTTATTCTTGTGTGCCGCTGTCTTAGAACTGTCGAACCTAAAAGCAACCTGCTGCTCAGCGTAGTCTTCTGCCGGCAGAACTACGATTAAACCAGGATTTAAAAATGCAGATTTGTTTAAAAATATTTTTTTTCGCGCCAGTACGTGTAATATAGGAGTTCCTGGATGTTACATTTTTGCATTATGTGTCTAATGTTTAGTGAATCCACTTTCATTTTGCTTATATTAGCAGTTTTGCACCCTTTCCCTGTTGTGGTCATTATAATATTTCCTCATCGGTTCCAGCCCATTGCTTGTTTCATAACACACTGCGAAATTAATTTCAAAACTACTGTAACGTGATGAAACGGGAACAGCAACAGATGATTTATGTGGCAGTAAAAACCCTTTATTTGATCAATAATATTTAGACAGTAGGAGTCTTATATGGCTGGTTTTGCTAGCATGTGGACCAGCATATGACTTTGACTGTAGTGGCTTCGGAAGACAAACTCATCTGCAGCCAGGCCGGTGTCATGTGAACAGGACTGACTGCAGCTCGTGCTGAGAATTTCCTGTGAGAGGTTTATTTGCACTTAGGCTAGAAGGGAGCTGGACACACAGATGGGAACATTATTTTTCTCCTCAGTCAGTCCTTGTGTGTGTGTGTGTGTGTGTGTGCATGTCTCAAAAAACAGAAGATGGGCTATGCAAAAAGGAGCATTCCAATGTAACTGTGCAAATGGCAAATAAATGTTTTTGTTTTTTTTTCTTTTCAGAACCAGCCAACTAATACCCATATACTTCAGGTTTACTATACTTTCAGTTATGTTACTTGAGAATAATGTTACTTGAGAATAATGTTACTTGAGAATGGCTTCATACTTAACCAAGCTATTATTCCAATATCTTGTTGAGAAATATGTAAACAGAAACACATCCATGCTTATTTGTACTGCATTTTTAGAGTATGACTCACACAAATGTCTGAATCCGTATTAAAGCAAGCAGCTTTTTCTCAATATTCCCATCTCCTGCTACATCTGGTGGCCTTTATCTCAGCTTAGGACGGACTTGAAAACACCCAAATGGAAATAAAAAGCGAAAGACTGGCGGAAAGCATCACTGATTCCAGGTTCTGAGAGCTCAGGGATGTTTGTTTTCTGCAGGCCAAACCACTGCTGTCTGTGAACAGTCAGGTCAGTGTCCTCTGCGCAGGTATTGAGGCAGCTGGTGGACGCTGATGTGACACGTGACACTGATGAGTACACGATGACGCAGTGACACTTCCATTGTGACCCCAATATCTCCTATCATTCACATCTGGCCGTCAGCACATCAGTGCTGCTTGAGTTACAGCCCAGGAAACACCCGATATTTAGTGCATTTACTAAAAAAAAAAAATCTGTCGCACAAAAAAACTTTCTTTTCCTGGTCCATTTATCACCCTGATGCTTGTAAAGCATTAACGGCTGTGCGGTTAGTCGTTTGCTGCAGTGTTCTTCGAGCCTTTCCCCGGATCTTAATGTTAATAATTATTCTGTATTTATTATCAAGACATCCTTGTAAAGGATTTCGCAAAACACCCACAGCAGCACCCAAGAAGACTCCCATCACATTAATGAGTGTGAGAACGGCCTCATTTCTCCTCGCCTATGAACTTCATCTCCATAGCTTGCAGAAGACAGTTGTATAAATCAAGCGCAATAGTTAACTTCTATGAATGAGCGACGTACCGCCACTCTGCACAGAGAGAGTATATGTAAAGCAGCTTTGCATTATCCATTCCGGCACGGAGCTCCTCATGTTAAATACCAGTATTGATTTTTTAAATTAGATGTCAGTCTTAATATTTCCAGCATTGTAACTTGGCCCAACCTCCAATCATTAAAATCAATGTCCTCGTTCACCAGATGACCTTAAATCATGTGACAGCCAAGGCTGGCCTTGTCGTCAGCCGTCATCCTCTGATGAGCATATTCTCAGCTTTCTTTATGATTACAGAGCTATAACGATTCTGCATTAGCTGTAGCTCTCTGCAGCATAACGCATTACAGGAAGGACACTGTTCTAGCTACCAGCTAACATTCCTTATATCCACCCAGCTTCTGTACGCTCAAGGTCGTTACAATGGTTGGCTTCGGCAGAATGCACAGTGGTGAATGTAGGTCTGAAAAATGTGCCTCACCTTGGCTGCTGGGAAGGTAAGCGACTAAACGGCAATGGGAAAATTAGAAGTGTCATTAAGAATTAATCAAACAATTTATTAATTAATTGGTTAATTGAGGTGTCCGCTGTGAAGTGCCTTTTGGTTTTGAGAACAGAACCCTGTATCACTGCGACCCTGCACTGGATCTACAGTTATGGAACATGGATGAATGAATAATGATGATGGAAAAATTATGTAATGATTATTACAATGTCTGTTGCCCCACGTAAAATACCTATCAGAAATTTATTTATATATATAGACATAAAATCTGTAATTTACACACAGTGCAATTAGCTCAAGTGAGTCCCACAGTTACATCAACACGCTTATGGCACTCATGATTGTAAAAGGAACCTTTTACTGCCGTATTCCTGTATTTGTGCCCGTGTCGGTACTGTATATCACAATACCACTTATCAAAGCAGGAGAGGGCCTTGTGCAAATAGAAGTGAAATACCCGTAAGCTCATTCATTAACTTCAGGCTTTAGTTTCTTTTAAATAGTTTCATAAACAACCTTGTACACAATTTAAACAGTGTTGGTATTTACAAACTAAAAATAGCTGACCTATATATTTGCTATGAGTGAGTGATTAATAGATAAAAAGTGTGATGAATTGTACAGCTCTGAAACTGACTGCCCGCAACAAGAGAAATCTGCAAACGTTTTGATGCTCGAGAGCTCAGGCATGACATTTTGCAGACAAATATGTCAAACATTCAGCATTTTGTCTGTCATGAGTGCAATTATGGTGAAAACCAGACACTGCATTCAACAACAAGAACCTCATATGCCAGACCAGTCATAGTGGTATGTCATGGTTAGGAGATGATGGCCGACTCATAACCAATCATAACCAAAAGGCATTATTAATCAGATTTCTTATAGAAACAAAAAGTATTTACCAAACATAACCAGCTCTATAGTACACCGAAACAGAGGGAACATAATATTCAGAAACTAAACTCCTGTTCTTCACAAGTCTCTCAGTTAACTAACAGTGACACAGTTATCTCAAAAATGTCTAAATCCAGAATAAAGTGTAAATATCCAAAAGTGTAATCTAGTCATTCCAAGGCAAAATGTGAACTTGATGGCAAAAAGAAGAGAGGGGAAGTGGAATCATTACGCAACCAACAAACAAACGGGGTCAGTTTCACCCAAGTCATCCTTACATCCATAATTATAATATAGTTGAATTTGATAATGTACTTGAAGCACTAATAGCATTTAAATATTATTTAAAAACATACATGCTAAAGAATTTTTCTTCAAACAAAACATTTTGCCAGGGGCACAGATGAATCTTGCCATGGAAACATTTGTCCTTATACGGACAGGTTGATGATCCCAGGCTAACAGAACAGACTGTAAAAAAAAATCAGTGTTAATCAAATCAGTAAATCAGACAGGAGAATATAATGGTATTGCAGGATAAACCCTCATAATGCCGAAAACAACACATCAAGATTCTGCTGCTCAAATAATAAAGAACACTGGTATTCGGACACAAGTGAAATTTATTAATATCCAAGGAATGCCGTCAAGTTCAAGCAGATCCTTCGACAAAACCCAACATATGCTTTATAGAAGGCAGGGGATGATCCAGTTTCAGTTAATCGCCTTAAAAAACTGAGGTGCAAGAATGTTTATTAGGCAGACTGGCAGGAACAGGTAGGTCTTTACCTACCGCCTACAAGAGATTACGATATACAGCCATATCCAGTCATTACAACACATTGCAGTCTATTATGTTATATATTTTTTGCTTTTCACTGCTGTTCAGTGTTAAGTGTTCTGGACAAATTTCCTCCAGGAGTTTGTCTTAGGTTTAATTGCTATAAAGGGTGAACCTATTAATTGATATTTCTGTATTCTATAGTTATTAGTCAGTTGCTTTACGCAGTAGAGGTGCTATAGAAGTCTATTGTCAGTTGCCCTACATATATAGCTTTGCTATGAACTTCACAAAATGTTCACTCTGTGGGCGATTAATTATTATGAACCACCTGTCACAGTTGGGCACTTGATCTCTGTCCTTCCAGGGCTTCCACATGCCAAATGGAAGGGTAGGGTTACTCACTCAGAAGGAAATGTCCTCATTCTTCATTGTTCTTGGGCACTGAGTGAAGGCACTTTGATTCATTCTAAATAGCAGTGCTACTCTGGTACAGAATCGTTACTCTCTGACTGGGGGGAAACGTTATGTCATTTCTCTTAAAAGGATTGGCCTGAGTTGCTTTGTTATTTAATAGCGCCATGTGGAATTACGTTATTGATGGGGTAGTTCAGAATTCTGACATCCTTTCACATGCCATCCATGACATTCTTCCTTCAAGGAGATGAGTGGGGAGATAATCTCAGGCTGGTCTGCTCTCAAATCACCCCCTTCTTCCCCCTGAACAGCCAATAAAGCTTTCAGCATCTGAATGGTGTTCTGTGGGCGGAAGGCCTGTCCTGCGAATGCCCAGATAATTACTACATCAAATAAAAAAAATTAAAGCACATCCCGTATCAGTACACAGATGCTCATGGTCAAATGTGACCATGTAAGTCTTCAATCTATATACACTAAAGAGGGCGAAGGGATACATGTCATCTTTTGTTTTACAGTAGAAGACCACATTTCCACTGGTAACTTTGATGGCTAAAGAGTTGGGCTCTCCAAGGAGATTGTCACAGACAATGTGTGTAACTGTGCAGTCTGGTGGGAATGCAGACTGCTGCTACAGTAATCCTTTGTG
The DNA here is from genome assembly GCA_026779585.1 of Mormyrus proboscirostris. NCBI lineage: Eukaryota > Metazoa > Chordata > Actinopteri > Osteoglossiformes > Mormyridae > Mormyrus > Mormyrus proboscirostris. The sequence continues at coordinate 37,122,743 of JAODKF010000001.1, read as the reverse complement.
TAAGGTTATAATTGAAGAGCAAATTTCCAAAACTCTCTCAGTCCATTTGTTTTTGACATGGGGCCGCCAATGACCTAAAATGAGGCTTTTTCATCATATGTTACAATACTTGGAACCAAAACTCACTCACTTCACATGTAATCCAACAAAGAACTTTCGTTAAATCTCCAAAACTCATTAAATCCACAGATGTCTTTTTGAAACAGCATCCTGGGTCTTGGGTGAGTTTTGGAAATTTGCTTTTCAATTGTGAGAGCACTATCACACCATATATTAGTATGGAGAATACCACTGTGGTTGCTCTTGGAAAGAGGTCCTAACTATGGATTACAGTGTCTGGTTTTCCCCAAATGTAACACAGTTCCAAAAGTTGGAGGTGGGTTTTGGCAAACAAAACACCACCATTTGTGTTATACACTGAGGCAGTGGCTCTTGCACTATGCCGTACATGTCAGATTTGCATAGTGTCTTTTGATGATGTGATGAAAACTGACATGACTGCAACCAGGGGACACCTGCATATCCTTGGATGTCTTCCAAGATTCTTAGTAAGTCCGTTGATGTTTTTGTCATCTGCTCACAGAGTGATGCTCACAGGGCGATGTCTTTTAATTTTCCAAGTGTAGTCTATGGTTTTGGTGAAACCTCCTTACATTTTAGTTTAAAAATGGCTTTGCATTCTGTTACAACTGACTGGAGTCAAAACCTTTTGTGTTTAAAATCATATGTGGGGGAAAATACTGGGCATTATATCTGCTAAAAAAAAATGATGTTGTTGAACCCAGCAGAAAAGACACATGACATGACGACGATGCATTGCTACTTAGACAACCTCACCGTCGCTTACTAACTGTTACCTCAAGGATGTTGAAACCTCAGCGGCATGTCCTTTCAAAGATGCCTCCAATACCAGTCTGACTGCATCCAGCCATCATCCACGCTGCTTCCAGGGCCATCTGCTAAGCCACCAAGCTTCCCAGAGTGTCAATTTAAAAGGAAATTGGACAGAGTGACTAGTGTGAATCAAATATCTGTTTGGGGAATTGCCAACAACAAGAAAGCAAGCATGGGGGCAAACGGGAATAAGACAGCTTTTTGGGCTGTATGTAAATTACAGATTTTATGTCTGTAATTTAAATATATACATTTCTGATGCAGGTTAAATGGATGGATGAGACTTGGTTGTAACCACAGCAAGTAAACGCTGCTCACTGATGAGACTCAGTATTGTGAGGGACTCCACTTAATCAGGCATTTAAATCAGCAGCAATGGAGCTTAATTATGCTGGTTTTGATACTCCTTAACGAGAGCCATCCGAAAGCTTCACCCTGTCCCCGGACGAAGACCCACTGAGAGCAGAACAGGTGCAGTCAACAGCGAGTAGAAGATGAATAAATGTGGCGATTGCATTACAGTGAAATCGCTAGACAGGAGTCTCATCATCCTGGCTCCAGTTACTCGCGTGGAATCTCTTCCCTGGCAATTCCCTACGTTTCATTCAGCTGCTTACTTTATCTCAAGAAAATGGCCTGGCTTGCATGTTTTATATCTGTCTCATTAACCGTGTCACATAATTGGACCGACGCAGTCAGATTACATTTCTTTCTCAGAAGCACAGGACCAGTACTCTCTGTAAATTCGTTAGCCACCAGCCGGTTCTGAGGAACAGGGGAAATAATTGCTGCAGGTTTGCTATATATCTGAAATGCATTTAGGGTCTTCCTTTCAAAGCCGCAATTATCTTAATAGTCTTGTTAAGTCCACAGCTCTGTGGCACTGTGGAAACTCTTGATAGAGGCTGCATGGAAAAATTTAATAAGCATATCAGCCTTTCACCATACACCCCCAGGGATTCCTTCTGATTGATAAGACTCGAAACATTATTTTTACAGTGGAACACTACACTTTTATAGTATTCTTTTGTAATTCCTGTGGCCACATAAAGACTATCCTGTATACATGTGCGTATGCATTTGCTTCATCTTTTCGGGAAAGCTAACCGACACACAAAAGACCCCTCGCAGTTTTCAGCCATGAGAGGAGATGGCCACCCGGGGTCTTTTTTCCTGCCTGTGACCTTTTGATCCACTCCCCTGCAGCCAAAGATCTCTCCCTTTCTCTGCAATATACAGTCTTTGTCTCTCAGCCCTGCGCCCGTCTCGCTCTGCAAACAAACATTCCGTGCCGCCCTGTCCGTGCCCGTCTTCGTCTCCTCCTGAGATATGAATAAAGGCAGGGAGTGGATGAGCCATGGAGGAAGAGGAATCGTGAGCTGGAAACATACATCAACAGTGATTTGCGTCCCCCTGCTCTCCGCCACCTCCTCATCCCTCCCTCCCTTCCAACCCCCCCAGTCTCTTCCTTTCTCTCTCTCTCTCTCTCTCTCTCTCTCTCTCTCCACAAAGCCGTTGTTACCGCCCAGCCCCCTGCATATCATTCCACTACCGTGGAAATTAAATGAAGGCAGCTCGTCGTAAGCAGGTTTCCGAGGATGTAGCCTGCGATCCCGCTCTTCCATATTCTGCTCCTGGGACTGAGGCTGGGGCAAGAAATAAGGACGAGGAATCACGGAGTGCCAGGCACACAGGGTTGAACCCCAGGGGCCGAATCTCTCCACCTGACATCTGCTGGCTCCTGCTTTCCTGAATTATTTATCCATTTGTGCCAAGAGAGAATTTTTGCCATGGAGTCAGAGTGAAGTGGCACACATGGACGTGTTCAGCTTCGTGAAGATGGCAAAGTTACCGGGGTGAGTGAACAGGCGGGCTGAGCTTCAAGGCTTTTTTCTTGGGGCACTCGTGTGTTGCGGTTGCGATGAGCAGTGGTTCATCTGCCGGGGACATGACAGGAATTATGGAGTGGGGGGGGGGGGGTTAGGTGCATGCAGCAAATTAAAATTAAGCTAATAAAACTGCAGTGTGGGTCACCACGGATATGGTGGAGAGGACTTACCATGTCTATGATTTTTTTTTGTGATGCTGGCAGATGCTCTGGAAAGCAATTTTTACGTTTGGTCAGGAAAATAACAAAGCAAGTGACAGAGGATGATAGACAGGGAGAGAGAGGCTCGGCCTG
>JAODKF010000001.1:37088689-37101028 GCA_026779585.1 Mormyrus proboscirostris | reverse complement strand
AATAATAATAATAATAATAATAATAATAATAATAATAATAACATTTTGCCTGAACTATTCACACAAAACACACAGAGCTGTATGAATTGGTTAAACTGATAGTTACTTTGCATAAGAGAATCATCTAGGGAAATTATAAAGCCTGATGGATTAATAAAATCCTCTGTACTTTTGACCGGGAGGATGCTCTTTCTATACAGCAATATTGTTTTGGTCTGCTGGCAACCAAGACAGATGACGATTATCTAATCTTTTATCTGTGTTAGGACACCAGCCTCTGACCTTATTAGTCAGCCCATTTTACCTCAGCTCTTTGATGTCCACCCTACAGTATTCTCTCAAATATAAACTGAAGAAATGCTAAAACCTGATGATTTTTAATCTCAGTTTTTAAAGCTTTAGGATGGACCAACTGGGCTAAGTAACAAGATGAATAACCTATCTTACTCAAGGCAATACCACATGTGGCGAAGGTATATATTCAGAGTCAGGAGATGTTGTTACATTGATGGACGGCATTATCTACACAGTCATTCAGTCCTTTGGCAATTAGTTCTTGTTTCATCTGTGTAATTTAGCACTAGTATTAAGTACATATTAATACTAAAGTAACCTTACAGAGCCTTACATGTACATACATACATTAATGTGTATACATGCACACATAGCGCTCCAGAGAACTGGAGACACTTCAATAAACTGACGAAGGAAACCGACCCTCCTGTGTGCCACGCCCCCTCGTTAACCTCGTGTGAAATCCAGATGTTACCAGCTGTTTCTTATTATCACCATGAAGTCCTGTGTAAAATCCACGTTAAATTCTGTTTCCCCAGTCTTGTCACTGAAGTCACTGATATCAAGTGAAGTCTGCTCTCCATCTTCGTACCTCGCTTCCCCCTATTTTCCCCGATTCCTCGTCTCCCTGCTCCTACCTTCCTGCTTCCCTGGTCCGTGCTCACATCCAATTGTGACAGATAGGGCCAGATTTACTTAGCAGGGCAAATATGCATGACGGCACAACAAAAAAAAGTGACAATGGGAGTGACCAGTTCTGTAGGTGACCTACTAAAAATGCATAAAATTATGAACACAGATGCAATCAGTTCATTTAAATAATGACGTCCCCATCTACCAAGGGCAGAACAAAACAAGATATAAGATCGATTTTTTCAGCGTTAAATAATGGCACAGTTTGCAGTAACCCTACTGCGAACCTTAGTAAATCACGTTGTGTGGTTAATTTAAATACTATCCTCCACCAAATTTTGCGTTTTGAAAGGGAATTCGGATGCATGAGCAGTATGGCCGACAATACTGTTTTAATGCCTAAAGAAGGTTTGCATGGGCGCAAACCATTAGTAAATCTGGCCCATAATATTTTAACATTTAGTGCCAATACAGCTCTATGAGTTAATTAAAATGAATAAAATAAAAATGTTGCTAAATGGCAGTTTCATATTAATATTGTCACTCTAATTCTGGCCCTGGGGAAATACATCTTGGGAATCCTATAAAGGTACTTCATTAAACCTCATCTGCTGGAGATTTGAAGTGGGGGGGGGGGGGAGCCTCTGCCAAATTTGGGAAACGAACAGACTTGACGCACAGTGTATTTGCAACAGTGTAGTTGACAAGATTGTATGTACGCAACTCAGCGAATAGCAGAAAACCACCAGAAAGATCTGGCCAATGGGGGCCATCTTTATGTCAGGGTAGGAGGGGACAGCTGGAACCATGGAGACCTCCAATCAGTGTTTAGTTGTGGGTGGTGCATTTCCATGATGCAGATGGCCGTATGCTTTTCTTACAGCATAGAATGGTGGGGTCCTGTTGAGTCTGAGCTTAAAGCAAAGCGGCATGCAGTCTGCCGACGGTTTAGAGACGTTATTAGAGTCATTTGCTTTGGTTAACCTCCACCGATTTATAAATCATACCTATAGAGTTAGGGATCACTCACTGAAAAGCCAACTGGCAGGTTAGTTTTCATTTTGACTATTATTGATTTAAATCCTTACCCCAAGAATCTTGGATAATTGCGTTATTAAGATTAATTTGATTTTTTTTTCCCCCTGCACCATCTACTGTTGAAGAAAAATGCAGAACCTTGGGCTCAACGCTGTGGTTCGAAAGATTAATTGTACCTTTTCAGCATGAGCTGGAGCTACACTCTGCCTTAAAAATCCACAGCTCTGATTAGGCAGGAGTGAGGGCTTCACTGAGGAGACACAGCTTGTAAGGACCTAGAAACACGTACAAAGGAAGGTCATGACCATAGTTAGATTCTTCTTCTTTTTTAACCATCTGCTTTCAAGCAACTCGGCTTTATCTGGATACACAGCAACTTTGAAAACTCAGTTTATTCGGTACTTTTATTTCAAATGAAAAAAGTCCTGCAGTTCATAAAGGGATCTGACTTTTAGTCCATCAAATAAAAGATAAATGATCAATGGAAGCATTCATTCAAATTTTTGCCAAGAATGAGCTGTATCAACTGATTTTAAAGCTGTGACGATTGTAATTTACATTCAGGCCGTATCATTTTGTTGTTCACTTATGGAGCATTTTTGTTTAATGAGTTATTATCGGTCAGGTGTTCAACATTTGTGATGATGAACATCATTTATTATATGAGACTCACTTTCCCCAAGGGTTTCCCCAGTATGAAACACATATTTAAAGTTATATTAATTTGTTACGCTAGTAGGAACTGTGTATATGTCGCCCTTTCTGTATCGCTATGGTGATGCCACCCTATCGGAGACACAGCAGGTAATCATCACGAGACTCGTCACTACAGCACAGACTCGTTTTGCAGGCTACAGAGAAGCAGCTTCCTGCCGACATCCGACACGCAGGTGCTTCTTGGCCACTTAATACCCCAGCTTGATACCTACTGGCTAGCCAGAGATGCTGTAGGTGTTTAGCAGGGAGGGTATAACACAGCTCCTATGAGTGAATCACAACAAGAAGGTCACAGCCTGCATTTCCTGGCAGAGACTGATTAGCTCCATAAACAAGGTACTTGGGCCTTTAGGGAAGTGGACAAATCCTCTCCCCTGGTCATTTATGTTGGTCATCCACTAGTTGGGGCTTAAGGTCAGTAGTGGCAGTTGTTATAGTATGAATGTCATAGTATTTTATATTTGATAGTAGCAGGATTTTGAATGGGTAAATTTCTATGAGGTTTGTTTTATTTTTTGAACTTTTCCGGGGTGCTCAGTGCCTGGAAGCAGTGCTGTGTAAAGCTAACATTGCCATGCAGGCTTGATAGCCATTGCAAGCTGTCCTTCGTAACCATCGCCTGATATCTTTCATTTTCAGAGACGATTTGTCACTTCAGATTAGGACTCATTGCTCAGGCTAAACGTCATGAAATCCTGTGTGAATCACGAATTGAGGACAGTCCAGCATCCTTTATATTTAACTCTGTGGCTTCGCCCATTTGTATGCAGAGTATCATAAATCTTAAGCAAAAATATGTAGGAGATACATTCCAAAGACATAAACTTTGTCTAGCATAGTGCCTCGGCAAACTCATGCACAGGAAACACACCTATGTGAAACAAGGTATAGGGTTAGTGCCTGATTTTGCATTGTATATTGGCACCATTTTCAAAGTAACTAGAGACCCGCCTCCACCACCACCACCCATCCCCTCCCCATCCCGTTTTCCTATTTCCTATCTTCTGTAGCTACGGGTCCCAGAGCGGCTCGCTGGAGGAGGTCCGTCTGGAGGGTGGGCCCTTTGTACCACCAGCACCCCGCAAGGTGGAGATGAGACGGGACCCTGTACTGGGCTTTGGCTTCGTGGCAGGCAGCGAGAAACCAGTGGTGGTCCGCTCTGTTACCCCAGGTAACTACGCTATCCGTCTGAAGGCTATACTAGGGTTTCCATATCATCAGCATACCTCATAAAGACCAGTAAGGTAATAACGGTTAGTCAGTTTTTAGGTACTAATGTACTTGAACCATGTGTAACCTATGTTAACTCAACCCATACAGAATGGCAAGTTGTGAGGACATAGGGCAACTCACTATGTTTGTTTCCATAATACTTCTATTACTCATCTGAAATATGATAACATGAAAGGCCTTGTATAGTAATACTTTCCTCATTGTAAGGTCTATGAGGTCTGCTTCTTGCAAAGGAACCAGGAAACCGTGATTCTGTAGGAAAAGAATGGCATTATAGTGTCTTTACTCTGTGCAGTAGCTTATGGTTACCTGAGGGCATCATTTGCACAATTCTGCCTGCACAGTAAAAGGGAAGAATAACTGGAAATAACTAGGTTTTGTATCGCCCACGTACTCGACAAGCCGGTGCCTAAAAATCCGATATAGACTCAGAGGATTACATTATCACGAACAAACAGACTTCCAGATAATAATTACACCATTCTAAATGCATGCATTTACTGATACAAACACGTCTCCATTTTTCTTTCTGCCCCCTGAAAAAGCCAAGGGGCAGTTCACTGCGTTAAAAGCTGAAAACAGAGCAGATAAAGTGCAATTGCGGATGCAGATGTGCAAATGCAGCGTAAATGCAGGTGCAGGTGTGCGCAGAATGCAGACATGAGCGGAAGCGGCAATCCAAAGAGTCCTCACATTTAGGGGCATACCCTGGCTCCCTGCTTGTCTTTCAGGGGGTCCCTCAGAGGGCAAACTTGTACCTGGGGACCAGATCATCATGATCAATGATGAGGCGGTCAGCAGCGCACCCAGGGAGCGAGTCATCGACCTCGTCAGGTACGGTGGCTAACCTGCACAAGAGGGGGTAGGTCAGAGTCACCTGCGAGAAAGTGGGCCCGAGTGAGGCTGCGACAGTGAGGCTGTCTGATCACAGGCAGGTCCAGAGCTTACAGCAGAATGGAGAAGCTTCTGTAGGTAACAGTCATTGGCTCTGTTATATAATATGACGACTACATCCAACATAGCAGTCTGTACAGCAGTGACAGGGGAAAAATGATTAATCTTTTATCAGCAAGTTAGCAATATTAACATTAGTATTCTCCTATTTTTCTAGCAGAAATCATATAACTCCACTTAAAAGCTAATTACATCTTTTTCAATCAATGTATTAAAATCAGTCAACAACTATGGTTAAAGATATAAGTTTTTACCTTGCATAAGAAGGTGATGCATGACTTTCAGGGTCTATCATCATTGCAGATGCCCCATTTAGTGAAAATATAATTCTTTTTGTCCTTTAATAAATGTAGAGATATTGGTGTCTACTGAAATTCAGTAAAACCAGACATTATAGTTTTATTTCTAAACTCCAATGCCAATGCATCAACCCGATTCGACACACATTCTCACAACAACTGACCCCCATGTGGAAATTCTCCTCATGTCTCCCCCAACTTGCACTCTACAGGTGAGAGCAAGCAGGTGACAAAGGGCAGCCACCTGTGGTAGCACCCAGGGAGCAGGAGGTTAAGGGTCTTTCTCAAGGACCCAGTGACATGCTATCGCTGGGCTTGACCCAGCAACTGTCTGATCACAAACATAGAGGTTTAGCCGACTGAGCCACATGCTCTTGTGGAACCGTCTAGCATTTCTGGCATGAGGAGGAGATAAGGAGCCTGCACTGATTACAGCACGTTGCTGAACCCACCACATGACAAACCACCTCAGGGATGAGAACCATGCAGCCATGTGGTGGGTGATACCTCAGCACCACACTAGTCCAAATGGACCAGTATGAGGTTTTTTCCGGTGGCTGAAGTGCCAATTGTGCCACCGAGGATTTGGCATCATGCATTAAAAATTACTACATGAATACTGATGGTAATGTTTATAAAAATCAAAGAATGTTTAAAAATATCATACGTTGGACAATTAAATGAGTAAGTGGAGTAACCAGAATTAAGTTCTGAAATCTTGGAAGTGTCTTCAATTTTGGTCAATTTTTTTCCAAACAGCGCACATCAAATATCGCAATGACCAAATGTTCAACATCTCAAAATTTTCTTAGACTTTGAACTCTTTAAAATTGCCCCCTTTTGCTTCAATGACACCAATGCAGGATCTTTCAATTCTTTCAGCTACCTGTAATGCTTCTCCAGCAGTCCTGAAGGTGGTTTCCACAAGTTCTGGACACAAGCTGGCTAGCTTGCTCTTACTCCTTGATCCAACTCAACAGCTCAATAGGGTTTAGGTCAGGGGATTGTGGCGGCCATGTCATCTGTTGTAGCACTCCATTGTCTTGTTGACAAACAGATGGTGTTCAGTAATGTCTTGTCTTTTGACTGGTACTATATTTTTTCATGTTTTTTTGCAGGATAGATGTCGCTCTTGTTTTGTATAAACAGTTCCTTCTGTTATTTATAAATAAAATGTGCCCCAGGTGTAGGCGTAACCATGCACAGACTAGACACTGAGATATATAGTATTTTCAACCCTAAAGAAAAACGATGAATGGAGGCCGGTTTCCATGGCGCCGCTGATGTAAGCCGTCGCCGTGGTGCCATGAGTGCACGGCAGGATGGGCAGATTATGTAGCCGGCGTCTGCCCGCCATGTGCAGCGCTTGTCAGAGCTTATGAGGACTGCTGTGGGTGAGGCTGACTTACGGTTTGGGCCAGCCCGCCTGTGCTTATATACCCAGGAGTCTCTCTTCAGAGCCCCTTGACCCGTTAATGGATCATCATCACCAAGAAGTGACATATGCATCTCAAGACCTGCGTGCTTATTTTGTTTGACTCCTGGATTGGATGCATGCTTTTCATAACCCTTTTTCTCCCTTTCAGGAGCTGTAAGGAATCCATTGTCCTGACGGTGGTGCAACCTTACCCTGTAAGTAACCTGGGTGTTCGAGGCTTTTACTGAGGCTGTTCGCATGAGGACAGCACAACTGCGCCCCCCCCTACACAGCAGCAAAGGCAAAGGGTTGGAGGTGTCCTTTACCAAATAGGGTTAGCAGGAAGATTAATAAAACTCCAAAGGGAAAAAACTCTGCATGGCTTTAGATTAAAAAATGTAGCAACTCAAAGTAAAAATACTACTCAAGGTTCAGCTGCTGTCCATCAGGCCCTCATAAAGCTACTCACACTGACACTATCAGGAGAGTCAGAGATTTGCCCCGTCCTCTGCTGTATTGTGCCCATCAGGAACATTTGCAGTGACCCCCCCCCCCCCCTACATACACACAGCGTGGTCTACGAGGAGTTTGATAGAGGGGACATGCAAGTGAACCATGATGAGACACCTAGTTGACAGACAGCCCGTCCTACATACCCTATGACAATTACAAACCCAGAATCACCCAAACGCATGTCTTAAGACTAAGGGCTAACCAAACTGGAGGAGTCAGGACCACGGTCCTCACCCGCTTCCCCATCTCTGTAAAATACACACTGCCATTAATGTTTTGGACTGTTTTCCAGCTACTTGGGGAAATCAGGAGAGCGCGTTCGACCTTCCAAGTTTTTATTATTGAGACAAGGCTCCACTTCTGATTAACACATTTTTTAATGGACTGGAATGAACATGATGTCCTCTTTCAGAATAAGGATACCAATTGTTCTAATCAGACTCAGCGGTGCTGATTCAATCTGATTGGCTGAGAGAAGTACCTATGGGAGCATGGATTCTAATCATGTTAATAGAACACTGAGAAACACCATCTTCTGACTAATGTGCTGTGATGAATGCGAGCAGAAGCTATGAAAGCGTACAATCCTCTTCCATCTATCATCTATCATGCTTGAGGCTATACAACTGTACATTTGACCATTTGTCCGTTTTAATATTTATTATACAGTTTAGTGGAATTTGTGGGTGGCATGGTTGTGCAGCGGTTCACACTATTACCTCGCATCTTTGGGACCTGGGTTCAAGTTTCCATAAGGGTTCTAACAACAACTGACCCCCCCCCCCATGTGGAAATTCTCCTCATGTCTCCCCGAACTTGCACTCTACAGGTGAGAGCAAGCAGGTGACACAGGGCAGCCACCTGTGGTAGCACCCAGGGAGTTGGAGGTTATGGGCCTTTCTCAAGGACCCAATGACATGCTATCGCTGGGCTTGACCCAGCGACTGTCTGATCACAGGCATAGTGGTTTAGCCCATTGAGCCACATGCTATTGTGGAACCAGCTCGCATTTCTGGCATGAGGAGTTTTTTCCTTCCATAAGACAAGCAGTTTCAGAAAATGCATGGATGGGAGTTGCAAATGTTTCATAGCCAGTTCAAAGTTTATGTATTTACTGTATTAAAACTTTTGTGTGAGGTCCAGACAACTATGTCAATGTGAGTGTTTAGTGCTCGTTCTCAGAAAATGCAGGATTAAGTTGTGTTGAGTTCTATATCAATGACCCAGAGAAACTCTGAGTAAACTGAATGTCATTGCCATTAACAAGAAAGAATACACACCAGCAAGAATATTCCAGCCATCGTCTGGAAATGTATACATTTATAACAGTGTCATTTTCCTGAGATTGACTGGATGTTTCTTTCTTACTTGAGGCCTAATCATTCATACAATGAAGGTTCCTGCATGCCATTACTTGTGACCATAGCAACCATGTACCTGTTTTACACAGACGCTTATGCAACAAACTGCATAAATCAATCAGTAATGTGTATGTCGATTTGGATGTAGCAAAGAAATGAATAAATTGTGATGATTAATCTTTTACTGGTCTATACTGTGCTTGTGTTTAAGCAGACGAGCTCAATGTCTACCCATGTGTTCCCCATTTGTCAGCTGTCTGGTCCCCTAAACATCGCATTGCTAAATGCAGATGGGCTTTTCAGGATACCTTGACCATGTTACGCTTGCAAAGTCTGTCATCCATTTGGCCTCTTCTGGTTTGGGTTGCTAACCAGTTGTCCCCATTTTGTTGCAGTGCCCCAAGTCGGCGTTTATCAGTGCTGCAAAAAAGGCAAAGTTAAAGTCAAACCCAGTGAAAGTGCGCTTTGCAGAGGAGGTCATTGTCAATGGTCAGGTACCGGTATGTAGCCCATTAGCTATGCATTATGTCAACCAGCATGGATCTTTTAAATAAAGTTTAATGAAGACTAAGTCGATTTTATGTTACTTATTGCCCAGAAATGCAGTGGCCTGCATCCACACACTTCCTTTGTTAATATATAACTGTATGTGCAGGAGCATTAGACAAATTATAGGCACAGTAGGATCCCTCTCCAACAACACTTTGTCTGCTAACAATAGACACTTTACACTTTTGTTAGCTGTGTTCATATAATTGTTACTAGCATAGCCCCTGTTTTCTTATATTTACTAAATATTCATTTGATCATTTATTTCAACCTTTATTCCATTTCTTATTCCTTCACACTGTAGGTAAATGGTCTAATATAAGAAGTATGTCTAAAATGTCATATGTACATACTTGCAAGCTGTTTTCAAATTGTCTTGTATGCTGTATGGTATATCGGGGCACATCCCCTAACACAAATTACACAGATTCCTCATGTGTTGAATTACTTGACCATTGAAGATGTTGCTGATTTTGATTAAAAGGTAGTAATCACCATTAATGAACAATAATTTTCTCTCATTCCCAGGAAACAGTCAAGGACAACTCACTACTTTTCATGCCAAATGTCCTGAAGGTGTATCTGGAGAACGGACAGACAAAATCCTTTCGCTTTGATAGCAACACTTCCATAAAAGTGAGTTTCAAATTCCATGATTGGGTGTGAAGATTTGGATGGAAAGGGGCCTGCACTGCCCTGGAAATATAATCAGATATTTATCTTTAATTTTGGCACACAAAAACTTAGGAAACTGCATTTTATGTTTGTGACAACAAAACTTTCCGGTGAGAATTTCGAGTCGTAGAATGTTATAGAAAAGCAAAATTAAAAGCAATACAAAAAGGCAGCTATCTAAGACTAAGAAATAAAGTCAAGAATGAAGTATTGGGCAAACCAGTAATAGGAATTAAATTCATATCCATTGCTACTGGCCAGAATAATGTTACACAGGTGGTAATATTTACAATAAGAAATAGTACTATTTAAGCAGTAGGGCTACATATAAGCTTGTTTTAAAATATGTATATCTACAATGAATTGTTATTGCTCATCAGTTTACAATACACATCAATACAACCTAGAGGAAAAAAAAGAAACATTTGTAGAGAAATGATTCAGCACTAAATGATTTTTTTCATAAAAACACTGTTGGCCCAAGACCCTTACCAAGCCTGTATTAACTGATGCCTCTTTGTGTGGCAGGATGTTATCCTGACTCTGCAAGAAAAACTGTCTATTAAGAGCATTGAGCAGTTCTCTCTGGTGCTAGAGCAGCGGGGCGAAGGTGCTCCGAGCAAAATGCAGCTCCTTCATGAGCAGGAAATGTTGTCTCAGGTGAGCATTTCAGTGAGCGACTGGTCGCTCTTCCTCTGTCACTAAGGGGTGATGCTGCCTCGGGTTAGCATTTCAGACTGGAGTGAGCGACTGGTCGCTCTTCCTCTTCATGTAGGAGGTGATACAAAGGATGGATGTGTTTTTTAGAGTGAATACCTTGTTAATTTTGTCCCATGAGCAATAGTCGAACTGTAAAAACATTTCAAGCAGGATGGTGGGATTGAGATAAAATTTGTGAGGAGAAAATACATCAAATGGGTGAGGGCAAGGGGGGGGAGTTGAGGATTGCACGATCCAGGTTTTGATCCAGAGTCCACCAGTTGGGTACCCCTGATATAGGTAGATTTATCTTCAGGTGAGTGACAATTACACAGATCTATTTAGGGGGTGGGGTGGAGGGATAGTGTACTTAAAAGGGGGTGGTTTTTGTCATTTTTCCCACAGGAGGGATGGCATCCATGTGCATCCCATGACAACTTGAGCCCTGCCCATGGGTGACTTTTAATTTCATGGTATTGTCCCTTGAATAGGTGACACAGCGGCCAGGGTCTCACAAGATGAAATGCTTCTTCAGACTCAGCTTTGTCCCGAAGGACCCCATCGACCTTCTAAGAAGGGACGCAGTGGCTTTCGAGTACCTCTATGTTCAGGTATCATTTGGTAGAAAGTACTCCGATACTGAAGATCCATGCTTAATGGAAAATGTTCACTCTTACGGGCATTTTATGGTTCTTTCAGCAAATTTGACAACATTTTTCCCTAGAAATTAGTGGCTATTATAGTGGCAACCTAGCAATTACACAAGTAGTAAGGATGAAATTAAGAGGACACAACCTTTGCCTTTCCCCCATCAGAGCTGCAATGATGTGGTGCTGGAGCGCTTTGGGCCAGAGCTGAAGTACGATATGGCACTGAGACTAGCTGCCCTGCAGATGTACATCCTGACGGTCACCACGAAACAGACACAGAAGGTCTCCATCAAATATATCGAGTGAGTTTGGTCTGATGATCCAGTCGCTCATTGGCTTGTCTTCTGTGGAAAAAATGATGAGACGTTTACACTGAGTTCTGAAGCTTAATATCTGGGTCACATCAAGCCATGACTGGAAACTGTCTTAATATATTTACGATGCACAGGACAGCTTTCCAATCCAACTGATTGTTCATTAATAGGTATTCCTTTGAACTGATGTTTTATGTTAGCGTAAAAAAATATTCCCTATAAAGCATACCTGCAGTAAACACTAATGTAACAGAAGTCACATTGGAAAATCACTAAAAGCTTTGGAAAATCTTTCAGTCGGGGCCTCTGTGATTGAATTGCCCCATAGAGGGTGTATTTCTGTCACTGAGCGATTGAAGCAATGGATTATAGGAAGGACTTCCTATGTTTCCACGCAACTCACAAACCTGAGTGGAAGTAATTTCACAGCTGTGAGAGTTGGTGACCTGAGTCTCACAGGAAAATACCACCCTTCCAAATAGTCACTTTTATATAAAGGCAAGTTTAATACGGTTAACAGATAATAACATTCCTGCATTGCTCTTTAGGAAGGAATGGGGTTTAGCTCTCTTCTTGCCCCCTGCTGTGCTGTCCAGCATGAAGGAGAAGAACATCAAGAAAGCCTTGACACACATCCTCAAGACCAATCAGAATCTCGTACCACCGGGCAAGAAGGTAGCCACTACTCTTTTCTTCTGCCAAATTTTCTCTCTGAATTTAATTCAGCTCCATATGAAGTGGCCTGGAAAAGAACTTTCATCGTTGGAGCACAGACATTACACGAATAGACGTATCTAATGTGATCGGAAATTAAAGCAGCACAATGAACTAGAACATTTCAAATGTATACTATTACCCTTAGACAGCAGCTTCCATTATGAAGTTAGGTCATTCCTTTGTGTCTGGAACATTCTGAAATTGCCTCATGAGATTAGATGAGCGTTCAGTGAAAAGGTACGGATGGATGGATGGATGGATGGATGGATGGATGGA
>JAODKF010000001.1:37065725-37088589 GCA_026779585.1 Mormyrus proboscirostris | reverse complement strand
AATTGCCTCATGAGATTAGATGAGCGTTCAGTGAAAAGGTACGGATGGATGGATGGATGGATGGATGGATGGATGGAAGGCAAGATTTGGAAATCTGGGGAGGACAGTGATTCATTTCAAGTTTCAGGGCAAATGAGATGCTGCCTGAGACCCCTACTGATCATATCCGTGAGCTCAGCATGTCTGCCCCGGGAAGTCAAAGCTGCCCGCGCATACTGCCCGAATCTTTTCCCTCTCCTTTCTCTCTTTGCCCGTGTCTTCCAGTGAATTGTATGATGATTTCAGTTGTGCCGCCCTGAACCCCACAGCTCTCAGGGATTCATGAGAAACGAAACTTCAGCCTACTGAGGGGCCTTCTCGGGCTGACCTTGTGAGCTTGTAGAGTTTTGCAAAATTAGCAGGAGGCTAACTATTCATGAATCAAGGACTTTCTTTCTCCCTCCCTACAGCGTCTCTCTTCTCTCTCTCCTGCTGCTTCTTTCTTTCCCTCCCCCTCTCTGTCTCTGACACACACAAACCGAAATCATATTTCCAGCCTCACTAGAATCACATTACACTGCTGACAAAGTTTAGCTAGTTTGAGGGCTCTCCCTCACATATTACTGCTGAGATACCGGCTGCCGAGATCTTCGCATTCCCTACACTGCAAATGAAAGTTTTGGCACTTTTCACGCAGTGTTAACACCTTGAGGGGAACATTTACACTGCGTGAACAGCGTAGCCTCTAACCAACTTCATGTATTTACATTTAAAATATGCCCCATCGATGTACTTCAATTCATGCAATGCCAGCTGAATCAATTAAGCAAAATGGAATTATATTCACTATTTTTTATTCTATATTCCATGTCCTTGTACACTAGTGGTAATATTTCATGTCTCTTTTAAAAGTACCTAGTACAAGAAATCCTGAGTGTCTCTGAAAATTTAATGTGTATGTGTTTTTGTCTCAAGAGTAACAACACATTTCAAAAATATTTTGCTTCGATATTGAAAACTGCTTAAGTGACAAGGGTGCCCCCTAGTGCAAATGACTTAAATCTATATTCAGTCGTTCTTCATTAGATTTTCATCACAAGCTCTAGCTGTGTTTCTTTAGGCTTTGCTGTTTCTCAAGTTTTCAGTTTTTGACACTTTCTCAGATTTACAGAATACTTAAATTTCTGCTTATATATTACATCTCGACATTTCTTTTTCAGTTAACTGCTTTACAAGCAAAGGTGCAGTATCTGAAGTACCTCAGTGATCTGAGACTATATGGGGGACGCGTCTTCAAATCCATCCTACTAGTAAGTGTCTAACTTTTTATTTTTATCATCCCAAATGTTGATTAGAGCTCTCGAATTTCCTCTAGTATTGGGTGATTTCTTCAGTCCCTTCCTAGCAGACACTTTCTGGCAGATCTCCAAGTCTTAGTCTCCCAGCAACACTAAATAAAATCAAGAGTCTGTGCCTATTTCTGACAGTTCTTTCTTCTATCTCAGCAGGGAGAGAAGCACACCGAGGTCACGCTGCTTGTTGGTCCCCGTTATGGCATCAGTCATGTGATCAACACCAAGACCAACCTGGTGGCTCTGCTGGCAGATTTCAGTCATGTGAACCGAATCGAGATGTTCACAGAGGATGAGATGAACGTCAGGGTGGAGCTACATGTTCTCGACGTCAAGGTGTGTCAAAGCAAGATATTTTACCAAGCTAGGTTACAGTCAGCCCTCATCGAAGCACAAACGATGCCCTACTTTTTTTGGTTTTGAAAAGATCGTATATTGGCTACAGAACCAAGAGCATTACCATTGTTATGTAATTTGCATGCATGGCATTGTTATCCGAGAAAATCTTAAATTATATTTAATGTAACCGTCAGTACTTTTTATGTCATGAATTTATTGAAGCCCGATTGATGGAAAACCCACCATCTGCAAAGTGGCCCTTTCAGATCATTGTACACCTGCTACCTCAGGAGCATAGTGTGCAAGGTCATCATATGCTGAGTGTTTTTTACAGAACAGTGCCCCAGGTCCTACAGTTTCTGCATGCTAATCTCCTCCTGTCTGCATTACAGCCCATAACTCTCTTAATGGACTCCAGTGATGCCATGAATTTAGCCTGCCTGACAGCTGGATACTACAGACTGCTAGTGGACTCGAGACGCTCAATCTTCAATGTGGCTAACAGAAGTAACACAGGGAGCGTGGACTCTGGTAGGGTAACAGTCTATGAATTTTTTAGCCACCGAGTTATTGATTTTTACAGAGCATGAAGGTTCAGATTACTTAATTGAGATTATTTTCACGTTCCAGACCAAGATCCGAGACGCAAGATTAACTTTCAAGCTGCTGAGTGGACATACAGCACGTCCTTTAGCGGCAGTGAAGACTCCAGCGTAAACAAGGAACAGTCGTACAACAACGATTCAGAGTTTCAGGACTGTGCAGGCAGTGAACATGGACTTACTCCTATTTATATCACAGACATCCAGGAGTCACATCATGCAGCACAGATGGGGGAGAGAGGGAACAGAGTTTCTCACACCCAGTCATTCCTTTCTGTCCCTACAAACAACATCCAGGAGTCTCCCCGAAGCGCCAAGGTGTCCTTCATTTTCGGAGACCCCCCTTTAGATAGCATCAATCCCCAGAACCTGGGATACGAGCGCTTATTGGACGAAAGCCCTGAAATCCTAGATGAACACAAATCCATGTACTTCCAAAATGAGGAGGACTTTAAGACTATGGATCCATCTAGGGATGGATTAGGGTTTCAGTATGGCACCCACTCAGTCTACAGCAACATAAGCGATGGAAAAATCTTCGGGAATGCAGAGGGCATCGAGGAGCCCCTGCTCCATGACATCTGCTATGCGGAAACCACAGACGACGCAGAGGATGAAGATGATGTCAGCTGCGAGGAGGACAGCGTGGTGGGAGAGATGAACAAGACAATGTTCCTCAAACTGTCAGGCTCTAGTGATGACATCATCGACTTAACCACCCTCCCTCCACCAGAGGGCAATGATGAGGAAGAAAACGATGTTCTCCTGCATTCTCTCAACCTAGCCATCGCCGCTCCCCCACCCGGGTTCAGGGACAGCTCAGATGAAGAGGAGCACCAGGCTGCACAGATCACAGAACCCAAAGGATTGGGTGCAAGTGACGACATTCCAGTGTCACTAATTGATGCAGTCCCTACACAGGTGGAAGGTGGCAGTGAGGCAGCCCTGGACGATGCTGTCGTTTCCACCTTACAGGCGCTGGAGGCGCTTGCTGCATCAGAGGAACAGTCACACCAACAATCAGCCAATAGCTCAGGTTCTTATACGATTGTGACATTTATTCATTGATAGCATTCAAGATCCTACTCATTTACATCTGTTTTGTGTTCAAAACAAACCCGTTGTCCTGCGTTCTTCTTTTCTTTGTATATGCATCTCATTCTTTGCATCCCTGTTACTCATTTACTGCATTTGTTTGATTTTTTGTTCATTTTGCATTGTCTTACTTGTTTGATTTTTATGTAAATGCATTTTCAGTTGATAGCCCTCATTATTTTTGTAAAATAAAAATGTGTCTCGCTTTAAAAAAATGTGCGAACGTGACTCACATGTGGTTATTAATGAGCTGTTTGTCTCTCTGTGGTATGCAGGTGTAGCGATTTCTCGGGCATTTAGCCCAGAGTCGTCTTCAGATTCTGGGAATGAGACAAACTCATCTGAAATGACTGAAAACTCAGAGCTTGCAGCAGCCCAGAAGCATTCAGAAAGCTCCACACGCTTATTTGTAGGTACCACCGAGGGCTATCAGCCTCTCCTTGAAGAAAAAGCAGAGTTTCCCATTTCTGATCAAGACCCCACCCTGAAAATGAGCAACACTTTTCGAGGTCACCGGGACGAAGAGCAGCAGTCAGCAGGTGCTCCTTCAAAACAGATTATTCACTCAGATGATATTGAAATGGAACCTGAATCTATGGAAACCAAATCTGTGACGGATTATTTCAGTCAAATGCACATGGGTACACTGGTGAATTCCTGCAACAGCAAACGAAAAGGGAAATTGGGTGAGGGAGATTCTAGGAGGCACTTTGATACAAATACCACTGGGAAGCGGCAGTTAAAGGCATTTGACCCTGGCAACGAAGAACATCAACAGATGGGGAAATTCAACACCTTCAGTGCAAGAGAAACTCACCGCATGAGCCTCTTTGACCTCGAACGCACCTCGTTTCGTGAAAAAAGCCAAAGATGGCAGGCGTTTTCTGAAAACAAAATGGCAAACATTGCCCTCTCTGGGTCGGTGAGTATACGCGCTTTGCTGCGAGGCAGATTAGGCCTGAAAGACTCGGAGAAGGAAACAGATAAAAGCAGTGCCTCTGAGACTCGAAAGGACGAAAGCCTTCCCCCGGACAGTGTGCATAGCCCCCTTGACAAGGAACTCAACAAACCTAAGCCAACAAACGTAGCAGGTGAGGGACAGCATGAATCAACACAGATCCCATCAGAGCAGCCCATGAGCCGCCTGTGTGAGTACCACCTAGCTAAGCGCATGACATCCTTGCAAAGCGATGGTAGCTATTCTCTGCAGAGCTCACAGTGTTCTTCCCTTGATGCTGGGTGTAACATGGGGAGTAGCAGCTGTGCCACACCTATGGATTCATCCCATTGCATTGGTGACACCAAGAAAGCCCTCGGTTTCACAATGGCCGAGGAGAAGGCCCACGGTATGTCAAGCCACATACTTCAAGGGAAGGATCTCCATCCAAATATGGATCCTTCAGTTCTCCAGAAGATGCTGCCTAATTCACATGCATCTGCTGCCTCTGAACCCACAGTTGGCTCTTTGCAAGATGGGTCTCATCGGATGCCTAAGATTAAAGAAACCACAGGTACACCCAAAAGGGATAATCTTTTCTCTGATCTCTATAAGAAGGATCAGTTTATTAAACCCAAAACTATAGCAGGGAGTCAGGCTTATAGGCACTTTATACGCATAACTGTAAGCCAAGCACGAGAAAGCGCTAAACTGCAAGGTATGAACGCATGTGTTAGCCTAAGAAGGAAGGTTAACAAGCATGTCCATCACAAGCCAGTATTATTCGATTTAGTTAAATGCAAAAATGACACCAACACACAAAACCCCTGCATGCTGCCCTCCACTGAACCCTCTGAGAACACAAATCTGGTACACTCTGCTGGAGCTGCCTTAAGCGCAGGTACCAGAATGTACTACTCTGCTACTTTTCCCACTAACTTGAAGAAAAGTCCCGATTTGCATGCTCAGAGATGCATGAACAGTCTTGAAGTTAAGTACTGTATCGAGAGGAGAAACTCAATTTCCGGCCTTGGAGGCAAATTAGAGCAAGGCACTGATGGTGAACCGATTCTGTACCAGTGTAAGAGGAACATGCACGAGAGTATCGGTAGGTCCTCGGAAAACATATTCAGCGATCAGCCACCTGGCGAGAAGGACTGGTTCAAGGATGATTGCAGATCGCAGCATGTTGTCAGGGAAATGCTTAATGATTCTCTGTGTTTTTCTACTACCCCTAGTGTAGCTTTCACAGAGCTCGAGATGGCACGAAGAGGAGATTCTGTCTCCAAACAGGTCGAAGGCAAGCCCGTGCTGCCACCGTCTAACATTAGTGCAGATTCCAATGTGCCAAAACTGGAGTCTACCGACTTCCCAAAAAGAAACCTTAGCCAGGCACCGTCCTCCAGCTCATCCTCATGTGGTTCCGACACGGGTGGCCCCAAGAGACACTGGATGTCAAGGAGGAGCTCTGGCAGCACCGAATCCCCGGCATTTGAGAAAACCAAAACCACCACCGGCGGCATGAGCTTTCAGCTTCCCCAAATCTCCATCACCAAACTGCAGAAAAGAGCAAAGAGGCTACGCAAGAATCACTCCCAGGGCTCAGTCACCTGGCATTCAACGGCCTCCGCTGGCAGGAAGGCCTGCAGAAGGGCTTCCCTCATGCTTCCCGTGCCAAAGGACACTAAGCAGTTCCGATCTTTGCCAAAACTGGACACCAGCAACTGGACATGCCATGGGCCTTTCAGCCACTGCTTCCTCAAAAAGAGACGCACGGTCGACGAGGATGAAGACAATAGAGGGACGCCTGTGCAGAATTACGCCTCTCAGTCTCCCAAAGGGCCACAGATCGCGTCCCCCAAAGGGGCGCTAGATATTGCCTCCCCTGTAAGTGGGGAGCAGCTCTTCCCAGACATCAACCTGAATGGCATGACCTTCAGTGCCCGGCTGGCCCGTGTCAATGTCCTGAAGGACACAATGTACAGCTTCCCCACGGGCTTCATGGTGGCACAGAGGGATGCCAGGGAGCTGATTGCCCTGCTGCGCTCCAGCATTGGAACAGCCGACGGAATGCTACCTGAGATCCAAGGGGCCGACCTGAACCAGTACGTACAGCTGCTTGCCATGGAGTCCAAGGAGCTGGGCAGCACCTGCAGGAAGATGGCGCTGGCCCACAAAAGTGCAGAGGAAATGGTTCTGGCCATGACATGCAGCTTCCAGGTACTCTGCTGCCTGACAGAGGCTTGCATGTGTCTAGTGAAGGGCATGGCTGAAGAGGTACAGCAACGTGAGGTGGTAGCTATAGTAGATGAAGTTGTCATGAACTACATAAGCCTGCTGAAGGCCGCAGAGGCAGCTTCTGCCAATGCCGCTAATGACCACAACATCAAAGCTCTGGCACGCCACTCCACCTCCATGTCCACCATTATAATCGCACTGACACGCTCGCTCAAAGCACTCCTCAATAAGTAAACACTCTTTCTAGTGTCGTTTTGCAAGCCATATACCGCAGTGTGGGGTGATACCAGTCCACAGTGTGAACTGCACGAACTTGACCCTGTGAATATTTTGTTTTATATGTAAATGAATAATATAAATTATTAAATTATATAGAACACTATATAGGCATTAAAGGAAAAATGTATTCATCCTCCATTAGAGAGCAAGATAAACTGAAAGAAGGTAAAATAATATAATCCTTCATGCACCTTCTTGTATGATTTTTTCATTACACTTCCTTAGTACAAGAAGGAAAATGACAGAAGAGAAACATTTACTCAAGATGGTCTTATTTGTGCATATAATACTGCTTTGTATTATAAAATTTAAAAATTATTTAAAATGAATTTATGATTTTTTTTAACAAATGCAAAATGATGTAAAGACCGCACTAAATCAATTACTTGAAAAAGACCCTAGAAAACTTTTATTCATACAGATCATTAATAAAATGATATATATACATATATATATATATATATATATATTTTTTGTATTAACTGTAAACAATGACACACACACTGTGTTTTCACTGATACAAGTGTGGTGTCAGACACATTCCACAGGCTATGACACATATCTTCTTAACGGTACAATCTTATATGAGAGATCATAATAGATAAATGAACATTGAAATAGAAATTCTCTTTCTATCATGTTGCTTACACATTAAAACACTCAAGGCACTGAATACCGTCCATGCTGTCTTTATTGTTTGGATGAAGGAATGGATGCATGGATGCATGGACAGATGAATGGATGGCTGGACAGACGGATGGATGGACTGTGTGTCAGTGAGGATATTATATGCATCCATTCAAATAATTATTGTATAACAGCTACAGTATTCATTTAAATTTGTTCTTGCGCATTTGAACTAGTCTTTTGGTTTTTGCAAACCAAAATACAGGTAAGTTTTATAGTAAGTAATGCCAAACAGTACTGACAGGCACGGATGTCCAGCATTACACCAGATGATGGCTCACTGGCTTTAAGTGATGTTCAAAGAGGGATGAAGTGTTTTTCTCTTTGTTCAAAGGACACTAAATCTAGTAAAAAATCATGCCCACTCTTTCCTATATACTGTACAACACGACTGTAGCAAAGAAACATTAAAGGTACATATTACAGTAACAGTAGTTATTCCGATTCATCCCAAAACAACGTATACAGACTAACACCAAGTCAGTACATCAGTGAAGCCCAACTGAGATTGACTGGCCAGACTAACATATATACACTATATTAACAAAAGTAATGCATCACCGGCATTTACACATACATGAACTTTAATGACATCCCATTCACATGCATATTAGATTAAGAGTAATACATATGATTACATTAGATCCAGGCCCACCCTTTGCAGCTATAACAGCTTCACCTCCTTTCATTTCACTTCTGGGAAGGCTATGGGTGTGTTTATGAGAATTTTTGACCATTTGTGAGGTCAGGTACGAGAAGGCCTGACTTCCAGTTTCCGCTCAAATTCATCCCAAAGGAGTTCACAATTCTATTATTAGTTCTATTAGGCTGAGGTCGGGGTCTGTGCAGGCCAGTCAGGTTCCTCCCTACTAGACCCGCTCATCCATGTCCTTATGGACCTTGCTTTGTGCAGTGGTGCATAGTCATGTTGGAACAGGAAGGGGCAATCTCCAAACTGTTCCCACAAAGTTTGGAGCATGAAATTGTCCAAAATGGTGTTGAATGCTGCAGCATTAAGAGTTTCTTTCACTGGAACTAAGGGGACAAGCCCCTCACCATAATCCCCTTCTAACAAACTTGGCACAATGTAGTCAGGCAAGTACCGTTCTCCTAGCGACGGCCAAATCCAAATCCAGACAGAGAAGCATGATTTTTCACTCCAGAGAACACATTTTTCACTGCTCTAGAGTCCAGTGGTGATGTGCTTTACACCACTGCATCTGATGCTTTGCATTGCACTTGGTTATGTAAGGCTTGGATGCAGTTGCTTGGCCATGGAAACCCATTCCTTGAAGTTCTCTACGCACTATCCCTGAGCTAATCTGAGGGACACAAAAAGAGGTCTGTAGCTATTGACTCTGCAGACAGTTGGCGACTTCTGCACACTGTGCACCTCATCATGCATTTTCCCCACTCTGTGATTTTTGAAAGCTTACCACTTCGTGGCTGAGTTGCTGCTGTTCATAATTGCTTCAACTTTGCTAAAATACTACTAAAAGCTGAACGTGGAATAGTAAGGAAATTTCACAAATGGACTTATTGCACAGGTGGCATCCTATCATGGTACCATGCTTGAATTCACTGAGCCCCTGAGAGCAACCGATTCTTTTGCAAATGTTTGTCGAAGCAGTCTGCATGCCTGGGTGGTTGATTTTATACACCTGTGGCCATGGAAGTCATTGGAACACCTGAATTCAATAATAATAATAATAATAATATTTAATAATAATTCAATAATAATAATAATATTTGTGTCCCAATAAAATTGACAATATATATATATGTATATGAAACCGAACGTTTACATACACTGTATAAAAAGACATATAACCTTTTTTTCTTACTGTCTGATATGTGATCAGAAAAAAAAATCCCTGTTTTAGGTCAATTATCAAAATAATTTCTTTTTTCCAAATGTCAGAATGACATAATTTTTTATTACTTTCTTCAAAGTCAAAAGTTTACAAACACTAAGGTTACTATGCCTTGGGAAAGGCCAGATGTTGATGTCATGGCTTTGGAAGCTTCTGATAGGTTAATTGACACCACTTGAGTTAATTGGAGTCACACCTATGGATGTATTTTAAGACACCCCTCAAACACACTGCACCCTTGTGGGCCATCATAAATCAAAATCAACAGAAATAAGGCATGATATCAGAAAGGGAATTGTAGACCACCACAAGACTGGTTCATCCTCGGGTACAATTTCCAGATGCCTGAAGGTGCCACGTTCTTCTGTGCAAACAATTATACGCAAGTATAAACACCATGGCAATGTCCAGCCATCGTTCCGCTCAGGAAGGAGACGGGTTCTGCGTCCCAGAGCTGAACACGCTTTGGTGCGAAATGTGCGTATCAAACCCGGAACAAAAGAAAAAGAACTTGTGAAGATGCCGGCTGAAGCTGGTAAGAGTGTCCTGATCCACAGTGAAGTGAGTACTGACATGCGCTGAAAGGCCTCTCAGCGAGGAAAAAGACATTACTCCAAAAGCAACATAAAAATACCAGATTACAGTTTGCAAATGCACACAGGGACAAAGACCTTAATTTTTGGAGACGTGTCCTGTGGTCTAATGACACTAAAATAAAACTGTTTGGCCATAATGACTATCGTTACATTTGGAGGAAAAAGGGGGAAGCTTGCAAGCCTGAGAACATCATCCCAACTGTGAAGTACAAGGGTGGCAGCATCATATTGTTGGGATTTTTTGCTGCAGGAGGGACTGGTGTACCCTGGTGGCATCATGAGGAAAGAACATGTGGACATATGAAGCAACATCTCAAAACATCAGCCCGGAAGTTAAAACTTGGGCACAGATGGGTCTTCCAAATGGACAATGACCCTAAACATACTGCAAAATTAGTTACAAATTGGCTTAAGGACAACAATATCAATGTTTTGCAGTGGCCATCACATAGCCCTGATCTCAATCCCATAGAAAACCCATAGAAAGCTAAACTTAACCAGTGGCTCAAGATAGCTACTGTGCTCCACACACTCTTTAAGAATTTAATGTGAGTTGCAAGGGGAGAGCGAGAAGCCTTGAGGCCCTGCTGCAGGAACAGTGTAAAGATGCCGCCACAAAGGAGCCAGCAAAGACAAAGAGCCTCCTTCTCTCTTCATTGTCTTCAGACTCTGACTCAGATGAGGAAGCCCTGTGTAACAGGGCCCTGAATTTGTACAGAGCAGAATCCACCATCAGCGAGACAAACCGTCCGTTGCAGTAGTGGTCCAGTCGAGCAGGGACCTACCCACAGCTGTCTGTCCTGGCCCGCAAGTGTCTGATTAGTCTTGCCACTTCTGTCCCATGTGAGAGACTGTTCTCACTTGCAGGTCACATGGTAACAAAAAAGAGAGCTGCCTTGAGCTCTGAAAATGTGAATGTTCAAGGATCACACTACCCTAATATAGAATATAGCCTAATATAGAAATATAGCCTATAATTAAAAATAATTATAATAAGAAAATAATTTTAGTTAAGGTTACTTAGAGTTGTGAAGCTGGTCAAATTACCTTTTATGTTTCTGCCTTATTTTTTTAAGAAGAAAAACTGCACTTTATGTTGAAATTTTTATTATTATTATTTAAAGACAAGACCATTCTGAAAATGTACTTAAAGTACTTAAAATAGCACAAAAGTCTGCCCAATTTTGGCTAGGGAAATTATTTTTGTTCTCTATTTTGAACTGAAATGCAGTTTAAATGCATTTTTTTCAGAAATTAAAAGAACTTGAGTTTACAATATTCCTGTCCATGTCTATTATTTGATTTTGTCGCCCACTAAATCCCTTTTAAATTAAAAAAACATTTTTTTTTTAATTTTGTTATATGTTTTTTTTTCTCAGTACAGAGTTCATATTTCTAACGTGATTTTGAGTTGTGATTTTGAGTTGTGATTTTGAAACCTGGTACGTTGCCATGTCCAATGGAAAGACTTTAATCCACCTCAATTTATCAAACAATAACCAAAAAGTTCGAACATCCTTCAAGTGCTTCCACCACCTGGATTCTGCTTGTCTTCATAGTCTGCTAGGAAGCGCGAGGTGCTGGGCATCAGCTGACTGAGAACAGCCAGAAAACTCAATTAAAACCATTTAGCCCGAAACACAAGGAATGATATATGAAAAGCCAAGGAGTGCAAATAAATGATGCTCATGTGAAGCACATTAATATTAATATTAATATTAATCAGCAGTATCTTAAGGCCAAAATGAGGGGCACAAGGTGTGGTCTATACATGATCTATGATTTTACTTCTTAAATTATTACTCCTACCATTATGCAGAGATGCAATGGAAGGTACAAGCTGTAGTGAATCTGAATGACTATCTTGCGAAATGAAAGATAAATAAAGCAATTGACGTGAGCACCAGATGGATAGGCTATGAAAACCGAAGATTATGCACATATTAAGAAAGACTGGCTGCCAGGTTATGAAATAACTGAGCAGAGCAGCTGTCTTATTCAGTGGTTACTTTATCAGCTACCATGTCAGAATTACCCGGTTAGTGTCATCCCTAGGGCCAGCTTTGTGCTGCCTACTCACCACTTGGATCATAGTCATCAAATCAGATTTAGTACTTTGATGACTAAAAAGAGCAGCCTCACTGTCCGTCTTTTGACTTGGGGGTTTTGCATGTAATTTCAGATACTGGTGTCCCCTGGGTAGCACCATTGAAGCTGTAACCGGTAATCAAGTAATGCTGGAGTTGATCCTGTTCTTGCAATCATGCTGAAGGGACCCACAGAGATGGGCATTAATGTCAGTTGGCTGATTGCGGGCAGTGGGGAAGACAGTTTCCCTGTGTGTCATGGCTGTTGGCTAGTACCTCATTCAACAACGGCTTGTGTTGACTTCTGACCCATCAGAGGGACAGCAACTACTGGAAAACATCAGATTTCAAATTATTACATCCCAGTATTTATTATAGTTTTGATTTTTTTAGTTTTATAATATATTTTCAATTTTCATTTTAAAATAGTATTTTTAATTGAAAAGTAGTTTAGTTTTAATATAAAGATATATTTATATGTATTGTTTATGTGCCTCTATTTTAGTTTCATTTTTAGTAATTGTATTTCTAGGGGTAGACTGAAAGTTGTGGAACTGTTTTATGTGTCTGATCTTTACAGAATCCTACATATATGAACAGAGCACATTATGCACTAATGTCTTCAAATGGGCAAAACGTGTTGCAGGTATCAATAGTCATCTAAAAGCAATATGCTGGATTACATTTCCATCAAGAATGAAAGATAAATCATTACCGTTTTTTACTTTTATTTTCATATCTTATTTTATTTCAGTTTACGAAAAATGTTTTCTTATGATTTTCGCTAATTGTAATAACTCGATCTGTCTCAGCCATGCAGCTATATATAGCGGCCGGCAGAGGTATTCGCTAGCCCAGGAGATCGATCTGTACGTGCTGCAGGGCACTGATCCTGATTTTCAAGAACCAGAAATTATATTGACAGGAGCCAAAGGTCCACATGGTTAGGTCTCGGTCAGAAACACGGGAGCCCTGAAGGACGAAGACAAAATTTACCTTTTAACAATCAGTAAATCAAGTTCTACGAGTCATTTTTTTGGCTACCTATAATTTGTCTTCCCAATTTCATGTTACATACCGCTATCATATATAGTATCTAGTTATACAAATCTGTCAACTTTATACACTAAAGATACAGTATCCTTCCAACACTGCTTAAAACAATAGGTAACATATGACCATTACACAAGAAATCCAAAATAAACAAACAATGCTTTCTAATGACTTAAGTAAATGAACAAAGAACCAACATTAGATAACGAGACGTGTAGTTTCGAATCGACTGCATTAATTTCAAAGTTGAAAATCCTGAAAACAAAAGCATTATAATAATTTTAAAAAATGACCCAAAGACCAGGAAAAAAATGCCTCAAATTGTAACCTTTCCATTCTGACCTTTGATTAGCTAGTAATAAGTGACTGCAGCAGTAGGGCGAAGATTATGTATGTAAGTATGGCGACTTTAGTGCCTGAAAGCATCGTGGCTTTTGACATTTTGTCTTTATCAAACTCAATGTTTTAAAAATGTTGTATTTCGTTAGTTGCATTTGTTTCTACACGTATATTAAATTTATTTGAAATGCCCTGAAATTTCGTGAATAAAAAGATCGATACACCTTAATACATTCGCTACGGGTGTAATAAAAATACATAAATGCAACAAATAATAAGAAATACATAACTGGTACACTTTCGCCGTATAACGTGTGTGGCAAATATCTTGTCGCAACAGCGCAAACGCGTAGTTATTCATGTAATTTCCCGTCGACAAGAAAATGCCGCGCATTTTAACCTGTATAACGCGAATGAAATACGCACTGAAAATGCGCGGTAAAATGCTGTCATAATTGCGCAAATGCGTACGTATTGTTAGTGCATTTGCGCAGTTACGATAAGAAATTGCCGCACTTATGCCGAAAGTTATGTCAGTCCCCGAATACAAATATACGAAG
The DNA here is from genome assembly GCA_026779585.1 of Mormyrus proboscirostris. Lineage (NCBI taxonomy): Eukaryota > Metazoa > Chordata > Actinopteri > Osteoglossiformes > Mormyridae > Mormyrus > Mormyrus proboscirostris. Next base: position 37,074,572 of record JAODKF010000001.1, on the reverse strand, counting down.
CCACATGTTTATACGTTTTCGAAGGCCGCGAAAAACAAAGTGGGTGGAGACTGGGCAGGTCTGGCGCACATCATTTCCTTTTGGACGCCGCGATCCTTCCTTCTAAAAGCAGTGCAGAACAAGTCACAAAGCTTAGCAGTAACAATTAGCATGTTCGTTTAACACATATTTTTAACGCTGTATATTGTACAGAGTTGGCCTCCTCCGTGTACGTCGCGGAATATTACATTTAACATTTGCATCATGCCAAATATTGTTCTGTTTAGTGGGAGCTCTCATCATGATCTCTCACAAAAAGTGGCTGACAGACTCGGCTTGGAATTGGGAAAAGTCATTACAAAGAAATTCAGCAACCAAGAGACCTGGTGAGTGCTTTTAATTGTATCCATTTGCATGTACAGTTAAATACGTACCGTCTTTCACAGTCAGTGCAGCATGTGGAAGTGAAACACTCAGTGTGTGAATTTGTGCATATTTATGTATTAGTTGCAGATTATAGGCAGTTTTCCATGCAGATGGCGTTTAAACTTTAGAGAACGAAACTCTTGTTTGGTGCACTGCCCGGCTGCTTTATTAGTCACATTATCATGTAGTAAGCGGAGCCTCTACCCGGAACACGTGATAGCCGGAGCTGCAAACTAGTTTGTCAAGTAAAGGGTTGCGTTGCGCAATGCGGCCGAAATCCCTCAACACGCTGGCGTAGGTAAAGATACAAAAGGGCACCTTTCATTGCCTGCTTATTTCTAGTAATCGGTCTGGAGAAATTGCTAGAATGCCAAAGCGCCTTATCCGTGGCCAGAACGCTGCATTGACCTGCCGTGAACTGAGGTGGACGTCCGCTATAAAATGTCATGCGTTATTCATTATGTAAGATTTGGTATCCCGTGATTTGCCCATCCCGAAGCCTTAATTTATCTAACAAAGAACTTGGAGCAGATAAATCCTGATGATGTTTTTTATTAGTGTCCTGCAGCATCCTTTCAGTATCTAGTTGCATGTCTCAGATAAGTTGATAACTTGAAAGGAACTTTGTCTTCTCAAGCATGTCAGCAAAGTTATAGGCTGTTCCATCATAATACTCCACAAACATTAAATAACTGAAACACAGATGTTGCAGTCACATTTCCATAAAGAAAGTATAATTTAACTTAATCAGCCTTCATCCCAATTCATTGGGTGTTGAATATAATGATGAGTCTCTGCAATGCGATTGTGTGTATAAATAGTATGGTTATGATAAAAGGATATTTTTGGGAAACAGCGTATACTTGGTATTAAAAGTATAACTTGGATATATTGGGACATTTTTCCAATATCAAAGTGATGGCATCTTACTCTGATGTCACTCGATAGGTGGTGTCAATCGAGGGCTGAGTCAGCTGATTTTCTGTAAAATAAAGTGTTTATTCAGCACAATTGTTGGTAGCTGTGTGGGCAGCAATAGGCCACGGCTCACATACAGCTGTGAACCGCACCCCCTGCAGTGTGGAGATAGGCGAGAGTGTCCGCGGCGAGGATGTCTACATCGTGCAGAGCGGTTGCGGCGAGATCAACGATAACCTGATGGAGCTGCTCATCATGATTAACGCCTGCAAGATCGCCTCATCGTCCCGGGTCACCGCCGTCATTCCCTGCTTCCCCTATGCCCGCCAGGACAAGAAGGACAAGGTGACTCCGGCCCCCATGCTGGTCTTCTGCTTACCCAAACCCCATACGTATTGCTGCATAATTCAGGTTATGTAAACAGTCACGGTGCTTATGGACCCCAGAGTGGCTGCTCTGGTCACACGTGTCTCGCTCTCAGGCTTCTCTTGGATGTCCCAAGAGAAGAGGGACAGGGTCCGAGTAGCCAGGTGCAGTATCTGCCAAGGTACACGTACGTTCTAGAAATACCAGTTTTATGTCAGAACCTTACAATTTTTGGAGTAGCACATCTCTGAAATGTTTGAGTCTCCATCCCGGCGCCCACATGGCATCCCCTTTGGGGTTTTCAGGTTTCCCTCCAAGCTCTGAATGGTGTGTGAGTGTGCCCTGCGATGGTTTGGTTTGCCTTGCGCCCGTAGCTTTCCGGATAAGCTTTGGACTCCAGTGATCTTGCATAGGACAGGTGGATATACAGAATGAATGGTTTCCTAGATTCGCAGTAAGCGTGGCTGTTGGGTTACAGGTATGAGCCCATAATTACTAGACGCAAGTCAAAGGCAGCAGTTCCTTCATTTTTGCATTATTGCCCAGTTTGCGAAATCCCAGCTCATTGATCATACTGGAAACCTTTGTTACCAAAATAACAGCGGAATCCTAGAGGGGCTACGTAACCACAATAGTACTGGTAATGCTTGAATTTCAGTTATTATTGAGCCTTTTCGATTCAATCTTTTTAACTTAAACGTTTAATCATTTTAACTAGATTCTGATATCCAGTGCTGCACTTAGGACTTAGTATCTATGCATTTACTCTCATTTTGTGTTCTTAATGCATTCTAATGTACTTTCCTAACCTAAACAGCAGTAGTAAATAAGTACTATAAAGTTCATTTGTGAGATCTGAAAACTGTTCGTTCCCAGGTTAAGGTTAATATTTGTACGAAAACTTGTCAATTCATGTGACGACACTGCGCCTACTACTCTGTAACCTTGGTCACCATGTGCTGTGGAAACACTGACGTTACACTGAAAGCCCTGTGTGTGTTTACTCTGCAGGAAGAAGGTGTCTGTCAGACCGTTTTAAAAATTATGATTGTCATTATTTTATTATTATTATTGTTGTTATTACAATTATCGTGAGGGTTACTTTATATTATCTAATATCATGCACCCCTTAATCAAAGTGAGTATGCACATATGTGATAAGTAGGATTTATTTTGATCCTCAGGGAAGCCTATTTTTCTGACTGTTCCCAGATCAGTTTAGCCTCTCCCTTGCGTGTTGCCTTTCGTGTTTGTTCATTTTGACCTCTGCCACACTTGCTGTTTAATGCCCCCCCCCCCCCTTCCCCCCGTTTACTCACTGTTTGGAAGATTACAAGAATAAACCTGAGCAGACAGGTTTACAAAAATGGAGAGTGCTGGGCCACTGGTGCATGGGGGTGTATCCACATGGGGTGGGTGGGGGGATGCTGTTAATAAGATATACGGTGGATTAAGCAGCATTCAACTGGTCATCTTCACTACAGACAGGTGGAGGTTTAAGCTATTTGTGTGATTTTTACACCTACGTCCTGCAGAGTCGTGCTCCCATCTCAGCCAAGCTGGTGGCCAATATGCTGTCTGTGGCAGGGGCCGATCACATCATCACCATGGACCTTCACGCCTCCCAGATTCAGGTGGGGATCTCGCAGACGCTCCGTTTAAGGCCACGTGTGACCATATCTATGCGAGAGGGCAGTGTTACTCTTTTGCAGGCCCTTGCCTGAGTCACACAGCCAGAGTAGTGCAGTCGCTGCCAGCCAGGACGTCAATTTGCATCACCAGCAAGAAAAAAACAAAATCAGAAGAACATCAAAAATGTTCACAGCTGTTTGATAACGAATATGTTGATTCTAGATATATGCAGATATCTGTTCTTCAAACTGATAGAATAGCTTTTATATTGCCTCAGCAAAAGAGAACGACAGTAGTAATTAATATAAGGGATTTTAAAGGGCTGTCCACACCAAAACTGAGAAAAAAGGTATGTTTTAGAGGGGATTTAATGCTATCTATCCATCTAGGTTGTTCTGCTGGGATTTGCCTAGTTATGGAGATACCAGCCTTAAAAATGTCAGGCTTTTCTCGAATATAATGGAAGTGAATGGCATTCCTTTTGTGGTGATTACAGCGCCAGAATAATACATTTCAAAAAATTCAACAGCAATGTCTCTTACCAGAAATCATGACCCTGTTACTGAAGATAAACCACATACTTTGTATGGGACAGTTTAATACACAAACTATTATCTTCTACCGAATTTCAGATACTAATTGTATCATTTCACGAAAGATATTGCAAGGGTTCTTGTGCTAGTATCTTCTGCACGGTGATATGCTAGATTGAGAACTAGCTGTATGTATATTTGTTAAAGAGCTTACAGTATTTAATGCACTAGAATCTGTGTTTACTTGAAGTCAGTTGTCACATGATTTGTGGCTTCATTGCCATGTCTGCCGTCCCCAGGGCTTCTTCGATATCGCTGTGGACAATTTGTATGCAGAGCCTGCGGTTCTCCAGTGGATCAAGGAGAACATTCCGGAGTGGAAGAACTGCATTATCGTGTCACCTGATGCAGGTGGAGCAAAGCGGTACGTCTGCTGTGCTACTGCCAAAGCATTTAATGCGTGATCTTTACGAAGGGGTTTGATCCTCAGAGTTACCGTATTCATGTTTACTTCGTCATTGACTAAGACACATTTTGGAATCGTGCTTGTAGTGTGGGCCACACGTCAACTGTTGGTAACTATAGAATACTAACTAGCTGGCAGTCTCCTATAAACCATTTGAAGTAAGGTCAGCCTTGGTAAGTCGTTACACCTTGGCGCTGTCTGTTCTGCATGGTAACTCTGGCCCTAAGGGGCATGTGCCATGTACAGTCACATCCTCGCTCCAAAAAGTGGTCCGACTGACTTCTTATTCAATTACGTCAATGTCTAAAGGGTTTATTGGATATGATCCACCCGCCTTCTGTCACTGTATCTTCTGTTTGTACATGTGATTCGTATAATATTACTCTGAATTCTGTAATTTTATTGTTATGATTTTTTTAATCTGTGTGCACGTGATTGCATCACCTGCTTTACTCAGCAGACTGGATTCTTGTTGCCAGAGGTTGCATTTAAGAACTTGGGTAGCTCAGGTCAGAGTAGTTGGTTTCCAGACCTTGGTGGGGTGTTTTTGTTTTTTTTTTCTTTAATTTTTTATGTAAAATAAAAGAGACAAAAGATCCATCTTCATGATGTCTCGAATGTGTTGTAGCAAGCCCTGCGTCTTCTGAGATGAAACTGCAGCTGACAGTAATCCACTCCTGTGTGTCCCATGCCTGTCTTTTATATCTGAAAAGCACGCACGCCATTAAATGTTGCCTGTGATGCTACTGCATCATATGGGGACTTGTAATGTAACAAAACCCAGCTGGGTTAGCGCTCACCGTAAGTCTGTTAACTCTCTTCTTGGTGTACCCCAGGGCTGGTGGTGTATTAGGGGGTCTTCAAACCTTGGGTGCCTGAAGCCTTTTGTTATTGGTAAATGGCAAGATAACCTCAGTTTCTCAATATGTTTTTGAAGGTTGTTAATGTAGGATTTTTTGCACTTATGTTCAACAAATTCTCAAAAAAACTGTGTCAGAAAATGTGGTTACTGTTTCTTCATAGTACACCTCAGAAACGTGTTCACAAGCCCTATGAGCAGTAAATATTAGGCTTCTGCTGCATACGTCTGAAGTTTTAAGAATTTACCACAACATTATTGACGCAGCCTTTGTTCCCACGTTACATCTTTTCCGTAGAGTCACATCAATCGCCGATCGCCTGAATGTGGAGTTTGCCCTCATCCACAAGGAGCGGAAAAAGGCCAATGAGGTTGACCGCATGGTTCTAGTCGGGGACGTGAAGGATCGTGTGGCCATCATGGTTGATGACATGGCCGACACCTGCGGTACCATCTGCCATGCTGCAGACAAGTGAGTCCTTATCAGAAGTGGTCTGATATATGCGTGTGGGTCCCTTGTAAAGACGAGCCAATCCATTTTTCAGTTCCGATCCAATTCCGATACACAGCTCCCCATACCAATACAGATTCTGATTCAAGAGCTCTTTTAATTTATTACCATTGTTGTTCTTGTTCATAGTGGTAGTAGTGTTTTTTTAAAATTTTATTAAAAAGTCAGTACAAATAAGAAAAATGATATGCCAAAGAATCTTTACTTAGGCTACTAGAAACATGCATAATGTGTTGTTCCACCTTGCTTGTGCATCTTGTTTTGAGCATTTTTGAGGCATTTGCAGTTCAGTTTGAATATCTTCCAAGCAAGGATACGCAAGTGGTGAATGCTTAAAATGCCCTACGATATTTCTCCCACTGGCAACAGCGTCATTTACACTTTGTTGCGATAGCAGCCGCTCATATATCACAAGCTGCAGCAATGCGCAAAACAGCCCAAGCTAGTGACTCCCAAATCACCTGTTGCTTTTTTCGCATTACTTGTGCTGTCTTGCAGAATTGCATGCACTTTGTTTAGTGGGATTTTCCACCTTTCAAAAAATTGTTTTTACAAAGATTGCAAACCGCTGTGCGGCTAGTTGTTAAAAGCGTAAAATACTTAGATTGTCACCTTCTTACCTGCTATTTTTCCGCTCCTCATACTGCGATGGGTATGCACATGATGTCACAGCAGGAGGAAAAACCAAGTCACAGTGTTAGCTTTTTTTTTTAGTTTGAGTGCTGCATAAAACTCAAAATGGGAAAGAGCGGTCGTGTTGATTTGATTGATTGTACAAATTCATTTAACAAGAAATAGAAGGTATCTTTTTACAGACTGCTGAAAAGTAAATAAATATCGACTGTGGTTCAGTGACATATGGCGGATTCCCGATCCGTTTAATGAGCTATGGATCGGTTCCGATACCTCTAGACATGCATTAGGTTCTATGTTCTCCTGTAGTTTCAAACTCTTATTATTCTAATCTTGAAATATTTATTTTTAGTATTACATTATATTTTTCAGAATTTCATTTATTTATTTTTATCTGTTTGCACTACATTTACTTTGTTTACTATGCGTACTGTCTTTGAACCTTGTCTGTTTGGTACTATGTGTATGTTTGCCTGTGTTCTTGAACTGTATGCACCAGAATCTCCCCTGGGATCAATAAAGTTAATCTTAATCGTAATCTTTGTGTGTGAAATCCACCCTGCTTCATTACTCCATCTTAGTCACCATCAGAGTGTTTGTAACACGTATTACCATGTTTGGAGGGCCACTCTGTGTTTATGAATGAAGCAGATGACACCACAATGATAATCACCTTTTTGGATTACAAACTATTTACTGATTCCACTGTGATGAATAGTTATGTTGTGAGTTGAATGTCATTTTTTTCTTTCTTGCCGTAGCAAGCAGAATCATGCCACATGATTGTGTCCACAATCAAACTTTCAATCTATACTGATTCTCTTTTAGTCTCAAACTTTGATGGTACAAGTACAAGATTCAGTACTTCAGTTTGCAAAAAAAAAAAAAATTCTATCCAATTTGGGGGTTTCCCTGAGCTTGGTGCCTCTCTCCAGAGGTACAGGGGGTTCCCTTTTAGGGACTAAGACGTTGATTTCCTCCCACATCCCTCCTGAGAAGCATGACATTTATCAGCACTGCTCAGACGCACATTGGGTTGACCGTCTTGGTGTGTTTGCTCCCTTCCAGACTGATCTCTGCCGGGGCCATCAAGGTGTATGCCATCTTGACTCACGGCATCTTCTCCGGCCCCGCCATATCGCGGATCAACAATGCACCCTTCGAGGCCGTGGTGGTGACCAATACCATCCCCCAGGAGGAAAAGATGAAGCAGTGTCCGAAGATCCAGGTACCCATTTAGAGCCACAGGAAGGGCCCAACTTAGTACTTAAGATTTGGAGGGACTTTCCCTTCTATTTACTGTTGAGCAATGAGTGGGATCAAGGAAGTGTACACATGACATGATCATTGCAATCGCCCTCCCTGTAGGTCATCGATATATCCATGATACTGGCTGAAGCCATCAGAAGGACTCACAATGGGGAGTCCGTCTCCTACCTCTTCAGTCATGTCCCCTTGTGAAGGAGGGACACACCTCATGCATTCCCAACCCAAGGCCTAGTCACCCTGTGCCTGTAGCATGCTTCCCAGTGGGTGGAGAGCCCTCTGGCTGGACCATACCAAATGGCTGAGCCGGTTTTTACTGGCATATCAATTCAAGGGTCTTGTTTTTTCTATTTATATACAAATTATAGCTCCATCAGGAATAGTATAACTCATAGGTGTTCGTAGGTGATCATTTGTACCATTTGTACCATTTGTACTATTGTGCTATGAATGAAACATTCCAGTAAAAGTGGGTTTATATACCACTCCACCCTCCCAACGAAAACAACTAACATCTATCAGACTTGGAGAATTCCCAGAAGTATGAATGAACAAGACTTTAAAACTCTTCATCTGAACTGTATGGAAGAAGCATGCTTGTATTAATCTGAATTAACAATGGTCCTAAGTCTGGTTTTATAAAAAGCTTTTATTCATTTTTAAACCAAAAACACATTGCTTTTTGCATTTTTAAAACCAAAATGTTCCTCTTAATATGTTTTCCGTCACCTTTGGTCATGAAATGTCATAAAGCGCATAATAAAAGCAGTGTTATCTGTAGTTTGGTATCAGATTGTCTTTTCCTCTTTATTATTCCTCACACTTTGGTTTGCCACCAGATGGATTCCCATCCAATGATCTTGCACTTTATAGAGCGGACAGGTAATGTTTGTGTTGGTCTAGTTTGAGGAATCAAACATTTACTATAAGTATGACTGACATAATGGCTTATAAACATTAAATATTGTGTTCCTTTCCTTCCCCTTATAACTTATTTGGAGGCTTTACAATTAATAATGCGGATGTTACATTTGAAGAGTTTCTAAGCCTTGATACCTTAGCTCCCTTTTCAATTTAATAAAAGTAAATTTAGGACCCAAGAGACGACATGGTAGTGCAGTGATTAGCACTGTTGCCTCGCACCTCTGGGACCCGGGTTCGAGTCTCCTACTGGGTTACGTGTGTGTGGAGTTTGCATGTTCTCCCTGTGTCGTCGTGGGGTTTCCTCTGGGTACTCTGGTTTCCCCCCCACAGTCCA
>JAODKF010000001.1:37054989-37065625 GCA_026779585.1 Mormyrus proboscirostris | reverse complement strand
CGATGGGCTGGCCCCCTGTCCAGGGTTGTTCCCTGCCTCGTGCCCGTTGCTTCCGGGATAGGCTCTGGACCCCCTGCGACCCAATAGGATAAAGCAGGTTGGAAAATGAATGAATAGTGCAGAAAACATTCACATTTTATATTGAGATTATACTATGAAATGTTGCTAGCATATGTTTTTATACTTTTGCTTAATAATAGTTTTGGCATGTTACTAATAAGTGAAATTTCCAGTTAGCCCATTTGTATACATGGATGGTATGTAGTGGAGCTAAACTGTGGCAATGCAGTAGATACAGGAAAAAATATATATTAGCATGAAAAAAATAGTGGATTACCATAGACAGTAGAATATTAAAATATTTAGCACTGTGGATCTGAGGTACACAGATATACAAATGTACAAATAGGAAGAACAACCCAGTACTAACAGTAAGTGTCAAAATGTGAATATCAAGAAAGAGTAATCTCATGTGACTTAAGGGGAAGTGTGCAAAACATGAACTAAAACAATTGACTGTTCATTGTGAGAAGATGTGAAGAGTCTGTTATTTTCTTAACTGGACTAATTGGGAAGTTTAACTTCCTGTTAATCACCCCTAAGCATATTCTGATCCTAATACTACAGAAAGAATCCTGCAAAAATCATCTGAATTACTGGTCTTTGTTCTGATTGGTTGGCAGTATCATTATTGTAGCCATTACTGGCAAAACATTTTGTTATTGGAAGGAAAACGGGCAGCTGGGAGGGCTTCTCTTCACTCCACATTCAGCTGGAAGTGGTTTTCAGATCTTGAGGAACAAAAATTTAATTTAGCAAGAATCTAGAGAACTGGAGTTAAAGCATCTGAATAGAGGGTCATCTGAGAATATTTGCTGTGCAGGACTCTGTTCTGCCAGTGTGGTAAACATTTTGGTTCTTCACTGAACAACATCAGGCAGTTTAAGAGTAATGCAAATGTGCATCTTCAGGAATCTGAAATGGCAGTTTCTAGGTTATGAGTCCATGTCCAGTATGCTGTTACACCATAAGCCAGATATGAGTAGTAATTGCCATTATGACTGAATATCAGTTTATTAATCTTCATTTAGAAGATTGTTTTACCATTGTGTCTGCATCTCCCAATTACACATGTTCAGCTTTTTGTCAAAAACCAAACAGATTTGAACCAGCTAATGGATTTCCATCCATCCATTTTCTGACACTTGTCTGGGTCAGGATCACAGCAGCAGCAGTCTGAGCAGGGATGCACAGAACTACTCCTGCCCAGTCACCTCCTTCAGCTCCTCCAGGGGGACCAAGATGTTCCAAGGCCAACCAAAGAGATATAATGGCTCCAGCATGTCCTTGGTCTGCCCTGGGGTCACCTCTTAGGGGTAACACCCGAAGTACTTCTCCAGGGAAGCATCCAGAAGTCATCCTAGATAGATGGCCAAGCGACCTCAGCTGGCTTCTTTTGATATGGAGGAGCAGTAACTCTACTTTGAGCCCCTCCCCCCCTGACCTCAAGCGTCCAAGCTCCTCACCCTATCTCTAAGGCTCAGCCCAGACAATCTGCAATGGAAGCTCATTTATGTTGCTTGTATCCACAATCTCATTCTTTCAGATACTGCTCATAGCTTGTGACCATAGGCAAGGGTAGGAATGTAAATCGACTGGTAAATCAATAGTTTTTCCTTCTGGCTCAGCTCTCTTTTTACCATGACAGACCAGATAACTGCTGACGCTGCACCGATCTGCCTGTCGGTCTCTGGCTTCATTTATTCCTCACTCATGAACCAAACCCTTAGATACTTCACTCCTCTGCTTGAGGGAATAACTCATCCCCAACCAGGAGTCGTCCGTCCACCCTTTTCATACTAAGAACCATGACCTCCAGCACTGGAGGTGCTGATTCTCATCTCAGTCACTTGACACTCAACTGCAAACTGCCGCAGTGCACACAGCAGGTCAAGGCCCAATAAAGCCAACAGAGCCACATCATCTGCAAAAAGCAAAGACACGATCCTGAGGTCACTGAATTGGACCCCTCTTGTCTGCGTCCGGAAATACTGCCTATAAAAGTAATGAACAGAATCATGAAAAGGGCAGCCCTGGCGTAGTCCAACGCACTTTGTTTGACTTTCTGTCAACAGTCCCATACTCCAGAAACACCCCCCCAAAAGACCTCTCAAGGGACACGGTTATATTTCCAGGTCCACAAAACACAAACTCCAAGAACCCTCCAGTACCCTTGTAAAGGTAAGGAGCTGGTCCAGTGTTCCACCACCAGGATGGGATCCGCATTGTTCCTCCTGGATCTGAGGTTCCCCAAACTAGCCAGTCTTGGAAGGCCTCACTCTTCAGCCTGACAGCTCCTACCACTACTGGGTTCAGGGATCACTGCCATAACTATAAGCTGCCTTACAGTCACAGGTCTGGACAGCCGTCCTATCAATGGAGGCACAGTGCATTGCTAATTCAAGCTCAATCTCTCCTGCCTAAATCAGAGTGCAAGAGAAGTTCTACTAGTGGCGTGAGTTGAAGATCTCCCAGACAGGGTCCTCTATTAGATGCTCCCAGCTCACCCTCAGTATATGTTTGGGTCAACCAGGTCTGTCTGGCATTTTCCCCTACCATCTAAACCAATTCACCACTAAGTGGTGATTAGTTGGCAGCTCAGCTTCACTATTCACCTTCACCCAAATGTCTACATGGCATACAATTGCAGATCAGATGATACGATTACAAAATCGATCATCGAGCTGTGACCTAAGTTGCTCTAGTGCCAGGTGCACTTATGTTCATCCTTACGGTCGAACATGGTGCTCATTATGGACAAATTGTGATTAGCAGAGAAGGCCAAATGCAGAGCATTGCTCGGGTTCTGATCATCCTGGTGATTCCTCCCTATCATACCTCGCAAGGTTCAACAATCATTATCCATGTCCCAGAGCCCACGCTGTGCATCGAGGTGAGCCAGACTATATCTAGGTGATATCTTTCTACCTCCCGCACTAGCTGAAGCTCCTTTCTCACCTAAGAGTTTACATTCCATGTCCCTAAAACCAGTTTTGGTAACCTATGATCAGTCCACCAAGACCCCTTCAACCTCTGCCCAATCTACAATACCCCCTCAACTTCCCTCCAGCAGGTGGTGAGCCCACAGGAGGGCAGACCTATTGGGCTTTGTCCAGCCAAACCCCATGGATGAAGACCTGACTACCAGGCACTCGTCTGCAAGCTCCCCTGTAGGCCTGGTTCCAGGGCAGGACACCACTTTTCCTAATCTTGGCCAGGTTACATGATACAAACTTTTTTTCTTTCATAGTGGTGTTTGAATTGCACTTTGTGTGGCTGCTCACCTATGAACAGGTTGCCTTGGGTGATCCTACAGGGGCAATTTTCCCAGACAACATAGCTAATGGTTTTGATTGTCTGTAGTTTTACTTTTTCTTTCTTGTTAATTGTGCTTCAGATTGTAACCACTACTGAAAGCAGAACTGCTGTTTGCCACTCATGACCTGTGAAACGTACCTTAATTTGACCTTCTGGACAAAAGGATTAATGTAATCCTAAAATTTGTCCGCTAGGTGTCAGCAAAATATTAAACTGTAGCCCATCGAATGCCTAGCAGTTGTAATGCACTCTCTCTCACACACAAATATATAAATATCTCACAAATTCTATATCTTCTAGCTTGACTGCAGTTGTATTAGCTCCACATTGACGTTACTTTTACTATTTTACTACTACCTTTGGAGACTTCTAAATAAACAAAAAAATAATATGTGCTGGCTGTTTATTTAATAAAGTCTGGCTCTTCTGATTTCTAAAACATCTCTATTTGTGTCAGAAATAGCAGCTGCAGCAACCTATATATTTTCTTTTCTCTTTTAATTTATGCAATCTGTGACCATGTGAAGTTATACATACAATGGACAGTCTGATGTATGACTTTAAAAAATATATGTGGGAGAATGGATTCTCCAGAGCAAACAGAGCTTTAAAGGACAATTTTGAGGCATATTTTTAAAGTTGGTCTATTTTAGACCTCAGATGACATCTCTTTACTATACCTCTCTGTCTTGAAAGCAGGTGATTTGACTTCCATTGCTTGCACTTACCAACTGAAGTAAAGCTACTACTATAGCTTTAATTTCTGTCTGTGGTACTTTGTAAACTTAAAGCCCTACCGTTTGGAACTTGAGAAGCTTTGTAATCGTTTGCTCTGTGCTGAGCAAAACGAAGAGGATAGTGTAGTCTCTGCTGTCCAAGTGAAAAGTACACAGGAAGTTAGCCAGAAAAATTCCAACAGCTTCCAAACAGAATGGCCACATATACGTGGACAGCAATCAACCATTTTCTAATCGCAGTCTTGTCACTGCCCTGAAATAAAAGAGGATTGTTCAGATGGCATAACAGTGACTGTACAGATATCTATGCTATCAGATCCTCCACTCCCTGATCACAAGGACGTGTCGTTAACGAATAAGGAAAGAACTTCAGAATCATTAATCACATGCTTCTGAGATATCAGTTAAATGTTCGCCCTCTTTTCCATGTTGCCAGTGGTACTTTTCCTTTGAAAAGACGCCTCAATTAAAAATGTATATTATAACTGTTGCCTTACTTGGTATCTGGGAGAGAATCACACGTTCAAATAGCAGAAGAATGAAGCATGTGCTACTTTTGTCTGGACCTGTATGTATAATACATATACCAAATACATAGATAAAATCAGTAGACTAAGTTTACCATCAGCCCCCACAAGATGTCGTCAATAACACTTGAAAGGAAACGAAGCTTTTTTAAAAAAAAAAAAAAAAAAAAAAAAAAGTATGTAAGCAGATAAAAGATTACTTGGTTATATAAATGTATGTGGTTAAACATATAAACATATATGAGTATGATTTCAGCTCGCAAAATGACTTGAAGCTTAAAAATTTAGACTTTCGTTTAGTGTTTCCTGGAGTGCCTGGGTGACGTAACGCATCTCATTTGCATATCACAGTATATTCCGTTAGCGCGAGCGAGGCGTCTCAGTCTGCTGCAGCAAGACGTCTGAGAAGAATCTGTATCTTGGTGCATCGAACTTGGTGAGTCATAAAGGATATATATATATATATATATATATATTATAAAACACATGCACGATGATATATGCATATATAGGCATTAGACAGTGTTGTCTCACATAGATATTTTAGATTTTTTGCTGTAAAATGTTATGCTATGGTCGTCGATGCATGTTTTCATAAGGACGACAATAAAACAGCCGATTGGAATAAAAGATATATATGCACTTAAGGGTAAAGATGGTGATAGGTATTTTTCTGTTAAAATTCATCGTAAACATTACATTGAAGAGTATATTTGTCCGTGTTTTGGAGACAATATGGTGTACAATAGGATTCCCGTTAGAAACCTGGCTGTCTGCTGAGCTGGGCGGTGGTTCCTTAGACTGCGGGACAATCTTTTTGTTTAAAGGAAGCACTCAACTTTGAAGGAGATTTTTTCTTTTTATTTTTTATCCATGCAAGTTTGAGTTTGAATTGAGTTTTAATGAAATTTAAGATTTTTTTTCTTCGTTATTTTTGAATCTGATATTAAAGAAAAAGACGCATTTGCCATATCTTCATTCGCCGCAGGTTTTCACAGCGTGTGAATTTGAATTGTTATGTAAATTATCTCTGTATCTTAGAAATACAACCATTCTTTTGTCCATTGTCCTTTTGTCCCTTTTCGTCCATATATTGCTCATATGATGCAAATCTTACAGACTGTCGTGCACTTGGAGATTGCGGAGACGAACGGACCTGTTTAATGTTAATCTTTTGTGTATTTAAAACGCTTGATTAGATACTCAGCAAGTATGTCTGACAAACCGAACCTGGAAGAGGTCACCAGCTTTGACAAGAGTAAGCTGAAAAAGACCGAGACTCAGGAGAAAAATCCCTTGCCCTCGAAAGAAAGTAAGATTGCACAATACACTTAATAGCACATTTTATGATCTTAGACTTTTCCTTTGTTCCTGCTGCAGAAGTTGCTGGAGATTCTATTATTTTGATCTATTAGACGTTAAGGACTTTTATGCGCTTAAAAAAATCGTTTCATATGTACGTAAATGCCTGTTTTGAAGGCTTCGATGATGGTTTTCTGGAGAAACTAACGCCTTGCTTTGTTTCTTGCAGCCATCGAACAGGAGAAGCAGGCCGAGTCATCGTGAAGAACGAGGCGTCACCATGCACTGTACATTCCACAAGCATTGCCTTCTTTTTCACTTATTTTAGCTGTATAACTTTGGTAAAAGCAAAAAAAAAAAGCAGTTTACCCCATTTTTAAAGCAACGATAAATGAAAACTACTGAATAGCAGTCTGTTTGGAGGTCCTGGCACCCTTGCTTATGTCTTGGCCTGCTTTCATTTGGGTCCGATTCGGTCTTGGTGTCTTCTGCATACACCTCCACACGACCATGGGGGAAAGAGCGAGGGTGTGCCCAAAACCTCCAGGGAGCCACGCTTCCACCTAGCGAGGCTTCCGGCAACCTCCAAAATGCTTTGAATCCAATTTCCACGCTGAATTTAGTTTTTTTTTTTTTTTTAACCATTGTCTAATTCTTGGAATTTGCAACTTTTTTTGTTTGATTTGCAGATAAAATTAACGCATGAATGTGGTTCAGTCAGTGGATTTTATTTTTGATTGCACACTCAGAAACAAGGAAGAGAAGACAAAGGATCCATTGCTACCTGCCAGTCCGTCTGCACGGACTCTTGCCATCCGTTTAAACAAAATCGTGCCCATTTGACAGTGTATGATGTGGAAATATTTTGTCGTGTTGTCGTGGTTCGATCTGATTGGAGTTCTCTTGCTGTGATAAGAAGTTACTGGAAATTCAGCAAATTTCTTCCTTGAATTTGTCTCAGTACAGTACCTTGTCCTTTTCTGGAGTATATTAAGACTCAGCAGTTATGTTACTTTGGCACTCACTATCAAAAATAATGGAAACCAAAAAGTTTTAATAAAAAACTTGGTTATTTGCACCAGTACTGTACTTTGGTTGTTTTTTGTTTGAATTTCTTGCCTCACCACCCTAAATGATTTCTTTACTTTGTAAATATTGCCTCTGCCATTATTAAAGCCATTAAGTACTTAGACTTTGGGACTATTGGGAGATGCTAATTAACTAAGTAATATATTTTCCCTGGGAGCCAATGTATATGTATATTGTTATGTTTTTGAAACGGTACTTCAGAAGTACAAAGGAAATGATAGAGTATTCTTGGGAAGTATATTTGAGGAAGTGAGTTTTATCTTTTAGAAAGCATGAACAACGTAGTTTTAAGTGGTTTATAAAATGGCTAATTGTAGAAGCTACTTCTGGTCCATAGGCTAACTTCCAGGTTTCTCTGCAATGTGTCAGCTGTAAATTCTTGTGACAAAAAAGTCCAGAGGCTTCCACACTGCATGGGTGCACTCGATTGCAGCTTTCTTGAAAGAAGAGAGACAGAATTTTGTGTGAAAATCTTAACATCGTGTATCTGCAACCTAGGAGGATATTGCAAAAGAAATGGTTTCAGATGTCTCAAGCTACTTTGCTGTAGGCATATTACAGGAGGGCTTTTACGAGGTCAACTGTCCACTAAAGTTCAAGTCATTTATTAATGGATTAAGGACTGGTGATTTGCTCTTGGTCTTCCAGGCACTGGAGGACCAAAGAAAAATGGCCTTATTAAAAATGCCCCACATTTATTCATATTTGAAATTGGAAGAAATAGAAAATAAGAGGAAATTGAGTTAGTAGGATAAAGGTGTTAATGAGATAATGCAAAGTAAAGTTCAGGCTCTTCCTGGCATGTGTCAGCCCCATGTCGCCATCTTGTCTTCTCCAAGTTGAAGCAAGTGACTGAAGACTGGCAGTGCTGATATATTATTAATATGGGAAGGAATATGAATTATTAAATTGAGATTGCAGGCACATTCCTGCCCACGCTGCTCTTTTAGGTTTTCGTTTCTTGATGGAGTCAAATTCTTTAGCCTTATGAGGCATTCTATTAATAATATTAATAAATATTGGCTAATGCAACTGATATTTCACACTACACTGCTCAAAAATGGGCCCTGTGGTTTACACTGAGGACGTGATGAATTTTAATCGTTTTTCTCAAACTTTGGGAAGCTCTCTACTGATAACATTTAACCAAATATCTTCTCACATATATGATCAGTATCTAGTGTAGTATTATAGTATGACTTGGTTATTTTATGTGCAATGCATGTAAGTAAACACATTCATTACTCATCCTGGTCCGGGGCTGGAGCCCAGGGCAAACCCTGGATGGGATGCCAGTCATGCATTTATCTGTTTTGTTACTTCCTGAACGGTTATCAAAACCTCACATTTTTGTCAGTGTAAATTTCAATGTAACCACACTCATGTGAAGCAAATGCCTAAGGATAAGTGGATTGTGGATAAGCTGGTTACACACGGGAGCACATTAAGCCGTCTGTGAGATTTCCAGTTATATAAAAACAAGAGCGGCCAGCCTGTGGCCTCATTTTGCTTTCCATATCGCTATAAACACAAGTGTTGCATAGCAGGTCTGCAATGGCCAACCAGTACTTCTTTGTTCTTCTGAGTTCGTACAAACAGACGTATGCAGAAGTTGTTTCTCGCTCAGATCACCTATAATTCCTGTACCTCAGATGCATTGAACAGAAAGTCATTCCCAGCATTCAGTATTAGCAAACAGAAACTATATTACTTAATTAAGTTTTGCATGTTCCTGTCATTCTCAATGTTGAAATCGACAGACAATATGCTGTTGTTTGATTCATTTATGTCAACCATTATGGTACCATTGTCTATTTTTATTTAGTGCAAAAGATCAGAGTTACTCTGGAGTTGTAGGGAGGTCAACAAGCATTTAGCCAAACTTTGGGCAATATCGGTGTTTCTTTTCCTACTTACATTCTTATTTATAATATATGCACTTAATAATTGAAATGAATGGCTGGGCTCTGGATTTGATCATCTTGTTTTCCCATCACTGTTTTGGGATGAGGGACCATAGGTGTCCTATGATGAACTGTGAGCTGGGCCGTCCTGACCTGAGTGGGGGCCACCCACCCCCAGAAACCGCCTCTACGGGGCTTCCTTCCTCCCAGTGGTGCTCAACCATTGTCTTTGTGCTCTGCATCTCTGACGCTTCCAGATATTTCACAAGGTCGGGTGACTCTGGCACAATGTGTCAAGGCCCTGGCATGGCCAAACCCGCGGGCCGGCATGCCGCGCCCTGTTCTCCCACAGGAGTAGCGGGGCCTCCTTACGCTGCCTGTTCCGCTCAGCCATCTTGTAGGAAGAGAAATCAAGCTGACGTTTGTCTTGTCGTTATCAGAAGTCATCGCTGAGGATCCGGCCCTTGCTTTGTCATAACCACGTTAGCATATCAGCTCACCGAAAACTGCGAGGACTTCATCTAAATCTCCCATTTCAGCCAAATGGATCCTGTGTGCTCTATCTAGTTCAGGATTACTATGAAGACATCAGAAACCCTGGTTATAATACCTGGCTGATCCACAAGGATGGTTTGCTAGCTGTCAGAAATCACACTTTAGCAGCTAAAGCTTCTTTTTCAAAATATAGCACCTCGAAGAGAAGTTTTACAAATTCAAAGCTCAGTGGGGTGTGACAGATGTATGGAATCTGAATCCCGTTTATTGCAAATAGATTTGTATTCAAAGCTGACACATTTCGAGTGATTGTGTCTACAGGGATTTAGTCAAAAATACTGCACTTATCTGACATTTTTTAAGAGCAACTTTACAGTTTGTTATTAACTATGTGCTGAAGTGAAACCCAGCCTGGCCACTGCTGTGTGGGCCGTGGAGAAACAGAGGATCAGCTGCTGTCTGGTGACCCTGCCCTCTCAGTCGAACGCAGTAGGGAAATCAAGCAGAGAGGCTGCTCTTTCCTTCCAGTATATTGAACATTGTGCTGTGGTCTCAGGCCGTCGACATCTGTCATACACAATTAGTTTCTGTTTTGGGTTCGGATATGATGTCAGAGCTCACGCCTGCTCTCTCTGTGGCTATCTCTCTTTCCTACATGGTGGCTCCGTTGCTTTTTGCTAAAGTGAGCTGTCGGCAGCGGGGGCACCGCCTTTATCCAATCAGCCACAAATGCACGGAAGTGATCGTCAGTCGGGCTTTTAAAGGCCTGCATAAGTGTAACGAGGGCCATTCCCCAGCTCAGGGAACGCAGCGCATTGGGAGGGGGAGGGGGCTGGACGCTTCATCCTCCTGATGTCACCGTGCATGTTTCAGCATGTTATGTAACCGACTGCCGGGGTATGTCAGTGCGCTGTGTGAAGGCGATCAGGACCAGATGGGCCCAGGCACTTTAGTTAGCCTTTGATGGCTTGATGCCCCGCATAGTCAGTGGTACCAGATACGTGAGTCATCAGACAATGTATCAAAATGTATCAATGTATCAATTTGTTACAACCTAGAAAGAGTATGAAAAAAATCTAATTTCCTTAAACAAAGTATATAAATTCATAAAATGGGCAGTAGAGAAAAGATCAGTGGCAGGGGGCACCATAGCTAGTCAGATGATACAATAGCCACCAGAGCCTCGCCACATACACACACACAC
>JAODKF010000001.1:37024359-37037998 GCA_026779585.1 Mormyrus proboscirostris | reverse complement strand
CCCCCCCCCCCCCCCCCCCCCCCCCCCCCCCCCCCCCCCCCCCCCCCCCCCCCCCCCCCCCCCCCCCCCCCAGGGCTAGGGCTTTCAATTAGCACTACGGTAGCCTAACTCGACAAAGCAGCTGAACTCTTCAGAACACCGGCTACAGTAGACGGGGAGGCTGTGGAGCGGCATGGCGTGGTGCATTGGTGCAGGACATGAAGGTTTTTCAGTTCTGTCGCCTGGCTCCTTCTCTGCAAGGCTGGCAGGGAGCAGGCCATTCTTCTTGAAACTCATTAGCATGGCTGTGGTGGGAAAACGGCTGCTGCCATTGTTTGATTGGAAGGCACAAAAGCCGAGGGCGACAGCTGGCCAATGGGGGGACGGCCCACTGCAGCTGCAGCACATGACGAATGAATGCCAGGTATTTTTGTCATTGTTTGGGTTCAACTGCACATTAATGACACAGAATAGGTTCGACTGGGCACATTTTTGAAACGAAACTGTGCGGTTTACTTTTAATTTTTTTTTGTTAAGTCTGTAATACATTTCCCGGCTAACACACAAGTGCCTTTTTGTTTGAGTCCAAAGGCCGGATTTAAAGCCTTCCCTTCGTCGATTAAATCTTAAAGGAAGGGAATATCACTGTAAGATAAATATATTTCAAAAACAGAGCAAATTATGATATGTCGGAATGAAACCTAGGATATGACACATTTATTCAGAAACTTTGTATATGAGAATGATTATTCAGTTTTTGAAACAAAAGAAACACTAATATTCATGATGCTTTATGCTACATTATAATTACAGTAACGGATTTGTTATTTTTTGTTATTGAAATGATTTGTTATTGAAATGATTTGTGATTTGTTATTTTTTAGAAGCATTATGTTGTTTAATTATTTTGTAAGGTTTGTTTGGTGTTACAGAAATAGGACTATACTGAGGGGAAGAAGGTAAACCGAAAGCAAAGTATTCAGAGAAGTAAAGACAATTTGGAAAATCAGACTCCCGGATGAATTTATCAGCGAGAGTTTTTTTTTATAAGAACGTATTCTCAGTGAGAAAAAGACCATTTACTACTCACACAGAAACACAACTATACACAAAAGTATTCATATCTGATGTAATTAAGATTTTTTAATTAAGCCATTTTTTAAAATAGCTGGCTATTCAGCTTTTACCAAAAGTTCTACGGCGTGTACATCCAAAAACCCATTTAAGGTGGGACATTTTCTGTCCCATCTGGGCATGTACAAAAAGCCCCTAAAGGAATGTGTGAGTAGAGCTTTTTTTTCACAGAGAGGTCTGTCTGGATCATGTGACCACACAGAGCATGACCATATTAGGCTTTGGGAAAAAAACATGCCTTTTCTGTAGTGGAATTCGACTTTCCGCTGGATTGTGGTTACACAGAGTAAGATAATTCCCTTTTGGAGGCGTTACAAGGACCGGTTGCTGACGTAATATCACTAAAGGGAGGAAAACGTGCCCCCTGGACCCCCAGTATAAGCCAAATAATACAGTGTTTGAACACACACTGGCTTTGTGTGAGCATTCTTACATGCCTGACTTACTGAAGTAATCAGATTCTCTTTTAGTGCACTGCAGGTCCTCACCTTATCACTGAATGCCCTGCAGACACATTCCTCAGTTCTATCCTGCAGTTTGAACTCGGCCCGAGTGCTAAATTTACCTCTGTTAGCTCTATAAGTGGCCACTTGATTTTCCAAACTCTGCTGGATCTTGAGATACGTAGATTGATTCTGTTACTTCATCCATAGGTCCATTCATCCATCTTCTACAGTTGTTTTTCCTTTCTTGGGGTCACTGAGCCAGGAACCTCTGAATTCTGTTAATTATTATTTTTTATCCTAACTGCATAAATATTACTTATTTTTTCTTTTTTCTGTTTCAGTTCCAAAACCGAAAGAGAAGTTGTTGCCTGTAGATTTGTCAAATGATGATATCTAGACAAGGGGTGATGTGGCCCAGCAGCGTAGGAGGCTGTGGCTATGAGTGAGTTCATGGGTTCAAATCCCAAGGTCGAGAGAGGGATTTCACCATTGGGCCCTTGAGCAAGGCCCTTAATTCTCAATTGTTCCAGGGACTGACAGACCCTGCCTTCTCAATCGTGCATCATTTTGGACAGAAGTATCTCTTAAATAACAAAAGCTCACTGAACATACCATCACCAGACACCCCTACGGTATGACATCCCATAATACCACTTGTGCTCATCCAGGTGTAACAGCCATGGATGAGGCAGGGAGCCGTGGGTGAGGATTAGACTTGGAAAGGCTCCTGTCAGATGAAAAGTCTGTTCTGGCGTTAAGGCACAGAGTACCAAGGTCCCCTCTGTTTGGGAAGCAGACCTGCGCAGAATTGATCCCCCAGAACCTGACACTGAACCCTGTGAGGTTTAACTGGTCCATTAGGGGGGTTCTGAAAGCTGACACACCCTATCAACGTGAGGAAAGACCCTGGCCATGAAGAACGGCTTGCTTGCTGGAGGTTGGCACCATCCCTTGTACCTGTGGCCTCCTGCTCATGCCCGATAGCACAAAAACAGTGACAGACAGTCTGGCGTCTGCTGAGCACACACGCCATTGCTGTCCACACACTCAATACACACTCAGCTTTATCCACTTCGCCTTTCTCCACGTTCCCTACCTTGTCATTGTTTTTTTTCTGCAACTTCAGTTTCAGAACAAGCTATAATTGAGGTGAAATATGATGATCCAGTATCCTTCCTTACAAATAAAATGAGCAGCTTAATGGTTCCAGTTTTTCTGCTTTGAGGGAGCGGTGACTCAAAGAATAAAAGTTCAACGTAAAGCCAAAGGCAAGGCCCAGGTTACATTGTGACCTTAG
Organism: Mormyrus proboscirostris; assembly: GCA_026779585.1. NCBI lineage: Eukaryota > Metazoa > Chordata > Actinopteri > Osteoglossiformes > Mormyridae > Mormyrus > Mormyrus proboscirostris. The sequence continues at coordinate 37,035,142 of JAODKF010000001.1, read as the reverse complement.
TCCACAACATCACCCCGGACTTTGGGAAAAGCTTGGGCGAGAACTCAACCCAGCAGCTACAGATGTCTGCAACACACAATATAATTACAAAGGGGTTAATAAGTGGTGCAGGAAGGGCAATCAACAAACAGGCAGGGTTTTTCCATGCACTGAGACCAAGCTGAGGAATGCATCAGGCAGGAGAAGAGTCTAGACTGGCCCTCTTGTGCAACTCTAGGGCCCTTGATGTACCTGTGGAATTCGAAAAGGCCCATGGAAGAAAATTACAAACCTCCCAGCATATTGTCATTCTTCCATAGGCTTTCGAGACCACTGTTGACAGAGGGAGTCCCTCACTTTGTAATGCAACGCCACTGCAAGTCTGAAAGTGGTGCAGAGATGGAGAGAAGGGATGGAGAGCAGAAGTAGGGGCAGCTGGTCTTCACAACTTTTTGCACTGGCAGGTTTACCCAACCAATACTGATGCATGCACCAACCTGTTCGAGGCTTTTACACAACTGCTACATCATTAAATGTAATTATGGCTCAGCGCGCTTCTGCTAACCCTCAAACCTGCTGCCTTTAGGTCATTTGTCCAATTCTGTAATGACCCTAATTATCCATTATCCAAAAACACCATTAAAGGTTTATTAACTCTATTTGGATGAAAATGTTAATAGACGACAATTGGAAAACGTCACACGACTATCTTAGACTTGTGCTCTTCCAGCATGGGGCCTGAGGCAGAGCCAGACATGCTTCTCCTTGTTGAGACGCCACACATAGTTACTCGGTTATTCCACTTCTGTCTATTGGCTGTTGTTCTAAGAGGTGTTCTACATGCTGGGCAAAAGATGGTTAATAACATTATAATCTCACATTATAAGTGCATTTTTTATATAGGCATTTATACCATAACATAATTTTTAATTGGCCATTACATAATATCTAATACAAGACATTCAAATGTTCAAACTGCTTATCTTATAAAAGGCTGTCTTATTATTAAAATGCTTTTTAAATAATTCATTTGATTAAATATAAAAAATATTTTTAGAGAACACAGTCGTAAGTGACTGCGGCTGAAAACATCTAAGTTCTGCATTTTGGATTTTGGTGCAAATGCTGTTTCCTATTAAGGCCAAATGCACTGTTCAATATTTCACGTCTGAGAATCCTTAGCTGGGCGTGATGTGTTTGTGAAACCCTGTTAGCATGCTGGGATTACGGACAAGGGACGTTAACCAAGTCTTGCTACATTTGGCTTAGCTGTGAATTATTCAGTGAATGCTTGACATAAAGCCATGTACCCAACATTTACTATCTCAGCATCTTTTACCCTGTCATCTATATAATAACACTAAAATATCGGCAGTACAACTGCATTGGTTTCATTTGTTTTATATGCAAACAGTAGTTGTGGTTGATTTTGCAAAAATGGTGTTTGATCCACATTCTGCATGTGCATATATAAACCCATCTGAGGCCATTGTCTACTCTTTATAAATGTATGGCTCAAGTAAATTTAGCTCTCTTGTTTACCCGTCGTAATGGACATCCTTCTAAACAAGGGTTCTTCACCCTTAAATTTCGTCTGCATGATGGCTGTAAGATGGACCTTACGACACTCGTGGCCCTTTGCTTAACATGCTGTTCTGCTTTGGGTGTAGCTTTGCCTTCATGGGTCACGCCATTACAAGTCTTAGTAGGAGATAAGACATTATCTTATACAAAACTGTTGATAAATATTCACAAGTGTGAACAGCCATTGAGCAACTAGGGTAGAGTTGGTCATTGTCAGGACTTGTATCATGTTCCTGAGCCTGTAAACAGCATAGTTTGCGCATGACTGTTTGTTGTTTTTCTCTGGGGGGAGATCTTTCACTCTCTCTCTTCAGTGAAAGGAGCACTCAGTGGTGTTGTACTTCTGTTGAGTTGAACGGACGTGAGATTTTCCAGGCTACACTGAAAAGAGGACCATGCCCAGCACTACCTTCCATGGTCATTCAGGGGTTAGAACTCCTCACCTTATGCTTCACACCTTAGGCCTCTTTCTCGGGATAAAAGATGCGCATCAAATTAAACGGGCTACAATAAAATTGGGTGCTACCTAGCTAAGGCTGGAGAAGTCTACAAGATGGCGCCTTTCCGAGCCCCTGTCAAAAAACAACACATTTATGAAAGATTGTAAGCATGCAGGTTAGTTTGAGTAAACCACAGGAGCATATACTCCACTGGGTTTGATGTCGATGCCATCTGACAAGACAACACTGCATCCTTTCCCCGAGGCACCCATAAATAATTGCACATTAATTAAACATGCCTGAAGAAGCATGATGAATCCCTTACGCTCTCGACACCTCGATGTTGCAGAGGTCACCTCTCTCTCATTGTGCGTGCCTCACAGAGCATCGCAGCTATGAAACAGCTAAAGAGTCAGTGGGATGCTGAGTCCATTTGAATGGAGTGATCCCTTCTCTGGCTTTCAGCTCTTCGGATCAGAGCTTAGGTGAACGACGCACAGTCACATCACCCAGGAGGTTCCGCTCAGTTGATAAGAGCCTTTTGGAGAATCGGCATCACTGCCACTCCTGGACTAAGAAATGCCAGACGTGGAGCCTAGAGGACATGACTGACCTGAACACCGTTTGTGGTGAAGACACACATGCACCGAGATATGGGAACTGACTGATAATGAGACCGTTTGGTTCTTGTACGTAAAATGTCACAACTTAAAAAACGTAAAATGTGGAAAAGCTGGCTTAGCATTTGTAACACAAGATAGTTCTGTACCCTTAAAAAAGCACTAAAGAGAATAACTATTTGCGTACGTGAGGGACAGAAACATTACACTGCAAGTTTTTGTTAAAAAAAAGTTGCGAGTTGGAGAAAATGTGCTAGCAGTGGAGTAATTTAATCATTTAATCTCCATTTATTTGTCAACAGCTCATGTCCTTGACCTTTAAGCTTTTTACTTACATACTTGCACCTCACTATAAGTTCCTACAGAAACCATGTCTGTCTGGAAAGTTCTGTGCTGCTACTTCTGTTTTTTTTCCGCTCTATTCCTCTTCCTCTGTGATGGCCCGCTTCCTCTCCCCACAGCGAAGCAGAAACTGGATCATATGAATGTTTTCATTGCACCTTGAACGTTGCCTGCCACCAGCCTCAACGTGGTCCTCCACCCATCGCCCAGCCAGGTATCACCCCAGGTTTTCTTCAGGGGATACATCAATGAAAAAGAGCCACTGGCTTGGAAAGGGTGACTAGATCTCTCCTATTCCAACACACTCCATGCCTCTGTCATGCACCGCTGTTTATCTGTATTACTTGTACATGTCTTTGTTGTTTTGTATTGTTGAGTACTATTGTGTACTGTTTGACTAATTTAATTGCTTTATTTACCCCCCAGTATTTATTGCTCAACTATTCTTGTACTAGCTATTGGATGCTCCATAGAATCATGATTTTGTTTCATGTATAACTTGTAAGACTTGATTTAATCGTCCTTCTGTGTCCCATAACCATTAGCTCTGTGTGTCAAAGCACAGGGGAATCACTGGACATATTGCCCATTCATGGCCTCTAGGAAGGAAACTGATGACTCTGAAAGACCCACACAAACACAGTTAGAAATGTTAAAGACAAGGTGGGGGGGGGGGGGGGATTTCAAAGCCATAAGTCTAGAGATCTGACCGCAGGGCTACCCAGTGATCCACCACACAGCCCATTCTGGGGCAAGTAAAGCAGAATCATCTGCCCCTCTTCACCCGTAGCCCATGCTGTGTGCTGCATTCATTCATGCCATCTGAGAAAATTTAAGCTTTGTGCGTCCAAAAAAAAGTTCTTGCAGTAATTTATGATCTTTCTCAATAAGCATCTTTGGCTGAATTAAAATACTTCTGCAAGAATGCTGGAAGAAGAGAGACTCATAAATCCCTGAGGAGACAATGCTGTTTCTTAACAGGAAGAACTTACGTTAGATTCCCTCACTAACGGAGAATCCTTACACCAGGAGTAGTGTCCCGTTCCTGTTAATGTGCTTAAACGTCACTTTAAATCCAGAAATGTAAAAAATGCACTAAGGCTCGCTGATCGTTGTTGCTTTCTGGCTGCCTAAGTGGACAGGAATGTGTGTTATTTTACATCCACCCCCCTCACTCAAGGACAATGGGGTGAACCACTAACCCCTCAGCCAGTCAGTGCTGTCAGCCTGGCTGATGACACCCTGCTCTCTCTCTGACATTAAAGGGATTGAGATGAAAATCGCAGTGGTAATCATACCGTCAGCCAGAACACTGGAAATTTAATTTAAAACTGCTTGCTGTTTCTTTAACAAACATGAAATTCAAACTGCATTGGCATTTAAAAATGCGTAATATGAATGTTGGTGGAACTCGCTATTCAAAATATTCTTCCCTCTGATTCACTGGAACGCATCTCACTTCCTTTTTAGTTTAGTTACTTTAAGTACTTTACTTACAGCTCACTCAATTAATTAGACCAATCCCGACTGATTCATATTGGATAATGTCACCAGGAGAAGGGAGTCAAAGCTTAGGAATAGTTTGCCATCCTTAAATGACAGAAATGTAGAATATCTGGCATTCACGCATAATTAACTGGAGGAAACTATTACAAAAGATCATACAAATAAACACTTGAAGAATCCTGTTACAGTTTTTGCAGATTGTGGCCTCGTATTTGTACAAAGAAAGGATATTTTCAATCACAGGCTTATCACCCTGTCCAGAAATTCTTTCAAAATGTTCTAATCAATACTTTCCCAGGAGCCTAAACATTATTTCATCCAATTCTAACCCAAACACTGTACAAAGTGTGACTGTCATGGTTGCCATTCTGATGGCACACAGCCGGGGAAGTTGGACACATTACTTGTATTGTCTGAGGTTAGCCACATTTAATTACAAGTTTGTTTTTTTTGTACCGTTGTGCTTCAGAGGGTCCTTGGATTTCATATTTGTTTATTGACTGTAGGGGTGCAGCTCGGAATAATGGACTCCCTGAGAAAATGTCAATGTATTCCCCTGTTATATAGATTTATGTACTTGAGGGCCCCTGTAAAGTCCTGAGCCCCTTGCATTTGCCTGGGTATTCATGCCCTGTCCCTCCTGTGCTGATTGACCCTGAACTCTGCACCCAGTATTTCTTTCAGTCCAAAGCATGGCTGATCGTTTCTTTCGTCATTTTACCATGTTCTTACATAATTTTGGTGATGCTGTAACTGGATGCTGCCAATCACAGCTCTATAAAGAAGGAAACACTTCCCAGGACACACACTTGAGGAGTAGTTTATTCAGCCACATAATGAAAACAACAATGGATTAAATGAATTATATATGACTCTTAAGAATAATGCATGAAACACATGTTTTATGTACTTTGTAAACGTCCACACATGACTGGCATATTTTCCATGGTGTCTGAACCTAGAAGGAAGTGTACAGCATGGATAGCATGTGACCAACACCAGCCCTACTCTGTTGCACAGGGCAGTAAAATGTGTTTTTAATTTGTTTTGACTATCAAAGCAGAGAAATTCCCAGTATGCTCTAGGTGTGAATGTGGACTTGTGTAGGTTATACTGTTTCAAAGTGCCCAGGCAATGGCCTGCGTCATGTACAAAAGTACCAGGTGGGTGAGACCCCACATGCTTGCCCATACAGCGAAAGCTGCAGAGTTTCAGGCCACGCCCACTGATACGCAGGGTGCCATGCGCTTCGCTATTGGCCCTCGGAGGCTGGTGCCACTGTCCGCCTCTCTCAGCATTCCGATCACTATGGCAATCCACAAATTGAACCTTCAGCTCAGAGCTTTCAGACCACAGCTTTAATGCCACCCAGACAAACAAGGGCTTTTGGGTCAAGTCAAGAAGTCCACGTGCACAGTTTGGTCAAGATACAATGTCTGGGCTCTGCCCAGAAGATAAACACAACGCCTATAAGACTTTAGACTTTTAATTGTCAGAAAATGACAGGATGTAATTCTGCCTGCTGCTAGCCATGAGGTTTTTTTTTTCCTTTTCCATGCTTGCTGTTCAGTTTCAGGTTCTCCTGCACAAAGACCAGGGACGTTTTGATCTCTCTTTCCCTCCAGTTGGACTGTTATAACACCTCCTCAAGTATCCACAGTACATAGCGAGTCACAGCGTCACTCCCATGGGCATTACCATGTCCTGAGTCGGCTCCGGTCCCTGTAGGGGGGGGGTGTGCAAGGGGAGGTACTTCTCTGATAGCATGGTTAATGGGAATGATGGGAAACGAATGTTGTGAGTTACTGGTGAAACTAATTATAAACACAAGCCGTGTTTCTTTGGCACTGTGCTGGCGTGGGAGGGTGTCAGGGCCCCTGTCCCTGCGAAAACATCTGGGAGTATTCGAGCAGTAATTGGCACAAACAGAGCAGCAGTGAAAAATACTTCTCGCAAGGCTGCTCCTTACCAGGAAACTTTCTCTTCTGTGTACTGAACATTACTTCACGTACTGAACATTACTTAAGCAGCTGGCGGAGCCCCAGTTTAATATCACGTTGGCAATATTGATTTTCTTGGTCGACCGTGCTCTGGTTAATTATAAAAGCTGAGGTAACCTCGCGTCACGCATTCTCAGACCTCCTCTGGTCTCTCCACCACACCGTACTGCCCCTAGTGGGCCTGTGAGGTGTGATAATGAGCTGCAGTCCACCAACACATACATGAATAACGTTCAGCCATTGTAGAACACCCAGGGCTCACCAACAACTTCTCCAGCACTTACACATGTCCACTAACGGGATAGGACACACACACACACACAGCCCACGTGGGGATGAAACTTTCCCAAATTGACCTAAATGTTGCATTAATGTGGATCAGCACAACTCTGTGGAATACAAGATTATCTATCAGTATTAGGTACGTGTCCATCCATCCACCCACCTACTCATCCACCCATCTTCATCTTATCCTGGTCATTCTCATGAGGGGGGAGCCGATCTCAGGCAGAACAGAGCACAATGCTTCTTTGTTTAGTGTTTTTTTTGACAGGGACAATGCATATTAACAACATTAATGTCAATATGCCGGAGGTAGCCATAAGGCTCATTTGCATCTGTAGTGTCTGGGTTCTTCTCTTCTGGCAGATATAAAGATAAAAATGCTCTCAATACAACACAATACATATAATACAATAAAAACAAGAACAACAAACTTGGATATTCAAAAACATATAAAACATATATACAAAAACTTGGATATTCTTGATATATTCAGATCATTAGCACAGTAGAAAGGGTATAAGTTTCACGAAAAAAACGTTGAAGGTCTATTCTGCTGCAGGAATTCTTCTAACACTAAGTTGATCAAAATAAGCATGTGGTGCCACGGTGCATAAAAGCAGAACCATTGGTCATAAAAGCCTGAAGTGCAGCAGTTCCTCCATAAACGTTTTACTGTTGTACCTGCCTGCACTGCTGAAGGCTTCTCCCAGCCTTTAGGATATTGTCCTAATTAGCATCACATTTCATCCCAGAGCAATGAGTAAGTGCATTATGTCACTACATAGATGATCACAGACACATTTATGGAAGACGTCTAACGAGAAACAGTCTGGCCCCCTTCCACGTAATGCACTAAGGGCATTTAACGGTGACAGTCAACAAGTCGCATTCAAAGGTAGAGAGTTTGGAAACTGGCAAACCCCTGCGACTGAAAATGAAAGGTCTTCCTGGTTCATTGCTGGCTATATGCACCCAAGCAAAGGCTGCAGCATGCTAAGCTAATGCATATCTAGCCCACATTTTGGATACAAAGAAGCTCATTAACTACAGTATGCGGCTGACATTCAGTTTACCACGTCCCTATGCAGACAGCACTCGTTGCCAATGAGGTGAAAATGTGACTTGAGGAAGACGGGTGCTGGGTGTGCTGAATGGACAGGGGATATGATAGTTTGACGCTGCTCAAATGCCATACCCTCAATGCAGTGGATACTGATGGCCTTTATCAGGCATTTCCAGTGACACTTAACATTGCATGGTGACTCCTACCTTGATGATCAGAACACCTTTGTTTTACGCTCTCAGCTAAATCCGCCACACCATGGAGCGGTGACAGGCGCAGTGTCTCCTACGGCTTGGGGCAGGATGTGGTTGGGTGGCAGGCCTTCTCAAAAATAACTCTACTACGAATCCCCTATTTCCTTTTATAGTCAAGGCTGGTGGTTTCCTTCTTCATTGTGTATTTCAAATGATACCTGTAAGTCAGACGAGACAGACCTTAATGATGTCATGCGCAACCTGCCGATTTCAGGATGAATGCCAATAGTTGCTCCCAAGGACGGAACACAGGCAGGCTATGTGTAGTCTGCATTGTGTCTTCCAGACCACAGATGTTCCCACGTATCATAATTTGCACTCGGTGCCTACAGGAGCCCATTGATGTCAAAAGTTCAAATGGAGAGACAGAGAAAAAAGCATATATCAGCATTCCAGGATGTTGGTGCAGATGTTTCCTGAAAGAAGCTGGCTGCACATTCACATAAAGTCCCACTGCAAAGTGCAAGGACTTTGATCAGCAGCTAAGATGCTTCTGAAAGTTCAGCTGCAGTTTCTAAAAAGGTCACATTACATGTACTGCACTGTTTATTTTCCTTTTTGACGAAATGGGCCGTCCATTTGGGTTTGTTCCCTTTGCCATGCATTGAGCTAACAAGTTAGAAAAAAAGCAGGATGTGAAACAACGGAACTTCCTATTGTGAGCCTGAGCAAAATCTGACAGAGATCACCCACTAGTGGCTGAAAAAGTCACACCAGCAGCAGCTCTGCCCTCTGGTAAAATTCCACTGCCATCTCAATGAAATTTCAGGGTGTAGGCGAGACAGCTCTAGATGACTAGACAGACTCTGGTACAGTAATACTGAAAGAGAAAGCACACCTCTAAAAATGGACCATAGGTAGTTTACAACCAAAAAAATCAGTGTCACATGCGCAGTATGAATTAAAGCTGAAAATATATACTATAAATAAGGTAAATTATACTCCAGTACAGCCTGAACAAGCAGTTGTCAGCAGATAAGTTACAGCTTATTAGAACATAGCAAGCAGACATTGTCATTCTTATTTCACCAGAAACATGGTCCTAGTCGTGGAGACTGAAGGAGTGAAGTATCAAGTCCGCTAGTCAATAAGTAACCAGACGGATTTTCAAACAGAGGAGGAACAGATAAAGCCTCGGTGCTTTGATATGCTTTGGTTCCTGCATTTGTTTGTGTCTGTAATGCACTGACGGCATGGCATTGTCCAAATCCTCACAGGCGCTCTCTTGTGGTGGAAAAGGGTAACATGTATGCGTATGAAGTATGTGTGTGTGGTCTAGGTATACATTACATTGCGGGGACCAAATATCTACACAATGTAATTTATTCTTTTGGTTCCCACAAGGGGGAATGCAATTTTATAAAAATCTGGGACAATCAAAAAATGAAAAAAATGCCAAAAGACTTAGGTTAGGGCTGGGTTAGGGTTGTCATATTCGGGATTATGGTTTCGCCCCGTAGAAATGAATGGATGATCCCCATCAAGATATGAATACAGTTCTGTGCGTGTGCATGTGTGTGTGTGTGTGTGTGCGTGTGCGTGTGTGTGCGCGTGTGATCCAGCAAACTGCTAATTGAATGGTTAGGTGGAGCGAAAGCCATAAAAATGTGCTGAAACCTTGGTGGAAACTTGTAACTGTTCTTTCCAATATATATCTTAGGGGGATCTTTTATTATTCAATTCCAAATTAGTTTACTGTTTACTGTAATGATGGCATGTGGGTAGCACTACTGCACTACTCACACTATGCCTCCAGGGGGCGTATGGGTTTGAATTCTGCCCTCACTCTATATGTAGGGTTACCATGTTCTGCCCACGTGCCCGTGTCATGTTGGTTTCCTTGGGATAGTCTGGTAGCACTGAGTGGTGTGTTTGTGCCCTGTCATGGGGTGGAATCCCATCCAGAGTATACCATATGTAAAGTAACATACTATAGTGATTATGTACTTCACTAAAAATGTTTGCTATGTAGGTCTCAAACTTTTCATTTACTCATCACCACAGCTGCTCCTGACGTCACCCGTCAGTGTGACTTGTAACTGGCCAGTTTTCGGGCGATGTAGTGCCGCCCTTGAAGGAGGTCCTCTGTAGATATTTAGGCTTGTGGGTTCAGTTAACAGTCGGTGTTCAATGGCATGAACTTACACACAAGCTTTCGGTCCAGTGGAGCCCGCAGAAAATCTTGATTGGGATGGCCTATGGGGGCTAGTCATATTTATGGGGGAGGGGGCAGGGATAAAAACTTAGAGACCGGAGGGATAGGATCAGAGCTGGTGAATTAATCAGCCAGATTTATGACCCCTGGCCACCCTTAAGATCCGCGGCTGTTGTGGTCCCAGGATGTACCCTTCAGTCAGGTGAAGAAGCTGTCAGGTCTTTGCATGATATTTGAAATGTGGAAGCTGCATCTGGGTTTTAATGCTAAGAAACTGCATTTCAAAGCTCTGCAGCAGTTCGCTTGTATTCTGGTTTGAGTCTGATCTATATGCAGCCTGTTTCTTTGATCAGGAGCCAAGGAAGTTACTGGTTAGCCGGCATCTCTGTAAATGAAATTGTTTCCTTTTAAAGCGGGAGGTAAGCACTCTGTCCTGGCTGAAAGGTCTGTACCAGACCCAATTCTGCTGGCCAGCGCCCTGCCGTGTGTAGCAAGGGAGTCACAGGGGGTCCTCTACCTGAGCTCAGGGGCCATTTCCTGTGTGTGCCTAGTCTC
>JAODKF010000001.1:36978416-37024261 GCA_026779585.1 Mormyrus proboscirostris | reverse complement strand
AGGTAGGGGTGCCAAGGAAATGAGTAGGGAAATGTGAAAACAGTCATGTTTTAAATCAATTCTCGACCCTCCCCAAATTACACCCCACCCCCAAGTCCGTGTCACTATGGAACGATAGTCCACCTCTGGAATTAAAGAAAGGAACAAGGCGAAAAAACAGGAACACTTCATCTGGGATTCAACTCAGGTCCTTCAGAGAGAAGGAGAGAGAAAGAGAGAGAGAGAGAGGGAGAGAGGGAGGGGAGGGTTAGGGAGAGAGCCACAGAATGCACTAACTTACAAGCAAGGGAAGCAGACGGATACCAGGGAAGTGAGTCCCCATTGCAATACCCCACTGAGACTCTCCCAGAGGAAGATCACCTTCACCTGACAAACCCAAGGCATGCTGGTCCTGGCCTGGCTCGGTGCCCTGGCTCTCCTGTTGAAGCCGTCCACTGGAATCGCAGACCTCTACAGGTAAGCTCATTTTGCACTGATACAGAGGGGATCAGGGCTTACTGGATAAGCACACTTCTTGTCACATGCTTACAGTACCTCTACACCTTCTCAATTCACCTATCGGGGGTGCGTTTCTTTGGGCTGTCTGCGGGAAGAGAACACAGCATCTTCAGCCATCATGGCGTTTTTCAGCCATCTAGGATGGGATTAATCTCCCATCATTAATCCCACCCAAACGTTTTTCGTCACGTGATATCTATCGTCATATCAGCCCTCCACACATATATTGGTGCTAGAACTATTGTTGAAATATGTAGCATGACACCATTTGGGGGGAGAAGACCTGCACACACCTTTTTGAAGTAAACACCTGGCTGGAATTACGAGTCCAACTGCAGGTAGGAGTCCAGCTGCAGGTAGGAATGAAGTTGCAGGTAGGACTCTGGCTGCAGGCAGGAGTCTAGCTAGAGGTAGGACTCTGGCTGCAGGCAGGAGTCCAGCTGGAGGTAGGAGTCAGGCTGCAGGAAGGAGTCAGACTGCAGGTTTGGGTCTGGCTGGAGGTAGGAGTCCAGCTTGAGGTGTTGCTGTTTGGTGATGATGTGGAGAGAAGCCCAGACATCTCACCTACTTGACATTCAGTGGTGGAAAGTAACAAAGTACAACTACTTTGTTACTGCACTTAAGTACATTTTTCACATATATGTACTTTACTTAAGTACTTTTGACTTTTACTCTACTACACCTTACAGTAGATATTTATATGTTGTACTCCACTACATTTCTACTTGCGTTGCATTACATTTTAAGATCACATTGCTGTTTTTTTTAAATCTGATTATGACACGGAGAGATAGCGATTGGGACAGATAATACCAAGATTTCAGAGCTTTTCTCATCAAAGTAAAGCCCAATGACTCAAAGCAGGGAGTAGGTGTCACAGGTTTTGAATCCTGTCAGCTGTCATGCCTCATTTCCATTAACACAATGCCAGAGCCAGTGCCAGCCATTCTCTCAATCCAGAACCACTTCTGTGTGTTTCCCCTGCAAGAAATGGCTCTAACACAGCACCACAGAAAAGCTGTTCTTAGAAATCGGAACCATAACGTCAGCAAAAATGGGATGGTTCTGTACTACATACATACATCTTTTGATTCATTATGGCTCTTGAAATGGCAAGAGGTGATACTCAGACATTAGTGATCAGACTAACTTGTTGGTGAATTGCGAATAGCATGTTAATAATGTCATGATAAAATCCTGTGATCATTAGCTGGTAAGTTTTAATAACAAACATACAGAGACACTTCTCTACTTACAAACTTTCAACTTACGAACTTTTAGACATATGGACAAAAAAAATTGTGTTCACTGGGCTCCCGTTTCCTGTCCGCAACATCAACTTTTTTTTTCTGTGCACCAATTCCGTCTAGTACGACTTCTAGCTGCTACTCCCACCATGCAGCAGCGTATCGTGTGTACTCCCAGCATGCTAGTTCTTTGTACTTGCGTATATCCATAAATTGATGTTGAATAACAACTTACGAATATTTCAAGTTACGAACGATTGTTCGAAACGTATCTCGTTCGTAAGTAGAGGAGTGTCTGTATAAGGCTTTGCAGTATGACCGATATCTCATATTGAAATTTGCACATTTTCCGCAAATTCAATAAATAAATGGCTTATATAAAATGATGACATGGAAGACCTATTTCTTATTACATTATGACACATTAACAGTGTTGCCAACCTTGGTCAGCTGACTGGCCCACTCATTATGCAGCAGTTTTATTACTATTGTAAATAGTCTGTATGGTTTGCAAACTACCCCATGCAGCTTATTTCAGATTGATAATGGAATCATATAGATTCTCCGTAGAATTTTTTGCATTCATGTAAGTGTCATGCTAGATGCTTGAGAGTCACAACCCTGTGTTAACTTGATAAATAAAAGGTACTTACTCATATTTCATTATTGTTTTCTTTTGTTTAGAACTTTGGCACAAATTTCCAGTTAAGCATGTAATAAAATATATGATATTAATGATCAGAATATAAAAAGGTTAGTAGAAACCCATGAACTGTTGAAGCATACAGTACACACTGTAGTAAAGATCAGGTAGCACTGTGAAATGCTCTGCGGTGTATGTATGCATGAAACCCAGAGCACCTGCGGTCACAGATCGGACACTGTCAGTTGGGACCTTCATATAAATTTTCCTGCTTGCGAAGCCATAGACATTTTTCTATCGTCACATAATATCTATCATCATATCAGCCCTACACACATATATCGGTGCTAGAACTGTTGTTGAAATATGTGGCTGAGAGCATAGCCTGGGCTTAGGGGCAGTGGTGGCCTACTGGTTAGGGAAGCATGCATGTAATTGGAAAGGTGCTGCTTCTAATACTGAGCAAGGCACCACCGAGGTACCCAGAGGAAGGTACTGTTCCCTGGACATTAAATAATAGCACCACACTGTTGTCAAATATGGGTTAAATACAGAGGACACATTTTGTTGTGGTGTGTCAACAATGACAATCATTGTAGCTGGTTTTTTTTATGTAAACCTAATTCCAGTTGACACAACAAAATATGATATTTTGGAAGTTCTTATTATAAACTAACATTTCATGTTTTAAATGTTTAGATTGTGAAATAAAACAACTGGAACTTTTGTATGTGACAAAATACATATACAGTAGACACACTTAATGCCATGCTATACAGTTACATCAGGGATTTCAAGTTGAAATACATTTACTTTAATACTTTAGGTATATTTACAAGCAAGTACTTACTTTTACTCAGCGTTGAGGAGTAGCTAACACTAATTACTAACATTTCTCAATAACTTATCAGTAGTTAAGCTGCTTTTTAGATATTTTCAGGTATTTTTTTTTTTTTTACAAATTGCAATATAGCGTGGCAAACGCTGCATCGTTAAAAAAATACTAATAATACTACCGGTCGTCGTTGACTTACGACCTATGCGACTTAAGACTGATGGACTTTATGACCGTTCCGAGACCGCAAATATGTGGCCGTGACTGCACAGCGTCTGCCAGCGCGAGTCTTGCTCCTCGACGCAATATCATTCATCTCGTGCTCAGGCTACTGTTCGCTGCGCTGAAAGTACAGTATACATTCCTATCCGTTTGTGTCTTAGCAGATTAAATGCTTATAAAAAGCTTATAACTATAATGAACGAAGAAAATTGTGATAAAAAGGTTAAAAACAACAAACAATATGACTTAAAGATCATTTAATTTCATTATACATACTATACATGTGATATTTTTTGCACATAAAATAAAGGGTGGCATGCCAATCACGATGTATAACGGGTATTTTAAACTATGGTGTTCCTGATTGGTGCCTTTTGCTTGAATACTCTAACAATGTATGTTAAAGAGTTGAAAAATACTTAATGGAAAATGATATTAAAATGCATAGAACTTGGTTCTTGGACAGATTATCAAAATCTATCTTGTTTTTTGTAACCCTTCTAATTTTCGACGTAGTTAGTTTTTCTCAGTAGCTTGTAGCATAAGTAAATACAGTACTATATTAAAAGTAGCTTGGCTGTGGCTTGGCTACTTTTAACCACAAGTAACTTGTTGCTTGAAGAGCTACCCTTGAAAAAAAAGTGAAGTGGTTTCGCCAGTGCTGCTTTTACTTTAAGTAGAAAAGTCAATATGGTACTTCACTTTTACTACAGTACATTTTTGCCTATTTATTTCTTCTTAAGTAAATTGCTTGAGTACTTCCTTCACCACTGTTGACGTTGGCTTAATTGCCATGTCTGGGTCTCCTCACTAAAGAAAAAGGTGCAAATGAGGCATACTGTAACATCAATGAAAGCTCTGTCATTGGCCGTCAACTCCTTTGGTAACACCCCTTCCGTGGGTTGAAGGCAGTCATACAGTGGTCTGTAATGTATCTGCCTCTGGCTTTGCACGGGCATTAGACCTGCATACCATGTACACAACTTAAAACGTTAACATGTGCAGTTACTGTAATTAATTAGCTTAATTTATCCACGTTCAGTCTTGTTCAAAGGAAATATTCGGTTGTTTGAAGGTGCCCTGTTTGTCAGTGGTTATGGTGAATCGGATGGTTATTAGAGGAGAGCGGTAACACATTTTCCCAACAGAAACACCAAAATCATTTCCTAGTACACTAAAACAGATCGAAAGACATTTTTCCCAAACCTGTGTACCCGAGTTCCTGTGCTAACAACTAAGGAATCCTTCACATGATTCACCTGAATTACAGACAATGTCCGTTTTGAATGTGTATATCTGGAATGCTAAACAGCTAGCTAACACGTACGCTGCGGTGTCACTCCTCTCACCCACCCACATTACAGGCAGGCTTCTCTGGACCTGCAGACAGGGCTCTGTCACTATGGACACAAGATAGACTGTTGCTATGGGTGGGAGAGGAACAGCAAAGGCCAATGCACAGGTAAAGTGTATAATTACTGCACCATCGCACCAATTTCTTTTCATGTTGTCAAAATTCTGGTCAACTCAAAAATTTCAAGGCATACATAGCATTATAATTACTCATTTATAACAATGCCAAGGACTATTTGAGAGTTTTTCGTTGTCTTTTCAATTTGTTTGGGTGAAATTGATTTTTTGTTTTAATTTAATTAATTCTTAAAGGAGTTCTGATAACAGATGCTATTGCTGTAAATTCTCCATGTATCTTCCAAGTCCAAATTGTTTTTCTTTTCTTTAATTGTTTTTCACTTTCTGAGTTAAATCAAATACCCTGAGGAACTTCATCTGGAGGGGAATGCTGTGTATGTAATACCTCAGTGTTTGTAGATGCTCTCCGTGTTTCCCCAGCTCGGTGTGAACGCGGCTGTGAACACGGGGAGTGCGTTGGACCCAATAAATGCAAGTGTCTCCCAGGGTACACTGGGAAATCTTGCAGTCAAGGTCAGTACAGACAGACGCAGGGCCTCATCTCTCGTGGTTGTTACAGGTACATAGAGCACACTTTTGATCGTTTTAAGACTTTAGGATATTTCCCAAAGTAACTGATGTTGAGCGCCTTCCTCAAAGGCCCAGCGGCTCTTTCATCTGGGTGTTAATCTCTGGCATTCTGACCGTGAGTCAGTCGATCGGCACCACCTGCAGCCCAGAGTGTGCTCTCTCTCTCCCTGTCTCTCTCTCGCTTTCTTTCTCTCTCTCTATATCGTTCTCTTTGTGTGCCCTGTTCAAAGAGAGTGCCATTTTCAGCCACATAAATATACCTCTCTAGACGGTGTGACAGGTGGTTCCAGTAAATTGCAGCTGTTTTCACAATTATCCCTGAAAATTTTCCCAAGCTCTTCTGGCAAAGCAGCCGTTAGTTGGACGCACCATGATTTCCCTCTGCATGTTTCAGTTTATAACTAACATTTAGCATTCGGCTAAGTTTCTCCCCCAAATGGGTTTTGCGATCCCTAGACAGCATCCTTCTATATGGTGTCACATGTCTGGACAAAGTGGCTGCCAGAGTCCAACCCGCTATAACTGTGTGCCCTTGCAGATGCCAACGAGTGTGGTCTGAAGCCCCGGCCCTGTCCCCATCGCTGCATGAACACACTGGGGAGCTACGTGTGCTACTGCCCCGAGGGACAGGCACGCATGGCCGACGGATCCTGCTTCGGTAAGCATGTGAATGGGAGCTCCATCTGTCTGCCCATCTATTCATCTGGCCATTCATTGATCCATCCTTGACAAATGGCAATAATGCAATAAATTAAGCATTAATGCAATAAATTAAGCATTAGTGATAATATTGAGTGGGTAATTTATATGGGGAAAGCATAACCAACCCCACACCCATAAAGATGGCGAGGAGAACCAGACGTGTGAAGAGACTGCAATAACCATGATGCCATCATGCCCTCATGAGGTCACCTCTGGGTTCTCCAGTTTCCCCCCACAGCCCCAAACCATTTTAAGGTGAATCGGAGCTGTCAGATTGTCTGTAGGTGTGACTGCGTGTGTGAATGGAGTTACTGCTCTGCGATGAGTTGGTGCCCTGTCTTGGGTGTTCCCAACATATTGATTCTGGGATGAACGCTGCACCCCCTCAATCCAGTGTAAGGCAAAGTGGGCATGGCAGATGAATGAAAGAAAGAATGAATGAATAATTTAGTGGGGTGGGAAGACACAGAAAGGGAGTGTGGAAAGCCACTATGCTGCGAACAGCAGTGTTAGTTTGACATCATGTAAATGTCAGTATCATTCAGTATCATTTGCTGGAGAGTCCTGAGCACATATAATTCCTTGGAGCCTTGGAAAGGCCATATTGGAAAGGAGCCTGGATTCTTCCTGTCCCTCAGCCTGACACGCGAGACCACATCCCTAATGGTTCTTCCTGAAGACTCACATTAAGGTCATATTTCAGAGCAGTCTCTTTAGCCTGCTAGCTGTTGTCAGGGTAACCGGAGCTCTCCGCTACCTTTCCTTCCCACAGACTCCAGGACATGTGCCCTGGCCCACTGCCAGTATGGCTGCGAGGAGGTACATGGGGAGCCCAGGTGCCTCTGCCCCTCCGCTGGGCTCCAGCTGAGCCCAGATGGGAGGACCTGTGTGGGTGAGTTTCCCTGGACTTTGGCCATAACTGTGGCGGCCACTCCTGCCACAGCTTTGGGGACCATGTAAATCGCAGACTGAATGAACTCTTTAGTCCTTGAGTCCAGAAACAAACACCACTGATTCTATGGACATAGTGACTTGCATGAACATAAATAAACAAAAATTAACATACTGTCTACTTTTGTCCAGTAAAGAGTAGGTTACAGATTCACAGATTTGTGCTGAGAACGAACTGGCTGACCTGAAAAGCTCTGAGCTCAAAGACAGACAGGGAGCCTGACTACCTAGACTACTATGTATGGAGAATTCCCATCCAAAACTTGCAAAAATGATTAAACGGCAATCATCTGTTCAACGGCTGCCTGGCTTCCTTTGAGACCATGTTTAATACCTGAATTCTTCAACTTCCTCATTCTCCTCTCCTTAGACATTGACGAGTGCGCTTCCAGAAAGATCCTCTGTCCCCACAACAGAAGATGTGTCAATACCTTCGGTAGCTACTACTGCAAATGCAAGAATGGTTATGATCTGAAGTATGTAAAGGGAAAGTACGACTGTGTAGGTATGGCTCAACAATGTTTACCTAGTGTAAGAGGGATCAAACATTTCTGAAACCCTTCTCATTGTCCCGTTGGTGTGTGTTGACCTGCTGATTTTGGTTATCCTTACAATCCAATCCTTCTGTTCCACTCACCCTGGTGCACCATCCCAGACTGCAACTCCTCTCCTGCTTTGGGATGACCTCAGAAGCCCTAGCCTGACAATCCGCTTTCTTTTCAGATGCTGACGAGTGTGCAGATGGCACCCACAAGTGCAGCCAGAACTCAGTCTGCCTCAACACCCAGGGCTCATACAAGTGCAAGTGCAAGCATGGATTCCGGGGAAATGGAATCAGCTGCACTGGTAAGATCAAAGGCACATGCTGGATGCAACAGGTGTGTCCTAATTTTAATATTATTCATTATCACTAATAGAAAACTGGATATTGCCACCTGCATGGAGGAAGTGGTTGTTCGTGTGACATAAAATTTCTGGCTTGGACTTGATTCTCATCTCGCTCCATGCTCAATTCCTAATCTCGATGCATCTGCGTTGAACAGACGCTGCCAAAGCCAGTTTCCTGTTTTGGAAGCTCCCCGGTGTTTACAGATGCCGGTGGGGAGATGGGGGATTGCAGTTCCACCTGTGTAAATATCTGCTACCACGTTGATCTGTATGAAGAACCACAAGGGAACCACAGGGAATCAGCAGTGCTTGCTGGATTTCTTTAGACAGAAGGCATGATGAAAAGGGAGCTTTTTTCGATAACCTTTGCTCAGTTCAAGCCTAGGGGGCACTGTGAATAAATAAGACTGCCTCTTTGATGAGTAGTCAAGTCCTTTTGATGGAGTCGGGGGAAGTGAAGGAGTCCTCATCAACGGTGAGAGTGTTGATTGAAAGCAATGGCTCTTAGTGGCCCCCTCAGTTTACCACATCCCTGTGTCCAGAACGTCCAGAACTAAAAAATATCTGTTCACGCGGCCAGATGCTCTCCTGCATGTGCTATGGTGCCACCCTGCAACTTGTTAGCATCTAACCATTGGCATCCACTCTGATGAACGATTGCTTTGCCTCTTTTGACAAAGCTCAACTATTATTTAAAATGTATACATTCTAATATATATTTATAGTTTACATATTATATTACATATAAAATAACACTAATATTAGTGGTGCACTATTGTGGAAATTTTAGTCAATACCCATGTTTTTGTCTAATATTACATAAACCGTTAACTGGTTAACCTACGAGCTCCACAAATCAGTAGTAAAAGTGATGTTAGTGACGTTACTTATTAAAATCTTATGAGTCCTTGTAGCAACCACATCATAAAATGCAGGCAGTGAGACATTAGTGAAGTAGCACTGACTTGGGAGACTATAGTAAGGATTTGAGGGCTGAAGCAGCCAACAAAAATCCCTCATCCTCCACTACGGTAAATGGCTGTTCGTTCCATGCAGGCATCTCCATTTTTTTAGTGGTTATGTCTTCAGCTATAGTGCTGCTAAATTTGAATATTGAATAAAGGCTAAATATCAGTGTAGCAATATTGACCAAAATTGACAAATAGGACTGATGTAGATGTATTGATTTCTAATGATGTAGATGAATTGGCTGATGCTGATACGTGAACCAACATATCGTGCATTTCTGACTAATATATTAAAGGAGGTTTAATATATATGATGCAATAACAGGACTTTTATAAATATCATTATGAAACAAGGTTGAACTCAATCGAAGTATGTCCAATATTTTTTTCTATCTGTAGCAATACACTTTCCATATTTGTATCCAAAATCCTGTAGCCATCCAAGATCCAACCATTAAATTTCCAAGGATCTTGGGAGGCAGCAAGCTAGTGAAGAATGCGATCCTCGAGCCCAGTGTGACCATGCCTGCCATGGTGCAACAGCCAGAGGTCGAACAGGAGGGTGGGAATCCAAAAGAGTCCCAGGAGCTGGACAAGGTTCACCAGGAGAAAGGAGAAAAGAAAAAGGATGAGGAAGACAGGCAGCAGAAGCAGATGGAGAGAGAGCAGCTGCGACCCAGAGGAGACGCTTTCTGTGAGTCCTCCTGTCTCACCCTAATTCCTCTGTACAGCAGTACTGCGTGTCCTCCAGTCATAATAAATACACACCAACACCAAGCTGATGCTTTCAAGGGATACCAAAGACAGAATATTGATAAATATGACATAAAAACGAGAAATATCCTTAAGTGGTTTTCAAGTATAATTTTAGGTAGGTAAACTCCCAAATGTGTATTGAATATTTCGACTGTCTTGTTTTGCAATTAAGAGCTTGGGTTATGAAGTCAAGTTAGAGATCCTTGTCTAGATCCAAACTCTGGGTCTCTTATGCATGCAGGCACACAGTGGGACATCCCTGAATCTGAGCTTTCTTCAGAGGCAACACACATGACTCCCTCCCATTGGCAACACGAGGCTCTTAGCTGGGCTTATGAGGATAGAATGTCTGCTCCCTCGCCTGTCTTATGCCATCTTAGATGTGACAAATGTGAAGCTAGCTGACCTACAACCAGGGGCAGATTAATGCAAAGGTTATTCTGAGCTATAGGAAAAATGGAATATTAAACCCCCCACCCCGGATTGACAAATTTTACTGCTGGCACCCAGCGTGCTGACTGGCGGATTACTGTCATTGCCATTGCATCATTTTTAATTCTGTCTTGTTTTGCTTTTAGCTCTATAAAACAGCTCAAGGGGCTGCTAGCCATGTCAGTTTAGCATTCAAGGTTTATTTGCTTTGTCATAAGTGCACATGAAACACAACCCCGATGTTTAGTTGTTCTCTCAGGTGCGCTAAGGTTTGCTTCAACATATGGTAATTTCATCTCACTTCTTTTTTTAATAACTGGAGGAATGCTGGCGTCGTGCATGTGGTTTATACTTAAATAATACAGCCAGATCTTCAGGAAATTCCCCTTTCATCCATCTTCGATACAGGGTCACAGACAGAATTTCAGACATACACACACATATATATATATACTGTGTACATAAGGTGTATCTGTATGTCTTTGTGTTTTTGTTTGTGTCTGTGTGTGAAATTCCGTGACTGTACAGAAGATGGATGGATGGATGGATGGATGGATGTCATCAGTGGCTCTTTGCTCTGAAAACACCTCATGTTACAACACTGTCATTTACGCTGTAACATTAAGCTGAACCACAACCACAGTGCTGGAACATCACTTTTCATCCACATTTCATTGTCCCATAACACAGACAGGGCTCATGGTAACGGTCTGGCATTTTGGAGGCTCGCCACATTCACTAAAAAAAACAATCCGATGGGAATGTTAAAGCATATGAAATGAGTTTTCCGTGAGCGGCATTACGTGATTCTTGTTCTGTACTATTGTTTTTTTCCTGACTTATTTATATGTACATTTATACATATGTGATTACTGAGACTGTAAGCCATATCATCACCAGTTAATACAGCAGCATATTAATACCTGTAGCAGGTAGTACTCTGTATACATCTTGTGTGTAATAGACTTGAAGTATTTACCCAAACTAGCGGTTTTAATCTTTACAGGACATATCTGACTTATACCTATGTGTCCAGACCCACAACAAGGTGTTTTATCGAAAGACATTCTCTAAAAAATAAACGCAAATAAAATGTGTTTTCTTGTGTTTTTCAGTCTCAGAGGAGTTCCAGTCTGTATTTGGTTCAGCGGTGGCAATGAGAGACATCCCCATTACTCCCGGGCAGGAGGGTAAATGAGATTAGTGCCACTGCTACTGAACTCCTGAAAGTATGTTCTGGTGCTTGATTGAGGTGAAATGTGAAAACAAACACTCCAAGTGAAGCGGGACTGTGCCTTGCAGAGTTTATCATGGACTGCAGCTTTGACCATGGAGCATGTGAATGGCTGCAGGACCAGGAGGATGACTTTGACTGGAGTGTCATCTACCACAGCAATGGTAATCTCTATTATACATACCCAATCATCTTCCAGAAATGCTTATCCAATGCAGGGTTACACAGGGGACACGGGTTAAGGTACTTCTGTGTTATACAGACACCGTGAGTCTTGATGTTCATGTCTGTGATCACAGGAGAGCAGTATTACATGGCAGTGAGAGGCCTTCCTGAGGAAAGGAAGCACGTGGCCAGGCTGAAGATGCTTCTCACTGATCGTATGCAGCAAGCTGGATTCTGTCTCACATTCAGCTTCCGGTTGATGGGCGATCAGGCGGGTGTACTGCGGGTACTGCTTCACAACAACAGTCACCCTGTATGGGAGCAACAAGCCAGCCGCAATCAGACCTGGCAAATGGAGCTCCTGACCGTGGCCTGGGAGGAGAATCCCCCACAATGGGTATGGGAAAGGTGGAGGTGCATCACGAACATGATGTCATTGGAATAGGCGTTACCCATGGAGGGCAAGGGCAGGACACATTCCACCCAATATTCAAAACAGTAGTGTAGTTTTAGTTAACGATTTCAGTTGCATACGGAAAAATGAATGTTTACACTCGATATTGAACAGGTAGCCTATACATAGATATACATATGATGTCATACAGGACAATGTGAGAGGATTTCACTCAGTCATTTAGCGGATCCATCCCTGTCCTCCCTAATATTGAAAACATAGAGAAGCTCTCGGTCATTGGTTGCCCTTCAATAATCATTCATTCACACTTAGTAACATTTCTTGGGACTGAGTTCATTAGGATGCAGCTCATGTTTGCTGAACCTCAAGGCTGTGCATTTCACAGCTTGTTTGTAAGCATTTTTATTTGCCATTGTCATGTTTTTTTTTTTTTGCAGATCATCTTTGAGGCAGAGCGTGGAGTTGGGGGAGAGGTCGGGTTGGACAACGTTGCGATGACCTCTGGGGCCTGCAAGGCAGGTGACCCTGATGATTTGTAATTTGCCATGTGCCTCATCCGTCCCTAAGATGCAGGTATCCTATCTGAAGTGACTGTGAGAATTGTACTTACAATTAACAAGAGTGCAAAGACATTTAGTGGCACTTCGTAATGGACCAAGGGCCTGGTCTTTGATGGACTTAATTTCAAATCCTCAGGTTTTCCTTATGGTTTTATATGATAAGCAGGAACCAACATGCACAGTATGGATGTGTGCAGGTTATAAGGCAGCACATCTCTCTTTCACAGACAAGATGTTATGTTTTACAAGTTTGTCGCTTCAAGCATTTTACTGTCCTGAGTGGGTCTCCTTGCAAGTTTTCTAAACGGACATCATAACAATGTCTATTTAAGTCCCATTAATGATGAACCAGAATACATTATTACAGGTACATTATTAAAGTCCATACCTCTTCAGGATGCTTCTCCTGGGTCAAGATTTCATTTAAATCGAGCAAGTGCCTGTTACAGATCATTTCGTAGGTTTCTGACAGATGATAAAATAAAAGGTGTCTCTTGTTTAAAAAAATATGCAATACAGCAGTCCCTTACTATGATATAACATGAGTTACATTAAGAGACTACACAGAAAAAAAACAACATTACTGCCACTGTAGAGTTTAACATAATTATGATTATATATTTGCTTGGTTTGACTGATTATGCTAGCATTTCACTTTTGCATAGCCTATCTATTCTTCTTTTTCTACTGAATTCTAATAAAATGTTTGTTTTAAAAAAACTGGTTAATTTGCACTTTTATTCAATTGAGTAGATGGTTAATTAAAACATACTGCAGAACCAACCAATTTAACTCTCTATTTGGATGGAACCTGCTTATTTCACCCTCCAAACTCTTGGTGGTGCAGTGAGAGGTGACATATGTGTGGGACTTAAACTGAAAATGATTCTGTGCAGCCTCAAATTTAAACATTCACTTAAAAGGAATTGAGTTTGAAATTTGTTTTCTAGATTTAACAAAAGCTTTAATGTTTAATTTGGTGACCTAGCACGTTTAACGCAATTTTAACCTTCATAACTCAAGGGTCGCTTAAAGGTCAGTCCTGAATAACAAGAAAATCACAAGAAAAATTCAGTGACTTCCAAACAGCCTGGTATATGTAATATAGTACATAAGTTATCAAAGTTGTAAGTGCACCACGGTGTTGAATTCCGCATCGTGACTTTCTACTTCCGGGTCACAAAGGACCTACTATGAATGCGGAAGAGACGATTTTTTTAAAATCCCCGTTTTTGCCGAGAGTGCCTTTGGCTGCAGCCAGACCCTCCTCCGTTTTTGCGTTAGAGGCAGGGTGGCATCTGTCTGCTTGTACTGTATTCGGTACGTCCTCTGGTGGCGTTGTTGCCTGTTTCGTGATGCATTATTGTAAAATAATAGCTTTATCGTGTGCATCTGGCTAGTTTTTGTAGTTTTAGCTCATGTTGTTGACTTAAGTCAAGTATGTTATTTGAGAGCTATAAATACGTCTAAAGGGAACCGCGGTGATATCGACTAGGACTGTTTGCATAATAATATCAGAAAATATAAACGCTATTTGCAAATGGATTTACAGGTTTACCCCGTGCTATAAATGATTTTTAAGAATAATGAGGCAGTATGGATTCAGTGTAATTAATGGCACTTGGCTGAAAAAGCATTCGCTTTTACACCGGTTTCCTTACACAGTACATAGTTCCAAGGATATTAGTAACAGTTAATTGCTTGAGTAAAAATTATCAAAATATAATTCACGTGCAAAGATTTGACTTATGTTAGTGTGCGTGTATCAGTTTTTGTAAATTTATAGCAGGGAAGCGACTAATGATTATGAATTTAGTCATTTTTCCTTCAAGTTGTTTTTAATGATGGACACAAAGGAAATTATTCATTATACACAACAAATCGAAAAGCTGCACCGAGAAGGTAACCATGACAGTGTCTTGTCTCTGCTGAAGACTTTTGAAGGACTTCAAATTACATTAGAACAGGTTCATGAAACTGGCATTGGCAAAATCTTATTCCTGCTGCTCAAATCCTGTCCAGTGGCATCAGTCAAGAAAATGACCAAGTGCATATTCTCAAAATGGAAGAAACAGCATGGCTACTCACACCGCACTGTTGACAAGGACAGAGATCTGAGTGAAACACTTGGAGAGCAACGTTCAAGTGGCTGGGACTTAGACACTCATGTCAGAGACAGTGCTGCTTGTAGTTTGAGAGAAGTGAAGGACGACTGTGAATATCATCAAGACACAGCAGATGAGGGACATGCTATTTCAGAGATGAGTGGACACTACCTTGTGTCCAGTCCGGCATTTCACAAAGTTGAGTATTATGACAAGTGTGCTGATGATGGAGAGAAAAACACCTTTACATCACTGAAGCAGCTTTCAGAAGACTCATCTGGGAATTCTTTGATTTCCTCTGTGACTCCTGTATGCTATAATAAGAACATCACCCCTCTTAGATCCAAATGTTCAGAGCTGATCTTTAAAGCTCTCTCCCAGAACAAGATTGCAATGGAGAATGAGCAGTCCCCAGCTCGACTCAGAGATCTGGCCTGTGAGATTGAGGAGCATATCTTCTGCCTGCACAGTCAAAATGTGCAAAAGTATAAAGTCTGCATTAGGTGTAAAGTGTTGAACTTAAGAAATCCCAAAAGCCCCGACCTTCTCCGGGAGCTGATTAGCGGGGAGCTGAGTGCCGAGGTCTTCGCCAGGATGTCTGTGTTGGAGATGGCAAGCAAGGAGCTGAAGGAGCTCAGGGCAGGATACACCAAGTCAGGCATCAGGCAGCACCAGCTGCCCTTGCCAATGGAGGGCACCCCCACCAACAAGGTCCGCTGCAGGCGTTGTGAAGGATTCGACTGCAGCGTGACGCTGATCTCCAGAAGGACTCTGTTCCTTCCAGTATGGGAGCACAGTGCAAGTCCAGATGATGACACCATGACATTTATGACCTGTAAGGGTTGTGGGGAGCAGTGGTACCACAGTGGCTGGGTTTGTTTGTAAACAGAGGAAATCACCTAATAGGTTACTGTCGAAATTGCCAGCATTATCATGAAAAAATGTGTTTAAATTTAGTAATACCTTCTGTTGACTTGCCATTCATCTATATTCAAAAGGTTCTAAAACTGAACATCTATTCCGCAAAGTGGTTTGTATCGTGTAGGAATAAAGTTCGAAATTAACGTAAAACAGCACGATGAAGTCTTGTAACTTAAATAAATTCAATGCTTAAATTTGTTGAATAAAGTATAGCATGGTAGAGACTACGCTGAGTATGAACATGGTTACTGCAGACACATTACGAATAAACGTTTTAAATGATAATTTTCGTAATTTTGCATTTAGCTTAAACCATAAATAGCTTTAACACAGAACTGAAACAAATGAAGAGAAGTGAAACAAAACCTGCTTCTGCAGTCTGTAAACGGAAATAATATTCAGCAACATTAATCACATTACAGACTATCCTGTTCAGCCAGGAGGTGGCGGTAAAGTCTAACAGTTGTAAGTATTTCAAGGTAATGCGACTCGTTGTTTCATTTTATATGACGCACATGAATTAGTGGATGCAGGTGAAGGTGAAGTTAGAGACAGACAAAAGAAGGCGGGTTAGTAGTAAAGGAGCTGGAACATGGTGGTGGTGAAAGTTGTAAAAAAGGAGGGAGTGGAGATGAAGGTAAAAGAGTGAGTCAAGACATTAAAGGCAGGGATTGAATGAGGTAGAAGGATCTGGAGCTATAGTGGTGTACGAGCTTCCTTCGAAAGCTGAATCATTTGAAGGACATGGTTTACGTAGCCTTTGTAGGCTGCGTGCTTCAAAGGTTAATGCAATGAATCTCGGGGTCTTGACCAAAGTCTTCGAAATGGGGCAGCCTTGTCCTACCGCTGTAACACATTCAGTCTTCGAATGCATCCTTAGAAGGATGCAGCACCTGAATCGGACACAGCCACTACGTCTGTACTGAGCCTGGATATGTATAGCTCCAAAAGATCGATGGAGTATTAATGGAGAGGTAAATGTAGAGGTCAGATGGATAGAAAGTGATTAGGCAAACTTTACAAAGGCAAGAAAAGGTGGTGGAGACAGCCAGGCAGCTCAGCTGAACGGGCAGAGGCGAACATGGGGAGGAATACATTGTGAACATCCATTCCTTTCTTTCAACCACTTAACCTGGTTACAGTCATAGCAGAGTTGGAAACGTTTCCAGGCAGCATAGGGCCTGCACAAGACTGGGGCACAGCCTGACTCATCATAGGGCACATACACAGTATTTACTATTTTCGACAACTATTACTGTAGGAGGAAAATCACACAAAATGGGGATAACACAGCAACTCCAGAGATGAGACTAAAATCCCAAACTTGGAGGTGCAAGAACAACGCTCCAGCTATATGGCAAGCATAACATTCATAGACCTACCGTTATTTACTAAGGCATGGGCCATGGCAGGGTGGGTGTGCCCACGATTTAGTCACGTGTGCAAAAGGGGCGAATCGGCGCGGACTAGTAACGCCATGGCACAGAAGGGTCTGGGTGGGCGTATCCAGAGATTGTCACAAGAGCGCCCTCGGCAAATCCGCGCATAGCATCCATTAATGTGGTCACGTGAGCGCCAGGGGCGAATCCGCACAGAGCAGTAGCGCCATGTCAGTGAAGGGTTTGGACCGAACGCCGGAGTATAGCGGAGAAAAGATAAATAAAGCATAAAATACAGCGGAGTTCGGAGACGGGCGTACTTTGTGATTGAAGGAGGTAAGGGGTCAGAGTGAGGACCCTGCCGTGGGGTTGAAATTAGTACGTCTTTCCTGTTATTTATACAGAGTGGCAGACACTCGGCAGTCACTTTAGGAAATGAACGACGGGTTGTCAGTTACGGTAGCCGGTTAGTCCGGGCCTGGTTAAGAAAAGTTAGTCAGTTGTTTTCCAGCCGTTTTACGATGACTGCAGCCAAGAAAGCCTTGTTCTTCGTTGTAGTTGAATTGCGATAAAGCGCCTTATAAATGTTTCATTTTTTACTCTATGTCATCCGGCTTCTAGGACCGGATTCTTCTGCTTTTCTTTGTTGATCTGAAAGTAATTGGATTTTACCAATCTGCGAGAAAATCAGACATCTTAACCAAAAACTTTGTCATATTAGCTCTTTTGGGAACGCTCTATGCGCCTCCCGTGTCCATAAATGCCGCTTTGACATTCGTTTTGCAGTGATCTTTCCAGGTCAACTGGTATGTTATCCGGTTGATTTTCACGATTTAATTGATGTGTTTTTGCTAGACATTGCCTGAATGTAGCTCGCAGGATCTCCCTCGACGTAACTGTAATCACCTGATGAGACTTTGTGCAGTATTAACTGTGTAAATGCCGGCTTTACTGCCGATGCTTGGGAGGAGACTGGTATCAGGTTTTTAAAACACGCCACTGCCGATTCATTTCGTTAAATCAAAAGCGTGAAGATTGATATGGACTTAATGATATTATGGCGAAACTGGCACGAGGAAGTGTATTTAAGGTGAGGTCACTTCTGATATTCAGATTTGTTTGGTGGCATACTGTGGCTCTGAGTACTGTGAAATCCAGCAGCAATTGCTGCTTAGCAAGACTTTTACAACAGTAATCCGTATGAAATCTTTGTACACTTTGAATGATGATTCTTAATGGAGGCGGAGGGTTAAAGTAAACTTGCATGTTGAAGTTACGGAGGAAATCAGCATAAGGAAATTATTATAATCCGCAGCTGTGGATGCGGGACATTTTGATTAGATGAGATGTAAAAAGAAAATGCGTTTTGATTTTAGGACAGTTAGCAGTGCAGGAGAGAGGGAACATCTGTGTGGTTTTCTGCAAAAGTACAGTGTGTGCAGAATTTAAATTGATAGCAAACATTTTCCCCGGTGTATAATGACACGTGACCCTGGTTAAAGTGCGGGACACTAATTTCCTCGAGGCTGCCGCAGTACTGAAAACTGATTGTTAAATATTATGCGGTTTTGAAATTCCACCGTAACAAAATGGACGATGTGTTTTAACGTTTTTCGGAAAGTCGACCAGAAAACACCGGTTATTGTCAGGGTGAACCTGCCATTAACCGGAATCAATTGAAGATCAATATCTGCGAGTTCAGCCTAAAAATATGCATTGCATGTTAAACATCTTTTGTGAAGTATTTGCAAAACTGTTTTTTGCTATGAATCCCAGCAATGTGTTGCTTGCTTATATTCATAATTGTTTTTCTTTTCTCCAGGTAACAAACAATGAATTACTTTGAACAATAAGGTAAGAGGACAGTGAATCCTGTTGTCCTCAGTTCTTAAGTTTGTATGGAAATTTGAAATACACTGTCTCAGATGGTTGTGGTCTCACGTCCAGGGTGTGGTTTAGAATCTCTCCCTGCCCCTCCCTCCACCATGTTGTGTGGGTTTTCTCTGCTGTGTTAATGGGCTGATAAAAGCCACCGTACGTTGCAGGCTAAAGTGATATCTCTGTTGGTTTTTGCACCAAATAACAAGTGTATGGTTCAGTGAGGCATCTAGTCAGTTTGTTTCAATATATCAGGTGCAGGATGTTTTAGTCTTTGGGCTTGTATGCTTGCATACTTGTTTATTGCTCTAGTTTTTCATTAGAAAAAAAAATCCTTCATGTTCTTGAAAGCCACAACTACTGTGAACGTATACCATTTTAATAATTCAATAAAAAAACTGCTTCTGCATTGCTTACATGTGACTCTTGGTCACGTGACCATTAACATGCCTTAAGGCTTGGGGACTCTTGCATGACTTAAGCCAACTGTTATGAAAGCGGTAATTCATAACTTTATTAAATATATTAGTTGACTCAAATGTGAGCAAGTCTCTGTGCAGAACCTGAGAGCAACTCTTCTGCCTACCTGCGTTCCCAGGTGGTATCACATTCGAAGAGCCTTTGCAGTTACCTATGGCAGCCAAGTCGTCCCTGCTCAAGGTCATCCTGCTGGGGGATGGTGGTGTGGGCAAGAGCTCCCTCATGAACCGTTATGTCACCAACAAGTTTGACGCGCACCTCTTCCACACCATCGGTGTGGAGTTCCTCAATAAGGAGCTGGAGGTGGACGGCCACCTGGTGACCATGCAGATCTGGGACACGGCCGGCCAGGAGCGCTTCCGCAGCCTGAGGACTCCCTTCTACCGCGGCTCGGACTGCTGCCTGCTCACCTTCAGCGTGGACGACAGCCAGAGCTTCCTGAACCTGGGCAACTGGAAGAAGGAGTTCATCTACTACGCCGACGTCAAGGAGCCGGACAACTTCCCCTTCGTGGTCCTGGGGAACAAGCTGGACGTTGCCGATCGCCAGGTGTCCACTGAGGATGCCCAGCAGTGGTGTCGGGAAAACGGGAACTTCCCGTACTACGAGACGAGTGCCAAGGACGCCACCAATGTAGCCGTGGCCTTTGAGGAAGCGGTGCGGCGCGTGCTAGCTGTGGAGGATAGGGGAGACCACCTCATCCACACAGACACAGTCAATCTGCACAGGAAGCCTCGCTCTAGCACCACTTGCTGTTGACTGTTTGCGGCCGACTGAGCACCAATAAGCAACGAGCCTGACATGTGATCAGAGTTTACCATTAACATGCACTGACTGGTACAGCTGGATGACATTTCTTACTGCTAATCAGAAAGTTGTTTATCATATTACTTTGGAGGGCTGTGAAGGGGTGACCCTTCCAAATATAAAACACTGATGGACATGTGGTTCTGGTGTGTAATATTTGATATTTCCCCTAACCATTGTCTTTAATATAATAAACCAAATAGTGATGTCACTTTAATTTCAGAGAATAGAAATATCATATTGCTCGCCTAACAGCAACTTTTTCCCTAATAATTGCTGAGCAGACAGTATTTTTGAAGAGTTGTGTTGTATTAATCCTGAATCAGCTGGAGCAGAGTGAACTTCCCTATGCTGTAACTGTCTGACTCAACAGCAGCACATTTAATAAGCTAAAGTATCTAGCCCCAAAATAAGACCAACAGCTCGCAGTATAGAAGACTGTGTCTTAATGAAATTATAGTCATCTTGAGGTGAATCATTATTGAAGGTGCCAAATTAAAGTTTGTTTGAAATTTTTTTTACTCAGATATAATATTGGAAAACTGCTTCTAAACATTGTTACTAATTTATTGTACAATATAATTAATGCAGTAAAGTATGTTTGCAAACCTGTTTTTTTTTTTTTTACTAACATGCTCTGTTTTCTTTTAATTGAGATGACCAATCATACAAATTTCCAATGCCAATGTGAAGCATAATAGAGAGACGTCATTCAGACGGAAATACTGTGTTCAATGTTTCCAAAAGAAATACATACAATAGATTCTGTCAAGATCATGATGGGTGGGAAGTCCCACAAAAATAGAAAGAATAAAGGTTAGCTGGTATTGCACACAACTCTAGTCAAAGTGACCTCTGGATAATGATGGTTAACACTAAATAACCGAAGAGTTTGTGAAGGTAGCAGGAGGTAAGAATTTTCCTGGTCACACATTTTGCCCATTACTACATTTAATTATATGGTACACATGGAATTAACCTGATTAAACTAAGTGCAAAAAAAGCACAAATACAGCAGACATTCCCCCGTTGTGTGTAAATCAGTTTCAATATATGTTATTTATATACATTTACCAAAGCAGAGTTATAGTCATCTGATGAACTGAGAATTCAACCGTTTCTCACGTACTTACACGATGATGGAATACCAATGTTTATAAATTATAAAAAACACAGGCAGACAATAGAAGTGATTCATTCAAGACTCTGGATCTGCTTCCTGCTTGCAGACCTGCAGCCCCGACTCAGCCGAGGAGATGCTTCTTTCCCAGGAATTGTACTTTCCTGTCAAATGCCGTGGAGCGGATGGGAGTGTTTGGCTCATAAAAAGGATTCATCGCAAACTGGAAACGAGAGCAAGACCAGAAAAGCTGTGTCAATTACAGCAAAATGGAGTACATGTATACAGAAGTGGTTCTCAGCCTTTGGGCCCCCTACATAGGTATGCTGTTGTTCCTCTTTTGTGTTCTGCAATGATGACAAAATTGCCATATAAACATTTTAGTTTGGTTACATTGCCAAAAAATACAATTTCTCTTGAACATAACCCAAAGTCTCACTCCACTAGGTCCAGCAACACTTTTTCTCAGTTTATGACATTGCTCTCAAAGCAGAACATGAATGTTTATGGACGAAAAAGACAATTTGCTAAACGGCTCTAACAGAAACCTGGCAACTATTAAACGTGGGCTTAACTGACACTAATTTTAAGGTATTATCCTTCAACAAAATAACATACTGAAAATTATATTATTTTAAAACAAAATGACACATGTAACAACTGATTCCTTTCTTATCCTCTCCAACTTACCCATGACATACCGGTAACTGAATAGTTTAATCATACCTGTTAATTCTGTAATTCTGCGTAAAGTCACATCCGAAGATCTCTCTTGTTTACAACCAGGAAGGAATACTATTAGTTTCTCTTAAACATATTTAATAAGGCCCTACATTTTAACGCAATAAACGTATATCGGTATAAACGATATTGTCATGCGATATTGTTCTGACAGTATATTGATGGTAACTGCGCGCTGCGCCCCCAACCAAACCCCAGGTCCTCGCCGAGGACCTCTAGTGGGCCCCAGGTTGAGAACCACCGGTATACCTTTATGTTCAAATATAAAGCCTTACCTTGATGTATAAATCATACACGTCATTAAAAAAGTTCTTAATGCCGTCTTCCTGCCTTACGTCGTGAAGCATGATGAATCGCATATGTAATCAGATATGTCAAGGAAAACGGATCATAGCTGGTATTTCCAAACCAAAGAAACAAAGCACGTAAAGATTTGGTCAACATATCAAATATGTGTCTAGCGCATTCTTTTACTTATAGTACAAGATTAATGTTATTTTGATACCTTAAAAAACAATGGTTCACCTGTCATTTTCACAAAAGTAAGATAAAAAGAAAGGCATCTTACATAGGATTACGCAATGTTTTCCTGACCATAGATCTGCTAAGCATGCACATTAGCTTTGGCTTTTTAAATACTTATGACTTCATACTTGGAAAAAAAATAAAGTATGATATATAGGTACACATATAAAACATTGTGCCATAAAGAAAAATATTGCCTTGTTTCCATGGGAAGTGAATATGGGTCCGACTGGGAACACGCATCAAGGATATGTCCAGCTGTGACAAAAGCGGAAACAAGCCACTCGTTGAACTTATCCACGGTCTTTAGGTACATGTTGTTGGAAAGCCACATGTTTTCATCCACCAGGTCGAGCGCTGCGTGAGCGATGAACTGGTTCAAGTGTCGGTGGTCGTCCTTTTAGGAATATGGATGTTTTTTTTTTCAAAATCACCATTTTTAAATATTTTGGGATAAAAGCTAAATGGCGCGGTCTGGGTTAGAATGCGTAGGATTCTACTTGTCTGACGTCTTCTTCAAAAAATCACCACCTGCTTAATAAAATCTATAATGGATTTCGTTTAAATACATTCTATACATAGATAAGAAAGGCAGTGCATGACGGTTCTCATAATTGACAGTGCATTTAAAAAGCAACGATTCATTTATATTGAGTTACAGTGTATAATAACTGTAATTGGTCTGAACACAGGACATGATACGTACCTTGGATTCTGATTTACCTGGAGGCAGAAACTCCATTTCAAACACCGGATTGTCATGGTGTCCAACTATGACAAAATAAAAGCTCCCAGACATCCTTCTTCAGTACTCTGAATGAATACAGACGTAGTGCATTAACAATCAGTCAGTGATATGGTTCACGAATGTTTTCGTTTTTAACTTTTGAGTGTTACCCATGCAAACAGCAAAATCAGCAACAGGAAGCATCTAGCCCCCTGTATGACATGGCCATACAAAACCGCCGTGAATAGATTCCATTATTCCGAATAAATAAACTTTAAAGGCAGCTACTTACATGAGAATAAACAGCAGTCTGGGTTTATTCCGGCGCGATTTGATGACGTCAATACCGGAAAAACATAACTGCCATTAATAAGGGATCCGTTTACACTGCAAGTTCGGTGATGTGATATATCTGACACGGTTCTGGCGAAGGGTTGTGATATATCTCACATTATTCATTGTTGTCTTTGACGTCAGGAACTGAGCCGGAAGAACCGGCCGAGCGCCTGCCGCTGGTTGGGTCTCACCTCCCGGTTGCCTTGACCGTTTAAACTTCGTTAATCTTCATCCTGCCGCCACAGATGCGATGCGCCCTGCACCCCATCCTTAGACATATGGGAGATTTTGCTGCTTTGCTGATCACAAATAAAGTTTTGCCAATCAGAAACGCGGGTGAGCACTGCCCCTTGTAATCTGTTTTCATTTCGGGGTTTGCTACTCAAGTCACAATGTTTAGACAGCGTGATTGCATGGATACTGTATTTAAACTAATAAGCACTACTTTAAAAGTGAACCTGGATTTTAAAAAATAGCCG
Organism: Mormyrus proboscirostris; assembly: GCA_026779585.1. Taxonomy (NCBI): domain Eukaryota; kingdom Metazoa; phylum Chordata; class Actinopteri; order Osteoglossiformes; family Mormyridae; genus Mormyrus; species Mormyrus proboscirostris. The sequence continues at coordinate 37,000,246 of JAODKF010000001.1, read as the reverse complement.
AATTGATATCGTTAGATCGTATGCAAACTGTAAGATTCGTTTTTTTCCCTCTAAAATTACTTAAGTGATACTGACCTCCATTCTTAAATATAGTGTACTCTACATTTTTCTGTAGTAAGATCAAGATGTCTGCGGTTAAAGAGGATGTAATTTCCCCGGACGAGATGAGAAAAAGACTGTACCAGACTTTTAAAAGTCGCGGGGTTGTGGACGCTCTGAAGGTAACCAGCCCACTTAAATCTTTGGCTATAGACTAAAATGTATGGATGTAATTATGAAAAATTTCGTTACTCTCAGACCCAGCTTCGCAATCAGTTGATCCATGAACTGAAGCATCCAGAATTTGGTGGAGACAGAAAGCCCAGTCCACTTCCAATTGAGGCTGACTCGGTCATGATGACCGCATCTAACAGCTTGGTGCTAGACCACTTGGAAAAGGCAGGCTATGAGTACACACTGTCCGTTTTCTACCCTGAGAGTGGCATGGCCAAAGACAGGGTGAGTGACATGCTTTAATTTTTCTGGTTACGGTACTGGACCTTCATACATCAAAAGAAGTGTGGTGTTTCTCTAGTTTTATTCATTCCATGTGTATGGATGTCTATCGCACTTATGTTGTCAGTTTTGTGAATGTGTATACGGTATATTAATACATTTTCTATTGGGATTTCTTAAAATATTCCTGATTGTGGTAAAATAATCCCGTGATTTGATTTAGACTATGAAATTCTATGTTTAAGGTGTTTTCGACAAAAGATATTCTTCGGCTACTGAAAATCAGTCCGCAGTCTGCCTTCTACAAATCTCTGGTAAATTAGACAATCATTAGTTAAATAGCACAGAATAATGGCAGATTAATTTGATTTCTCAAGGCTAACTGACTGACTTCCTTCACAGACCTCTGGTCTGCAGAATGATACCACGTACCACAAAGGTATGTCTGTCTGTCATATGACTGACCATCCATCGACAGTCATTGATGGATCTCATGATGTTGCAGTCTGAGTTTCCATTTCCATTTCTTCTAGGTTTTCTGATGCAGCTGCTCACAGAGCTGACAGACCACCACATGCACCAAGAATGTCGTGATGCTGATACTCAGACAGCTTTCAGTCCGCTCTATAGAGAATCACTTGGTAAGTGTATGTCGGCACAAACTGTCACATGTGTATGTACATGTGGGTCTGTGTGCCTGTCAATTACCTAGAGTTGGCTGAAGTTTTTTGAGTAAGAGATACTGTGGTGTGAGAAAGATTCCACAAACTGTGGCCATTTTATCCTTCGTGTCAAAGTCTGCCGAGGGGCGTTACACTTGGCTGTTGGGTCCCCCCTCCCTCCTTCCCGCCCTTTCGGAGTATCATAAACTGGACCCTTGGATGAGACGGGCTTTACTTGCAGTGTCTTAAGCAGTAGACGCAGTACTGGAATCATTTATAGGGTATTTTTACACTCTCTGGCTACGCTGTATGGAAGAGCTATAAAATGTTCTTACGGAAACTTGCACAATGTAAACTTTGTTTGTGGTAAGATAATCCAGTGATTTGATTTAGACCAGAGATTGGCAGCCTTTTTAAAGCAAAGAGCCATTTTCTCCTAAATGTCTGACCCAAGATTTACAAAGGGCCACAATGGGTAAAGAAGGAGGATTGAAATACGATTTTTAAATGTGACGTGTATATATGCATTTAATTAAAAAATAAAAGTTTAAGTACTTACAAAAACGATGATAGAAAACTTTTTTTTTTCCTTGGGGGGGAGGGGCATCTCCGGTTTAAATCACTGGGACGTGTAACAGCGCAAAGGTGACTAACAGCATAACACTGATCAGATCTGTAGCGATAGTCTTCACTCTCATCCCTCCTTTCGTCTGGCTCTGTATTCGTCTGCCGTTCGCTCTCCACTTCAGTGCTGTAACTGCTGACCGAGCAGCGCAAAATGTTCTCACCACGCCGAACTCGGCTGGCTATAACATATAAATCGGAGAAAATATAATCATTTTACGAAGATCTGGGAAGGGGTGGTGATGATTTACTAAAAAAAGTATATGAAGGAATTAGGAATCCCAATAAACGTTGAAGCGCACATCCAATGTCAGGTGTTTAGGAATAGCATACCATTTAACCAGAGACGCAATCTCGTTTTAGCGAATGACTTTGATGAAGATGTAAATTATGCAGTTAAGACATAACAGAAGCGGTACTTTGCACCTCACAGTATTTCTTGTGTACCTTGAATAAGGTTCATCGCAGCCCCATGGACCAAAGTGCTTTTAAATATTTTTTTATCAGGTACCTGTACCCATAAGCTATTGCTGGACTTTTGTTTTCTTGCTGCTCAGTTGAGAAGTTTCAGATGATCGAGGATGAGTACGCGACCCTCCGTCAGCAGGGAAGTAAGTGGAAGTCTCTGGAGGCAAAGATGCTCGAGTGCCGGAAGGAGATTGAATCTCAGCTTCAGGCAGAGATGGATGCTAAAGTATGTTCCGCCTTCTGGGATTTCACAAACACGACACAAAGCTAGCATGGAAGGTGGACTACAGAATTAGGCACATCCCCCTCATCTCCAAAGCCGGCTCACATTAACGTGTCTGTGACACGTGTTCCCATTGAGGCTCCCCGTTTTGTTCCAGCTTCAGTATTTCAAAGAAGTGGAGGTGGCCAAAATCAAGCTAGAGGAGAAGGAGAAGACCCACAAAGAGGTCCAGGAGCTGAGGAGAGAGATGGAAAGGACCTACGAGAAGAAGTGGGAGGGGCTGATTAGCAGAGAACAACATGCCATTGAGAGACTACAGAAGCAGCAGGAGGTCAGTTTTCTGACAGGAAATGACTGTTGGTGGCGGAGAGTGTAATTTTTTAAACTGGGGCTGCACAATGTTTCATTGCGATTAAAATATCTGTACTAAGTATTGTGCTATCTATAAAAGAAAAAAAGAGGTAAAATTTACCCCAAATAAACTATAGGGTCATTCTGGTTCAACACACATGGTCCACGCTCAGTCATCTCTGAATCGAACCATTGTGTGGCACTTTGTTTGCCGCTGGGCCAATATGAAAAATCCCACAATTCTCTGGCATAGCTCTTATACTTTAGGAGTTATTTACTACTTTAGTACTTTTGGCTTGAAATTTAATGATATTTCTCCTTTGTTCACAAAAATTCTTGGTCGGCCATTTTCAGATGCCTGTATCTTTGCAACGGTGTGTAACACCTATGCACCTGGAAAAAAAAATGTGGATATACATAAGTTTTAGGCCTAATTCCAAATTATGTATGCATTTAGCTTGTAGCATGTAATGAACTTTGAAAGTTATTAGTATGTATCATCAATATTTTGAGTCAGAGTTATACAGTTTTTACAGGTGAAAATTTAGTATCCAAAATAACACATTATCTAACACAAAGGAAGTTACTCAGTGCTCACTGTCATGGGTTATTCTGCAGGATAATTGAAATTTATGGGCACTAAGAACTTGACAGGAAGCTCAATAAATCCCTTAAAACAAAAAAAAAAAACACCATTTTGATTTTTTACATATTGTAAATGGAAACTAGAACTTTCAAATATCACAATGAAAGTAACTATTTTTACTGCCCCCTGAGATTCTAAGCCTGTAGCAGGACCACTGATATGGAAATTCATGATGTTTAGGGACCTATATTGCACACCCCTTGTCAAATTAGAGAAAGATAGCAGATGCAGTTGTAGGGTATGAAGCAATGAACACGTGCCAAAAAAGCTTGGTGATCATACTTACAATACTACAGCCCTTGGAAAACCGGTCAAAACTGAATAGGGGAATGTGTAGAATTTTTTTAAATTTTACGTTGTGTACATACTATAAGATAAATACATATTTGGAATTAGGCCAAAGACATATATCGACATTCTCTTTTCAGGTGCCTAAGTGATACAGTTGCAATGATACGGGCATCTTAAAATGACCAACCAAGCATTTTTTATTTTTGCAAATGAAGAAAAAATCTCATTAAATCTCAAGTCAGTGTAACTCCTAAACTATATGAGCTATCTTAGAGTATTTTTGGATTCTTCGTATTGGCTCAGGGGCAAACAAAATGATTCAATTTGCAGATAGTGGAACTTGGACGATACTGAATATTTGTTGAGTTGAGCTAGAATGGCCCTATAGCCAAACAGAACTTATCTACCAACAGAATGTGTCAAATAAGTTAGTGGTGTTGCTGCAAGTTTTTTTGTTTAATAGATATTAAGTGTACAGTACTAAGTGCAAATTTTGGTACTGTACAGATATTTACTTATGCCCACAATCTGATAAGCAGATTAGTAGTATGCCCAAAATATTAATGACATACGTATTGTGATGCCCAAAAGTTAGTAATCTGTATAATATTAATTGACTTGTCGAACTTTGTGATTACATGCAGCTCTAATTTGTACTAATTCTATGCACATCAGATTTAAAGAGGAAAACTGGACCAGTAAGTCTTCACAAGGATATGTTTAATGTCTATTTCCCAACAGATAGAAGAGAGGGATCTCTACAAGCAGAGACAGGCCCTGTTGTCTGAAATTGAGGCTGTCCGGAGCAGAGAAGCTGAGCTGAGGCTCGCAAAAGAAGCTTTTGAAAAGTAAGATGAGAACATCTGACTATGCGATCACATATGAAAGGTGTATGAAGACTGAGTCGTCTGAGAGTCTTGGGGATTTCCTTGTCAAGTTGGGGCTAATTGATGACATTGGCATACCAGGATGTGTAAATTACAAGAAGAGAAGAACAGGAGCTCTGAGGAGCTTCTCAGACGTAGAGAGCTTGCAGTGAAGACCCTGGAGGACACGTACGACCAGAAGCTGAAGAACGAGCTAACCAGGTACACATCAAAGAGCTGCAAACCAACACAGCGCTAGCAAACCAACATGGCGCTATCACTTACATATGATGCATATCTGAGCAGAAGCATTCAGATTTAGTTTAACTGTGCAATCTGAACCACAAACAGAAAACTGTTCCCATTAGGTGCAGGTTAGGTCTTGCTGTTAGTACAAATGTGCTCTTTACGTACAGCAGGGGTCAGTGTTATGCAAAGAAAATGGTATGGTACATAAGTCTGTGATTCTGTTCCTGTGAGCTGTTGGGTGGGATGATTATTCATACAATATTATGTAAATGTGTCATTTAACATGCATTATTCTGATTTTGCCTGTGATGATGTGTGAGTGTATATGTTGTCCTGACTAGTGAAGGCAGCTGTGAAATTGCAAAGAATCAAGGCTTTGTCACATGGTACAACTTGGAGTGGAATGAAAATCTGGCTCACTCTCCTGAAACTGTACAAAAGGAGAGTATAGATAATTCAAATTCAATATTTATTGGGGGGGGGGGGGGGTAGGCTAAAATCAATGGCTAAATAGAAGATAAAAATACTATTTAAGACTATGGAAATTCCAGTATATACATGCATGGAAAAGTAAACAATGATTTGGGATGTTGACATAGTTCATAATTGTGAAATTAGGGGGAGAACATTTTTAAAATTAATCTGAGGAAGCACTTATTTACACAGCGTGTAGTTAGAGTATGGAATAGTCTGCCTACTAGTGTAGCACAAGCTAAAACCATAGATAAGATCTAAGAGCTAGATAAGATTTTGTTAACTCTGAGCTATTAGTTAAGTTCTCCCCAAACGAGCTTGATGGGCCGAATGGCCTCCTCTCATTTGTAAATTTCTTATGTCCTTATATTCTTATGTAACTAATAGGCAGTTGAGAAGCCAGATGGCATGAGGATGGAATCTCCTCTTGAGCCTCTCTGCCTTTTCTGAGGGAGAACTGATAGAGATTTTGTGGTGTATTCCAGTTACTCGGGAACAGTACTCCAGTCCTGCTCTTCTCTCCAGGAGTGATACTTTAGACCATTTGTGTTCCCTGCTGTGTCCGTCATTGTCTTTTTCCCGGTAGTGGAAGGAGCGAGTGTCAGTTGTCTAATCTGTCTGTTATCTCCCCTTGGCAGCATATGTCTGTAAAGAGCTTTCCATTGTCTGAGTTCCTTGGTTACTGTAACTATGGCTACTCTGACATGTTACTCTGATGGTTACTGACAGTGACTCCAGCTTGCTAGATTAAATGTCTTAAAATAGATGTGTAATAGTGCATTAATAGGGTCCTAGAGAGATGATCCATTTGCACTTATAGTTCCTCTTTTGCATTTAAATATAGCTCAGTAATGAATGTGTGCTGTGTTAATTGGCCAAACAGCTTTTTGTTTCTGTGACCTCCCTCACATAATCAGACATATCTTTGCAGATATTTCCCATGACTTGGGTATCCTTCAGCTAGATCTGTACACTCATCTTAAATCTTAAAAAGCCACCGCACCACCTGATGCTGATCATTTTGAATGCATTCATTCTGGTGGCTGACTTCATATCGTAAGAAAGGTTTTTGCACATAGTCTTAGTTTTAGTATGGTTTTTAGGTAATGAAGATTCTGGTTTACTAGGTATCAGCTGGAGCTGAAAGAGGAGTATCTCAGGAGGACGGAAAAGCTTGCGGAAGATGAGGAAAGAGTCAAAGGTACGTGGGTCAAAGGTCCTCTTAGAAAGGTTCATGGTAGCATTAAGGTTCTGGAACATACTTCTGCCTTCAATCCCATGACCCCCTTGATGTGTTTGTGTCAGTGCTTTTCAGTACAGTCCATAGTGCCAAGCCAGGATTGAGCTCTCATCCAGTGTTTCTCAACCTGGTCCTCAGGGAACACAAGATGGTCCACATTTTTGCTCCCTCCCAGTTTCCCTACTGGGAAACACTGTTCTACAAACCTGAGCCTGAGAATCGGGGGATTTGTGTCCAGCCGACAAGCAGACCACCTGCACACATTGGCCTGGCTTGAGGACTGTTTCCTGCAGTCTCTGTGTGACGGACACCGGTCATTGTGTTCAATCACCCCTTGCAGCCTTAATCTTCCAGCCCCCCCCCCCCGCCAAACACTTCACGTCTTCACTGAATGCTCATTTACACATTGCACACCTCACTGTTTACATTTTTTTCTTTTCACAATCATTTGCTCTGTACTTCCTGTCTGCACCTTATATTCTGAAATGCCTTGTACGGGTATCGCCTGTTTTACAAATTTTCGCTTTACGCCACTTTGCTTTCACGAACTACACTGTACATACATTTGTACTTTATATAGGCTGTGTATTTATAATATCATTCATGCTTTTACTATATGTTAGTGTTATTTTAGGTTGTATAAGTTATTTTGTATGATATGGTAGGGTATTTTTATGGTCTAGTAATGCTCCAAAAATTTCCCCAATTTCCGGTAATTGCTTCTACACTCGATACAATTTCAGCTTATTGAAGGAAACATTGGGATTCTCTGCTTTCCTATAGTGGCGGAAAGCTGTATAATTTAGCATGCAACCATAATTTATATTTATAATATATTTACAATATATTTAAAATTTATTGTATTTTTAAATCATTTATTTGAATCTGATTGGATGCTAACTGCATATCCTTCGTTCCCTAACTGTACTCAGCACACTGAAAGTGAAGCTGAATGTAATTTAATCTGATGTAACTGGCCACGTCCTGTCACCCACCCCAGCGGAGGCTGCTCGCCTGCAGAAAGATCTGGCCTCTGTGGACACCAAGGCAGAGGAGCACAGGCAGGCCTGCACCATGCTGGGCCACCTCAAGGTATCCGTCTGGCTGTGTGGCTTCGTCGAACTTTAGGTCTGATTATTTAAACTATATGCTTTTTAGTTTTTTTTTTTGGTGGATTGCGTGTTTATTTTAAATATCACCCTGGAAATCACCCCCAGTGCTGTTACTATGAATATCGCCGACGACTGACTGCAGAGGGCGGTAGCGAGTTGAGCTGACAGGTCCGTGGAGCTTAATTGGCATCAGGTCGTGTAATGAAGAGCAGCGGGTCCCACTCTCTGTCTCTGTAGGCGGAGCTGGACACAGCGCTGGCCCAGAATGCACTGCTGACTCGGGAGAAGGAGGAGCTGCAGGGGAGGCTGGATGCCGTCAGTGACTACGCGACCCTGAGGAGGGACGGGACTGAGTTGCGGACCCAGATCGGGCTGCTCAGGGGACAGCTGGAGCAGCTGCAGGAGGAGAACCGGCAGCTCAGGGCAGGTGGGGGGCATCAGGTCACTGGTCATCTGTCCCCTGCGGGTGGTGGGTGGATGAATAAAGAAATATACAGCTGTGGTTTGTATTGATCTGCAAAAGTGAAACACAGTAATGACGCTGTGATCAGTAATGATACTGAAACTGTGAAAAAGCGCTTGAGTTTTTTTGACTGTCATCCCGTGCATGTAGTACGTAGGTAAATGATAGTGATTTATTGAAAAAACTAAACATAACTGAATTATAATATTTTGTCATAAGATAAAGATAAGTCAGAGCATAAGAGACCCGATTTAAATCTCAACTCAGTTTTGATTAAATATGCAATTACATTATGTTGACTTTGTGGGGCAGTATAGCCCAGAGTGAATAGTACTCACTGGGGATTGATTACCTGTGCTAATGCAGACAGTCACCATAGCAAGGCTGTTGATATGGTGATAAGGCGTGACCCGTGTTTAGTGCACATGCCCCGTCTGAGGCACTGAGCGATGTCGGGGGAGGGGGGTCCAGCAGACAACGCTTGGGAGAGGAACGAAACCTGGGCCAAGGGGAGGCAGAGGGTCCTCCTCTCCCCATTGGAGCATTATGCTCGTCTTGTCTGCAAGGGGGGGGGGGGGCTCCCAACCTCCCCGTGACCGCAGGCCCCCTGACAACGAGATGGCAGGCATAGGGACCTTGTGGGGTCTCATTTGGCAGACACGGCCACTGGCTGATCCAGTGCGTCTCCGGCGAGTTGCTGAGCTAATGGCACAATTCATATCATTTAAAGCTATTAACATCTCAATCAATCCCCCCCAGTTAATTTTATGTATGTTTCAGTCCATCATTGAAACCGTGAATGTTTCTATTTTAATTTAAAAATATATTAGTGTATCGGAAATATGATAAATTAACAACAGAATATTATTTTGCAGCAAGTTTAATTTAAGTTGTAACTGTCTTTCATCAGTCCATTTATTGTATTGCTTTGGATTGTGTGAGTCACTGTGGAACTAATTAATGAAGAACTCCACTGGAACAATGGCCAGTTTAAACTGGGGGCCCCTGCTTACAGGACACAGCGTATCATCGTCTTGCCCTCTGTTAATAACTAGCAACTCTAATGCAGACACACAGGTGCTGGTAAGTCAGTGCAGTGTTGCTGCAGAGCTCCCCAGATGTGCTCCTCCTCTCCTGAATATGATCCGTGCCTGGGGCCTGCCTGTATATCCATTCCAGGCAGTAACCCTAACCCTGTGTATCCATCCCTAGAGATGAGCCAGCCCTCAAAAGCACAGCTGGCCATGCAGGTGGAGCTGCACCGGGTGGAGGAAGCCAGGAAGCTGGAGGAGGAGGAATTCGAGAGCCAGAAGCAGCTGCTGCAGATGCAGCTCCAGGCAGAGGTCAGGGCGCCTGGGGGCTCCGTCATGTGTGTCATGCAGTTACGTGAACTGCAGGGACATATACAGTACGGGGGCAGGGCCAGTGGCCCCAGCTCAAAGCTGATTGGCCCCCAGAATGCCCCCTCCCCTGTCACTTAACTATTCAAAACATTTCATTGGCCAATGATGAGGTTGGGCACTCTGTATGAATTATGACTTCTCTTATGCCCCTCCACCTTAAAAAAATATCCTAGAATTTCCCTTGCAGTCATACGACGGACTGGGATGCCAATCAGAGTATATCGCAGCCTTGTGCCATGTGCCAATTTCCCAGTTAATTATTATTATTACTATAAAAATAATCATCACCACCACCTAGTACAGCCAGTTAATTCAAACTATTTTGATGACTGTTGTAGCTTAGCACTGACCCTAGTGATCCCCCTCTAGGTGGAGCGTAACGGGCAGCTGAAAGGCCAGCTCTCGGAGTGCCAGCAGAGGGCGCAGTGGATGAGCTCACACGTGGAGGAGATCAAGCTGCAGCTTCGGCAGACGCAGCTAGGTACCCCGAGCGCCGCGCTGACGCCCACCCAGGTCATGTCCTGCCTGATTCTCACTATCTTCCTCTCCTCCGTGTATCGGGGGGTATTGTAAACCCCCCCCCCAACCAGCCCTGGAAAATGAAGTTCTGCGCATTCCCAAGCCCTCGCTGGTGGACCGTTCTGTGCTGGAGCTCAGCGCCGACAAGCTGGTGCCGCCCGACATCTACGTGGACGGTCTAGCCGCAAGGAAGCGGGAGGCCCATCTTGGGGTCGCAGAAGCCTGCCGGCGTCGGTCCCTGCGAGCCCGCAGCGCCTCCCCAGACCCCGACGCCGAGCTGGTGGCCGGTGCCAAGGCCCGCATCCGGGAGCTGGAGAAGGAAGCGGAGGCTCTGGAGGAAGCCTACAGAAAGTACCAGCAGAGGGCGACGCGCTTGGCGGTCGCTGGCCTCCAGCTCCCCGGGGCACGCTCTCCCCAGCAGAAAGCGCGCAGCTTCGGCTCCGGGCCCCCGCCTGCCCCCCAGCCCAGGGTGACCTTTGCCCAGGATGGGCCTCTCGCTCCCAGCCTCCTCCCAGAGTTTGTGAGTGCCAAGCTCCTGGAGTCTCTGGACTTCAGAGAGGAGCGGGCAGCTGGGGAGCAAACACCACCAGGGGGCAGCGTAACTCCCCCCAGGCGCCTGTCCTCCACCCCCCTGTCTATCGCCAAACGGCAGCTTCCCAGGGAGACTATGGAAGGTACCCCCACCCCACCCCGCACCCCCGGTTTTATGGCTCATTTCAAAGCGGGTGGATGAGCCTTTTTGTAATAGAGGAATTATGCTAAAGAAACTTATCAGGTTGTTTCGCGGAGTATGTTTTCATCTGATTGTACTTGGTAGGTTATTCCTAAAGTCCAGGAATACTTAGTGATGAAAGCTTTCGAGCAGATGCTTCTTGTCATCCCCACGCCTAGATGCCCGGGGCTCCCCCGTGATGTTCAGCAGCCTGTCTCCGACACGGCAGCTCTCCCCCATCCCCCGGGGGCGGGCAATAGACCTGAGCCCACCCGGCAGTCCCCCTCTGAGGAGTACAGCACGAGAGCCCTATGGGTGACACCCCCGTCTCACTGCCTGTCTCTCACACGCAGTCGTACAGCACGGTACCAGACCACCAGCTTTTCACAGATGCCTCCTTTTAATAAAGAGACTAAACACAAAACCATCCACACTCACAGGGGAAAAGCTAAAATGACAAACTCTTGCTTATCCGACACACTTTTATTTGCAAATGTGTATCAGCACAAGGGATCTTCAGATATCTATTGGGCAGGTGCACTGGACCTTTTAAAGATGACCTGCTGAATTATGTGTCTCGGTGGGTTACGGACCAGGGCATGTGATCAGGTGGTTTGATTCCCAGAGTCAGCAGAGTGATTTCGCTGTTGGGCCCTTGAGGGAGGCACTTAACCCCCAGTGACTTCAGGGAATGTCTAACCCTGCTTTCCCAAAAAAGAAAAATGGACATTACTATATAAATTAAATGTAAGTGTAATGTAAATCTTATCTGTGTCTGTCTCTCTGTCTGTCTGCAGCTCACCAATAGCACAGCAGAGTGACTCCAGTTCAGGTTCCTCCCCTCATCCGGAGAAAATATCCCTGCAAGACCTGACAGAGCCCCCGCAAGGTGCTTCATAATCATCTCATAATCTCTAACGGCTCGTTATAAACTCCGCGCACGTGCCGGGTCGCCTCCCTGGCCTGTCCTCTTTTAGCCTATGTGTGACTGTGTATGTCCATACCTGGAGACCCCGACCAGAGCGGTCCATGTTCTTATTTTGTGTTTCATTGTCACGGTTGCTGAAGAAATGCTTAGAATATGATGGTTGCTGCCTTATGACTGCATTGGCTTTTTTGATCATTTGTCTCAGTGGGGTCCTGGTTTCCTGTTACCGCTGTTTTCTGCTGTCGTTTCTAATCCTCGTAATGCTCATCACAGACACCCAGCCACAGAATGACTCGCCGTCGCCCTCTCCTGCCCGCACTCGGGGTGCTCTGTCTGTTTTCGGGGCTGATTACGGATTCTCTGTCTGTACCCCTCGTCTCCCTTATTGTGGGGGTAAATAAAAGGTTCTTTGTGTGCCTCTTCTCTCACTCCAACCCCCCCAGAGCCCAGCTGCATTCCTGAGCTTCTCCAGGACGAACGGGACCATCTGTCCGCCGGGGCCTCCGAGGCCCAAGGGATCAGCCCCTCGGGGGCGGAGGGGGGGCGAGAGAAGGCTGCGCCCCACATCCTTGGTGTGTGTTTGTGTACCTTAAAACCAGCTAGTCCCTAACCCCGGCTTCTCTGCCGTGATCCTACTTCTGACACCACAGCTAAGGCTATGGCTGTGTCCTTATCCTTGGAAATTTGGGAATTTGGACTCTGTAGAGCTGTTCATAAATCTGTCCAATCTCATTCCCACGTATGGAATATTTTCTGCTGAAACTTAGATGAATTGCTAATGAAATGAATGAAGGATTTTAATGACATGATATGTCAGACTTCGGAATGCCTCAAATCTGTTATTTTAAAGTCTAAACTTAAGGCTGCAATTTTTCAATTTGAAGGCTTATTGACGTGATAGAGGAATGGCGAGAAATTCAAAACTCGCTTTTAGTGCAAATGCTGTCTGCAGTGAGTCTAACAAAGACCACCCCCCAGATGGCCAATCGTCTGAGATCCCAGTACGACAAGAGGAGGAGGAGGAGGAGGATGGGGGCGTGAGGTGGGAGCTGGAAGGCCAGATCAGAGAAGAGAGGTGGAGACAGGAGGGCTTGGAGTCTCTGGAGAGACCGGAAGAGCAGAGGGTGAGTGTCTGCCCCCCTGAGAGACCACAGCCAGACAGTGTCACCTGGGTGCTCATGGACTGACTTATACCCGCACAGGTGTGGAACACCAAGGGGGACAAAACGACCAAACAGGAGGGTGAGGTTGCAGGTACAGTCTCCAAAAGCTCAGAAACCAGCCCCACCCTGGATCCTCTGGCAAAGTACATGAGGATAGTCATGCAAGGGAAGGAGGCGGAGCCTGATCAGGTGGGTGGCGTCGCCATGGATTCGGTCACAATGCATCCATGGTAACCTGAAAAAGGTGCGTGGTTTTACAGCATCCGAGCAAGGATGAAGCAGGAGGAGGAAGTCTGGCGGCAGGCATCCTCTCTGACGATAAAGACGACAGGTACAGTGTCGTCTGGGTGTCGGGGGGTCTTTGCTGTGTCTGGGGGATGCTTTTGGGACCTTACCCGAGTTATAGTGATCTTATCACATTTTTAACATGGCCAGTCTAGAGGTCACAAGCCCCACCCGCCCTGCATGTTCTCGCCATGCGATAGCTGTGCACACACACGCCACAGCATTCCACGTGGTCCTTACCTGCGTTCCTGCATTGCAGCATCATCGCTTTCTCCCAGGATGAGGCTGATGAAGATTTCTGGTGAAAAAGCCCTGATGCGACATACTGGGGCCAGACATTTCTCAAGCAAGCTCCTTTTTTTTTTTGCCGTGTTTGGGATCTTCGCGTTTTAGTAACCTGGCTAGATGAATGAGTGATGGATGCCTATCACCAGCATCTCTGCTAGCACCTACACGTCACACGTGACCTTAAAAGCCAAACCCAAGTAATGTGAATTGGTTTGTTTTTATGGTAAGATTTGTGTAACTGTGAATAAAGTTGACTATCATGGTTTCTTTTTGTTAGTGTTTCTTAATCTGATGTCAGTTACACTCATTTATGTAACAGACGATTTTATCCATAGTTATGTATGTTTGTTTCGGAAAGCAGCGTTGGCAATCCCTGGAGCGACTGGGGTTAAGACCCATGGCCCAGGCCTAACTGTGAAATCACTCTGCCAACAAGAGGATTTGAACCAGCGTCCTTCCAGTCTCAGTCTGTCTTAACTTCCTTAGCGACATACTGCCCCAGTCTTCATATTTTGAGCCTGTTAAGTTGGCAAATGTGCCATATTAAAATTGAGGAGGGCTCATGACCGTGCTTTGGGAATAATATGGTATGTAATTACAGGGCACTGGTTAGGGCTGCAACCTGGACATAATCACATGCTACGGGCAGAAGTATATAGGTGGGGTTTGACCTGCCCTCCCTGGAGGTGCAAGTCAGCATTGAGGCCCAGTGAGCCAACCTATTATTCTGCCTTAACAAAAGTCTGAGAAAATTAGTGTACTGAAATGATTTCAGCTTTAAACTCATTTGCAGGTATAAATATGTAATGTTCTGCTCCAGCTTGAGGAGAATGGGCTCCTCCCACTCCTCGCACAGATTCTTCTTTGCCACTGTCACCTCTGAGGGCATTTGGGTAAAGTGTTTTGAGACAATATAATGTGAAAATGTTATATACAAATGAGAAATATAAAGAGCAGCTATGAGCCAGCATGTCTCAAGTGTCTTTCAAAAGGTTTAATACATCAACCTTTTGAAAGGAAAAACTGGTTTATTTCGAAATGGCTTGCATTGTGTGCATTAGCCAACCAGAACATTGGGTTATTTATATATATATATATATCCCCCCACACACTGCCAATCTTTGAGGAAATAAGACCTGAAGCAAATACAGACAAGTGTCGTCGTGCATGAATCTGACGTGGTACAGAAACAGTGACACGCTGATGGATGATCTCAGCTACGCGTTTAATTTCTACTTCAATAACTGCCAGGAACGCCTTGGCACTCGTAGAAAAGAGGTTAACGAACAGGTTACAAATAGCTGCATAAAGGATCTGTAGAGATTTAAAATGTTTTATTTTTTAAACAAAAGTGGACTATCAAACGACTAGATTTACTACTTAACACACAATGTTTTTTTTTTTTTGTTAAAAAAGGAGTGGGCAAACACTGCCTACGAGATTTTTGTCAGTACAAATGACTACACAGAACTTGAATTACTGCAGAAACAGTTATTTCTCCTTCATGCAATAATGAATAAACATCAAAATATCCCTGTACGTCTTGTCACTAGAACAGAAAACATACAGTACATGTAATGTTTATCTGGATTTTAACCTTTGCACAAACAATACCAAAAATAGCTTTTTTAAAAAGGGATTCAAAACATTTTTCCCATTAAATTCTCCTGACATGGTTTAAAACAAAAAAAAAAAAAAGAAGAATTCCAAAGCATTCCTAACTTAACTTTATATTTTACACATCAACCCACCGAAATCAGCCCCCCCTACACACTTCACACTTACCGTCTCAGAGTTGAGCACACTTAGGTTAACCATGGTAACACACAGAGCACACAGATTCAAGAGGGAACCTTCAATATCAGCGATTTCTTTCCAAACTCAAGAAAACAAGAAAGCATTAGGGATGTAAAGACCACTCAGAACCATAAATGGGTCAGGTATACACAAGCAGACATCATTTTTCATAATGAAATATAGAAAGGGCGAGCCCTTGTCCCAGGTCTAGCTGCATCTCTCTGTACTCATCCCCTTATATTCTCAATGCGGCATCATTGTGTATTAAATGCATATCTAACAAAAAATAATACTGAGATTAGATACACCGTGAGGAGACATATTTACAAATATACACTAAGAAGCGGTAAAAGTTATTGGCCATATCTTCCCAAGTGGGATGTGTAAGTATTTGATGAGATGGTATATGAGATGTGACCAAATAGTTCTAAGGTGTAATTAATTCAATGGCATTCCTAGGAATAACGCTGGAACTTTGTTGAAAACCCTGTCTCTCCGAATAGTTGAAGTTATCGCAACGCTGTATGTTACTAATCTACTTTTTCCATGCTGTTCCAAGTCCTCCCCCGGAATGGGACAGAGCTGGTGAGCTGTGTTTCAGGAGACTTTCTGACCAGCATTGGAATTTTTTAGGATTTTCTTGGAATTTTCTCTGGCTCCCATCGAATGAATTTAACAGCAGTTCCCATTACAGTTTAGCATTTTTGAAAGGATTCACGCCGTAGTCCCTCGTTCGATTCAGGCACTACGGTGCACCAGACTACTCAAATCTGCCCCAGACGGTAAACAAACGGTAGCTTTGGAGACTTCCCTAAGAGGAATGATCCCGCTTCAATTCGAAGTGCAAAAAGGTGCAGGAGGTTCTTCAATGCAGTGTTGGCGTGGAAACCTTTTTCCACACAGGGAAACGTCAACCCTTACATACTTTATCCCCCAATTGGAGTGCAGGCCAAAATTTGTTTCACTGACTTACAGACAATACTTCAGTACTGAGCTCAGATTACTTGCAAAGAAAATCAGTTTTTCTACTTTTGTTCAAGGGAAACAAAAGTTTTTGTCACTGGTTCCTATGGGCTAGGGATCCTGATACCATTTATACCTGAGGTAGAGTATCTTTTCTTCATTTAGGGTATTAGTTCTGCATGTAAGTCAAAGCGTGAGAGGAAAGCTTACAAAGCTTCACAACCCGCTTAATGAGAGAGAAAAAAAGTGGTCACTGCTGAAGATGGCTTTAACTCGAACTACATTTCCCAAAATGCACATCTCTAATGAAAAAGCTATGGCATCAAATTACGCCACCACAGTTTTTTCTGCCTAAAAGTCAAGACCAAATACAAACAGCACAAAACAGAAACACACTGCACTCATTTTAGACCCTCTTTCCAAATCGGTTTTCATAAGGCGAGTATTTCTGTGCTGACCTCTGCGATTTAAATGGCATCTCAGAAAAGCACGGAGAGTCGGAGGACGCTTTCGTACATCCCCTCACGTCTGAGCAGCCTGGAAGCCGCATAGACGCCCCCCGACCTAGAATAGAGATGGTGTGATGATGCCGTTTGTCCCCTCTGTTTAAATAGTGCAATGCTTCACCAGCTAATTCTGGCAAGGGCAACAGAGCTACACAGAAAATGAAGAAACAGAAGGTATCAGAGAAGCGCGTCATATTCAGATACGCATTCAAGTCATGCTAACACTTGTACAGCATTTGAATATGACTCTTCTCTAAAGTGAGGAGCAACGCTGACACATTAGTTTGTTAGAAGCCATGTTAGTACCGCGCTGGGAGAGGGCAGTCGGCACGTTTCGCTAGCCGTGTGTTGAAGGCCGGCCTGTGAGGGGCGCAAGCGTGCGATCCTTATGAGTAGGAATTGAGGCATTCCTTGGAGCGGGACTGGATGTCTTGCAGCTCCTGCTCCTCCTTGGTTTTGATGTCCTGGTACGCATGCATGTGACTCGCATCCTTAAGGTAGGCCCAGTTGGCGGAGAGGACCATGAGGAAATGGATCTGGAAGAGAGGGGCGAGGCAGCAGGGCTGGTGAGTAGGTTAAGAAGCAGGCGCTACATGGGCACCCTAGGATCTTTACTCTAACACTACTACTATTGTTAATAGAACTCTGAATGGTTAATGTTTAACAACAATAATAATAATAATATTATTATTGCTGTTATTATTATTAAAAGTTATGACCCCTTTAGACATCCAGGGAGTGGGGACAGAATCGGAGTATGACATAAAACATGCACATTTCACTCAGTCAATTTTATGCTCCAGATCGTTAGTAATTTTAAAAAAGCAGACAGAAACGTGAAATAAAGCTCCCTGACCCTCCCCTCCCAATGCACTCAACTATGACGTCGCATAGATATATTTATAGATGTCTTTTTATAAGATTGGAGAGGGAAAAGAAATACAGATTTTTTGTAAACAAATTGTTTATTTCGTATAGAAAGGGAAAATAGCTACAGTCATTGAAAATTCAGGAAAATATTAAATAAAATGAAATATGACATGAGTAACCATAAGAAAAAGAAAAGCATGCGAACTCATTTCTAAACAAACAAGTCACATTTGACAAATCTAATTCAAAATTTCTAAACAAAAGAAATTAATTAAAAACAGAATCAAGATTTGCTTTTAAAAGGCACTTTTTTTTTTTATCTAGAACGGATAAAAAAAAATACAGGGCCCAGGAAACACCAAACACCTTCAGCTTTCTTGATTCATCTACAGTGCTACAGTTAGACTTACCCGACCAACCCCATCCTACTACTGGTGGGTTTGGGGTAATTCAGAAAGTTTTAACCATCAGCTCAAATTTGCACCTTTTCCCCCCCAAATTTAGCCAATTATTAGGGCTTGTGTTGTCCTGCGAAACATCTTTCTCCAGCTCTTTCAATTATTTTCTGCAGGGCTGTTGATTACATTGATTATGATTTGATATGTATCGACGTCTATGAATTCTTAAAGATTGTATTAAAGGACATTAAGAAATTTGTTTCCTCTTTCAATTTGACATTATTTACACAGTGTTCAACTTCTTTGTGCTGAATACTATTTCGTTGGAGTGGAAATTTATAGTAGAAACAGTTACAAATGTTTAAATCCACTTAATGGAAATTTGTTCTGTAAAATCTTCTTTAAGTAAGAAACTATTAGGAGTGTGTCGGGAAGAACAAAGTCAGGAAAGGAAAAAACCCAGAAACTAGAGTTAGGTAAGCTAAGTGTTCGCAGGTATGTTTGCCACAACCGAAATAGTGTGAACGGAGAAGGCCTGGGATTTTTATAAAAAAACAACAAGAAACAAAGGACTACTAAGAGTGACTAAACAAAGTCTGCATGACCACCTGTATTTCCAGATATGGCTGAAGGTAAACCGTTAAGTTGGGCAGGTGAGGCGAGTGCAATACAGACAAGGTTACACGTATAAAAAATGGAGGATGTATCACCAGCTATGATGTGTAACATAACAGAAGATAAATCAGAGGGGCACATGTTAAGGGCCCTACAGAAACCTACCCTGACTCTACATCCTACTCTCCACAGGCGACACACAGAGGTATAGGCAACTTCTGCAGAGCTACGTGGAGCCTATTTACACACAGAGGAGCTCTAGTTGAGGCATTTGTTTTTGTTTTTAATTGGCGTTGTCATGGGCTGCTTGCTCTAGGTGGCGCCCTCAGGTAGACTGCATCCACTTGTTAGAATTTAGTGCAGCAGTCTTCCCGACTCTTAAACTTCAAGACGGCAAAATTATAAGTGGCAGCCATCATGTAGATCAGCTGGTGGAAGAGAGCAGAGTACAGCGCCGTGAAGACAATGTGGCTCATTCCCCCACTGCATGCTGGGATTTATTTATCCATCATTAGAGCGCGCTCTCTTACTGCAGGATTTTTTAATCCTGGTCCTGGCTGTCTGTGATGTACCCTGCTTTTGCTCCACTCAGTCATTCGCCTATTGGCTTTAATGTAGCTGTTCGATTGCATGGCACAATTCAGCCTTTCTTCAAACTAACGTGCATCCAATGCTTATTTTTGTTACTTAAAATTACATACAGGACTAATTTAATAATTTATTAAACAACTCAATGCATGTAGTTTCTAAGGGTTACTTGCACAATTTTTCCGTTATTTACAGTTTTATAGCAAGCCTTCGTTTAAACATAGCCTTTATCCCTATTTGAATCGCGCCAATCATTTGCCAGGTCAATCAAAACTAAGCAATTAAGGAACGAGCACCAGAAAACACTGCAGGCTGCCAGGGCCAGGATTATGCCTCTATGCAATGACTGGTAATGCAGTTTAATTTACTTCACACAACAGAAATAAGGAAATTTATTTGCATTCAGGGTCTGTCATAATAAAATATAAATTGATGCAAGACATGTATAATATCCCTGGGACTTGGGTGATAAGAGATTTTTGAGCATTAAAAATTTATGTAATGTTTATGTAATGTTTAATCTCCAAGCACGTCAGCTAAAAATACCATTTTCCCTCCCTCGAAATTTGAGGTTTTGGCTCAGCGGTGTGTAGTTTGCTCTGAGAGGGCAGCTATGACAGAGCAGAATGCACTATATCCCCCTGTATTGCTGGAATCCCATCTGTCTTTTTTTAAAAAGAACAGGGCACATAAAAGGAAAAACAGTGACCTCAGCAAAACCTGACATCAAAATAAAGGTGCCCCAGGCCCACCAGGATCCAAACTGGTCGCAGGTGAGACAGATCAGGCCAAAGGGAAGCATCCCAGTAGTGTGCCCTCCCCACCCTACAGGGCCATAGAAAGAAGAGATCTCAGCTTACCAGTGCGATGACAGTGGCCCCCGCCCCCGCACATGCCACAATGTACAGGTGGTAAGACAGGTAGAACTGCAAGAGACGAGAGAGAAGATCATCGCAGAAGTTTATCACACTAACATGCCCTTAATGGAAGCGGCCAGCCAATCGTGTGACTTTGTGCAATGATACCCCACGACCAGTAAATGCGCCCCCCCTCCTTCATGCAACGCGAGGAGCTGCTCACCTCGCTGGTGTTGCAGATGTCGCCCAGAGCAGAACCGCACACCTTCCCGGGTGTAGCATTCCAGGAGATTACGCCTGCAGGAGCAAAACGGCCATATTAAAAGACTCCTCTCCAGCCCAGCAACTCCAGTAAATGCATCGTTTGCCTCAATTAAGAACAAAATGGTGCTCTGAGATCTTTATGAGGACCTATTAAGGAGCGAAATCATCACACTTCAAGGGAACCCATGATGCACAACAGTGATGCGGGGTTTCACAACTACAAATTGTTAAAAAGACAACACAGTGTGAAAATACAAGAGGAGGCTGCAACAAGAAGAGCTATGCATAGATTTGCTAGCAGACAATGAAAGCCAACAGGCAGCACTGCTGCCTTACAGCTCCATGTAGGGGGGGTTCAAATCCCACTTAGACGCTTATGCCTGTAGCATAAGATCGTGTCCAGGGTACAGTATACTCCCACCTAGTGTTAAGTCTTATTACAGACAATATTCTTCAAGAAACGAGGTCATGAGCCATCCTGAATTTTTATATAACGTGTTTTCTTATGTAGCTGGCTCAAAATATCATTTTGACACTGGGGCTGCATGTGGTTGTACTGGTTAAGATTCAGGTGTCCGTGATCAGAAGGCTGCCAGTTCAAATCCCAGGGTCAGCAGAACAGCATGACCATTGAGCCCTTGTGCAAGCCTCTTACATCCTCCCTATGTCAGTTGGAGGTTATGTCACTTTCATAAAATTATCTGCTAAATAAATTAAATGTAATAACTGAAGAATGCGATTTAGGTGGGAGCTTAGCTAACACAGGGCTGGCAACGATTAGAATAAAATCTCAAGGAAAGGAAAGAGTACTCACCGTACTGACGGACGTCCACGCAGATGGAGTCAACGGAGGTGATGTTGGCCCCCGGGGACCTCATGGTAGCGCAGGTGGACCACATGTTGTAGAAGACAAAGACGGGCACTGCAGAGAACCCGAAGACGCCAAGCCAGGCCACTCCCAGGATGTAGGTCAGAAACACAAACTGGTCACAAGCAAACAAGCATCGGTGAATCATCTAAAATGTTCTCAATCATCAGAAACATCACATCATCAGGGGTGGATTTTTTTAATGTTAACTGAAAAAAATTACAAGTTTTAACCTCAAAGGAGACCAATCATACATTTAAGAACAGAGAATCAATCACATAAAATAACACTCACACCTTCCGGACATAAGTGCCAGCTAATTAATTAAAAGGAACATAATAGCCAACACCCCCAGAGATAATAGCACAACAAGGCACAAGCCCCCGTGTGTGTGAAACGCACCATGCCACTAATGCAGCGCCCACAGATGGTGGTTTTGAACTCGCTGTGAAGCTCCTTCACAGCACTGGTGGTATAGAATCCTTCAGCCAGCAGGATGATGCCGTAGAGGAAGAAGAAGGAGGCGATGCCATAGATGACGTACTGCATCAACTGGACCCTGCGCAGGGGGGGGAGGGGGGTGGTTGGTGGTGACCTCTGGTGGCTGTGCTCTGCCTCCATCTATCAAGGATTTTCATTTAG
>JAODKF010000001.1:36947368-36967194 GCA_026779585.1 Mormyrus proboscirostris | reverse complement strand
TCCTCCGCGCTCTCTCGTCTGCCTACCCTGGCTTTTTCTCCCTCCCTCCCTCCCTCTCTCTCTCTCTCTCTCTCTCTCTCTCTCTCACACTCTCCCTTTCTCTAGCTCTTGTGATGGAGTGCCACACAGCTCGTCTGTATATCACGTCCCAAGATGCAAAGGGTCTCGCCTGATTATTTCAGTGTAGCGGTCCATAAGTGATTCTCTTGGCTCGATCTTTGCCCAGATGCCACTTGCAATCATACGTACAGGGTAGAGAGCTTTTCTTCGCCATTGTGATTGTAGGCTACAGCATAGAATATAATCTTACAACAGCCACCCCCACCTGCTTTTAAAAGCCACCCGAATCACTCCATGGGGTTACGCTGTAGCTATGAGTCACAGTGGAACAGAAGCATCATTACAATAGACGCATCGGAGAGCACTGATGCTTATCTGAGGAGAAAGGCCTCGGTGCAGACTGTGTCCTGGGGGGTAACTGCATGATTACACCATCTCCGCTGTCCCCTTCCGATTAAAGCTCAGTTGAGGGGTGGGGAAGACCTATTAAATATGACACTGTAGGCACCCCCACTGCCCTAGGTGCATGTAGAGGAGAGAGGGATTAGTGGCAGGGTGGAGAGAGAAGTGCAGGAAGCAGAGGAGGATGAGCCACATTTGTTTGGCTGAAACGCTGAGAATGAGAACGGCATCGCATGCCAATGAGGCTGAAGTGTTCCAGCCTGGGGGAAGGGGGGTACGGCTGGGGCCACAGGTTCTCACGGATACAAAACTTCACGGGGGGCCAGAAGGGGGCCAGAGATGACGAAGTGGGAACTTCTCAAGTCAATAATTTCCACACGCACTCACAGACACCGAACACACAGGGAGTTCGTCGCAGGGCAACGACGGCAGTGGTGACCCCCGAAAGCACAGCTCCGTCACTGCCTTAACTAAACTACAGAGGCTCGAATGGCAAATGATCTATTGCGAGCTGCGCTTCTGCAGTCCCTGGGGCCTAACATTTTGCAACAAGATGGTAGAGCATTTATAGCCCTCAGTTCACATTCATCCTTCTTCTAAAAACATTTATTGCTCACCACAAGAAAGGCCTTCAAATGAAACCCATATTCTAAATATACGAGTGGCCCAGGAACTAGAAAGCCCACTCCCCTTTTAAAAAAAAAAAAATTGTAAGCACATGTTTCATTCACCATCCACGTGAGCAGACTGTGGGCAGAAAGAAAAGAGGGACATCCTGAGCAGGTGTGGTTCTGACTGCATTTTCCCGGATTCCCAGTTGATTTAAAAAAAAAGCAATGCAATAGTTCAGATGTGACACGGTGGCTCGGAACATGCCACTAAGAGGACAGCATCTTCATTGGGTTCCATCAAAGGTCTCCATCAGCACGGTCCTTGGCGAGAAGCCTGCAGAACTTCGCCTGGGTGTTAGTCTGACCCCCTGCCCGACTCCCTCGCTGTTATCACTCCTTCAGCAAGATACAGCAACTATCTGTTGCTTGAGGGTTCCAATGCACCAAAGGACGGACGGAGGGAGGGAGAGAGGGAGTAGGGCTGGTCAATCCTGCGAGACATGGGCAGTTGCCTAGGGCGCCATCTTCCAAGGGCGGCATCCTATCAGCAAGGACCAGTCCTGGGACGGAGCGTGTAGCTGAGAATAAACCATCAGCTGATGCAGACCCTACGCAGCTCCGAAAACCAGCATGGAAATCGTGGTGCATGTCATTCTCGCTCTGGTGCTTCAGCTCTCAGAACAGAATCGACTACCTGGCTCATTTGCCGATAAATCATACTTCAATGAATACCCCAGTCTGTGGATGGAATCAGTGCCATGGTGCTGTCATATTGAGGGAGACTCTATATTGTTCGGGTACCTGAGACTGAGAAGGGGTTAAAAAAAAAAAAAAAAATCTAAAAATCCAGAAAGGTCTCATCATACTCCTATTAAGAAAAAGCATTTCAAATCCTCTGCCATTTTTTTAAAAATCCTGATGTACGTAAGTTATGTAACTGTAGCTTAATTTGTTAACTTTAGATCTAGAAGGCAAGGAGTACATCCTCTGATTATATGACTTTTCAGACCCAGACATACATCTTAGGTTCTCTTTTTAATTATCAGTCAGCTTGTTCTTTAGTACTGCAGCTGTACCCTTAACCTGTCACGAAGCGTGAAGCTCACAGTCTTTCCATTGTCCCAGCTTTAACATGACAGCAATTTGTCTTTAACATTATTTGACTATGTTAATGGGACGGGGGGGGGGGGGGGATTGTACTGTGAATATGGCTTTAGAAACCCAGCGAAAAATATCTATTTAGAGTTATTTGGCTTAAATGTCTTACAATCTTTTGGTCGCCCTGATTTGTTAAACAGAACAATCGCCGATTCTCCATACAGTGTACATGGGCTCACATGGGGCACCCCGTCCATGAGAAAGCCCTCCCCCGAATTTACACGGGTGACTGGAAGCTCCCAGATCCCATTCAGGGCCCCCCTTGGTGCATAATAGCCGACCCATTATGCAACACATGCATTCTGATGTGCTACATAATCATTTACCTCATCCAAGCCTGGGGTGTGCAGAGAGTTCACTGTGCACTGTCCTAACCCCCCACCCCCCAATTAAGTAAACAAATGACGATGGTGTGGTGGCTCCGGAGACATCTGTGAGGATTATTCCAGCCTCAGCTCATATTCTTCCATGTCTACTCGACTCCGATCTTCCAGACCACTGCAGGTGTGAGACGTGAGAGTCGAAAAACTGCAGCGCCACCCTGAGCCTGAGCGAATGAGCAGTAGCTCTGTGTGGATGGACCTGGGGTGGGGTGTGGCTCTGCAGGTTAGGGCACTCGATCTCTGATCAGGTGGTCACCAGTTCGAAGCCCAGGGCTAGCAGAGTGATTTCACTGTTGAGCCCTTGAGTAAGGCCCTTAACACCTATATTACTTTAGACTAAATCATCTGCTAAAAAATGCAATGTTAAGCAGCCTAGAAAGGGAAACGGGGCACTACCAAGAAAGGAATCATAACGGAGTATATTGACAGAAGAGAGGCCGGTTTTAAATGGAGGTTCAATAAACACTGCAGAAATTGCTTGAACACAAGAAGCATGAGCTTGTTCCAAGCGTTTTCAAGCAGGACCAAGGAATTCTGGGTATGTACATGTTGGCTAATGTTTATTTTGAGAAAACGCGAGTCTTGGGTTGATTACCCTGTTTATTCCAGTCCGGCTGCACACAGCTGGGATGGTGAAACTGCAAACAAAAAATCTCATTAGATCAGTTATGGTTCCTTAAACTCCCCATGGGTTGTTTGTTTCCCAGGACAAATGGCAATTCAACATCCATAACAAAGGAATCATAATGACCCACAAGAGGTTATTCCAACAAGATAATATTGGGAATAATGGTCCATAAAATACGTAATGAAGCCCCCCAACTGTGGGGCTGATGGGTGCTTGGAAACATCGTCACATTACCAATGACGAGAGCCGGAAATGGGACAAGTGTCCCTCAATGCAAGGCTGCTATAAATGGATTCAGTGATCGGACTATTTTTTTTCACAAAGTGATTAATGCAGAAAAAAAATAAAATTACACATGCTGTTAAGTAATATCTGAAAGACTTTCACAACAATACAGTTAGGATTTTAATAAAATACTGAAAGATTAAGTAAAAGCCCTCCATACGATGTACTGTTTTATAATTTTAATATGTTTTATAAAAATACCGCACAGAAACAAACACACGCACAGAAATTTAAAACAAGTACAATAGACATGAACAAGCCAGAAGAGATTTTCTTGCTGCCCTTGGAAACATGATGTTTATTGTGATGCTGTGACTTTGAGGTTTCAGTCAACAGAAGATGTGGTTTTAGGGATAAAGACCAGCATCTAAAATTAGCTTTTTCCTCACAGGACACGGAGCCAAAGGATCGCAGCCTGAAGCAAAATGTCATGAGACTGGCCCAGTAGGTACCTCTGAAGGACAGATAAGGGCTCTTTTTAGTAACGGACAATACTATACTCATGTTCATGTTCATGTTCTCCAACAAAACATGAAGAAATGGACCAGAGGACTCACTTCAGTAATGACCCGATAAACGGCAAGTCAGACATCACTCAAGCCCCCACCCAAGAAAAATGAAGAAACAAAAGCAGAATTATATCCACACACAGCCATACCTGCCTTCCAACCTTGTAAAAAAAAGCCAGTTGGCCTTACATGATCCACAACAGTTAATGCCTCATCATGCCCTCATAAGGGCATCTTCCCTGGTTACACCCCCGGGCTGCTCTCACAATGCTAATCGGCATCACACTGTGTATACTTGTAAAATATATATATAAAAAAACTACAGGTCTAAATCTGAGCCATATGAGTTGTTGCAAAAACTTGAGAGTTTGATGAAATGATACTATACTAAAACAACAATGTCAAAAGAGTGGAACAGCTATACAAAAAAAAAAAAAAAACCCAACTTCTCTTCACGGACCGCAGCGCTTCAGGGTAACAACTGCATACCACAGCACACACAATGGATGCATATGTTGACAAACCATCATGCGGACATTTATTATTTTGTCTGTTTGTTGTTTAATCCTGTAACTAAGGAACGATGATGTCTACATACTCAAACAAGGCTTTCTTTTATAGCCACACTTATTCTTGGACTGGTTAACTGTTTTTTCCCCATCTCCTGGATTTAGAACCAAAAACCATCTGGGTGAAAAATTAATTCTTAATTGCTTTCCCACCTGCAGGCTAAGAGTTAAACGACTTCACAATTTTGTTGCTCTTATCCAATTCCTGCTGTGCAAAATTCATCCGATTAGCCACCATGTTACTTAGGTAGAGTTAATCTTACAATAGGTCAGTCCAACAGTGATCAGCTTTAACGCACTTAATCTTTCATAGGTTGAACAATTTGTAATTATTCAGACAGTATTACTCTCCTCACATATTAATTACTCCAAAACAAAACCCTAACAAACTAGTGGGTGTATTCTGGAACAAACTGGTGACACCTGTTTACATTTAAGCTGTTTACATGTGCAGTCAAGCAGAGATCTACATTTACAGTACCTAAACACTGGCTGGCCCCTAACAGAAGCAGACTAGGTTAGATCCCTTTGATGAGCTCCAGCACATCACAGCACCACCACATGTCGACTCAACAGCAGAACATTTACTCTTCATCTTGGGGTCAAATTCACCTCAGCTCTCCCTCAAGCAAAGCGATTAGTGATATATTACTGCACCAACCATCACATGCACGGATTATTACTTCACTATATACATAGCGAAGGTATAAACGGGGAAATCTCCCGATTCTTTCAATACTCTCAAAGAGATCAACAAAGCATAATACTGAAAAGTGTCACATATGAAATTCACAAAATCTCATTGGTATAACCCATCCCAGCCAATTCAAAAGACTGGTGTTAATCTCACGTTTCCAGCGCCATTATAATTTGGTTCACTTAAGTGGCCGGCATTGGTTCCAAGAACAGAAATGAGACAGCTTCTCGCCACCCCAAATTTTACTGGAAACAGCTGAGCTACTTCTCCCTGAGCTTTGCTGGATGTTCTTTTTAAAACTCAAGAGAGAGCTTCCCTTGTCTTTGGGGTGACTCAAATTTGTGAATATCATTAAAGGAAAATCATAAAAGCCCACATATCTCTCTAAACCTGGCAAAAAAAATATTACCTTTCATGGCATACCTGATCCTTATTGGTGAAAAGTTAAATGGGTAAGGTTCAAACTTGTCCAATCTCCCAAAAAAAATAAAACAAAAACAGAGCTATGTTTCACATACAGGTGCCTCAAAAGAAACTTGTGATGAGGCTGAGAACGAACAAGAGTGATTTATTCCCACAAAACAATAAAATGTCAGCTTAGACATCAAATAGTACCTCTGCATCTACTCTTGAACCTACAGCATCCAAACAGTAGAGGGACTGCCTGGATAAGCGTCTTTGTACGACATGGGCCGTGATTTGCGGAGAAGCACTTGGCTCTGTGGATAACGCTACAAGAATTGAAATGGAGAAACGAATGTCAACACCTTGGTTGCCCACAAAAGCCCCAGGGTTTCCATGACAATGTGGGAGACGCAAGACTCCTGATGAGACCATACTATTACTCTTTAATGATGATTGCGAGGTAAGATTTTAGATAACCTTCGTTTTTTGGACTAATGTTTACCATTTATCGTCATATATTGTACATTTATTTATTTTATTTTTTTTTACACAGACGTTCTTGTGAATTTCACATGTCATATCATTTGTTGAGGTCAGCTAATCATTCCCATTCTGAAGGGCCCTGATAGCTATTTGATCTTCGGCATCCTGAGGGCCATTTCATGCCCACGGCTCTATCTATGGTGAGAAATAGCAGAACGGAGAGTGTGGCGCACGCTGCCCGGTGATGCGGGAAGCCTGCGATGCAGCTAATCCCTGGGGTCACATTTATGAATATTACTGAGAGGAAACAGCTGCTCGCATTTGCATATATCGCTCATGCAAATGAAGCAAATCAGTTTCCCGTCTTAGCATCCCACCACCATAGCCCTACCTGCCACACCCCCATTGGAGTATGACAGATACCCCGTCTTCATACCAGGACCCAGACAGCTTCGGTCCAGTCCATCAGCATGCAAAAACATGCAGTTACCAGCTGGGACCCGCGGGCATGTCACAGGACTCCACATAAGGCAACTCCTTAACCTGCCTGTTCCCTGTCACATGCAAGGTGAAATCAAGACAAGCTGTCATGTAAAAATAAGCACTTAAGTTGGGTAATTAAATGAATACTGATTAAATGAATTTTAATGAGCTTTATCTTAATGAATGAAACCTATTGAAGATGAACACCTGATTTCAGTGTCATTTTAAAAACTGTTAGAATTAATAAACATTCCGGCAAAGGCATCGTTTTATGTTCGCGCTCGATTTCCTAGACTCCATGTTAGGCTGGTAAAAACTTGTTTTGACCATAAAGTTCTAACCCAAAATCTCAATTCTGACACATCCTCTGGTGTCTCAGCCCCAAACCACAAGCGCTTGGGTTTCCTGCAGCTGTCCATCGATCCAGAGAGAAACTGTGCTAATTTGGAACTCACTTTGGTGCCTATTTTACAGATGAGTGAAAAGAAACAATGTAGGTTTAAATCAGAATCACCACAGAATGTATGAAACAGAGCAGCTACATTTCAAGGATACAATTGTGGGTTTTGTATCCCACGGAAACTAATTCCATTTAGAGTCATATATCATCATGAACTTCTTATATAGCATTCCTTAACATGCGCCCAGCATAATATTCAGCTGATTTATACAGATCAGAAGGACCATTTTGTGCTGCAAAAAACATTACAGTGATATCAGTTGTAAGCCATACAGCAGTTATGCATTTTTTATGCGTTATACAGTGCAATATGTTCCATCCATCCATCCATCCATCCATCCATCCATCCGCCCACTATCCCTGACCAGGTTATTTTCTCTGTCACTCATTAAATTGAATAATAGGCTTTGATTTGCTGAGAGTATATACCAGGCTCCTTCTGCAACAGATGCACCAAACTTCACTAAGCTTCGGCCTTCAGGTCTACAGGGAGCATCCACCCGCTGCAATGAACTACCTACAGAAAACACACCCTGGGCATGGAGAGAAGTGTTACAGACTGTGGTATCTAGCAAGCATCCACTTACCAGGATTTTTGGGAGGGCTGGCTGCTACAGAAATAGGAACTAGTGCCGCCTCTTAGTGAAGGTCTGCTATAGTTCGGCTTGCTTTTTCATGCCATCCACGGCCCCCCAGCTGCATGCGAGAGCCCCCAAAGCCTGCTGTTGTTGTTTTTGTTTAGCAGCTGTACTGAAGGGGGCTCGGCACAAAGGGCTATCTGTGAGTGGCTGAATGGACTGCTGGGACAGCGGCCAAGGGTGCAACTCAACCAGCGCCTTTGAAACAGACTTAGCCAACACTCCCACAGTCGAGAAAAGATGCCTCACCTTAAAGAGTCTATAGCCACGGTCAGATTCACAAAGCTCGGGGGGGTGGGGTTGGGGGGGGCATCGGCACCATCTCAACGTGGTATCCACCAGATCTCTCCTCCACCCTAATTGCTTTTTCCTCTTTTCGAAATGCTATATGGAAATTATTCCTGACAAAACACATCAAGTAATATCAAAAATGGAGTGATTTAGAAATGATATGGGTGACCAATAAAATTACAAATAATACACATGAAATCCATAATACAGATATATTATAGAAAACCATAAAAATGACTGACATATATGTACTTGTTAAATAAAAATGCCAAAATCAAAATAAACAATACAAAATTTGTTTGCCTATGTTTCACAAACCCATAAAAAAAAAAAGAGTAGTTTCCTTTTAAGATGGTTTGAAAACAATGTAAAGATTATGATTGATTAGCCTGCAAAATGTGCCTCTGCTTTGCATTTTGGGTGCTCTGAAAAGGCAGCGATTCATGTTAAATCTCATGAAATATACACTACAGACCACCAAAAGGTAAAAATGACTCTTTTTTTATGGTATTTCACGCCTTCTGACATTAACCTCAGCATACCCCCAGGGGATCCGGACAGACGAGAAGTAAGCTTAAATGGGGAATTTCTGGGGTTCAGAGCTGCTGTTGAGGTTGGTAATCTATGCCACTCACATCCGTAAGAAGAGGAGGCGTTTTCACTTGGAAGCGGCTGAGTGAGTCCACTGTACCACTCCCACTGGCACAGGGCATGAAAGCAAACCAGGCAGAGGGCATGGACTGAGATCAGAATGCCCCCTGCTGGCTCAAATAAAAGCAGAACCCTGATTTTACTGGAAAATATAGCCCAGTCTATATTTAACAATTACTCTGATGAATGGGAAGTAGATTAATGCTTAGTGGGTGTGATGTATTATGTCTGTAAGAAAATACTTTCAGAGGACAACAGGTGAGCTGATAAGAGAGAAAGAAAAAAAAAACATTTACAAAGACAGACGGGGGAGACTGCTGTCACACACAGTCACATCTGTATACAGGGTGGCAAATAGAACCATCTAGAAACACAGTCCGTTCACCTCCAACGTGATCCATAAATGTGCCACTCCATTCATCTTCTATCCTTAGAGCAGTGTTTCTCAAGCCAGTCCTTTGGGACCCCCAGACAGTCCATGTTTTTGTTCTCTCCCAATTCCCTGAGAGTTGTGGACCATCTCGGGGTCTCCGACGCACCGGTTCGAGAAATACTGCCTTAGAGTATGAAGCGGAGGAGGAATATAAAGCCCAAATAACAGCAAATTCACAGGACAGATATCTGACTTCAGATCTCCTCGTCTAACACTTATCTAATGTATAAAAACACCCGCACACGTATATGTATGTACACAAACACACAGACACGTACACATCAGGACCCCGAGTGCAGGAGAAATGGAGACAGAAAATGTACAGATGATTAATACATAGTCACATGACATCTCTGGGGACTTCACTGAAATTAACACACTGATCCTTCACACCAACAGAGAGCTTCAGGAATCCAACACACGGAATGTATTAGGCTAAATGGGGCTTACGTGTCAGGGAAAATCTGATCACTGGGTTATGTAATTAGACTTTAGCAGTCCTCCCCTCACTCTGTGACAGCTTCTTGGGTCGCATTAGCGGTTAAGAGGGCAGCTGCCAGAGGGGACGTGACGAGTGCTGCAGATGCCAAGGAGTCTACCTCATTCACTATCTGGGTAAACACCATGACGAACGAGTGGGTTAAACGTACAGCTGGGCTTCGGGAAGGGAAACGCGTCTGCAAAGCAAAATCGGTTTGGGACGGCTCGAGATTTCCGGTGGAACAGCACGCTGGCTGCAAGACAAAACCTGCATCAAGGCCCACGTCGCAAGGACAGGCCGGACTGAAAGCTTCCCTCAAATCTGGGCAGAGAAAGACATCGCAGAAAAAAAAAAAAAAAAAAAAAAAAAAATGAAAAAGGGGGAGAAGTACCCGCCAAACGAAAGAATTAGGTGTGCGGTCAAATTGTTGCTGGGTCAGTCCAATTTAATTCAACAAATGCACATTGACCGTGAAAAACGAAACCTGGCCATATAACAAAAAAAGTGATTTTTTGAGCTTTCTACTGAGCTACAGCTGAGCCATGTAGCTGTAATAGTAAAAAAAGCTGTGCGAGGCTATGTCGTTTCACCATGGGAGTTCAGTCATTAACCATGGTACAGTGTATGGATGCCGGCTAGAAGAGGACAAACCATTTGCCATGCCACTGCCAGTCAGATCATAAGCACTACACCTCACCGAGGACTCTTTCCCACAGCGCTTCACATTTTACCCCATTTCCACCGAGCAGGGATGTGAGTCGAACACAAATTAACGGTCAACAGTGGGAACTCAATGGCGCTTGGGCTGTACCCCCAAATCCCCACCCCCGACCGTGTGCTTCTGAATGGGCCCCCATTGAGATTCAGGGGACACAGCTCTTTGCTTGAGAGCTCACTCCCATCGGGGTGCCCCATTCCTATCATTTCATATCACAATAAACAAAGGGCCCCTTTGTCCGCGGAAGACTTATTAAGTTGCACAAATTAACAGCGCTGTCTTAATGGCCGGCATCCAAAAGATGGTTGCCACGTCAACACAACAAAAGGGGAGGACAATGAAAAATAGGGGTAATATTCCGGGCTTCACTCACATATTCTCAACAGAAGTTACTCATTTTTCCAAACTCCAAACTTCACACTGCTCGGGAAAACGCATCAGCTACGGTAAGAATCCCATCGACGTGAAGGAAATCCCAGAAACCGGAGCGTCTCCAGAATCACAAAAATGCGGTAGGCTCAGAGTGAACATTCTCAAAAAGGGTAATGTTGCATTATGGGTGATTCCCAACAAGGGGGAAAAAAAGAACAGCTGAAAACCATGTCTTTGGGCAGAGCAAACCAACCTATGAAAGACTCAGCTACAAATAAGCCATTGCATCTCTTACGATCGAAGCAGACGTACAGGTGTGAATCACAGTACCCTTTAAAGAGTCCTTCTCTTGAAGACCCATGTCTTCTTGAGTCACTCACTGGCAAGCTTTCCTGGCGTGAAAATTCCCTGGTGAACTACGGGAGAGCCGCCACAGCCTGGAGGTCCTGGAAGACCACAATGCTCCAGAGAGCTGCACATGAATCCAAATCCAACACTGCTTTGCTGAAGGCAACAGCAACCATAATTGTTAGAGACTAGGACTCAGCGCTGAAACATGACTGGTTTCCTAAAGGTAGTTTTTTCAACATTGCTGGTTTCCTGAGGTAGATATTACCCAACACGCAGCATGCAAAACATACAAAAGTTGCTTTGGACAAAACATCTTTAAGTGTATTACATGGAAATTGTAACATCTATGCACCTTGCATATGCAGAATGAGTTAAACATAACTTGGAAAAAACTGATTTCCCCCTGTCGCACAGTGATCCACAGGGGCTTTCGACAGAGTGGAAAATTTACAGGCCCATAAATTTGCATGTACTGGCCTTCCATTTCTGGGAAAAAAAAATGTGCTAAGTTTATTTTTATATTGTGTGAGGAATTGTTTTCAGAGAAGAGCGAGTATCACTGCAGAGAGGACTAAAGATCTCCGGATCGGTTTGGGATTACAGTTCATTATTTTAAAACAGAGGCATTTGAAAGTGCTACAGGCCCTGACCACATCTCAAAGCCATGGTGGACTGAAAGAAAAGCAATTTAAATAAAAAGCAAATTAATTTCAACTTCTGCCATCCGGGCAAAACTGAAAGATTCATAATTTTCACATTTAAGGCTGATTTATTCCATTTATCATGCAAATCTCGATATCTAAAGGCAACTGCTAAGAAATAATAGCCTGTAGAACATCATAAAGCCAGTGATATTTCATTAAAACGTAAAATAACCCACTTCTAAAATATTACTGCCATAAAAAATGACCCCAAAACGTAAATCTGGAAAGCAAAACTCAAACTCAATCCACTGGCCCATTACAGGTACTGTGACTAAGACTTAATGATTGGTAATATATGTAAACAGTCTTTTTTCCTTCAAAAACCTGCATAACCACACAGTGGGCCTCTAGATAGCAGCTGTGATAAAGGAAATTTGGCATTTTAACGCCGTCAAAGACTGACTTTAATATTAAAGTAGGCTTGATGCTATCTTTCATTTTCCTCAGTCAGCTTCAAAGCCCTTCCCCAAACCCCACCCTCTCAGACACCCACCGCTTTATCCAGAATGTTCTGCAATCCATCACCAATGCCATTCTCACAGACAAGCTATTGCGCTTTACTACATTTCAGTTGGTGCTTAGCAACAGTAGCTGGGGGGGGGCAGGTGACAGTCACATGACTCTCACTCTGGTAGAAAAACAAAAAAATACACTTTAGATACCAACACACAAGTAGGATGTGTGTCCCTCACACATAGACGGCTCTGAAGGAGGGAGAACATTCTCCTGACAGTGATGCTCCACTTCTGCTGGATTCTGGTGACATGCCCAGATTATGGAGTGAAAAAATGCTCACCTACTTTAACACACAGGCCTAAAATTTAAATTTACCCCTGAAAACAGTAGAAAAACGAAAGGAATGGCGGATATCACAAAGCACACTTCACAGAACTCGACAAAATGATGTACAACAAGAAGAATGGACCTAAAGTCTCCTACTGATGGGTCAAGGAAAGGAATTGGTTCTGTTAACATTATATATCACATGAGAAATAAATATAATTCATTTTAAAGCTTTAGTACCTAATGAACTGAAGTATACAACCCAAATAGACTGGGAGCTTGTACACCAGGGTAAAAAAAAAATAACTGCTGACTGGTTTTTGAAGGAAATTCGTCTAGCACACTGCATTTAAAAAGATATTAAGCCATGGCAGAATAAGAGCACAAGAAAGAAACGAATGGTCTCCGTGGTCTACAACAAAGACCACCTCACCAGCAACACTACTTTGGAACAGCATGAAGGTTTTACCACTCCTGAAAGTCAGAGTTTTATTGATACACAAGCTAATTAAATTTTGACTGTCCTGTCGAATGGCTGAGATTTCTCACTTCGGGCATTAGACAATAGGCATAGTGTGTGTGACTAAGGAAACAAGCCGGAGGGAGCCTTGTCAAAGCAGAGGTCGCAGAGGTCTGCACGGTGAACTTCCTCTTCATTTACATGTCTAGATGCCATCTGGTTAGCAGAACCTCTGTAGACCCCCAAGTCCAATGAGAGCATTTAAGAAGTGATGGGAATCCCCAGAAGGTGTTGTCTCCACCCCTGTGAGTGGCAGCTACACTCACAGTGAGAGAGACAGATGGCAAACACTGGAGGCTGGAGCGTGACGGGAGGCAGGGCAGAGTAATTCAGAGCCTCTGACATGACCAGGAGCCCCTTGTGAACCCCATCTTTACAGTGGGTGGAGGATGGTCTGATGGCATCCAGAACACATTCCAAGAACAGCTGATTGAATACATCTCTGCCAGTGTATGAGTAGGGCGAGTCATCATAGCGGCCATCACCATTGTTATAGGCTCCTTAGGGTGGCTTCCTGAACAAACATCCCCATTTCCCAGTTGGATGCTGATGTGTCCCTCAAAGCTGTAAGACATCCCTACGTTTTTTCATTTATCCATCCTAAGGATCATGGTAGGTCACTGCCGTTTTCAGTCGGATCAAGCACATCAACCAACAGCAAAACACCTTTACATCTCAGTCACAGCCCTCAAGAATTATGATTTACAGAATAAACACACAAAAATACTACTAGTGTGATAACTGCATGTCCATCCAAGATTTAATGATTGCACCAGAGTCATGGATGGACATGCAGTTATTGCACCATTAACATTTTTTAATACTATTTTTTCACACCACCAGTCTTCATTTAACAACCATTTTTGGTGGATGAGACTGCCTTAACGCTACTAACAAACCCTAACAATACACAAGATTCAGAAACACGACTTGATAGACGCTTCTCACTCAGTTTCTTCACTCAGAAACTGACTGAATTCTGCTTGAATTCTAGCCTCAATTCGTACTGCTGAGGTTTTTCAATTGCACGTTATTCAAAACACATGTCGGTGCCAAACCATGCCTTTAAGCCACAGAATAGCGTTTGGACCCAAGACACAGTCAATAAGGTCATTTGCCAGCTTGATGATTTTAAAGATACGCCTGGTGCGAATAAGCGCTGAAAGTCTCCCCTACCAGCTGAAGTTTATCACGGGACAATAAGCGGAGTATCACTCTGTTCAAAACAATTCGTGCAACATTGTTTCAACATCTGCTACAGATAAAAAAGAACTATCGAAACAAGTAACCTATTTGCCCGATAGAAGGGCGTTAACAGGAGCGTGTTTGTGAAAGAGGGATTAAAAGTGCGATGTGTAACAAGGAACAAAGTCACACCAGGCGTGAAGATGGATCAGACAGGTCAATCGGTGTGTTTGGAGATCAACCGGAATAACATAAGTATCTGACGACATTCAGGGCTGTTAATCTGAGTAAAAGTTCAAGAAGACCTAAGATTATGTGAGCATTTGACTTTCCAGTATGGACCCCCACTCAGTGTGGATATCCGTTTAGATTAACTATATCTGTAATCCCTTTCCCCGAATTATTTAGGTTACTCCTGCAGCCGCATGCTGTATGTATAAAATAACGAATGCACCGATCTGCTCAGTAAAAAACAAGCCAGATCTTACAACAGCTTCACTCTTTTTTGCAGGAACACCCAGCTGTTAGTAGCAAATTGATTATAATCAGTGCAGAACTGAAAATTACGCTCGTATTTGTTTACTTCCTCGGGGTTTATCTGAAGGGTCAAGGATCTTTTTAGGAAAAACAATAACAACAATAAAAAGTACGTACCCATGTCGTTTTCTGCAGAAGTTAAACGGTGCCGCGTCCTCAGCCGTGCCGTGGGACTAACTGCACCGTGCAGTCGCTGCTCCGCTAGCCGCCCCACGGCTGCTGACGTCACTGACCGGGGTTACCAGTCCTGGGACAAGAGCAGACGCACCGGTACCGCACTTGGACTTCCAGTCAGGATACATTATTCATTATTATACTCACCGACGGCAACTAATTCTCGTAAAATACATCGTATTCATACCTATCTTCCATAATCATGTATCTACTGCAGGTCCCCAGGTTGCCGGTTTATCGCAAGGCACACACACTGGAGACACCTATCACTGAACTGCATATTTTAACACAGTCGAGATGGGAATCAACCCCACAACCGTGGAGGTGTGAAGCTTCAGCGCTTCCCACTAACTGCCTATGCCAGCCAACCCTTTTCATTTTCAGTTAGATCTCCTCAGGTTTATCCTGTTTTATCCAGTGGCGTGCAATTTACTAATTGTTACAGATAAAGCCTTCAATTTTAAAGCTGCCGCCTTCCCATAAATACTTCACAAGTAGGGTCAGCTATACATTCTAGTTTAGCCATATTTTCGTATGATTTACTGTTACAACCCTTTTTGGATGAAACCAGAGTAACCAAAACAAAGGTTTTCAAATGAAAATGCTTTATCCCTGCGATTCTGTCGTGTTCAGTCAGATTAATACAATTCATTATACTGTAACTGCAACATCTACGTTTTGCAGAGCATACAGTGTACGCTGACTAACAGACATGGTATGAAGAAAGTCCTCTCGAGAGCCGTGTATGTTCGTGGTGTAAATCGACCCGCACACTTTTTTCATCACTCTGTAACGCACGCCCCATCCGTAAGGGCTTCCTCTCACGTGTGTTGTGGAGGGGACTGGGGGGAGAGGTGAACTGATCCCGTGTGCTAGCAGCCCCTCCCTGTATCAACCGCGAAATGAAGTCGCTCCGAATTGGCCGGGTCGTGCCGAGGTCCAGCAAGCCATCCGGGTGGCAATGATCAGAAAACAGGCGAAGAGAAACTGCTTAGGTTTGGCCAACGTTAAAAAACTGAAAATTACGAACACGAACAAGAGGTTTTTCATTTAATTTTAATAACAGCAGGTCATTCCTAGTCTCTTTTGTGCAAGATTCCCGTAATTAGAACAATAATTAAAGTCAGAATTATACATACCCCATTTGGAAACCTTTGAAGCCTGGCGGTGTCTTGTTTTCCAAAAACAGTAACACAGTAACGGGGCAAATGTTTACACTGAATGAGCGATAAACAATGAGTGAGCAGTCTGAATATGACGCAACGATCGCTACCTAGACAATCAAGCTCGGGTAAAATCACACTGACCTGGTGTGACTCTGACGTCAACATTGTAATAGAACTTTCTTCTTCAATTAATTAATACTGAAAGAAAAGTTGAAACAATTCCCGTACTGAGAGTACTTTGAAAATAACTCATTGTTAGGCCTACTATTTCCCAGACTAATCGAGAAATGAGTGACTGGGGTCAAATGTTCCCTGCAATGAAATCTACACATAGATACACACACACACACACACAAATAAATAAATAAATAAATAGCCCCTCACCCCGATCCTTCATGGGCTGGAATGTTTGGCAAATGATATATCCCGTTAAAATATCCATACAATGTGCTAAAAGTAATTAATTGTTGCTATAGACTTTTGAGAAAATAGGAATACTCTGTGGATGTTATGTCATAGGTGTGGTGTCCTACTCCTGTCCGCCTATCAGAAAATGGTATCCCAAATATCAGTTTCCATGTAAACACATTCACGCAACCTCGTTAACACAAAACATTCACTCCACACATGCTCTATGCTTTTTCAGGCTATTGATTCCCGTTCCTGCTCTCACTGCAAAGTCAAACCGCTAATGATGATTTCCCTGCCACCTGGCTCTGTCCACGAATCCAGGAATTTTGGAAGGAAAGGTCTCGCCGTACTTTTATGCACCGCGTTCCTCCAGTGCCAGGACGGCTCCGCCTGCTGATTATCTGTCAGAGCTTCAAGTACAAATAAAACATCAACTTATCATCCTCACTTAAGTGCCTAAACTATTGCCAAGAATACTATTCCGCCTGCTCATAAAAGTGGAGGTGAATTCTTTGCTGCCTGATGACTAAATTTATTAGCAGATTACATTAAAAAAAACTGTCTGTGGAAAGGAAACTGGACTCTGTTACCCAAGTAACCTCATGGTCCACGAGAGCGAACCCTTTACC
Source organism: Mormyrus proboscirostris (assembly GCA_026779585.1). NCBI lineage: Eukaryota > Metazoa > Chordata > Actinopteri > Osteoglossiformes > Mormyridae > Mormyrus > Mormyrus proboscirostris. The sequence goes on along the minus strand of JAODKF010000001.1, from coordinate 36,950,017 downwards.
CTCATCATCATTATGATTGTTATTGTTATTACAGAAATCTAAATGTGACGCCACATCTTATTAGCCGTTCCACCTTCATTCGATATTGTTTATACATTTGCTTTTCACTGGTTATTACAGTATCAAACTTTTTGGCACCACATGCGCTTATTTGATAGGTGAGTAAAATAGTTTTTCTTCGATTTCTTGCGTTCTTTTTCTTTTCTGTTGATTGACACTGTCGTTTTGGTCTATGTAGATTTTACTTGGGGATAAAGAGCACTCATTGGCTGCAGTCTTAATGAGCAACTTAACGAACCGCTGCCGCGGTCAGGCCTCACTCCGTGCACCAAGAGGCCCGTTTCATGCCGACCACGTAGCTGGACCAGGCGGTGTCTGGTGGAGATGGGAGCAGTAGGGTATAGTCATCCTGACCCAGAATGGCTGGCAGGGCATGAGAGCAGCAAGGAGACACAGCGACCTGGAAGTTCTTCACATCTAATACATCTAATGCATAATACATTTGAAAATGTTAAGTATTGCTAGATAGCACTCTGACTACATATGCTTATCTCCAGTGACAGCTTGGGATTTGTAATATTTCAATGCTTTCCGGTTCCCAGGAAGGACACGGCTTCCATGTAAAAGAGCTTAGATCAACCCAGTTGGTACACTGAGCACAGGCGAGGTGCCAAGCCCCAGGACAGTCTTCGAAAGGGGTTTCACTTAGCAAAGTGCATCTTGGCAGAATAAATAACATCCATAAATCACTGATGATTTCTCTCGGGCCTGGTTTACTTACAAAAACAGAATGTTTTTCTTCTTGACTTTCTAAGGATTGGTCAGCTTAGATAGAATTCTTGGGACTTGGTTCCTTCCTGCTAATTAATCTCTCCTGTTGGTCTCAGGAAACAAAACTCGGCTGAATATTCAAGCTGGCAAGGCTCCGTCTCCTCTGCCTGCCCCAGCCGCCGTGACTAAACGTGAGTGAGAAGACTCGCCTGCACGTCGGACGGGGGTATACTCAGAAGGAGGCAGCCGCTCTTTTTGGTATCTTCATTGGTCTTGAATACATTTGAGTCTCATATCCCCCCCCTCATCCAACTCACTCTCCAATAACTTGTGGAATTCAGTACAAAACAAAGCCTTTTATAAACTCTGTTCTATTTTTAGAGATTCATTTCAAACAAATCTTTAAAGATTTCAAAAGGACACATGGTACAAACAGCTAAATTCCAACAACATGTTGATTATTTAAATAGTCATGTCTTTGTGGAGCATTTAAGGGTCTGTGGAGCAGGAATATTCAGATTCATGACTCATTCTTAAAAGTCGGCTCCGATGCTTTGAGTTTCCATGTAATTATGCAACTCTGACGCATCCGGGCCGATTGCTGAAATCCGTTACATCCTCACGACCCCCGTCGGGCATCTAAAAAGATGTTTTTCTCAACTTTCAGAAGCCCTCATTTGAAGAGTCATCTCAAGAACGGTCCCCATCGTTTCTTCCCAAAACAGAATCCCAGGGCACGGACCACATAGAGTGGGCTTCAGCTCTTTCAAATGTGGATCAGCTCAAAAGTAAGTTAACTTAAACCCTCTTTCTGATCTCACATTCCAGCTTCTCCTGGGACATTCAAGGCACACTGGTGGAAATTCAGGCTCGAATCGAACCTGTAGCAATTTCACCATCTGAAATTTTACATTTGTATTATACCTCATAACAGACAGGCAAGGCATCAAACACCACAGTCAAACATTTATCAAAATTCAAGAACGGCCCAATTTATTACCAAAAAAAAAAAAGATGAAGCAGATGGAGGACTGAACGCAACATCACTAATCATCTGAAACATTCGAAGACACCACAGGAGGAAGGAGTATGTGGTGGAACTCAAACAGCTTTGACTTCTGAAGCTGACAAAACAAAGATCATCTGCTTATTTTACAGCCATTCCTCACGGCCCAAAGGAGGCCACGTGAAGCCAGATCCACTGACACCATATGGCTTACAGGCTCTGCCTTCTAAGTGCACATCATGCAAACAAAACACACTAAGAATTTTCGTTTATAAGTCTTGCCCACGGCGCTTCTGTAGCACAGGCAATTCAGTAGGCGGTGAGCGCCATTGTTTAAACATCGGTTTATATACCTGAAGGAGATGCAGTAAAAATGTAGATGAAAACACAAGGCAACCACAAAACTTAGTAGAGAAAGGCTAAGAACAGTCTCTCTTACGTTTACAAACGTTACCCATGAGCTAGGATTTATTACACAGTTAGAAGTCGGCTGGAACTCTTCTCTGACACTGTGGCTTCAGCTGCCTGACAGGTGTGTACAGGTTATGCGCCCTCAGACGCATGGGTGTAGCCCTACAGCCTGAGGGGGATGACAGGCCAGTACTTGGGCTGCTTTTTGTCGCATTTGCGGTCAAAGGTGAGCTGCATAGCGGTCTCCATGCCCTGGATCTTGGCAGCGTCCTCTCCATACAGCTTCTTCATCTCCACCCCGCGTCTCTCTCCCGGCCTCTCCAGGGGCGGCCCAGCCCCACACATGTGAACTCTGTGAAGGTCGTGGTCAGCCTGCAGGTAAGGGCCCTGTCGCTCGGCCTCCAGCTGCTGTAGTTTCCCTGTAGTTGGACATTACGGGGGGGGGGGGGGGGGGGGGGGCC
>JAODKF010000001.1:36935183-36946333 GCA_026779585.1 Mormyrus proboscirostris | reverse complement strand
CCTGTAGAATCAGGCTGGGGGTGGGGGGAGTGTTAGGGATTATGGATCTGAAGAGTCAGCACAAAAAGGGGAACGGAGCAGGACCTGTGTGATTACGGAGTCCACGGAGGCCCAAGACATCCGGTGCAGCTTAATCATGGAACACAAGATGACTACTTTGTGTATAAAGGGCTGGGGGGGGGTTATGCGTGGAAAAAGTTCCCAGTTTGAAGAAATGTGTCCCCTTGGGGCTGGACTTTACACACATTATTATTAATTTCCACACTGCACTCCAAGGAATGTTATGAATACTCAGTTGGGTGTACAAATTACTCGCTGAAGCGTACTTCTCATGTAGAACGGCATGACTGATGCAGCCGAAACTGCAGAGATAATGGGTTTTCACACCAAGCTGGAACCCGGATACCCTGGCATTTTCAGAGCGGCTCCTTTAAGACGCAATGTCATTTCGGTTTGGTTACTTTAAGTTCCCAAAACCGGTGACTAATCCTACGAGAAACATGTATGTTTCCGTCGTTGCTCATCAAGACAAACGGGCTGCAGGGATATTGAGCGATGGGCTGCTGTTCCCAGGCTCGCAAAAGCCGGCCTCTCGGACCAGCCCAATTAAGAGGGGAAAGTGGAATATCTCTCTCTCTCTCTCTCCCTCTCTCTCTCCCTCTCTCTCTCCCTCTCTCTCTCCCTCTCTCTCTCTCTCTCTCTCTCTCTCTCTCCAAAACTCTATTGCCAGGCAACCAGCACAAAAGCACATCACGGAAAACCATAAAGGCCAATGGCCTGCTTGGGCAGAGACAAAGGAGGAGACCCCGCTCTGTTCTGTCCCACGATCAGACAATTTATGAGCACCACTGTTCTGGTAACAGAATCCAATGCTGTGAAGAGAAGGAAAATATATGACAGGATATGACACACCTGTCTCTATATAAAGTGCTCAGTTGTATGTAAACTTTAAAAGACTTAACAAGCAGGCAGGATTTTGTCCCTGTCCTTGGTAGGAATGGGAGTCCATTTTCCTGGCCAAAGGTACAATGACACCTGCAAGCTTGGAGAGTGAGGCTGCCTCCACCAGACTGCTGCAACAACTGGACACATTCTCCTCTGTGTGGGGACAGGGTGCCAGTATTATCCGGACAGCGAGGAAGCCTTTTAAGGCTACTTAAGCACAGCCTCGATCTGTGCAGAACCAGAGAATAACAGTGGAAAACATACACAGCTGGATAATCAAAATCTCCTGTCCTAGCCAATAAAGCTTCAAGTTTTACAGCTTGGCATCCTGTTAAGAGCTGTGGACTATAACAGCAGATACTACGCCACTGGGGGAAGGCTTTTACCCAGTCGGGATGATAACGCAGCTAACTAGTGCCCCCTACAGGTCATACCGGCTACTGCAGGATCTTACAATGGACAGTTGCATTCAAGGTCAGTTGTCAGAATTGCGTAATTAACCATTATTGGAGATGAGCAGTTATGTGTTTTGTGAGATTGACCACAGGGCCCCTGAGGACAGCCTTTTTTGGACTGAATTACTTCTTACTGTGTGCACTCTGTGCCTGGCAAACGTGGCCAGTGTGCTAAGCAGCTAACCTTAATCCCAGCAAAATCATTCCCCTACCCAGATAATGGGCTCTCTAGCAGATACCACCTTTCTGCTGAGTGACATATGATGCAAAGGTTAAGCTACGCCTTCCGCTTCACACAGATACTCTCTGGGAAGCTTAAGAGAGACGTGTCATCGTGGGGGGAGTTGTTAAGCCACTGTGCCTGTGATCAGAAGGTTCCTAGTTTGAACCCCAGCATCGTCAAAATAGTCACATCTTGAATATTTTTTTTTGGTAATCTCTCCCCCATGCCAGGCAAGATTCCAAACTACCAGAATAGCATTGCTTTTAAAAATACCATCAAAATACAGTGATAATACATGTAAGGTATAATGCTATGAAATATTAGATACCATCCATGATTAAAAGCATCATTTCATTTATAAGCAGCTGGTACATATCATCCCCGAAAAAGTCTGCTATCAACTCACTGAGCTCCTCCCGGTGCTGCTCTGTCTGGGTGAAATACTGCCGCAGCTCCTCCGTGATCTCCATGTTGCTGACGTCGCACTCGATCTCGCTTTCTGACTCGCTATCGGAGCTGCTCTGTGGGGGACCAGGGTACCGAGCTGTTCGTGGCCTGGCACCTTCCCTCAGCGAGCCACCCATGTCCTCGTCAACGTGCCAGTCTGCGTAACGCTGTGGTACGGACGCGCCGTAAAACGCTTCCAGGGCCTTTCTGTAGGCTCGTCGGTGCCTCTGCAGCCAGACCATAGCCTGCTGGTAGTGCTGCCAATACCTGGAGTACACAGGATGTGAAAACCAGGAGGAGACTTCACTGTGGTCACCCTGAGGAAGGTGAGAGCCAGAGAAGACAGAACCAGAGAAATGACTGTTAGCAGATTACTGAACGCACGTGGGATCCAGTGTTTTTCCATTACGTGATGTGAATCTTCACAATAAAAATGCACATATAAAACATCGAAAATAAACGAATTATATTTCCGTTAACAGCACAGAAAAGATCACCATCACTCAATAAATAGCACAGAAAAGATCATCATCACGCAGTTAGTAGTATTTTAACAAACACGAAGGGTGGTAATTTGCCATGTGTTATTCGCTATAAGGTTTCTTGAATAGTATGGGGTAATCCGACTTAAGTACAAGATGCGGAGTCCGACATAACTTTAACCCACCCAGCTGACTAGTGAGCTCTATCTCCGGCCGGTGGGTAACCAGGTCAAATACTCCTAATAACTCAGCCGGTTAACCAGCCGTCACATGTAAAATAATAAAATATAAAAAGACCACAGCGACAAAGAGGTATAAATCACACGGGCATATCGATTTAGGATAGAAACACAAAAGCGGCCGCGTTTTACTTTATAATACATCTCAATCGCTCACCATTGACACTGCTACCTCAGACACCAACACAGGAAGTAGATACAGTCCGCTTCCTTTTACTATATAGTGTAGTTATACTGCCACCTGGCGGTATTCCATTGAATTTCCTCATCCTGAACATGGACCCGTGGAGGCGGGACATTCAGCATATCATGGGCAGGGCAGGGAACGGGATGCCAGTCCTTGTCAGGGGACATGCACGCTTCCTGGGATGGGCTCTAAGCTGATCGGGACTCCGCACTGGTACATAGTTATGGAAGACAAACGGATGCTATGTCATCTAGTTTGTGGAAGTTTTATTTTGGTATATTTATTCATGTGTGTTTCCAATACTGGCTTAACATAGGCCTATACAAACAAACAAAAAACTCTAATAATACACAAACACAACAAAAAAAGATTCAGCACTTTCTATCTCAAATCTGAATTTACACATGATAACCTCCCAAGTATACATTTCAAAGAGATAATTTACATTATTCTTAGAGTTAAGCGTTTATCATGTCAATATACTGTAAAGAGAGTTATTTCTTTCCTTTGAACACTGATCCCCCATTCACAGCCTGCCAGGGGCTGACCTGCTCACTTTGAATCAACAAAACTATAGACTTTTCTCCAGTAACAAAAGATATCCGTTAAACAAACTCTTGCGTAAGTCAAATTTTACTTAAGTCGGATTACTTCATACCATTCAAGAAACCTTATAGCAAATAACACATGGCAAAATATACTAGTAATACGCAGAGGCGTAGCTGCGGGACAGGCTAGGCTGGCAATCGCCCCGGGTCCCGAGCTGGGAGGGTATCCCCGAGGGCAGATCATTACGTAGTACATTGCAACAACAAATATGCATTGTGTTTTCTGTTTTTCATAAACCTGAAAATAAAATAAATTATTTTTATTGATGTCATTAATTTAGACTTCACACTAAAATAATGGTGGTAAATTATACCATGTCACCCTGCGGCGGGGTTGGTTCCTTCCTGTGGTAATTGTTCCCGGGATAGGATCCGCCCCCCCGTGACCCTAGTTGTGATTAAGCATTACGGTGATGGATGGATAGATGGATGGATGGATTATACCATGTGGGGGGAGGGTAAGATTAAGGTCCCCATGGATATAATTTGCCAAGGCCCTACAGAGTCTCAGATGTTTTTATGTGTAAATCTGGTTTTACATCAGTCAGGAGTTGTTTGTGTCTCTAGGTTACTGGACAAAAAGGTGTTTGAAAGGTGGGAATTTGGTAAGTGAGTGAATATGAAACGTGCCATTTCCAAGTTGTTACAGAATACTGACATATTTAGTAAAAATATAAATTTAGTACTAGGTGTGGGTGCGTGGTGTCTGTTCAAGAAGCTGGCTTCCATTTTAACTTTTAACTTGTTCTGTTGTCAAGGCTCTGTCCAGTCCGGCAGACCTGATAGACAGTTGTATCTGACAGCATGCTGTGAAATGCTGTAAGCTGCATTGGATGCTGGAGGCAGGCAGACAGTTGTTACCGAGCATTTTATATTCAGCCTAATATATCTTTGAGTTCTTGAAATAAATCCCACGTTGCTCAATATAAGGATTCACATTAACGTGAAGAACAAGTTGAAAACTACGGTTATGGGATATCGAGAAGCATTTTTTCAGAGTTTCTTTGCTCAAGAAAAACAAATTAGAAAAAAACAAATCAAGTTAACAGTAAGCAAAAGAAAACTTCCTGCAAAACTATAAAGTAAATAATATTGTATAAAACCATTCACAACTGTTCTATATGCTAAATTTAGGCCTACCCAAACAATGCAATTGTGCAATTCAGATTAGAGCATCTCTAAAGGATAATAAAGCAGGACCACCTCTGGGGTTTATCCCAGCAGTGCATCGGAAACCGACTGGAACAGCTACTATTTGATGTGCTGTTTGGAGAACAACGGGATGCAAAGTCAGTTCCTTTAAAGAACATTTTAATCTTTGCATCCCCCTTTACTCCTAGAGAACAACAATAAACCTTAGAGGCACTGTCAACATTTCTCAAATATGTAATCGGAATGCGTGTTATCTTTCACTGTTGGTTGTGTGTTATTTTCGTTATTTTGAAAAAAGGAAATCCTTAAAAGAGAATTATCCTCAAATGTGTTAAAAAGGTTAAGCTCATATTCCCTTAGAAAATATTGCAAGGAAGGGAATCTCTTTGAAATGCTTATTTCCTAAGCAGGCTGCACCACATCATTTTCAGCAATTTTTGTGTGATTAATTTTAAAACGCAGTTAAATTTACTAGACACAGCATGTTTCCATTTCAGATACTGCGATAAACATGCCAGTTAGCGTTCTTAACTTTGTATGTCTAATTTGCATGAACATACATTAAAACTTTCACAGTCGACTATTTCATAAGTCATTTGTCATTCCATTTTTGTATGAAATTAATTAGTTTCAATGGAAATGAAAATACTGGAAAGAGTCAGTGTGACTCTTCTGATTCAAGGATTTAGACCCCGTCTCACAGTCATATTACAGCAAAACTACTGCATATCTGTAAAGTCCTGTTAACACTTGGTTTTAAAATGTGTCTTGGGCAACTGGATCACAAGTGTTCAGCACTGAATACAAATGGAAATGACTATGAAGACGCATTGTGATCTGATCACTCGAACCACTTGCCAAGATGGTCTGGGAATCATTTGACCATATATGTTTTGTAGCGTAAATGCTAATGTGTCCTGATGCATCCCTGACGTCACAATGACTGTGCCCAGGGCCATTCAACCTTCAAGGGACACTGACATGGGCAGTAACAACATGAACGTATGTGGTCAGCTGGACACAGATACCCACAGGTGTAAATGCTGATGTGTCTCGGCTGTCCACTTCTGATTTGATCATCCAAAATGCATTTTAAAATCAAGTATAAACAGGGCCTATGTGGCCTGTGATGGGCTAGTATCCCATCCCTACCTTGTGCCCTGTGTTTCCGGGTAGGCTCCAGGCCAGGAAAAATCTGGACCAGTATTCTCTGGTAGCTTTCTGGTATATGCCAGGATAGCAAATGTGGCTGAGCACTCCCTGGACTTTTTAGTATATTTTTACATTGGAAATTAATTGACTACTTTGTTTCAAAGTCTTTTCAAAGTTTCCTATAACCAAAATAGGTCCTTGATCACTAGAGGGCAGGGATGAGCCTGAAGCGTTTTGATAAGCTTTGCTGGGAATGTTGAAAAAAACAGTCAAGAGTTGGTGGCGGGGGGGGGGTATGGCCCCCCTTGGTAAAGGGTAAGGGCCCCCCTTGGTAAAGGGTACGGGCCTCACTTGGTAAAGGGTAAGGGCCCCTTGGTAAAGGGTATGGCCCCCCTTGGTAAAGGGTACGGGCCTCACTTGGTAAAGGGTAAGGGCCCCTTGGTAAAGGGTACGGGCTTCACTTGGTAAAGGGTGTGGGCCCCTTGCTATGATGGGCCTGGGGTGGACGCCCTCCATCCCACCTCATCCACTACTGGTCCCTATTTTGTAGCTATGGGCTGAACTGCCATTTTTAAAAATTTTTTTTATTAAATTGCTATTATTAAATGAGTAAAATAGTAAAGCATAACATTTATTTAAGTGTGGAGTGATTTTAAAAACCACAGAAGATAAAATATAACAAAAATATGAAATCACTCATTGACTGGAGAAAAAAATTCTGGATTTCTTTTTCATGTATAATCTTCACTTGAAATCCTTTGATGGCGACTGATGGCAAATGTGAATACTTCATGTTATTGGAATTTTTTGATATTTTGAATTCTGTAAAATAAGAGGTTGCAAAGACATATATATATATAAAATATAATTCATCTGCAAAGAAATGGTCTGAAAGGTCAAAACCTGAGTTGCTTATATGAGAACGCCACACTGCTTATGACTTAAGACAAGAAACAACTGGGGGATTTTTTACTTGGAAGTCTCAGGAAATTTCTCTGTATTAGCATGAATAGATGGATGGATGGATGGATGGATGGAAAAAACAGAGGAGGTGTTCACACAATGTGGAAATTCATAGGTAAATAAGTACAATGCTGTTCAGAGATTCTCAATAAAAACCCATTAAAATGGTTTTCATGATGCCCTTTAAAGTTTTGATTTTTTCAGAAGTAACTGACAGACATGCTAACCATAAGATGACAATAATGGGGGAAAATGACACCTTTGGAGATTCCGTCATGCATTCTGGTGCAATGACTGTTGTGAAGACTAACCATTAAACAGGCCTATATGCAGATGAAGTAATACTTCTTACACAATATCCAAATATCTTTCTTGGTGATATTAATTTAGACTGATAATGAGACCCTAAGCCAAGATCCTGCCTTTGGGAAGCTGTAAATGAAGTGAAATGGCCCAGGAAATTCACTTTAGGTTGTTAAAATTAGGATTAAAATATTTAAGTATTCAGATATGTGCAAATCTTTTCAAAATGTATTTTATGCCTTAGTTGAAATCCAGTGAATGTGATCCGGGTGGCTGAAATAACTTTCCATTATCTCTAACTGTCTGGATCATGAGCGCCCAGATTAAAATATTATTCAAAATCACACATATATGCTCTAGAAAGGTACATCTCCCAGTGGTGTGGGACTGAGCAGAGAATCTGTAAACACTACCCAAAGTCCTTTAATTAGCATATTTTGTTAACAACACTTAATGTGAAATATGAAAAACACCATATTTCCCCTCTGACTCTTTTTAGAGGTGCACAGTGCCTAAATTAATTTATCATTAGAATTGCTTCTTCTAATTCCAGTGAATGTTATTCTTGCCTGTTGGCCTCCAGTTTAATATGCAAAGTTTCTTCTTCTCTATGCTTTTTCTAGTATCACAGTCAGTGTAGTATATTATAGTATAGTGTAGTATGAGTGTGTCAAACTCTGCAATGATAAAAGGGCTTCTAAAGCCAGTGATTCATACTGTTTCCAGTGCTACTGATTTTGAGCTGAACTGAATTGTCAACATAACTGTAAGAAAAACAACTGGTAACAATGCTTTTTCTACTCTTCATTTTTGTCCGTCTAAAAAGCTTGGTGGTGAAAACTGTAATTAAGGAGTATGTGTTGTTTTTACAGAACCAAACCCATTTTGTTAGGTGGCCTTAGATGTCTCTGAAACTCCGAACGGGGTGAAATTGAAGTTGGTTTCCCAAAAGGTGTTTAAGTAATTTCATAATTATTACTTTGCGTCTTTTAGGCAAACATTAAAGAGAGCTTCCTGGTGTCTTTCTGACCTTACATTGAGACTGAGTGGTGAGGGTACCCAAGCACCCCCCTGCTTCCCCATCGAGACGCCCCTATCCGTAAACGCCTTCCACTCACAGAGTGTTTGATGACCAGTTAGCCGTAAACTAAAAGTCAGTATTTTGTCTTATATGTTAGAAGGAAAGTCTGCAGTTGATCTGGACTTATCCAGTAAGGAACACATGTGCACCAAACAGAACCAAACCAACATGACATAGATGACATCTCCGTTTGCGTCCTTACGCGCATCTGTTATGTTAATTAAGCAGCTGTCAAATACTTGGCTTTGAGGGACCACAGCATGACTCGATGAATAAGCCAATGGTGCTACAGGCAATCAATCCATCAATCACATTCAGTCTAATACAGGACAGTTCACAAACAAGCTGCCACAGGGAGACACATGTGTGTTTTCTTTAGAGAGGATTTGTGCTGCACCAGGACATTGTGCTAAATTAAATTAGTCTGCTATAGTGAACTCTCTCCTTTATTTATGTTGTACCATAATATAATACAGAGTCCATCAGGCCATGGACTGTGGAACACATCTGATAAAGGGGGTATTTTTGCTTTTGAATAATACAGATATAACCTTTTTTAAAAATATATATTATTCATATATTAATGGTTTCATTGGTTTGCATTAAATAACTTGTAGGTATTTTTTTGTAATTGCTTCATCATTGCATTCTTAATGATGCTCCAAAAGTTATCTAAGTGTCCCTGCCAGCCAGTTCCGTGGTCCGTGCGGCTTTGATGCAGAGATGGGGACTCGAGTCTGAGACTCGGACTCAAGTCGCACTTGAGTCGCACAAACAAAGACTTGACTTGGGTGTTGTGACTCGTGTTCATAAGTCTGCTGTGCACTCAGTGTTCACTAACGGGAACCACCTTCCACCATTTCATTACCTACTCAACCACCGTATCCCTGAGAAGATCCCATAGCTCTCGTACAAACGTGTTAATGGAAAAGCGGAAGCAGACTGAATATTTCCCTCCCTTGATATTACACGTAAAGTAACGCATTCGTGCAGTCACAGATTTCAAATCAACGCAGACCATGGCGATGGAAAGTTCACCTGGAGCTCTGCCATTTGTTATTGCAATTGGTTATAAAGCCTTCATACAGACAGCTAACAAGCGAACGGCCACTTGCAAAGTGTGTGGCGTCAGGCTACGTCCAACTTCATCAGGCACCTCAAAACGCACAAGGATAGGTCAGTCACTTGGTTAGTTGAAAGGGAAACTTAGCGCATATGGACAGATAACGTTACTGCTAGCAAACTAATCAAACCACAGTTGTAGGCTATATAGACTACATGCAGATTACAGCTTTATTGTTCCCCACCCGCTTTATTTGATTAACATCTCACTTCATTCAAGCCTAGGCTACCAGCAAGTAGCAGGCCAATAGAAGCCCTATACTCTGCTTGGAGTTACCAGATGGCAGCAGAGTATATATGGATGTGGTCTATTGATGTAGCCTAACGTTATTTCTGATGATGAAAGCCCTTTATTGCTGATGCATAATTAACGTTAGGCTACATCAATAGACTACATCCATATATACTCTGCTTCCATCTGGTAACTGGTAGCAGAGTCTATGCATTCTATGCATTAATCGCTGTTTTGGAAGAGGCTGCTCCTATGATATCAGTGCACCTGGTAAAACTCCGTTCAGCTGCCCAAGTGTTTATTCAGGAAAAAATATTAAAACGTAACGTCAGTGGAGAAGAATTTCTTTCACAACGTCTATCACAAAAATACTGTAGGTCTATTTCAAAGGCATAGCTGCTTGCATTAGTTAATAAATATAATAAATAAGTTGGTTGCAATTAATTTATCACATCGATATCACATATAAGATATCACATCGATCGTCATGCATACTATAGGTGAAGTTCTACAAACAATGCTACTGTTTTCTGTATTTTCCTAACAATCATCTTATAATCAGCAACTTAAATCATTTCATTTATCTTTAAAAGCAATACACAAATGCTGAAAAGACATCCAATGTTTTTGCATAATGGTTTAACTAAAAAAATTCATAGAAAGATGTTAAAACGACAGAGAAACTGTCTAACTACAAAGTCATGATTCAAATCAACGTGCGACAGTGGGAACGTCTCCCTTCTGCGCACTGATTTGGATGTCACCCAGTATACTAGTTGCCAAAATTGTGGAAACATTTCCATTTTTTTCCAGTTACTCCAGTTACTTATTGTTCAATGTAAGATGTTCTTTGATTATAAACATTATCTCCTGGAGCCGACACCTTATCATGCTGGGGTGGCTTGCGTATTCCAATGATCCCAGGAGCTAAGTTGCCCAGGGCTTTATGCCCCTGGTAGGGTCACCCAAGGCAAGCAGGTCCTGGGTGAGGAACCAGACGAAGTGCGGCTCTTCTTCATAAGACCCCTAATGAAGAAAAAAATATTGGATCCACGGTTTCTCTTGCCCGGACACGGGTCACCGGGGCCCCCCTCTGGAGCCATGCCTGGGGGTGGGGCTTGATGGCGAGTGCCTGGTGGCCAGGCCTGCACCCATGGGGCCTGTTTGGCACAGCCCGAACAAGGCACGTGGGTCCCCCCTCCAATGGGCTCACCACCTGTAGGAGGGGCCATAGGGGTCTGGTGCGATGTGAGTTAGGCAGTGGCCAAAGGCAGAGGCCTTGGCGGTCCAATCCTCGGCTGCAGAAGCTAACTCTAGGGACATGGAATGTCACCTTTCTGATGGGGAAGGAGCCTGAGCTGGTGCGCGAGGTTGTGAAGTTCCGACTAGATATAGTCGGGCTCTGGAACCAGTCTCCTTGAGGGGGGTTGGACCCTCTTCCACTCTGGGGTTGCTCACGGGGCGAGGCGCTGAGCGAGGGTGGGCATACTTACATTGCACTGTACATTGGGGTTCACCGTAGTGGACGAGAAGGTAGCCTCCCTTTGCCTTTGGGTGGG
>JAODKF010000001.1:36903243-36919506 GCA_026779585.1 Mormyrus proboscirostris | reverse complement strand
CTTTTCATTACAAAGATATTGCAAAAAAACAACCTCACCGGGTCATTTTTGACCCACTTGTGCATCTTAGGGTTAAACACCACATGGTATTTATGCAGAGGTACATGGTCAGAGGCCCCCCCTGCTATTTTCTTTGATGGTGCCGTTGCCGACTGGGGGAGGATGGCTCCGTTTTAGCAGAGGACCCCAGGCTTCAGTCCGGCTGAGCCAGAGCATTAAAGCACCCCAGTATATATGAAACCGAAGGTATCCCATGTTCTGTATTTCTGCCTTTGTTTGACGATTCCATAGAATAAGGGGTGGGGGGACGGGCGGAGACCAAGGGGGCGGCACACCTTTCCATAGTCACTCTCTCCACCCCAGAGCACGGCAGCAATCAGTCCCCATACTGGATCGATACAGTGAGCTGTCCCAGTGGAATGGTTGGGGTCCTGAGAAACCTCAGCATGCACTGGCATCTCTGCCCCACTCTGACCAGGTCTCACCCTCATTAACTGCTAAACACCCTTCCTGTTAATCAAGCTCAAAATGCAATGTTGCTGTTCACTTCCTCACGCTCTGTATTTGCTTTGGAGGAGAGAAGACATTCATTCTCATGAACTCACTACCGTAACATCATTTTTTTCTCCTTTTTAAAATTTATTAATGAATTCATTGCCTAAACTGTCGATTTTACCTCTGGGGGAGTTAATCAGTTTTATTATATGACAACTTATTTCTGTGATAAACGAAATGACTTCATAAAATCCCAGGGAAGAATTATGAAAATTACAAAATTGACACAACTAATAAAACAAATTAATGGGTTATGGTGGGTTACATTCAATAAAGCTGAAAAATTTTAAAGCATTTCATCTATTTTCATGTTATTTGATTTTAAAACTGTTACTGTAATGAGATTTTGGATAACTATTTAGAGAAAATAGCTAAAAAAAAACTCAATTGATTAAATCAAACCAACAAATTGTAATATACCTAAAAGTTTCAGGTGATGTCATTTGCTCAGCACATAAAAAAACTATTTCAATGTAACATTTTTAACATGTTCCCAGTAATGTGACTGACAGGGGGAGTGTCCTTGCCCTGTTTACATTACGCCATTAAAATAAAGCATGTGCTTTTTGTCTGTTGGATACAAAGGCAGAGCCATCCATCACTGCCTGTTCCAGCAGAAGACAGCTTGATCTCTCAGCCTTCTCCACACTAATCTAAGAATATGTCACTTCCTTTTTTAAACTCCCACATTTGGTGACAAGCTGACCTTTATTAAGATCCAGGCATCATTTTAATGACTTAGTTGTTTGTGTAACCCACAATGCAACACTGCACATGCCTTTGTACTGTGTGAGCTAAGGGTAATTGCACATCCACAGTGCAAGGAGTGAATAGTAATTGTACCATTAATATGACTTGACAAAGCTCATCTCGTTGTGATTGAGTTTGCTTTTCTAGAAACTGTCATGTTAGCTCAGATCTGCACCAGGAAGAAGCTTCTGTGGGACTCATAAGTAAGAACAGCTCAAAATGTTGGGCTGATTCGATACCAGGGAGCTTTGAAAAGTGATGCTCAATCTACCTGTCATGACCTCATATTAATTGGTGATTATTATTTTATGCACTATTTCAGTCAATGATTCAATGACATGCCGGTTTTCCTTAAATATATCTGGATGATGCAAATCTGTCACTGTGTTGCCCTTTGAATTGGATTATAAAAAGATGTTTAGAATTGTTTGTCTCTGTCAGGGCGGCAGGGAGCCTCAGTGCACAGCTCTGCTGCCTCACACATACAGATCCCAATTCCCAGCTCTTGGTGTGGAGGTAGATTCTACCTTTTCTGCCAATCTTTTCTCTTACAGCCCGAAAACAAGTGCTTAGATGAATTGGTAACATTAAATGAGTCTTAGTGCGTGTGCAAGCGCGTGTCCTGTGATTGACCGACATCCCGCCCAAGGTGTCCCTTTTGTTGTGTGCTGTCCTGCATGAGACAGGCTCCAGGCTCACTGTGACATTGCACTGTGGCACTGTCCTTCCTGTGGAAGATGAACTGATAATGAGGCTCAAGGCTCCTATTATTAAAAAACAGGACATGATTATTGTATGCAGACTGAAATCTTATCTCGGTGCCCTACCTCCACTTGTGCATGAACAATCCAGTAACAGATTTAGTTTTAGTGTTTCTATGCTTCTTTTCAGTCACCAGATGTTTACTCTGTTTACCAACATAGCCACAGAAAAATAGTTAAAAGTTCCTTTGCCTTTTAGTAATAAATGTGTTTTGCTCTCCTTAACAATCCACTGAACGAGGCTCTAATAATCAACAGAATACTATCTATCCATCAAATGGAATCTGACTGCTGATTGGAGCATTCTGCAACATTTCTACCAATTATATCTGCCCTGTAAAAGCACATTTTAGTTTAGCTTAAAAGCTTGAGGAGTTTTTTTCACAAAAATAAATTTGTTGCTTTAAACCAAATGAGCCTTAGAAGCATTTTAAAGGTGTTTAGTTTGCTCAAGAAGACATGTGATATGCAATATATTTCCATTTCCAAGACTCTGTCTTGATTTTCAGTACACCCTGTACCTCTCAGTCAGCAGGAATTTTACTTTACTCTACTGCTGTTCACTTCACAACCACTGTGAGATCTAGATGGCAGCATATTTTCACATACATTTTCTTTTATAGTTTTATGTGTGTGACATAAGCCTGCAGCATTTATCTCTCAGAATCAATAAATAAAGCATGGCTCCGGTTCTAATATGTTTAAGATGCATAAAACAACATTCTCTGGACTGCTGCCTACTAACTCCAGAAGGTCAGTACCATATGCAACACATTTATTGTATTTGAAAGATAAAACAAATGAACAGAAGAGCGAAAATATGTTTTTTTCTGAACAATTGAAACACAATCATGTTCTATCAATAGTAAATGAAAATGGGCGACTCAAAATATAGGCCTACAGCACATCCTGTTTTTCTCTTTAGCGTGATTTACATATAAGTAGCCCTATTTTTATTTGGACCATCGCAGTGGTGTCCATTGGACAAAATCTATCATTTCAGTTCTTAATTGGACAGCTCCATGACATGTTTTGTTAAAAAAGATATGTGATTTTAGTATTTAGACAGATCCAGGTGAGTTTCCAGCTGTTTATAGCTTTTTGTTTTTGAAAAAAGATTAGTACATGTACAGTATTGGGGCTGAAATACTGTGGACCATAGCCCCAATGTGCAATGCAGTGGTAATTAAGTATAACAAACTAAAACTGTAACTAATAGATTTTAATGCTTTTACAAAGTCAGTCATGTACATTTTCCTGGTTGGCAATCCTTGAACTTCAGTCCTCTTTGCAGGACCATTTGCATCTGCCATTTCCACTAGCCTGACTCAGTCAGTCTCTCCAGCTCTCCTAAGCTTTGCTTTAGGGCTGGAGCGCTCAGTATTTTCACTGATGTGGATAGGAATTCTGTTTCCAGGGCAACCGAAGTATAAGATACATTTCCATCGGCATCTCTTCTCTATACCTTTTATTTCCCCTATTTAACGGTACAATAAGGAGAGCAAACGCGTTTTACATGCAGGAACAAAATGTGATTTCGAATCCTGTCATCGTCATAGACGTCTTTCGGTTTTTCGTCTTTTTGCCTGAACGTATTGCGCACCTTAAGCGATCTAATAAATCGCGCACATTTGAAAGGACGTCAGAATTTTGTATAAGTAGTTGAGGAACCGTTCTCGGGACTTTGTTGATAATGGCGCACGAATAACGTTAAAAATGCATGCAAATAATGGTAATTAAGACGTCTCTCCACACTACAAATTTTACGCAAAAGATTTGAACACATAAAAGCATTATTGCCAATAAGTACAGCTGTGTTTTTCGGCATTTTACCATTAAGTATTTTGTAGCGTACGTATTTTGATAAATAAAGGAAGTTTCTGTATGTGTCATTGTTGCAATGCGTTGGTTTTTCGCTGATGCGCTGGGTTCCACTAAAAATACATATCAAATGGCAAAACTACTGTCAAACTGTTCTGGGGATGACGATACACAGCACGAATAGGTCTAGTGACGGGATAATATGTGGTAATAGAGGTGGACATAGTTACTTGACAAGAGACATCGAATTCCAAGTCCTGGAAATAGATGCGCGATGCAGTCCTCCAGGCAGCTGTATTTATTTTAAGAGACAAACCTAGCAAAATCGATTCAGAAGGTAAATCTCACTCAAAAAGACTTTTCACCTACATCAGTTTTTTATCGTACAAAGACTTTAATATGTATTAATTGGTAAATGAATCACATCAAATCCGTTTTACATGTATTTTTTACGGGAAGTCGCTGGTTCTTTTGCCTTGCATTTATGTTAAAAGCACGTTTGCATGGATCCTGACAGTGCATGAATGAGTGGCTTGGCTTCTTAAGCACAGACCCTTGCCTGTTTAGACAGGCAGACGGAGTAGCCGCTGACGACCGGTAGCCTTCGCGCGCTTGCGCGCAGTTTCACCAGGAGCTGTCCGGTGCTGTAATGAGTCTGGGGAGGCTGTCATTCCGACACTAGACGCTCTGTAGAACATACCAACACTATTGATATATATGTATATATATTTATTGTCTTTGTAAGTATTCCTTATTAATGGAAGACAACTCTTTGGTTATCTTTTATTGTACCTCCAGGATATTTCTAAGATGAACTAAAATACATAGCTTTTATGCCTACTGACCCAATATCAGAGCATATTAGTAACACCTACCTATTCTGCGTTACTGTACTCTGGAATCATTGTTTCACCAAACTAAATAATGATTCCAAAGGACTGGGTAGCTCTTGCATGCTTTTTGCTGCGGGTGAAAACATCTGCTGTGGTCAAAAATAAAGATATGCTGCCGTTTGGACCTTGCGCTTGACTTTGCTCATGGAAGAAGAAAGAGTGGTGTGAAAATAATCACAAGAACCAAGAGGAATGACTTGCCCTTCTGTCAAACTCCTCACAGCCTTATTTGTATGCTTACTAGAGATCAACAACTTCAGGTATGTGGAACTTAAGCTTTGCTCTTGATTTTTACTTCACTTCCTAAGGTCTTACATTTAAATCCACCGAAATGCGATCATTTGCGATATGCATATCACCTTTCTGTTTAGCGTACTTCATACCACCACAACACAAATTAAGGTACGATGCACATGGCAACATATTTGAAAAGTTACCGGTAAATGAGTACCCAGTGTCGACGCTAAACGTATTTACTATTTTGATATTGTTTTTTTTCCATTACTGTCTTTAATATGCCTTTAAATGAACATACCTGTAGATTTCGTGATAGTGTCCAAATGCTTGTTAAGCCCTTTCAGACAGAGAAAAACGAGGAAGGAAATTATGGATATGGATATAATATGGAATTAAAAGTCGTAGATATGAAAGTAGCTGCTATATAATAAGGTGGAAATCGAAAGCCCGGGTTCTCAGTTAAACTTGAATACAAAATTGAGATTGTTTAATCCACCAAAAAGAAGCAAAAAAACACTATATAAAATGCAATCTCAGAAAAATACTTGACTTAAACAAGAACGAACGACTTGATATACGAGATATTTTGTAAAATTATCTAATTTATATATTTAGGTGGGTTATTTTAAAAGTCGTAATAACCGATAATAAATAGTAATCATTTGAACTGGTGTCTTGTAAGACGCCCAGTTAGTAAGATAACTGTCGGCGACTATCTGTAAAGACCACTACTGTCTGAAAAAGGGATTTATTTGCAACTTTATGTTTATATATATGGTTAATACTGTTAATACTGTCAAGCCTGTTGCTAGAGAAAAAAAGAAAGAATAAAAACAACCTGTCCTTATAATTGAGAATAAAAACAACCTGTTCTTTTAATTGAGAATAAAAACAACCTGTCCTTATAATTGAGACAAACCTATGATCCTTCCATTTTTCCAGTCGCTTATTCAGTACATCATAGCCATAAATTGTGCTTATTATTCTGTTATTCTATGGTATTTTCGGCTCGCAGTTCTATAAATGTATAAGAATAAACCGCTCAGATATATTAATTCATATCCATATAATACTCATGGATCCCCTCGAGCAGACTGATAAAGTTTATATATGTGCAGGTTTTTCGGGTATAATTCTTCTCCACACCGTCTCCTTCCTAGGATGGTAGATGCCAAAGAGGCTGACTCCAGAGCGTCAGGGAGAGGAGCTTTCTCATTTACGATGTCTCCCTCTGATTTCCTGGACAAACTAATGGGAAAAACATCAGGATATGATGCTCGAATTAGACCAAACTTCAAAGGTATGTTCAGCATCATTTGCAGTAAATAATTAACATACAGTTATTACTGCTTTTATACAATTTTATTATAATAAAGGTATGCATTTGAACGAAGTTTGCTTGTAGATATTGAAACGATGTCTAGAAACTTGTTTTCCATCATAATACTCAAAGTATATTTATTTAGAATACAAATAAGAGCGATTTGGCATCCCATATGTATACCATATGTTCATATTTTCTCGTGGGAAAAGTAACTACTAATAATTAATTACATGTTGTGCATAATGTTTTTATTAAATTTATGTAGTGTTACATAGAACTATAATATTAGGTACATATAATCTAGCAGGAACTGCTGATATGTACCCTGAAGATTTGTACCCCCACTCTGCTCACGCATTTCATGTCCCTCCTAAAGATCCACTTGTATCTCTAGTACAATCTGCTTCCAGTGTAGTTGCCAGTTCCATTTATCAAACATTGCTTATTGTGCTGTATATATTCATTTTTTTCTGCAAAGCTATCTAATGCAGCCCTGGATAGTCACCTTTCCCATGGGTATCACTGTCTGAGATCTGCGGGTACAACATTTGGGTCAAACATCCGATGTCTTAACTGCACAACCCGCTGACCCGATTCAGTGGACTGACCTACATTTATCTGCACATTTTACTCCATGTAACCCCCCCATCTTCGCTAATATCAAACAAGGCCATTTGGTGATGAATCATGGCTAGCCTTAATACACACACTGTCCATCCATTGATCCACCCATCCATCAGTACATCCATCTGTCTATCCATCTGTCACCCGTGAGCAAGAGGCATAGATTTGGATATGAAAGTAAGTAGAACTGTAGTCAAGATTACTTTTGTGAAGTCCAACGCAAGTCCAAGACCGGGACTCGTCAAAACTGAGTCAAGACCAAGTCCAAAAATGTTTGAGTCCAATTCAAGATCAAATGCAAATGAGAGAGACAGTCAAGACTGAGACAGGACAAAAGAATCCTCTTTGAGATTACTTACTCACCTGTTTACAATTTTTGTGTGATGCCAGAGACCGCATGCCGTATAGTTTAAGATGATCATTTTTGCAGTATTATTTGTTATGATCAAAAAGCAAGTGCATTGTAACAACACTGTATGATGGGAATGTACATACTACATAGATGGGTTTTGGCAGGCGTACAATTGCTTCCCAGCCGGCCACTGTCGATGCCCATTCTAGATGGACTTTGAGTTAATTAAACCAATGCCCATTTTCTGAACACGCTTGCTTAATAAATGTTTCGAAGAAGGAGCTACTTCAGGAAAAAAAAAAAAAAACATTTTTGAAAGGCAGCTGGACTCAGTTGAGACTAACTAGAATGTCTGGTGAGACCAATGGCTACGACTGAAACAAGTCTGAGTGCAAATACCAATGAGTTCAAGGGAACAGGAAAACTACTACAGTACTAGTGTACTACAGCCCTGGATGTTAGCGGCATGTTCCTACCAATATGGTGGGAGTCCTGTATTTTGGGTGTTTTGGTTGGCGGGACTTCAGGTCGGATTTGGTCCCTTCCAGTGTTAATACCAAACCTACTCCCTTGTCAGAGAGGCAAGAGGAGGTGGCAAATATTAGACTACCCAGCACAGTTTATAAGACTCCCCATCACAGTTTATAAGACTCCCCAGCACAGTTTATTAGACTCCCCAGCACAGTTTATTAGACTCCCCAGCACAGTTTATTAGACTCCCCAGCACAGTTTATGGTCACAGAGCTGCTAGCTGTGAAGGATCTGCAGAGAGAGGCCACTTAAGGAGAGAAGATGAAAGAGGCTTTACAATCCTGTTTAATATGCAGGATAAATTTGGCGCTTCCTTCCGTTCTCCAGATGGCTGACTTTATACTTTAATTATCATACCGCTTTGCAATAAAATGCTAGCGTATTAGCCTGTTGTGTCTCTTAACAAAATAACACGATTATCTTAAGTTTAAGATTAAATTTGTCATTAAAAAGGATGGGCACAGAAAGGTTAGTCTTGAGCTGGAAGTCGAAAGAGACAAATTTTGGTCGAGCACATGTAGGTTTAAACATCGTGGTCCCAAATTCAGACCACATCACACTTTAATCATCATGCCATCTTCTGCTCGCCGTGGTCTTTCACCGTGGCGGACAGTGCAGTATTCAGAGGGCTGAACCAGCCGCCTCCCCTGGAATGAAGCTGGACAGGGCATGCAGTTGCTGGACTGGAAGCTGTCGCTGTGACAGTCACCGCAGGCATATTACTTCATCTTAAACGTGGTGAACATGGCACAGGGCAGAGACACGCCGTTTTCTCATTTCTTACCATATTAACACTCGTGATTCTGTTTGCTGGTGTATTTTTCTTGGATATAAATGTAGACATAAGATTTAATTAGATGTAATGATGCAGCTATGGTAACCTGCTCCTTTTGAAATTATTAGTGATCAAATGTAATACAATGAATAACAGGTTAATTACATTATGCATATGTGTGCATGAACTATAAAAAAGTGCAACTGTATATCAAGCAATCCATGTGTTGCAATAACTCATTACGATTTAAAATTCTTCATCTGTTACTGAGGAAGAGTTAATTTCACAATTACATTTGCTTTAATTTTCCAATACGTTTGTTGCAGAGCAGAAGATACAGGAGATATCAAATCCAGACTCAGTTGCAAAGTAATAAAATTCAACATTTCAATGGGAAACTGACTCCTGTAAGACATGTGAAACATGCTTTTAGTCGATGCTGAAATTTAACATCTTCTAGAATCTTGTGCTGGTCTAGCTGGTTCAGAAAAAGCACTGGCATCTGATCCCTCGGCTGAAGGAGGTATCTTTAAAATCATTCACTTGAGTCATCATTGCAGGCTAAATAATTCATGTGGCTTTATTTGTAAGGTTTCCTACTTTCCACTGGTAATTTAATTACAGGAAATTCTGTGTGACAGGACTTAATTATTACCTTTTTAATTAGTTAATTGTAAGTTTATCGCAAAACTACAGTATGGTGTGTGCTGAATAATAATCACTGTTTGAAACCTGTAAATTACGTATAGAGGAGAAAGCAAACAGTGTATTGTGCAATTATAATAAAAATAGAGCATACCTCACCAGTTTCAACAGCAAATCTCCTTTGTCTTACCATTTTGCTCCATGGCTAGATACCTAAACACACAACTGAGCTGCACTGAAATACTTTTTTGTGGTATTCAGCATGTAACTACTTTTGTTTGTTTCTGAATGATTATGAGTAAGCTCACCTCTCGATGGCTAACTCTTGTTCAGTCTATGAAAAATTACAGATGGCAGTGAACGGCATACAGCACTGTTAGCACTCAGCCAGCGGACATCTAGCAGCTGTCACACAAACCTTTGCTGGTCCAGCTTTGCCTTCCTGAAGCTCATTCTCAGTACCTCCTCCAGGTCCCCCAGTAAATGTCACCTGCAATATCTTCATCAACAGCTTTGGCTCTGTAACCGAGACTACCATGGTAAGTGACAGCACGCCTCCATCTCGACCCTCTTAGGATGTCAGACAGAAAGGCGTGTGTGTATAATTTGTCAACCATGCTGCCTATTAACGTTCCCTGCATCATATTTATCAAGAGAGTAGGCACCATAAGGTGGCTCACATACAAGAGGGCCCTCTCAAACCAGTACCCCCCCAAGTGACGACTTTGACTCACACCGACTCTGCCCCACCTCTCCCCCCCACCCCCACAATATCAACAACTTACAGCATCACCACACCCTAGATTCATTCTACCGAAGACTGCTAACACAGTTCAAACCCTGCTGCCCATCCAAAGTACCCAAATGCCCACCCCAGCATGGCATCCTAGTGGCGCGACTGGTGCCCTCCCCCATGAAAATCTTGGACCCGGCCGTCAGATTCGTTCTGGCACTGACACTGTTTATCAACAGCTTTGCCTCGGCAACAGAAACAGCACTGGTGAATTGGTCTTGCTGCCAAGCCGGTTCTGCACAAATCTCAGAGCCAGAGCAGATCTAAGTCTCTCCTGCTCTGTGATAGAAATACATTTGTTTCATTCAAAAGGGCTGAGAATTCTGGCCAACTTTGTGCTTTAATTGTACATCCAATTAAGAAGGCTGATATTTCTAATATATAAATACTAATTCTGATGATGGCTATGGGATCAACTGACACTCCTCCATGACCAGTTCCAATAATGCAAGACTGAAAAAGCTCTCAGTCAAATGATCTGTGTTGTCTGTTTGTCGTAACAGTGTTGTGTGGAAATAGCAGAAGGTATGAAGATGCTGTTATAATAATTTGCATATGTTGTAAACAAATTGCTGAATATGAATGAAAAAATGTTGTGAGAATCACTTCACTGATGTAGTAAAAAAAAAAAACCTAGTTAATTATTCTCACATAGTTAATTATTTTGGATCATTATTTCACAAATGCTGTTCACTGAAAATATTTGTGAATCTTTTTTTCCAGTTGTTAAGAATAAATAATTGTTTACTAAATATTTTTTCCATTATTGTTAATTTTGGAAACCTGCCTTTTATTAGCTACCTGAGAGTCATCTGTAATCTACAGTACTGTGCAAAAGTCTTAGGCAGTCAAAGAAAAATGATCTTCATATTGGTATAAAACCATGATGTTATATCTGTCAGTGTGGGTCAACTTAGTCATTTCAAGCCCAATACCTTCAGTAGTTCATAAAGGTTTACAGAATTAGATATAATAACAAAAATAGTACTTGCTTGAGATAAAAGATGTGACAATTCATTAATGATAAACAAAGATGAGATCAGTATGTAACTAACACTTAATTAATACCCAAGTGGTACCGTAGGAACAAATAATGAATAACTCACGTGAAATACTGATCTCATGTTTGTCCATTATTAATGAATTGTAATGCATCATGTATCCCAAGCAGTTAGTATTGTATATTTAGTATATTTCTCACTGTAGGCATAACTGCTAATTCGGTAAATTTTAGTGAACTACTGAAGGAACTACTAAGGAACTATTGAAGAAACAAGTAATGAAGTAAAATAATGATCTCATGTTTATCATTAATGAATCATCATGTCTTTCATCTTAAGTAACAACTATATTTGTTCATGATTAGTACTTCAGTTTTAGCTATTTGTGTCCCCTCAAGTAAAGTGTTGCTATTTTTATTGTTACTTTTAATTTGCATATGTTCTAATGTTAAATTGTGTTTTCTTTTTCGACAAATTAATACTTACTACTCAGATAAATAGCTTTAAACATTTTTTTGACTACCTATGACCTTCGCACAGTTCTGGAAACCTAAAAAAATATACAGCAGGTTCTCATTTCACCAGACCTTTGTGTGAGGGGGCTCACATCATGCTGACCTTTGCCACCTCCCCTAGGACTACAGGGTCAACATCTTCCTGCGGCAGCAGTGGAACGACCCGCGCCTGGCCTACAGCGAGTACCCAGACGATTCCCTAGACCTGGACCCCTCCATGCTGGACTCCATCTGGAAACCCGACCTGTTCTTTGCCAATGAGAAAGGAGCCAACTTCCATGATGTCACTACAGACAACAAGCTGCTGAGAATCTTCAAGGATGGAAATGTGCTGTACAGCATCCGGTGAGTCTTTATTGGTGTTGGTGCTGATCTGCTGTTGCAGGGAGGGATGCAGACCCAGGCTAACATTTTTGGCAGGATTCTGCCAATCTTTTGCATCATTACTGTGTGATGCATCCACTATATGACTGAGTGACAGATGATTTTGTATTTAGAGTGAGGTTAATACAGGCAGGATGTTGAGATCGAACAAGTTATGGAGTTAGCCAAGAATTTCACTGTCTTTGTAAATTATAAAAACTTGATGGATGAAAAATGAGTTGAAAACAGGAAGCAGGTCAGATTAAAGGCTGGCCGAGTGTTTCTGTTCTTGAGGCTTTATAGTACAGTAATATTCACAAGGGTTATGTTGCTAAGATCCCTGTGAATGTGAAAATTCACAAATAATTGTTGGGCACCCCTAACCTCAAACCATAACAGTCTGCTAGCCTGAAAAAATGTAAAAAGTCGATTTATTTCTAAACAAACAGTACTGTACTGTACACTTTGGATGGGCCTTGTAATTTCTTATCCAGACTATGTCATATGCAGTAAAATCCCATAGTGGACTATAACAGAATATCGTCCATAACAGAATATCGTCTATAACGGACGAGGTTTGCTGGTCCGGCCATGTGCCTTTATGAACATGCAGAAAAAGCATGGGATATAACGGACTGAAATATAACAACATTTTGCTTATAATGGACAAACAATTTGGTCACTATAACGGACATGCAGGCTCCTGCTACAAGGCGCGTGGCGTGCCGATGATATCCATCGCAGATACATAGTTGGGATTATTAATAGTCACGCACCTGGTCAGGTAAAGTTGGATTACTGCATGTACAATATAATAATCTATACCACAAGTGTGTCTGCTGGGGTGTGGCATGAGTAAATGGTGTCCTGTACTTGTGTTCTGGGCATACAGCTCTGGATATAACAGACTGTTTTGCCAGGTCCCATAAAGTCCATTATAATGGGATTTTACTGTAATACACAAATCATCTAAGTTATATTATTATGTATAAAGTCACTAAGTGTATGAGTATAAAGGAGGTCTGTGTATTTTGTTAATTAAAATGCGAATTTGACACACAGCTTAATTACTATCCACGTTTGCCTGGCTTATATTTATTGATGGTCTGTATTTAAGGTTTGTTGAGTAATAATGACCAACTAAGTACATAAATATAACAGCACTTGTCCAGTCCTTTATACTGTAGATCTGCATATTTAAAAGGCGGGAAGCCCTATTGAAGATGCAATTATCTCTAGAACTAAAAAAGAAAACCCTTCACCTATACATCAAAGGCTTTTATCTGGAGTAGCCACCCTTGAATTGATTTTCACCTAATTTGCACTAATCCCTTCCACACCTGGACACTGATGAATGCCCTTTTTTGCCTGAAAATATCAATAACAATAAGATTTTGACATAAGGATTGTCTCGAAGACTCCCAGGAGTTGAAGTTATGGTAATACTGAGAATACAAGGTTCAGTGGCTAATGAATCAAAACAATAGACATGGGTATCTCTAACAGTAACAGGAGTCTCCGATGCTCATCTGATGATCATTTTGATCAGTGGGTCTCGCATGAGCAGCATCTGAGCACACAAACATCTCATATCAATGCACAATAGGAATACGTCCTGATGCATGCAAGCTTAAAGACTTTTTTTGGGTTAATATATTTTTCTTCCTTCAGCAGATGTTCTTACTCTAATTATGTAGAACTCATGGCTTGCCCAGTAAGAGACTTGGTCTGCTGAACTGTGTGAAAATACATAGCTTCCAGGAATGGAAATTAATACAATGAGCGAGCTTCTTATCACTGCGTTTGACAGTGTTGCCATGGGGAAAAGAACAACTGCATGTTTAGTATGTATTTCAGAGATTGGCCCTGATGGTGCATTCCCAATAGAGGCAGCAGATTGATTTGTGAAGATTAATGTTTGACATATAATAATTAAAATCAAGATCCACAATAATAAAACAGTACCTATCAGGCCATGGGCAATGCAGGGGCTTTGTGGATTGTTTTGTGCCATCCCCCCTCCCGGCTTTAAGATTCAGTTGTTCATATATGTGGAGTTATCATGTTTTTCCTCTAATATATCCTGCCTGTGAGTAGAGTTCCCAGGAACAACCCTAGACTTGTATTGAAAATCTAACCAGTTATGGAAAATTGATGGATGATGTCACGTTATGTTCTGCCCCGCGTCATACTGGTTGGATAACCTTCTAGAAGATGCATCCAGGATGTTGCCTTGGAGATCTTCTTTAGTGTGTGATGAGTAGATATGACAGCTGGTAGCTAAGGTAGTCATGGGGGGGGGGGGGGTGCCAGAGACAGTGGTAACTGACTAAGCATAGCTCAAAGCTGAACCGTAATCTACCAGGCTGATTACAGAGCATCTCCAAACAGCAGGCACTTAATTATACAGACAAAGTCAGTCTGTGTAGTTCTTCGGTTACGGAGACAAAACAGATCAGAGTCAAATGGAAATTATGTTCATAAATGAAAAATCACACATCTCCCTTCAAGGGAATCATGCAACTAATGCATTGTGAATTTTTGTTTAAAAAGTAACAAAAGATGAGTGTGCTACTATTTAGTTTAGTTTAGTTTAGGTTAGTTCACCACTCTTTGAAAACAAGCCAGAAACAATTAACTATGTTTCAGTAATCGTGCTGAACTCGCTGTATAAGAGCCTGGAGCATCTCCAGCTGCAGGGGTCTGGCCACAGGGCTAAAAGCCCCAGAAGAAAGCTGATTGGTCCCCAGAGTATCCCTTCTCCTATCACTCACTAATTCAAAACATGCCATTGGCTAGTGGTATGGTTGGCTCCTCTGTATGAATCATCGCCCCTCTTATGCTCCCTTAAATAAATATCCTGGAATCACCCCCTACTGACTGCTACTCACTCAGCCACCATGTCACCCTGATATGGAGAATATAGACTCAGTCCTGCCACAATGTATGATATCACATCGCAAATCTGTTCTTCTGCTGTTAACATATTAGTACCCAAGTCCAATACAAAGTGGAATCTCATTTGTATTTGAGAGATTTTCATCCATCATGAAAGCACTACGCAAACTACAAAGTGACGTGGCCTTAGCCAGAAATACTACTTACATGCAAACACAGCTATCCAAGTGAACAATAGTGATGTCCGACCTGTGATCGAGTCATTCTTTTGAACCAGTTCTTTTCACCATATATATATATAGTGAATTCTTCTTGTATAAAATCAGTGAGTTCAAGTGTGGTACTGGTACTATGATAGTAGGATGCCACCGATGCAGTAAGTCCATTTGTGAAATTTCCATGCCACTAAACATTCCATGTCCAACTGTTGGTGGTTTTATAAGAAAGTGGAATCAATTAAGAGAAGAACAGCAACTCAGCCATGAGGTGGTAGGTCACGCAAAATCACAGAGTGGGGACAATGCATGCTGAGGCGCACAGTGTGCAGAAGTCGCCAACTGTCTGCAAAGTCAATAGCTACAGACCTCTAAACTTTCATATTTGGTCAAGAACAGTGCATAGAGAACTTCATGGAATGGGTTTCCATGGCCAAGCAGCTGCATCCAAGCCTACCATTACACGGGGGGCAGCATGTGGTGCATTGGGCTAAGCCTGCGCCAATAATCAGAAGGTCACAGGTTCAAACCCAGCTTCAGCACATCTGCAGGTCCATAAGCAAGGCCCTTAACCCCCAGCTCCCTGGGTGACACTATGGGTGGCTGCCCTTCACCAACAACTTACTCTAGAGCAAGTTGACAATTTCCCCACAGGGATTATTAAAGAATTAATTATATTATTATTACCAAGTGTAATGCAAAGCATCAGATGCAGTGATGTAAATAAGCCACTGAACTCTAGAACAGAAGAGATGTGTTCTCTGGAGTGACAAATCACATTTCTCAGTCTGGCAATCCGATGGAAGAGTCTGGCTTTGGCAGTTGCCAGGAGAACGGCACTTGCCCGACTGCATTATGGCAAGTGTAAAGTTTGGTGGAGGGGGGATTATGGTGTGGGGTTGTTTTTCAGGGGAACAGTTTGGGGATGGCCCCTTCCTGTTCCAGTATGATTGAGCACCAGTGCACAAAGCAAGGTCCATAAGGACATGGATGAGCGGGTCTGCTGTGGAGGAACTTGACTGGCCTGCACAGAGCCCTGACCTCAGAATAGAACACCTTTTGACATGAATTGGAGCGGAGACTGTGAGCCAGGCCTTCTCATCCATCATCAGTGCCTGAACTCACATCTGCTGTCCTGGAAGAATGGTCAAAAATTCCCATAAACACACTCCTAAACCTTGTGGACAGCCTTCCCAGAAGAGTTGAAGCT
>JAODKF010000001.1:36872297-36903143 GCA_026779585.1 Mormyrus proboscirostris | reverse complement strand
GGAAGAATGGTCAAAAATTCCCATAAACACACTCCTACACCTTGTGGACAGCCTTCCCAGAAGAGTTGAAGCTGTTATAGCTGCAAAGGCTGAGCCAAATCCATATTAAACTCAGTATTATGTATTATTAAGAATGGGATGTCATTAAAGTTCATGTTTGTGTAAAAGCAGGTGTCCCAATACTTTTGGCAACATAGTGTGTGTGTGTATATATTTTTTTAATTTGTTATTATTTTTTTCCTATTTACATTATTGTCTTTCAGCCTGACGTTAACCCTGTCTTGTCCGATGGACTTGAAGAACTTCCCAATGGATGTGCAGACATGTACCATGCAATTGGAGAGCTGTGAGTGTTATATTCTTTGTATAGTGATTACTAATATTGGATTTACTCTTATAGATAGCGTAGTGGGATGGCACGGTGGTGCAGTGGTTAGCACTGTTGCCCTACATCTCTGGGACTTTGGTTTGAGCCTCTGTGAGGGATCCATATGTGTGGAGTTTGCATGTTCTCCCTGTGTTGTTATGGGGTTTTCTCTGGGTACTCTGGTTCTCCCCCACTACTACAGTCCAAGAGCATGCTGAGGCTAATTTGAGCAAATTATCTATATGTGTGCATGTATGAGTTAATGGTGTTAGTGTGCCCAGCGATGGGTTGGTGCCCCATCCTGGGTTATTCCCTGCCTCGTGCTCATAGTCTCTGGGATTGGCTTCAGACCCTGACCAGGATAAGTGGTTTTGGAAAATGGATGGATGGAAATTTTATGCATGGTTTCTATTTATTGTGTTGTACAACACTTTCTTAACCATTTGGCATTTTTAAATGTGCTTCATAAATAAAATGAATTGACTTGACTTGAGTAATGTCTGTAATACCGAGGGGGGAACTTTAGAGC
The DNA here is from genome assembly GCA_026779585.1 of Mormyrus proboscirostris. Taxonomy (NCBI): domain Eukaryota; kingdom Metazoa; phylum Chordata; class Actinopteri; order Osteoglossiformes; family Mormyridae; genus Mormyrus; species Mormyrus proboscirostris. The sequence continues at coordinate 36,902,247 of JAODKF010000001.1, read as the reverse complement.
ACAACAGGGCCACATTTTGTTATATTCCATCTTAAATGGATCAAAGGTCAAATAGAAATGGCAGTCTTTTAGAAGAGCCCCTTAATTATCACAATAATCATTCATTCTTTCATGTCAATTGAGCTGGAAAGATGAGGTACGACAATAGGCACTTTGTGAACCACTTATGGATAACACTTCATCAGGACAAACAAGAAAGAGAAATTGCTCCCATCAGTGCGAGCACACAAATGTTTATTCAACTGACCATGAATCATTTGCAGTTTCATTTTCCTGTTCAAATGCCACACTGGATGTAATTCCTATTCACAGCAAGAGGCATTATTTCAACTGAAAACATTAGTCATTTTAGAAGCATTTTTTAAAACAGTCACCGATTTCAGCTGAGGTCCAAGCAAATAGTAATCTATTATGGTTCACCATCGATTTTCTGCACTTCCAAAGTTATTGGAAATAATGCAGAAAACATTAAAAATGTTTTTAGCTGAATGATTCAATTATAATAAACAACACATGGGTCTGAGGGGTATTTTTATACATATAGGTGATGTTATTGTTATTCTTGTGTGTTTCTCACCCAATCATTTCTAGGCTGAACACGACTCTTGAAAAGGTCTTAATATTTTGAAATCTTAACTCACGTCCACTTCTGCTTCTCCAGTCGGCTACACAATGAATGACTTGATCTTCGAGTGGCTCCAGGAGGGCCCCCTGCAGGTGGCAGAGGGTCTCACCTTGCCGCAGTTCATCCTGAGGGATGAGAAGGAGCTTGGGTACTGCACCAAGCACTACAACACAGGTGAGGAAGGAGGACGCCATCGGACGACTGGAAACCAGAAGCCAGCTTCCTATGGTTCCCGGAGAAGCTTAAGAACGGTTGGCGGTCATGAGTGTGGTGTACGGAAGGATAAATATTGTCTCATAGATCAAGTGAGTACAGTATACAGCATTTACTAAAACAGGATTCTCCTGCTCACTGTACAACCAAGGCAAGTTCACCTGCATTGAGGTGAAGTTCCACCTGGAGAGGCAGATGGGCTACTACCTGATCCAGATGTACATCCCCAGCCTGCTCATCGTCATCCTGTCCTGGGTGTCCTTCTGGATCAACATGGACGCTGCGCCAGCCCGGGTGGCATTGGGCATCACCACAGTGCTCACCATGACGACGCAGAGCTCAGGCTCTCGTGCCTCCCTGCCCAAGGTACCCCACTGCTCCCCACGGAAGCCGCATCTGGGCCGGGCGATTGCGTCAGTACAGCCTAGAGTCCAGTCATGATTTCGCTCAGGATTTGGGCTATATACACTTTCTATGGATCATGGAAGTTCAATTTTGTAACTCTTCACAGGGCATGTAGGCATGTAAATCACATATTTATGGCCTTCATGCAACAGGCTGTTGATGCTCAGACAATCCCAGGGTCACCGATGGATAGGTCTGAGTTGCGGGCCCAATATGATATGATCTTTATCGGCATCTCTGGACACATCGAAGATACATTAGATAAGAACTATACTTAACAAAGGTCAGATTGTTTATTTTACATTCGACATGAAATCACACATCAGCAGACGTAGCACTGAGAGACAAAGGCAGAAGAGGAGCATTTTCTCTGGTATAAGTTAATGATTGTCAGGTAGTAAGCATCCTATTTATAATGTCAAGCACATGAATTACTGACAAACTGCATAGTTACAAGGAAGAATGGTACCTTTTATTGTGAACTTATTTCAGGTTTTCAAAGTAACACTAAATATACTGTAAATAGGAGAAAATTGTGCTTCCTTGTTGAAAATAACAGACTCCCAAAATATTATTTAGAATACCAGTTTCTAATTAATTGTAATAGGTTCTGGCAATATTCCTTTGTCTTTTAATGAGGAAACCATTTTCAGAGACACTTGGTGTTCAGAAGTTATTTTGGAAATATGGTAATAAGGCTCGTGTTAAATGGTTTGTGAGGGATTTCAAAACCTGCATAATTGCTTCCATGAATAAATATTTTCTGTTGCTATAAACAACGCGTTAATTCTGCCACGCCCATAAGCACTCTTCTGAATTACTTTGGTGGCAGTGATTCGGGAGAGAGGTTTCATGACTAATAAGTACCGCACCATATTATTAAAACAATCGTTATGTGGCTATCCATTGAACGAATACTGCTAAGGCACTGAACATGTGACTATGATATTTTGGGTTAATGCTGCTCTTCTTGTTGACCAGGTGTCCTATGTGAAGGCCATCGACATTTGGATGGCCGTCTGTCTGCTCTTTGTGTTCGCTGCTCTCTTGGAGTATGCGGGGGTTAACTTTGTCTCCCGGCAACAGAAGGAGTTCCTACGTTTGAGACGGACCCAGCGGCGCAGTCACAAGGTGGGTCCTGTAGTGACTTGGACCCTTCGACAAAATAACACAACCGGTGTGCATTTATGGGAGGGGGGCTTTTGAAAGTGGACCCAGGATTGGAGATACATGTCAACTGCAAGAGGATGGCTATTCTAATTTTGGTCCTTGTCTAATATGGCCTACAATTTACCTGTTTTATATAGACGCACAGATTACTAAGCAGTTCAGATACAGTGCAATTTTCTACTAGACTTTGCCTCCTGTCCTCAGCCATCTGATTTCCAGGTAGATGTTGCCTGGTTTATTAGTGTAGGGCTGAGCACACACATAGCAAACTCCATTATCTGCCATGGTTTCCAGTGGCTCCTGAGCATCATGGATGACAGCAGAGCCCTGTTGGAGCACAGGGGGAGCCCAACACCTACCACTTCCAGCCGCTGGCAGTCCGCAGCGGTTCTGCTGGCATTGTCAGTTCCTGGGGCAAGTCAAAGTCTTAGGCTCCCAGGAGGCAATAGGGCAGCCATTATTGTCTCAGGCATATTCCTTCACAGCAGCATGTGTAGTTCACCATGAGCACCCCTACCTGAGAGTGCCACAAAGAGAAAAGAAAAACACAATAAAAAAGAGAATAAAATGTTCCTTTCTCTCAGAATAAAGATAATTCCATGCGAAAAAGCATCATCCTGCTCTCACTCTCATCCCCGGGTTCTTCAGTGCAGCTGCTTCTTTATAACAGTGCAGATGCAAAACGGACTGGCTGCGCATTACAGGGAGTTTGCTGGACAGGGCCGTGTCATCGTCGTTTTTTGCGAGTGTCATTTCACAATGGGCAGAATTTATCCATATTAGCTTACACTGCTGCAAATAAAACAATATATATATATATAAAAAAAAATAAAAAACAAAAAACTGTTTAAGCTTTGGAGGCCTGTGATGATGTCAGAGCTCCCGATCGATATTGAGAAATGCCTGAATCGTGCCTCTTGTTCTAGCAGGATGATGACATGGGGGACAGTCATCTCAGCTTTTCTAGTTATGGCATGGGCCACTGTCTGCAGATAAAGGATGGTACGGCCATGAAGACACCCCCATCAAACCAACTGGCCCCAGCAAAGACACCCAAAGACAAAGACAGCATGAGAAGAAAGTTTGTAGATCGGGCCAAGAGGATCGACACCATATCCAGGGCGGCGTTTCCCCTGGCCTTCCTCATTTTCAACATCTTCTACTGGATCACATACAAGATCATCAGACACGAGATCATTCGCAGAGAGTAGCTGGGCTGTAGCTGGGTGGGTCGTGCCAACCTGCCAAGCAGACATATAGGATAACGTTCCATGTGTGTCTTCATCACCCCTCTTCTATTGGCGCGACATTTAAGGGTGAAGAACACATTTACCGCATCATGGAGCTGGTTTTCTACAAGGGGTTGGCACTGCATCCTGGGTTATTCCCTGTCTTGCACCTGTAGCTTCCCTCACAGGCTCTCGACCCCATGACCCTATGGGAGAAGCAGACATAAAAAAAATGGATGACTTTTTTTTTTTTTTTGGTTTTTGTTTTGGGAAGGACAGATCCATAATAAGGACAAATCTACTACAGCTCTACATACAGATATTACGATTATCTGAGGACATTTTTCCACTATTCGAAATTTTTAGACAAGGTAATGTAAAAAACAGACCGAGCTCCCTGAAATAATGCTGGCTTTACATTTCTGAGGATTTCTCTGGCTGAGAAATTCAGCGACTGATTTAAAAGGAAGATTTTTCAGCTACTTTACAGAAGGAAACTTTCATACAAAAAAACGTACAATATATTTCATTTCTGAGAAAATGCAACAATTCCTAACCGTGGACTACCATTTTGTTATGAAATTAAACAACTAGGAAAATTCACTGCTGTATTTGCTTGTGGGCTAAATACAGTTCAGGCATGAAGCGTATACATTTGTATCAGCAATCTAAATGCCTTATTGTGCAGATAGTCAAAATGCTGGGAGTTTGATTTAACTTTCACTCTTGTATAGCCTTTTTAACTGTTGTATTCATTTGATACATATATGCATACTTGTTTCTGCTTCTTTGGAAATCTATTTCATATGCTGTTTGTATTCCTGAATGCAGTTGAGTCCTCTGACCATGTAGAAATACGCTGCATTATGTCAGCTGAACTTGTGACTCTTCCAGTGATCACCATCACCAGCTTCTCCCCCTGCAGATCTTCCTGCTCCTCACCCATTGTTTTGGTCTCTCGGCTGCTCATTGTGGAATTGCAAACATTCCTTTCAAGCGTCCGATAAACACTGGAGCGCACAAAGTGAATGACTTTGGCTACGACAGCACGAGAACTGGAAACCATATTCAGACTTTGAATGTCATTTGCACCTTTAACTGAAAAAAAACACCATAGTGGAAATAGAAAATTTTATTTTAAAAGTTTTCTGTATTAAAACTAATTCATTTTAGGGTTACTTGACATTTAAACGTTGACAGTGGCTAAATTTAAATCGATTCTAGTGCAGGCATTATTCTGGAGCTGTTTTAAAGGAACCCTTCACTGTATCTGAAATGTATGCTTTGCAATGTCCGAGCCCATAGGCCTGTCCATCCAATGGGCACGATCTTCATTCTGCGACAGTAATGTGATCCATAACTACAGAACACCTTCCTTCAAAGTGACCCACTGGCCCTTGAAAATGATCAGCTCATTAAGAAGCAGACAGAGGCCTTCAGCAGAAGTAGTGTGATGAATGTGCACGGTTAGCACTGGGCAGGCCAGCTACCCAGCCCTGCATAACCTGGAAATTCACCGAATGTTACGGCTTGCCGATTAGTGATCACTGGATGGCCATGGGAACTACGAATGACTAAATGTATAAATAACTGCATAACAGAACTGCCAAAGGGAGTCAACATTACACCGAAGCGAAAGCAGGGTAATGAAAAGGAATAGGCAGGTGTATAGATAGAAACAGAAACAGGAAGTGGCGGTGAATTCCGATACCCGACAGAGCAGGATGCACTGAATCAGAGCTGGAAATGGCCAGCGGGTAACCTCCTGAATACAGGTGCCAGGCACACTGGGGGAAAAGAGACAAACCTGAAAACCCGTGACACGCAGCCATTAAGCCAGTGCAGACAAATCCCTACAGATCATCTGTACAACTCACCCTCCTACCTGGAGTTACTACTCACAAACAAATAAATAATAATTAAGGAAAACGCTTCCAGAGATTATGTGGCCTGATACCAGTCAATGTCAATGACTTCACTGGAATACTGGCACTGGAATAAAGAGGTACTTAACAAACTGTCCCTTTTGCTTACTTCTGCAATAGCTCAGCGTGGCTGCTCCTACGGTCGCTTGCGAAGGTACCGCTGGGAATGGACACTGCGTCTCCGGTAATACCTGGATGTGTTACTGCCTCTTTAAAGATGTCATAATGGGTCGGCTTAGAGAAGAAGCATAAAATCGATCCGGCTTGCTATGATGACACTATAACCCAGAAAATCTCATCATACTTTAAAGAGGTGGGACTTATTCTGTAGATAACATTGAAGTTCACAGAATAACTATTGCATCTGAAATATCAGTTGGACAGTTGCTTCGGAAAGCATAACGTGAGGCTTGATGTGTCCCCATGTTGGACATTGCAAGAAAACAGGTCTGACATCCGCTCCATAAGGATGGCCATAGCACCACCGGTCTCAAGCAAATATGGACATGAACGCACCCAACAGTACATCTGAAGCAGTCATTAAGGCCATCGCTGGGGCAATATGCACTTGATTTGTATTCAAAAATACCCTGTTGATGCTGCCAGGATATGATTTTATCTCACAGCAAAACTAGAGATTTGCAGCGCAAGACTGCAATGCTTTTATAGCTTGGAGATTTTTGCAAAACGTGGCTCTGTAATTCACAGCTTGCCTGCCAAAATAGACCATTTAGTGTGTTACCATGGACTGACACAGAATCTGTCTGCCACAGAGATAACCCCAACAGCAAAAAAGACTAAGACCTTAAATTGCTCATTTCAAAAATAAGTTTAAAACACATATGCTCTTCTAATGAAGACGACCTTGAAAATCACATTAAAAAATCTGCGTTTTTACACAGACTCGCAAGCACTATTGTTCTTATTTAAGAATAAGATAATACTGTAATACTGGTTAACATTATAAAGAGCTTAGAAACATTAACCTGCACTCTTTTATAAAATATTGCTTTATTGGACAGAAAAATTCAAGATTAACACTAATACGAACAGACAAAATGCAAAATATAGATTTTAAATTTCCATTATTGTGGAAAGAAATTATGCAATCAGGGATTAGTAGAATTATGCTTTGTTTCTGAAAACACAATGCATGCGTTATCTTCTTAAGCCTTGGATAGTAATTAAGTCATTTGCTTTATCAGTAAATGGAAACAGATTTAATCAGCCTCAAAATGGCTATAACTCCTGCTTCTGTGTAACTCATTTTCATTGATTCTTTTGTCTTAGAAAGACTGGGGTAAATCTTAAATCTTTCTCTTTTTACATGGCATGTTAAAAATCAGGGCAAAACGCAGGAAACTGCATCTATTCCCAATTTCTGAGGTTCTGAAGACAAAATACGTAGCCACCATAAATCCGCAGTTCATGAAGAAAAGGTCATAAATACTCTTGTCATTTCCTTTACCCAAAAGATTTTCAATGAAAAACCCAAAACATCACTCCTGAATTTCATTAGGATGTCTATCTATAACCGCCTATCCATTTCAGGGTCTGGGTCAACCTGGAGCTTATCTTAGGCAGCACAGGGCAGGGGACACAGAGGATGGGATTCTGGTCAGTTGCAGGGAGGTGTATCTACACACATGGAACAACCTAAAGACTAAATCACCTAATCACATTATCTGAAAGTCTTTTACTCAGTTCAGACAATAGTGTGATTATGCACATGACACACAGATAATGAGTTGGGCCTTTGGATACCTGGATGTTGCAACTGCTAGGAGGCATGGCCTAAGTGTATTTAAAGTGGGGTTGGGGGGGACATTGGAAAATTACAAAAAGCAGCTGGTATTAAACACCAGCCCAGAGAGTCTGGAAGACTGTTATTGACTCATATGTGAACAACAAAGAGAAGACTATGTTCCCTCAATCGTCACCAGCATACAAAAAACTCTTATCAAAATGATAAAGCGTCACATGACACTCAGTCCCTGACTGAGTTCGTTGTTTGTTTTCCATGGTGTAGCAAAGGCAACACCAGTGGGAAACAGCAGCAGGGGTGAGGGTTGGATGGGGGGGGAGCTCACCTCCAGTCAAATTGCATCACATGGACAGATGGAAAACACTGCCGCTGCTGGAATCTGAAAGGCTGAAAGAAAGCAGTCATGTGCTCTGCTGTAGTTAGATGGATTTCACAAGCAGGAGTCCAAACAGAAAACACTATCCGAGACATCAGCTTTCACTGGACCTTGTGCATGACACAGCCCAACGATGGGAATGCTGGGTTTAAGCAAATTCACACCCGATATTTGGCATAAACATTTTTTATAATTTTGGTCTTAGAGGCAGTGATAATCTTCGAATTTGAAGTCAAGCTTGTGGTCAATAAATTATTACACAAGTCATGCACTATAACTTCTTTGCCGTAATACTGTAATAGCACATCATGACCACTAGAGGGCTAAGCACCGCCCACCCCCTCCTGCTTCTTTAGCAGTGTTTTACCATGGCGGCTGCACCCAATTACCCGACTTTCTCTTTGAAGAGGAAAACAACATCTATATAATTACCTTACTCCTGCTGTTATGAGTTGCTGGGCCTCTTGGAATGGACAGAAGAGGTCAAATACAAGAAAAACACATGCTGGCCATATGGCCCATATGAAAACATGTATGTCAGCGAAACAAATGAAAGTAAACATTAAATCAGGGTTTTCCGATTTATTCCAAAGAAGATAAATTTTAGTGCTGAAATACAAAGGTAAAATATGCCAGCTTGTACTTTGCAATTTGTTGTACTGAAGATTTATTTCAGGCATTCTGAGGTAATATGAGGTAATAGGAGGTAATGCAGCAACACAGATGCTAATGTTATGGGCAAGAAAATGTATGACATTCAGAATGAATAACTTCACTTTGAAGTTCTAAATATAACAATATATCTAGTGAGGCAAGTGGTATGACCAAGAATTTTAGAGTAATGACAGAATGGATACACAATTATATCCATGCTTACAATGACTATACGCCTCTGAGGAATCCGGCTCATCCCTGTATTAGGTCAGATAAATTTGCTGATTTTGGCTGTAAATAATAAATGATTGGTTGTGTGTATTGAGGGTGTTTTGAGTGACCAGGATCTGGCCCATAGCTATCAACACTGAAAAAAATCACTGTGGATCAGGAAAATGCACAATTTACCTTTAGATGCACAGCATATGCTCTTATCCAGAATAAAAGAGTTCTTATAACAATTTTACTCCAAAAATACTTTGAACTCCGGGTTTCTTGTGTAAGCATTTTAATATAAATATTAGCTAACACGGAGTCTTCGAATCCTCCGCTGCCTTTCGCATAAGGTCCACCTGTCCTCCTGCTGTGGGCCCAAACGTGGCTGGGAGCACCTAAGAATACAGCTCAGCTCACAAAGGAGCTTGCTGAGATAGTTGTCTGTTGCTATGGTTACCAGAGATGTTTCTCCATAACAACAACAATTCAAATGAGACTGATGCTTCTCTGCAAGTGAAGCAAAATGGCACCGATTGTCAAAAGAAACTAAATTTACCAGAATAAACCCACACAACATGCGGAGAAAATGCCCACACATACAGAGCAGAGATAAGATTCAATCCATAAACGTTTCAAGTATGCAGTATAGTAATTATATTAACCAATGAACCCTATGCCACCCCTTAAGGGGATCCTAAAAAACTTGAATAATGTAAAAAGTAATAAGGTAATCATCCTTCAGTGATACAGTTCCTCTTTTTGTGATTTAAGGAAAATTAGGCTGTATCTCAAGGTGAAGAGTGAACATTTCAATTAATTGTTTTTAAAGAAATTAATGAGAATATTCGCTTTTAGCCCTCGAGCTGAATCGTCATGCATTGTGCCTTTCGGTAATGTTCATGTTTATGTGGTTTCTCTATATCAGAGATGTCTGAGGAATGCGAATCACGGGATGAGGTTTCGCTTTCGCGGAGCCACAATGGCGGCCCGGGCGGCGCAGTTTCATATGGAAGCGGTTTCATTGCGCCTCAGGCCACTTCGGCATGAACATGGCGGATGGCGGACAGCCGGACTCAGATCAGGTAGCTAACCAGAGCATATTAACGGCGAATCCGTCAGCCCCCCATGGCCACTTCTTTATTTTATACCCGTTTTTCTTCTTCAGCAGGAAACTGAGAAGATAGAAGAGACAAGACAACGATTCAGGAACGAATATGTCGAAGGTAATGGATTAATACACTATCTGGCTGACTTTTTAAAATGCTGTTGATATTGTTAACCGGGCAGAATTGATATAACATTAATTCAACAATACAGCTGTGGCACCGACACTGCAGGTGCTCGTGACATTGACGTTTAAGCACAGTATCAAAATATAAACGGTTCGAACTTCATGGCTCACATCCAGTACATTTCCGTGTGTTTCATCTGTATTTTTAAATACAGAAATAAAGGGCAGCAACGGGAAATTTGCTTTTATTTTCTTTAAATGTCAGCATAAATAAAATAGATTCTTACAGGACTTGCTGTATTGTGAGAGAGAACTGCCTCGGTGCAGCTGTGCCATGACAGATGCCTTGTGCATGATCCAGAGAGCTGCGATGGGGGACCTTTTCTTTTTTCCTGCTGTTGTAAAATGTGTCCATTGTTTTAACAAAGGGCTACTGTATAATACTCTCTGCTTTGTGTTAAGACGAAGAACTACTTTAAATCACTATCTTTGGGTATATGTGTGTACACATATTTGAAGTACATTTCACTGAAGATCTTGGAAACACATTTGTCCCATAGACTTAATCCAAAAAGGGGGATGTTTATTTGATGTTGAAGCCTCTGGTTTCCTGCATGCAAAGTAAACAGTCACGAGCTTAAATTGCAAAACATGGGCAAGCTTTCGTTTACTGTTTTAATTTATACAGAGTCGGCAGAAAAATATGACCCCAGGGACACGGAAAAGCTGGAGAAGGATGATTCCTATACCAAAAGCTTCCTCACCTGGCGACATTTTATTGTGGAAGACACCTTGAAAATGATTGATGAAAGTTTTCAATGGAGGAAAGAACTTGGAGTAAATGGTAGGATGATGGTCTTCAGCCAGAAAGCTCTGCATAAATACATATATAAAATTAATTTTATCTTAAACATATCATTATAAAGTATTGCAATGCCTTTTTTGAAAACACATTTTCATGAGCATATATTCCATTTGAGGGTAAGTTTTTAAAATAGCATGTTTTGGTGCCATTTAACGAACATACTGCACATTTGGCTTGATGAAAGATCTGTTAGCATCCTACTCCAAAGTAGACTGACCACCTAACCCTTGTCAGTGGGGACACTATGAGCCAGGACAAGATTTGTAAACTACCATTTCAATTAAAAGGACCTAGATTTCACCTATTCACTAAGTTATTGATGTGTGCTGATTGCTCAGTCTCCTATAATCATGCATGTGTCACTAATGTTAATTAATGTCAGACAACAAGTCTTTCAATCAAGGAAACAAACCAGTAAAAGCACAAGAAGAATTGAACTGATTAGCCAAACACAGAAGCCTTTCAGTTTTAAACTACTTTGTAAAACCTGAAGTTCATAGTGTGGCTCCTGACGTGCATCAGGTGGTCACCCTACTTGAAAGACAAACACAGTCAGTCAGTAGCTCTTTCTTGCTTTAAAATAAATGTGGATTGTTGGCAGTTTATTGAACTTGCTGTTCAGAGCTTTGCTGAAAATGGCCTCTATTGTCCCTATGCTGTACAAAGGTTGCAACAAAAACTTCTAATTTTTCTCCATAAGATACTTTGACATCAGCGTACTGTTTGGCATGTGAAGAATTTTTTTGCAGAAACGGTGCATTTATTCTCAAGAAAAACACAGTTTTATCACCCAAATACTTCATTACAAGCTTTGTAAACTGCATAATTGGTTTTATGTTGTAATTTTGGTAAGACAGCGTGTAATAGTCTCTTCAGCTATGAATCTAAGCTACCCTTACCAGAGCTTTTACAGATTTTAGTGTTTTCGATTTTCCCTGTTTAGGGGGCATTTCCCGAACAACGATGGAAGTCAGCGTTAACGATGCATCGTACTATGTTAGTTTAAACCAGGGATGCCTAACTCCAGTCCTCCGGGCTTGAATCATTTATGGTGGAACAGGGAAAGAACTAAGCTACACGGCTCTGGCCCTCCAGGACTGGAGTTGGGCACCCTTGGTTTAAACCAACTAACATCCGTAGTACTACGCTAGTTTGAACCACGTTAGTTTGAAGTACAATGGTTTCAGAGGTGATTGGTCTGACACTCACAGCGACTCGTGTGCAAGAAATAACAAACTTTGTAATATTGGTCTAATTTTTTACAGCAGGTCGCCTGCAAATCTCAGAATAATATTACAAAGTTTGTGAGTGCGACAGTTGTGCCGATATTACATTATTACCAGTAATTTACTGTCAGTCATATAATAATAACATTAAAAACTCAATAACATCAATAACGCCGTAATAATATGGTTATGGGGGGTTGCTTCTTGTAGAAGAAAAAATATAAGAACTAATAGGTATTAGGCTGCAATGCATTTACTGACATCGGTTGTATCTGTAATTATGTTGATTTTCATTTTTTTAAATCACACTATAAACACTTATAAATCCCAGTCCATTACAGTTCATACAGCTTGGTAGTTGGATGGGTACACATAATACCCTTCCTTGTTTACTAGATATCTCGCTTACACAGCCATGGGTTTGTATCCAAGCACTAGTTTGTGTGTGTGTTTCAATCTTTTTCCATTTTGCAACAAAAGCTCTCCGTGATCATGAATTTATTCATTATTCTTAACTATACATTTGACATGTTTTATGCCTATTTGCTTTCCCCACGTTTTTCCTTTTTAATATTGTATGTACGTAAATGCCGAATGATACCGTGATGTGCGCGTGCATAATAATCATATCGAATTTGTCGTCAGTGCTGCGTGTCTGTTATCACAACTTGTAACAGCATCACCAACTTAGACACACTCTATTGTTAGATAAGTTTCATTTGGCAGTCGTTTATTTCGGGTAATTTAATCTCCTTTTTGGTTTGATTAATACTGCAATATTTCTCGGATGTGATATTGTGTCATAATCGTGCAGCCCTAAATATAAATTTATCTTTGTAATTAATTCTACCATATAGCACTAATAAGGTGGGTAAACATCCTCTCCAATCATGCCATACTCATGAACACAGAAGTGCATAAAAAGTCCTCCTACGACTACAATTTCAAAGCACTTGACATTATAAATGTTTGTACATCGAGATTATTTAATATTTTCACCTTACTTAGATGGTGTCTCATTTCCGACTACGTTTTCCGCCATCGATGACGTTGTCTCCCTGAACCAAGCCTCCAACTGCAGCCCGAGAACTGTAGTTTGAACTACACAACTTAACGACAGTCTTTGCTATGGTTTGGGGAAACACCTGTGTCGTTTAACAATGCATCATAGTATGTAAGTTCACAGTGTCGTTACCTCCATAGTTCGAATTATGGTTTCGGGAAACACCTGCATCGTACTTTCATAGTTTTAATTATGCAAGTTCAATGCAGTTAGCTACTATGCTTTTTGGAAACGCACCACTGTGGCTGATCATTGCAAGTGGACAGTTCTGTTTTTGTGGTGTGGTTTGCAGTTCATATCACAGTCACTTCTCTGTTCTTCCTGGCTTTTATGGTGACCCGGGGTTCTGCTTCCCTCTGCCCAAGCCTGAGCTCCTTTTGACTTATTTTACAGACGTCGACGAGAGCTGTGTGCCAAAATGGATGTTCGAGACTGGGGCTGTTTACCTACATGGCTATGATAAAGAAGAAAATAAGCTGTGTACGTTTCTCATGTGACTGCAGTGGAGTAATTTACTTCTTTCTAGTAAATTAAAGGGGGGGGGGGGGGTGTCTTTTCTAACGTTTTGTGTGACTTATACATGGGTGTATTGCCGTATAAAATCATCACAGGTAATAATTTTCCCACATTAATCCCTATCCATGTGCTGATTTCTGTAAACTCAGCTTTGCAGTATTTCTCTATGAGATTGACATTTGCCTGGACATTAAGGGCCACTAAAGTGCCACCCTTTGCGGGTTGTTCCCGGCAGTACATAGCGATAGTCGCTATGTGTTATTGAACACCAGATGCCAGCTTCTTTCAGTCTTTAGCTCCTGTGTTTCACACTCATTCTCGCCTCTTGCTCCAAGTTTGGTTCAAGGTGAAGCTTCATGTCAAAGATGCAAAGACCTTCCTGGACAAGAAGAAGTATGTGGCTTTCTGGCTGGAGCGCTACGCCAGGCGGGAACCCGGCAAGCTCTTGACAGTGGTCTTCGACATGTCCGAGTCCGGGATCAGCAACATTGTAAGCCCCCTGCCTCCCCTCCGTCCTGGGCTCAGCTGTGATAGCTGAGTGCAAATGGAAATGACAATAAAATGTTTTAATTTTCCTTATTATTTGTATGAAACAAATTTCCATTCATTATAATCACTTATACAGGTCAACACCTGTGTTGCCTGTTCATTTAGTTTTAGCTTTATAACAGTCATAATTTTAAAGATGGTTTTTCAAAATACATATGATGAAGTCTGTCATCAGTATGAACTTGTTAACCAAAGCTGAGTGGACGTTCAGGTACAAAGCACGGCTTGTGCGGCTAGCGTAGGGGATTGACCTTGGATGCTCGGATTTGTATTTGAGGATTGGTAAATCCTGTAAGTCTTCTCACTCGGTCCCACTGAATTATCCTGTTCCTAACTTTTGTTGTGCCTCCCTACTGTAGGTCACCCATTTCCTTACTGTTTTCCCATAGAAGAAAGTGCTCTAGTTACACTAAAAGGCACGTTAGGCTTTGGCCATCCGATGTGTGGTAAAAAGATGGGCTGTATTTTTATTCCTGTTAGAAAAGGGGGCTGTTTGAGAGTATCCGACTTTCCAGAAAGGCCATTCACCCCAGCCAATGGTGTCTTAACTAGAGGTTCTTTTGCACCTAGCATTCAGGATATTGTCCTGGTTTTGCATGGTTTAGTTAGGCATTTTAAGGTGCATGTCTTCGGTTTGGGGATCATATGCATGTTCTGAGCCCGTGTCAGTAAGTATTAGATTGCCTGCTGTGCTTCCAGACACGCGTGGATCTTTAATCAGAATTACCTGATGAAAGATCCTGGAGCTCCTTAGTTCTCTGGGGTAATGCACATGGACGCCTTCACTCACCCTAGAAAAGAGTTTGCCGGCACAGTAAAAATCAGGCTGCATCACTTCTCGCAGGAGAGAAACAAATGTGGTGATGGTTTGGTCAAAGACCAGCTTTTGGTGAGTCATGTGTTCTAGAAGCAAAGTCTAAAGCATTAGTTTGAAGGGTTAATAAAGCTTTTAAACTCGCAGTAAAGTATGGAATAGCAGCTGCTCTGCATGCTCTTCTAATGGTTTCTCTTTTGGTAAGTGGTCTTCAGATGGTGACAAGTTTAATATTTGATTTATTGATTTTGTTTAAACTTGCATCAGTGGCACATGTGAAGGTAAATATTTCATAATTGTTTATTCTCTTCTATGTGCAGCCCATTCCACATCTCTTCTGTGCTCATGTTTTCCTCTTGGAAGTGTGGAAAAAATATCATGCTTGTTGCTGTGCAGTGTGTGGTGGGGATTTTCTCTCGTTTTAACCTGTGGTGCAAAGTGGTTTCTCCCAGATCTGTCGGCCCTTTTGATTAGAATTTTTCGTCAAGATAGAGATCAAGGCTGTGTGATAACATACCAGTGACCAAGAATTTATTCCAGGAAACGCAGACCCTGAATCTGATTTTAACTGATGAATGGTGTTTGCAGAAAAAAGTCTTGTCCTCTGTTTGCCCTTAATGAAAATATGTGCACATATCTTCTATTAAAAGGTTGCTAGAATTAGAAAATAATTAACCAAAGCAGTATGAGAACTGTGTGACTTTGACACTCCTTATTGGGGTCACTTCAGTTGTTTACTCTTAAAGGGTCTCTGTACTACTTTTAACCAAATCTGATATTTGTTTCTTTAAGGATCTTTTCCTTTTGTTCTAAAATGACTTTTTTATTTTTATTTAGGACATGGAGTTTGTGAAGTACATTATTAATTGCTTCAAAATATATTATCCAAAGTTTTTATGTAAGTATGTGAGTTTCCTTGTTATGTGTTTATTTCCCTAACAATATTTGGTGCTGTTTTAATTTGATACACTCAAATGTATTAAGGGATTTCCAGACATTTGGCAACTTGATTCTGAATGTAAAAAGTAAAGTAGAGTTTGCCCCAGAATGCACATTTTTAGTGTGGTTCCTTGATAGGTGAAGGTTTATGATATATGGAACTCTTTTTTTTTTTTTTTCTTTCTTTCTTTCTTTAGCTAAGATGGTCATGTACGAGATGCCGTGGATCATGAATGGTGAGTAATTCTGGGAAAGGTGGTGGGGATGGGGCCGTCCTTCTCGAGGGCATTATGGCCACTGACGGACACTGATGCTTATAATAAAATTGAAAGATTATTTTGAAACTGTGGAAGCTAAATTAGGAGTGCAGACCCCTCAAATAACAAAAATATAACACGGCTAGTATTTCCAGCAAATTCTAACCTAGTTTTAATTATGCCCTCTAGCTGGTCGTACGCCACAGCTTAAGGACATAAACAGTTTGACACATAAACACACCACTGTTGTAGTGACTGTGTGCCTTTGGCCTATGGGAAGAAGTACAGGGTACAGAGGAGGGCAAACAGGCTACTATTATGATCTCCAAGTGACATTATTATCTGCTGATGTGCGTGTTGGGTGAAACTACACTAGGAGTACTAAGCTAGGCTTCTGGAGGGCTGGCTGTAGGAGACTTTTCTTCTAGGTGGGTACTGTGCTAATTAACGTTGTTGTTTTCATTTGGAGCCCACGACTTGAGGTGAAAGACTTCCAGTATTGCTTCATGAACATAAGCAATATCTTTGCTCTAGGTGAAATTTTTCCATCTGCACGTTGGACACAAAACTCTCTTTACAACAGAATATAATTCCTCTCTACCCCCTACTAGTGTCTGTCTACTCATCTGCCCAGGTGATTCGTTTTATCCTTCAGATTCACTGATTGAGCCAATCACAGAGGAAATCTGCATTACTCTTTAGACTTACATTCTTCCTGTTCAGCCCAGCCTCTCACTGGCTTGCGCTGTGAAGTTGTATCAGGGGTAAGTGGTGATAATGGTGCTGGGTTCATGGTTTGACCGCCCACTCCCTTGAGTGACTGTACCGTCTGTTTTGGTCTCAGCGGCATGGAAGATCGTGAAGACGTGGCTAGATCCAGATGCCATCGACAGGCTAAAGTTTGTGACAAAGAATGATGTCCAGACTTACATCGATGCTGAATACCTTCCCCCACACATGGGAGGAACTGTACGTCATTATATTTTTGGATTATTCTTTTCCTGAATTGGTATGCTGTGTCATGTTGTTTTGAAATCTCACATATCAATGTGTTGACTCAGAACTCTTGTATAGCTGTCCCATATACGCGCAATTGGCCTTCAAATTAAAATAGCTCTCTTTGTAGGTAACTAATTAGGTAACTCCTTTTTCATGTGGTGTACCTGTCGGTATAGACAGAACTTGTATTAATGCATGTCAGTAAATTATTTGATAGCTGTAACTGTCATTTTTTATTATAGATTGAGAATCTCCATCCTCAGGATGTTTTTGATGTTTTCCAGGACCCCTTCAAATATAGTTATCCACCACTCCCTGATGATGATTTCCAAAGCCCTCTCTGCGAGAATGGTGGACCAATCCTTGGCGAGGATGAAAAAGAAAGCAGGGATGGAGACGTGGACCAGCTGGAGCTGAGCTTCAGCTCTGATCAGTCTCAGAGGCCCAGGAAGGTACCAGGATTTCATGTGCCAAGAAACCACACAATTCTTCCGTTTTGCAAAGTTTACACCACAATTTACAGTCTAAAACTTGATTCTTTAGGTGAATTACTGCCTGCATGTATGTGACTCTCAAAGGTGTTTTTTTTCCTCTAAACCAGTGAAAGTGTAGCCTCTCATCCCTGTGTTACTGTATTGTCCTAACTGCTATGCAGCACAGTGAGAACTGATGGAGCTTGAGCAACTTTAACTATATCTTGCTTCGGTTATATTTTTCTTTCATTTCAAGGCCTTAAGGGCAGCTAAGAATATGCTTGGATTGGGATTGTTAGCCCCTCATAGGGTAGAATGTATTTTGACAACGCTTTAGACTGTCCATGACATCCGTCCCTAGATAGTCCCTTTCTTATGGCTAATGGTTTCTGCTGTTCACCATGTTGGAAATAGGTCTGTCTACTTCACCTAACCCTGGCTCAATTACTACAGCTAAGAACATCTGCTTTTGGGCTGGTCAGTGATTCAATGGCCCCTTGACCTCCAGACATGGACCCTGAGATTATTTATATCTAATGAGATGTTCTACTGCATTTGTGGAGCAGCTTTGTTATGCCTGGGAGTTTTCTGAAAGGATCGGTTTATGTTTGCTGGGAGAAAATGTTTTGAGGAGCTGGGGGGAGAGGTTAGACTCCTGTAATGAAGGCATCTTTGATCAGAACTTACCTAGCGGTGCCGGTGCTGTCAACATTGTAACCCTTGATTACATCTTCCTGAACTGACTTCACGTTTGATCCGGCTTGAATAAACTCATTAGTAATTTCATGTCTTTGAGTTTTAGTGCATGATTGCGGTCTGCTTCCCTCCCTGTGGAGATTGCTGGTCCTCCCATGGTGCCTGAGCATGCTGGATGCCAGCCAATAGGACTTTAACCAGTGCATGTGTCCCAGTTTTGGCTGATGCTGTTTATCATGGGTATTTTTATCCACTGGTGGATAATTCGCTCGTATTTGAATGGGGGGGGGGGCAGAAGAGATTACAATAGAATGTGGAGGATGGAAATATTTGTTATTTAATCTCAATCAACAAGAGATGGATTTTAGTCAGTGCTGAAGCACAGTGATTAGTGGTTAAATCTGGACAGCTGCCGTTTCCATGCAGGTTATATAAGCTGATTGTAATTGACGAATTCACATGTGTCCTGTGCTAAAAGACTTAATGTTCCTAGTCCTTGAGATAATGAGACCCAATTAATGAGGAGATGAGGAGGATAAAATTCACAGTGTAATCTGTCACGTCTCCCCGGGATCCCACTGTCCGTAACCATTCATTTTTTGTTAAATTCATGTTTAGTCCAAAGTACCCATTTTAAGTTCAAGTGTTTGTCTTGGCTCTGCCTTTTTCTGGGAATAAATCATGTCCCATTTAGAATTCCCTTTGTGCTTTTGTATTAAGAGTTCAGTTGATATATATTTGCTGTAAATTAGTATCCGAAGCTGCTGATTTTAAGAGCAGTTGCTCTCAGCAGCCCAGACTGTTACTTGTCAACCATTCTGTAGTATTCCATGGATTAAGAGCCCTGGGTTTCCTAGTTACTGTCTCACTATATGGCAGGAGACGCTGTGGAGTACATGCTCTGCGCAGTGATACTAGTCTCACAGCAGTCACTGGGCTCACTGTGCCTAAGCTGGGATCTTCTTCAGTTATGTGCTCCTGTCACAGCAGTCACTGGGCTCACTGTGCCTAAGCTGGGATCTTCTTCAGTTATGTGCTCCTGACACAAGCTACAAGACCCTGTTTTATAGCAGTATGGCCTACAGGAGGTGTTGGCTACTTGCTCAGCCTGTCAACCCAGCAGTTTGGGTTTGTGAGCTGAGGACTGACTCGCCCTGTGACACATCCCTTCATATGTTTGGTAAAAGGCAGATGGGAGATGACGCCTTGTCCCGGCCTGTCACATGACATTGCCGGGTATTGAGGTCTGACCCTGGGTCTTGTGGTGCGGGACAGCTGAGATATGCCATACTGTATGTCATTAGTTCGCAAAGCTTTGCTTGTGCTGTTTTCTGCCTTCTGCCCGTGTTGAGTCGGCTTTTCCGGTTAATCCAATTCCCTCCTCTTCAGTTACAAAGCAGTTTTCCCGGCATCTGGCACAGTTACATGACACATACGGAGATATTGCACACGGACCCCCAATGAGTAGTGTGGTGTCGTCACACAGGATTTCATGTTTCTAGGTGAATTTTGCAGAAGATGGTCTCAAAGTTGAGGAGGCCGAAAGAACAGACACGCCAGGTCGGACCAAGGGGCCCCGGAGGCCGTCGACCACCTTCAAAGGACAATTGCTTCAAATCAGGTATCCAGGGTGATTGTGTATGTGCTTATATGCTATACAAACGGTGTTTATATGAGGTGAGCATGACCTGTCATGCAAGAACTTCTGTGAATGTTTTATATGGGTTGTTTTGGTCTCTTTTTGTTTTGTGTGAAAATAGCACACGCTTTTTGGGAAATGAAACATGTCTTGCTTTATTTAGTAACCTTCAAGCATGTGATCTATTTGCTACTGAACACCAGGAACTGTAAAGCTATTCAAGGATGCTCATATATGAGGTGTGTGAGGAAACAGGAGGGACAGCTTGTAGCTTTGCTTGTCAGCATAGCTGGGGAGTGAATGGTCTAGGCCGGGGGGGGGAATTAAAAACTGGGTTGAATTCAAGGGCCAAATCAGGTCAGTATTTTATTTATTTTTTTAAATATTGACCATGTTTAGTATGATGTACTATGACGAATTATTTATACAGGAATACTAACTTCTCCCAAGACATCTTAGAATTCAGAATAAACCAGGCTTATAGATTCAACAAATAAATGAGATCTCATATAAAAAACACATCAGTGACATAAATTGTTTAGTACACCTAAAATATTAATGAGTTAGTAATCTGTATAAGTTTGGCATATTCTTATACTTAAATGTTGTTAGCAGAGCATACACTGGTGATGTGGTAATACTTTTTATACTTTAAAATGCCACACATTTATTAAACATAAGGATATGCTGAATTTTATATAAATTACTAATATTTTAGTACTGAAAACCCAGCGTCCAGACAAATGTTTCACCCGTCAAATAAAGCCCTCATGATTATTTTGCATGTGCCATATAATCGCGGGTACATCGCGAAGTGATATGCAGTCCTTCCTGGATCGATGTGCCTATGCTCCAGCTACAGTATCGCTGTGCAGTCTGGGATTTGTAGTGCCAGTGATGTGCATGCTGTCCCGCCTTGTTTAATTTGATCCTTTCCAGAAGTTATATGACTATAAGGCCTTGCTTTTATTTTCACTTTTAACTGATTTTGCTTTGAACTGAGCTGGTTGACTGAGCATCAAACATGTTTCTTGCTTGAAAAGTCAGCAATAAATGGTCTCAGTGACATTTAGGAGTCTTGTTTCAGTATAGATCAGTGCTCCTCAACCAAGTCCTTCAGTTCACACCTTTGCTTTTTTTTTTCCCAGTTCCCAGCACACATGTACCAGGTATTCAGTGTTCTTGATTGCTTGATTGTTTGGGTCATGTTGGCAGGGAACAAAAATGCAGACTGTCTGGGGTGTCGAGAGGACTGGGTTGAGACCCACTGTTATAGATGAATGTGGGTGAAAGGTTTTCTTATGGGAAATCTCTTAACAGATTCTTTCTGAAGCCACTGTCCCCTGGTTATAAAGCTTATTGGGCTCTTGAAGGATTGACAATCTGATCAATTATACTTCCTGGGCTGTTACAATTGTTGACTGATTTTTCAGCCATGTTTGTGTGTTTGTATGTAGTGGTTGGCTTTTCATAGGGGGTGATTAGAAGACTTTAAAAAGGCAGTGATTTAGTATGCAAAATAATCTCTGCAACTGGATCTCACAATTGTAATACTGTAGTAACACTCAGGTGCCCCCCATCTAATCAGCCTCTAGGGGGCAGTAGTAACAGGTGAATGCCTGTGGTGCAAATCAGAGAAGTGTTCCCATTGTATAATGAATTTGTTTAGATGGGTGCCATTGACAACTGAGAGAGTGTGGCTATAATCTATGTATTATGTTTTACTTCTGATTGGCAAAGATGTTTAACATGTTATTGCTTTCAGAGGTCATACTGTTTTTAGGTTCATTTTCATAGTTGTTAAAGCATTCTGGAAGTTTAATTAATCATCCAGATCAAGGTTGTGTAATCCTCTGATTTTTGAATCCTCAGTCCAGCAGAAGAGCTGTGCTTTGGATCAAAGGACAGTGAGAAGAAATGTCTGATCATCCTCAACAATGTGACCAGAAATCCAGTGGCTTTCAAGGTGTGTATGTGTGTGTGTGTGTCTGTCAGTTAGAACCATTAGAGTGACGAATTATCATCCATTTTGGCTGAAACCTGGTTATTGACCCTCCTACAAAAATATTACACTTGCAGATAATTCATGTACCTGTCAAGTAGCTTTTTGGAGCAGGAGTCCAAGCTGCTAACTCCTGATCTGAAAATATTATCCCTGTTTATTCTAAGAATTCTGCCCCTGAGTGTGGCTCCTGTCATATTTTCCAAAACACTTTCACAGACTCGTAAATTCTTATTTCCATTCCTGAAGGTTCGGACGACGGCACCAGAAAAATACCGAGTGAAGCCCAGCAACTCCTCGTGCGAGCCAGGAGCCTCTGTAGACATCATAGTATCTCTACATGGAGGTAGGGGGCCGCAGTGAGCCTGGTGCACTCATCTGTGAGCTATGCTGTTTCACAACAAAACTTGCCCCCAGAAAGAAAAACCTTTATGGAAAGTCCCACTTCCTCTTTTCTGACATGCATATTTTAAGGGTGTAAATATAACCGCCCCCCCCCCCACCAGAGAGTTGTGTCTTCTGAGACATTAATAAATGGCCTAACCACAGTAAAGCTTTTTCTGAAGGCCGAAGCTGCTTTTGACCATTTGAAACCAGCATTGTTCAGATCAGCAGATGATCGTTTAGTCTGTGGTTTTGACCATCATTTCGGTTGCATCCCAGGTCCACTTCCCTCCTTTCGTTAGATGTTTTTTTTCGCAGCCTAATGTTTCCTTTGGGCCTTTTCTCGCCGTGACTTCTGCTGGCTCTGTGAGTCTGCCACACTTTGATTGGCCTCACTGTCACCCTGCAGGCTGCCAGGCATCGCCTCAGGACCGCTTCTTGGTCATGGCTGCAGAGATGGAGCTCAGCTCTGGAGCTACTTCTCCAGAACTTTCTCAGTTCTGGAAAGAAGTTCCAAGAAGCAAGATAATGGAACACAGGTAAACTAGAGATCTTGCATTCAACTTTATCTGTCCATCCTCTTATCTTGGTTGGGGTGTGGGGGTAGGGTTGCTTAGAGCTAACCCCAGGCAGGATGTGTCTCACATGCAGGACACACACACACAACCACTCACACACTACAGGCCATTTAGAGACATCAGTTAGCAGGACTGCATATCTTTGGTCAGTGGTGTTCCCACCTGGGGAGGACATTCAAACGCCACACACACAGCAGAGGTGGGATTCAAATCCCAGCCCTGGAGGAGTGAGGCTGCAGTGCTACCAACTGACTGACCATCCCACCCCATATTAAAACCAGACTTTACTGAAGAACCTTTTCAGTAATTATTTCAATATTCATTCATTTTCATGAATAATCTATCATGAGCATCGTGTCCAAGGTACCCCGTGCCTGATGCTCCTGGGATAGACTGCAAGCTGACTGTGACTTTGTGCTGCATAAGGGACCATGGATGGATGGATGGAGAGTTGGATGGATATAGCCTGTTTCCCAGTCATAGCGCCATTAAAGACTCTTAACTTTAAAACGCCTGGGACCTTTTTGGAGGGTTTCCCTTTAGTATGACCTCCTCATGATGGTCTGAAATCTGGGACGCCCAGTGTCTGCTGCAGGCAGCTTTCCAGGGCAGTTATCATGCGTCAGTCATTGGGTGACGTTCGAGCATGTCATCCTTTGTCATAGTGATGGCTCACACCGCAGCCTTGGTGACGTTCCCATGTCCAGCTGTCATTTCTCAGACCTCCATCGGTTCCAAGCGCTTTCCCTCTAACGCCCTGCCTCCTTCCCCGTCGGTGGTTTCCGTGTAGGGGCTTGATCAGAAACTCACTGCTCTGTTTATGAGACGCTTCCCCCACAGACAGCGAGGGCCTTTGCTTTCACTATGACTAGGCCTACTTCACTTTTCAGTGTTCCCCCCTCTAATGAAAATACTGTTTTGTCTTAGGTTACGATGCCACACTTTTGAGAAAAACAATCCTGTTCTGGGCATTTTAAGCGACAGCACCCCCCTTGGTTCTGGGACTAATGGGCAGCCGGACCTGCACAGCACGGTCAGTTATCGATTAAATCTGCTTTTGTTTCTGCTTCAACCAGACGTTAAAGGAGAGACAGTGTGGCAAATTGACCTCAGTGATTAAAGTGATTTACTGTGATTTCTACCCAGCTCATGCGGGCCATTGCCAGTAATTCCAGGCTGGAGCGGAAGCTTGACCAGTGCCTGTGGTTCCAGAAGGTTCTGATGATTCTGGTGTCCTTCTTGACGGCCGTCTGCTTCTCTACCTTTTACATGTTGTACACTGGAGAAAGGACACCCTGACCAGCATCCCCTTCTAGAATTCAGAATGCTCTCCTCCGGGCTTCCCCCTAGCCGGAAAGGATCCTCTCATGAGATGTAGAGAGTAACTTGTAGCAGCCAACTTCCGTTTCCCGCGGTGACGGCAAAGAAAAGACGTACCTTGATGTGGAGCCCCATCTCTGTCTCAGAGTCTGACACTCAGGACTTAAAAGAAAACAATGTATTTTTAATTACCATAAAATCATGCCATTATTTATTGCCATAAAAAGTAATCATTTAGCAATGCATTTACTCTGAAATGATGTACAGTATTTCCTCTAAATCTGAGAAATAAATACATTTTTATTTACATATGGCTTAGATAAGGGTTTGCTTTTCCATACGATTACTGTACACTTAATTATGCATGTATTATCTAGTCAAAATCATACTAATTTGATGGGTAATTTTCAACCATATGGGGCTTTAGATTCAGTGTTGGGGATGAAATATGTTTCACTGGTTATTTTGAATTTGTTGAATCTGAACCTGCCCGAACGAAATCACAGGAGTGTGAAGGCTCTTCTCCGCAAGCCAAGGGAACTTTTCGGGATTGACTTTCTGGGTAGTGACGTGCGTTTGCGGTAATTATCTAATGCATGTATCTAAAATTACCAAAGCAATTACCCATGCTGCTTTCTAGGGTAAAAGGGCCATTTTGCCATTCTGGCACTTTGAAGGTGCATGGCAAGACGGCCAGGTATCTGACAAATGCAGACCCTGCCGTGGTCACGCGGCTGCTTTTAGGATTACGTTTTTTATTCGCTTACCAGCGGGTTCATCCAAAGCAGCTTACATGGTTTTTTGGTCTATCCAGTTATATGTCTGTCAGAGGAAGTCAGGCTTCTATCAGTTGGGTTGGGCTTCTTAAGGTAAGAACAATGTTGTGCTTGCAGCCCTGAAGCAGTGGAGTGTCCCGTCATGTCAAGCTGCTTGTTTTCACGTTACTTATTCCAGATAGGATGAGTCAAACTCTGAGATGGGGATGCTTCTTATTTGTTGGTTTTCTTTTAGATCTTCCCCATAAAGTTCTGTAGTGCTTAACTGACACCTGCTTTTCAGAGAAAATATGTGATCTGTGCCTGACTTATTTAATTAAATTTTTTAATGACTTCTGCACAGTGTGTCATAGTCAGGTGCTTTAGGAGAGCTGCTTTCCTGTAGCTTGTCCTGAGTGCACCTTGGAGGTGGGCTGACTAAGATAATAGGCTTCTTGAGTTAAGAGATAAAATTCCTGACAACACTGTGGACTAAGGTCACATTTTAGGATGGTGTGTCACCGATTTGCCTGTAGTTTGCTGGGGTAACTTACCTAAGTCTTAATTGGAGCTTGTCTTCTCTGCATCCAGCATGGAAACTTCTGGTCTCTCAAATTTGACAGACAATATACAGAGAATACACAAAATACAAGCCACAAACAGATTAAATACAAGAGAAATTATATACTTAAAGTGCCAACTGCAGAATGATCATTACATTTGATTGCATAATACAGTATATGTAGATGTGAAACAGTGGGTAAAGAGCATGTCAATCTAGCACTAAAATGTACCAGCAAACCGCAGAAGAGATAATATTAGCACTCAACAGTCATTCAACTGGAAATCCCTTGTTTTTAAATCATGCACTTCAATTTTGCCTTGTGAAGGACTGGGATGGGAGTGGTAGTTTAAGGGAAGGTTTAGTGTCACATGGACTTCAATACCTTCAAGATTAGTCATGAATGTCATAGTTTAATATTAAACTACATCCCTAAAACCTCCTTGGTTTCAATATGCTACATTACTGGAGTCTCACTCTGCCTTGCGGCGATCAGAACCTGACAGTATCATGGCCAGACAAACTACACGGCTGGTTGCCAAGGTGATGTTCCTGAGCAGAGCAGCCTTTGTGATAGTGGTCTCTGCCAATCTTAATCCATCCTTTTCCATGTAACTTTATCACTCTGAGGGCTCAGTCCAAACCCAGCCTATAGCACAGCCTACATTCTGATTTCCCTTGGCGTAGCATAAGTGGGAGTAATTGCAGGATTACCAGCTGTTCTGTATGTAAAAAGCCCAATGAAATTACAGGACTGCTATAGTCTTGCAAATGAGAAATTTTAATTGCTGTTTTTGAAGATATTTAGCATCTTCTCATCACATTGATTGGTTTTTACTTGCCTAAGCCAAAAATGCAAGCTTTACTCCACTGATATCTCTGCAAAGCTGTGAACACTTACTGAGCATTCAGGGGCTTCAATACCTGTTTCATATTAGACCATGTTTAAATACACATTTATAACCTATTCATCTTCTAAAAATGAGCCCGTTAGTAGTTTTAAAATTGATACAGAAGTGGCATTGTCTTAAGCGTATGTATCTGATTATTGAAATGGTGGGGTGTTTTGCAGTGTTGTTTTTATGCCCCCTTGTGGCTCCCAGATGAAATGCCACTCAGTCAGAATTGGTGGAATTCCTCTGCTTTTAAACACTGCTTGACTTAGGATACATCTGAGCTGTAGCATAAGCTGGGAAATGAGCCCCAGTCAGCTCTTCATTGCAGGTTTGTGTGCCATTTAGATTTTAATTGAGAATGGCCATGAAATTCCAATTCTATTTGTGAATTTGAACTGAATTTGAATTACAGCTGAAAACAGGATGCAGAATTACAATTTGAATTTGAATTTAAGATTTAAAATGGAATTGAATTCAAATAAATTCATATACATAGTATAGCTGCAGTGTTCAACAATACAGCTGAATATTTCCATGTGAACTACTTATTAATGTTTTTTTCTGATTGCTTAGGCAGTTTCTTTGAAACTATAGGCTATTTTTGCAAAACTACATACTAACCACAAAACCCAACACCAAACTAGCAAAATATTATGCATCTCTTGAAAAAAAGCAATCAGCTCTTGCAAAACTCTTCAAACTTTAAAAACTGTGTTTTTGGGTCAAACCATCACACCATCATTTAAATTTGTACAGGAAACAACATAAACGAAAAACACTTGTGGCTTTAGCTTTTCCTGTGCACAAGGCATAGTGGTTTGCAAAAAAGTGCTGTCATCCATGTAGCAAACACACATGCATCATATGTCATCATTTGAAGTATGCATGTATATTCTAAACGTAACATACTATCAATACAAGCAAAGGGATAAAGGTACTTGTTTTTTTCAAAATGTTCTAATGCCAAACAACAAGAAGTACAGTAGATGAAAACAAAAACATTTGTGCTAGGACAAAAAAAGAACAGAAATAAACTAGGCTAAATCTTGCTTTCCTTGTGGATCTGACCATAAGACTTCATCCACCTGCCTTGTCCACATAGTATATACTGCATCTGATTTCTAGCTCTGTGACAAGACTAAAAGTGTAGCACAGTCCGAAAAGACATAGATCAGTCAATATGGTGTAGTACCATACACTTCCAGACACAGTACCAGTAATAGGATAGTATAGCTTACCTGTACATATTCATATCGCAGCTATTTTACATGGTCTGAGTTTCTTTCAAAAAAGATAGACTGTACAGCTGCTTTATGAAAATTCTGTTGTGTTTCAGTAGACGAGACGGAGAAGAAAGACTCACTCTGTTGAGGCTTTGGAATATGGTGTTTTCTGCTATTATTTGCTCCTGTAGTTCTCTGAGTCTGATGCAGTTATTTGCAATGACCACATTTACAATGTGGTTCTCCTGCTGTGGGGTGAAAAAGCAATCTAACAATCTTTCTTCATTTCAACCACCACCACTGTGTAACACCTACCTAGGTGAGCCATTCTGCGTCAGTACGCTCACCGCACAGTGGATATAGGGGATGATTAGGAGGCCTGATTTGAAAGGATTACAATGAGCAATTTACCCAGGGGATCAGGGTTAGAGTGCATCACACCAGTAGGTCAAGCATAAAATATTTTACAAATCAATGCTGATTTAGAGGTCCCACCATGCATTTGAAAACTTGATACGCTAAGCGAATGCATATTTTAGCCCTTATAGGCTTATATGAAGAACATGTTTTACATATATTTCTATTTTATTTACACAAAAGCACATATCACACACATGCATTTACATACAAGACAGCAGATACATTACACTGCTTTAGGCCTAATGTTCTTCCTGAGGTCAGGTTTTGCCGTACGACTGCATTTGACAACTTACAGTATGATCTGATAGTGTTCATCCGTATGAGCAGCGTCAACAAAATCAGCTGACAGCTTGACACCAAGTTTAGCAGCATCATTCACCACAGTGACTGCTGTAACATTATCCACACTTGTTTTGTATGCTGCACTAGTGTCCCACTCGCTGACTGGCAGGTGAAAGAAGCTGCTGTCAATCTGCAGAAGGAACATTGTGAACCAGGAGTCCACTGCAGCTAGGTCACACAGCCGTGTCAACCAGTTGATGGTTCGGTGGAATTCGTAACTCAATGGCTGGTTGAACTTTCAACAGTGCATCCGGAACAGCTTGGCGTTCCGATGAAGGCATAAGATTTCTGAAAAGCGACAGTGGGACCATTTCAGCAGTCAGATACCACAGATGTCGATCAAATGCTCGCATTGCTGACTCAGAAATGTTCTTGTCAAGCAGATCATACTGCCGCAGTCTCTTGAGCAACTGTAAGTCATTCTACGGTGCATCAACTGTCTTCTTGCAAATAAGCCACCACTTGCAGTACACGTGAGTTATGAAAGTGGCAAATGCTCGGACTTTCGACACCCGATGTCGGCTGGTGATTGTTCCTGGTGGCAGTTGTTCAGTGCTCTTCTCCAGTAATAAAATTTTGAGGCAGTAGATCAACTTTGACATCTAACGGGCCTTATGACGTACACCAGGTCAGAGACACTGCACTTCTGCTTCATTGCCTCCACGAAAGATCAGCGTTAGCCATGAGAACTCTGCATAGTCATCCCGCATGAAATCGATTACTTCAGCATTATAAGCAGTTTATTCATCTGCCATTGTTTTCAACAGCGCCTGGGTTTCTGGGCTGGTTGAAACACGTGCACTTCTCCTGACCTGAGAGCCACCAAGTACCAGTTATTACGTAGTCTAGTGAAGAGTGTGAAGTCCAGCGATTTCAACGCTTCGATCTTCAAGTCAGTGAATACGTGTGAAATCATAACTTCGCAGATGTGATGACGGCACCCTGACCACAGAACTGCCCTGGATCGCAATACAGGCAACTGACAGATGACCCTTGTTTGCACTTGTTGTATCAAACGCCTTGTTGATGACATTATTGCTGCACTTCCACTCGGTCATCAATTTCATCGTCAGCTCTGCAATGGTTGCACCTGCAGCCTGGTCAGTTGCCTTGTGATGACTTGGGACACCCAGAAGCTTCACTTGTGTCGAATCACCAATAAGCACTGAGACTCTTTCTTCAGTTACCAGGTGATTCGTCAAAGTGGGTGTCAGCTTGCTGTGCCAGTGCAGTGTGCACCGCTTTGGAGGGTTCCATTCCTCCTGAATAGAGTCAACGATCTGTCCAACAACCTTGCGCCTGGAACCTGCAACCATTGACATGTCACCCCCACACTCTGATATCAGCCTCTGGGGAAATGCTGCTTGCTGTGTCGGTGTCATTTTCAGTCGAGTTGCCATCGACATGATGTTGGGGTTACTCAGAACATTAGGCGGAACAAAGACTGACGTCCCAGTCTTGAGCATCCCAGTGCTTCTTGCGACAAGACGTTGTAATATGTAGCGACTAGTGCTGTAGTCCTCAAGACCAATTTTTTGTGGTCTCAGTCTTGTCTTGGTCTCGGATATAGCAGTCTAGATGGGATACGGAAAAAAAGAGAAAACAGAGCATCCTCACAGAACA
>JAODKF010000001.1:36808296-36836060 GCA_026779585.1 Mormyrus proboscirostris | reverse complement strand
CACACTGCATGTGTAGCGGGCCATTCTTTAGGGCCACACTGCATGTGTAGCGGGCCATTCTTTAGGGCCACACTGCAATGCAGCACAAACAAGAGAGAATGGGCAGACCAGGCACAAGATATACCTCACCCGAAGATCAAAGCACTGGGACTATGCAGAACCTCAGCCTGACCCAGCAACCTGTAACTATTCTGCAGGGTCAGAATTCAAGCCAAGAGCCTTCCAGTCAGACACCCGCCCCCCTTCTGCTGATTTTGAGATTTGTGGTTTGTGACTTGAAATCGCCCAAAAATTGCCAGCACTCAAAGCAGGGGGATAAAAAGTGACAGTCCTGAAGCTGCGACTTCCGCTTCTCATAAACGCAACCATGAAGCAGCTATCACGCCGGGCCTCTGGTGTCACCCCATGAGGGCACACGCGAATTCAAAAATGCCACCACACGGCCAACAGCGTGTTTATTGCAGAGCGTGTAGAGCACATATTAGCAAAATGGTGCTTGCCCTCGATGATAGCCAAAGGGCGTCAGGATCTTGACAGTGATACTTAGCAGAAATCGAAAGCAGGACATGGGAGCAGCTAGCAATGCCAGGTGCGGTGTGAATTTCCGTGTGCTGATTGAGAGGGGTTTCACCACACACCATGGTGCCATTACAATAAGAGCACGCAAAGGACACATCAGTGCCAGCACAGTATGGCGTGGTTCTTAGTGCTTGACTAAAGGAATAATATATAAAAAACAAAGAGTAAAAACTGATAAACTGAATAGGGCCAGTCATCTAAAATACAGCGTTTCTGAAAATAACCAAGAACAAAAAAAAAAAAAAAAAAAAAACACTAGACAAAAAGACAAGGAAGGCAGAAGCGAGGGGGAGAGAGAGTGAGAAAGAACATTCCGGCCAAACACGCCAAAGGCCCCATTTTCTCCTGGCCAGCCACCTCTCGACAGATGTGCAAACAAGGGTTGGAAACAGCAACCATTTTCTCCTGAAGGGCTCCACTGAGTAAAACCCGCCTTTGAAGCCCTGGAATGGGCTGCAGTCTCGTTGGGGGAGGGTGCTGAGGAAAAGATGTGGGGGAGGGGATAACTAATGAACCACAAACAGGTAGCCCCCGCCACAGCACCGCCTCAACATTCTTCTGTCACTTCCGATATCACGAGCGGATTGGGAAGGTGGTGGAAAGGGGAGAAGGTTATGCTGAAATTCATGACAAAGTCCAAGTAACCCTCATGTTCCCCCAGCGGGGCCTGTGGGCTGTCCTACACACATGCCTCATTCTGCTCTTCATGCACAAAACCATTTGTTTAAGGTTGCCCTCTTCCTTGAAGAGCCCCCAGGCAATGGGGCTCTAAACAAAAACAAAACAAAAAAAACCACAAGAATGAAATAAAGGATGAGAAAGTCAGGGAGCAGTAGCAGTTTGTGGAATAACCACATAATCTCAGCTTGCTGCAATGCAACCGGAGACAACGGGCAGGTTCAAGCCCAATCGGGCAACACTAGATCCAAACTTATTCTCTGGCATCTTCATTGGCAGCACCAGAGACCCGTGCATTTTAATACGTTCTCGCTGAAAGACGCCAGACCAGCGCACCCCCGCATGAGAGCCATGCTGGTAATCGGGGCTGCAGTGAAGCAGTGAATCTGGCATTTCATGCGCGGGAAGATGAAGCAGAAAGTAGAAACAAATCGGAAGATAGCGTTCGGGAGAAAACAGTATTTTTTCACCGCAGGTCTTACAGCACAATACACAGAATGTTGCTTGAGTAATTCAGGGCCCTGAAAACATTCAAAATTCCTTTTGAAGAAACATTGTGAATATTCAACATTCAAGGCAGCATAATGTTTTGCCTACAGGCTACTAAGAACATTATTTCACAGCGTAAGCTAATGTATGTTCCTCCAGGGAGAGGACATTCAAGGTCCAACTGAAAACGTCTCGATAAATGGTAGAGAGTTCTCTTATTGGTGTAATGTGTCTTGTTGGAGCTCATTAGTTCCAGAAGAAGCACGGCAGCTGAGCCTGCGAGAGACATTTTTCTGTTTCTATGTGGTATGCAGGTCATCGCTGGAGCTGCCCCAGCTCAAAGCAGCAGAGTGGCCCAGTTTAATCTCCTGCCTCAGGTCCCATTGAGAATCAGGGAAAGGGCTTAAAAATGACCATAGCAGGGCTGGGATGATCTGGCAAGGACAACGGAATGAAATGGTCCCACCTAAAAATGCCAAAACCGCTTCTGAAAAGGCTGGGCGGAAAGGAGCAGCGATCATGCGATGAGCTTCTGCCACCCAAAATCCCAGAGGGATGAGTTGGGGTTGAGGAAATATTCTACATCTCACTCTGTAAACTTGGAGAGATGAGGCGGAATGGGCCTGACTCAAGCAGCTGCAGTGAGGCTACTTCCCATTCTGTGACACAAATTACTGCACCTATTATCCTAAGAAATCAAGCTGTTGGTATTGTAAAGGGACAATGGGGAAGAGAAAAAAAGAAAACATGCAGCGAGTGTAAAGGACTACTTTACACTTCATGCTATTGTAGCTGCCTGCAGAGAGAGTAGAGCTGGCAGGAAAACCAGCAGCAACCACAGCAAACAACCGGTATCTCATCAGCTGTCACATGACTTCAAAGTATCTTGGTAAGAAGAAAAAAAAAAAAAGTAGCATAAATTAAAAACAGACTCCATACATTCAGCTACATGGAGGACATTTGAGGAGATGGCTGATTAAATAGCTAAGCGTTACAGATCCGGGGATAAATGTAGGGCACATTTTGATAGGAGACGAGCGTACAGAAGGCGGTATTATACCAGAGCTCACAATGAACAAAGGACACAATGGCCGTGGCTCAGCCGATCCCCTTACATGTCTTACAGGAAGTCGCTTCCCAGCTGACAGGAGCAGCAGGTCAATGACGCGCCCCAGATTAGACCCTGGCTGTATCCCTGAACTCAAATCCACAGTGCATTCCCATTCAGCCATTGAGGGGGTGGGGGAGAGAACAATATCAATAATTAGCAAGGATATATTTATTCAGAATGTTTACAACTTTTATACCAATGCAGATGGGGAAGTAGCCCAGCCTGGCACTAGGAACCAGAC
Organism: Mormyrus proboscirostris; assembly: GCA_026779585.1. Classification (NCBI taxonomy): domain Eukaryota; kingdom Metazoa; phylum Chordata; class Actinopteri; order Osteoglossiformes; family Mormyridae; genus Mormyrus; species Mormyrus proboscirostris. The sequence continues at coordinate 36,832,962 of JAODKF010000001.1, read as the reverse complement.
GGCAAAAGCATGTTAAGAAATTCATCTGTAAAGAGCCAGCTGTTAAGTTCTATGCTTTTCAATTAGCTAGGTAAAAGCACATAACAGATGATAATACTTAGGGCATCGACAGTAGGAGTAGCCGTGGTAACCAGTGATTTCCTGAGCCGAAATCAATTATCCAAATCGGGGCCAATCCAAACTAAACGGTATCACCACGTCCTAAAGTAAGCCTGAGGTGCATGGCTTGAAACTGAGATGTCAGTCATGTAGAAATTACTTAAAACTGGAAAGTTGAAACAGACCCACAGCTACCTGCAATGTTTGCAATGCCGTCCTTTAGCGAGGGGGCAGCAAAAGAGGGTCTTTTAATACAACAAATCTAACTAGGCACTTACAGAAACACTAAGAAAGACACTGCAAAACCGCAAGGCTTACTTAGACGAAGAATGCAGACACCTACTGTATGCGTATTTAAATATTTATTGAAAGATTGGATCGGGACTCAGAATTGGCAGATATAAATATTTAACGGATTAAATCAAGGTGCCAAAACGTGGAGTAGGACATCCCTAATGATAACTTTGCTATCCCCTCCACTGAGTCATCATAACAAAGGCTGCTTTTTCTAAGGCTTCCTTGGTATCACCGACAAAAACAAAAACAGACAAGACTGCAATGGGTGGGTGTCTCCTCTAAGGTGTGCTCTGCATTGTGCTGCATGGGACAGAACGTGTGACCCGAAAAAATGTAGAAAATCGGAACGCCCAAATTCAGCTTGCTAATGGAATTACTACAAACAATGTGGATTAAGCGTCACAAGAATCAATGTACACCAATAAAATGTGCTGGGTTTCATAAGGTAGGATTGGTTGATATTGTGAAACACTGAAGATATGTACTGCTGCATTCAGCGCATTTTAAAACACAAGCAGGCGAAGCCGTTGCTCAGTGAAGGCCGACGGCATCGGTTCTAATAAAGGAATCCCAACGACCATCAGAGGTGTAGCCACGAGTGCTGTATTTATAGCTAAACAAACAGGAGGCGAGCAGACAGAGCATTAAGAGAATGTGTTCAGACAAGAAGGGCAATCATAAGCCCCATCCACAGAAGTGCAGTCAACGTGCATTTTTTAAATTTACGAACACTGCTAATGTGTCACACAGTGATCCAGGCTTTTCTGTTTAAGGTCATGCCATAAAGAGGGTTTGGGTTGGCCATCAAGGTTTTGTATACTACTGGAAACCAGCACTGATTTGTAAAAACAGTTTAGTTCAAGGCAAGTTGGCCACTTCATTCCACCATAATGTGCGGAACAGAAGAATACAGCAAATAAAGTGAATGACGCTGAGAGGTGAAAAAGGTGAACAAAACAGGCAAAAAGACATTTTCATTAGTTCTCCGCAGAACCAGTGAAGTAATTATTATGTCTTTGAACGAAATGCTGCAAGTCATTCAAAGCAAAATTAACGAGCGCCTGAGGGTTATATCAGCAAACGAATGAATTATGATCAAGTGCATCTTAACATGTGTCTGAAATGTGTGCCAGGGATGTTAAGATTTAAGGGTTCAGAAAAAATGAAACATTACTTTAACTCTGAAGTATGCCATGATGGCTACAGTGTTTTTGACTGATGCATGACCACTAGACAATAGGTTAACGTTTCTAAAAGGATAAAAAAGGCACGAGGAGCAAGAAAAGGTGTTTTCAAAGGGGCTAAACTCACAGTTGGACATACAGGAAAGGCCCAAGACACAGCTAAAATTCCAGACAGCGAGGCTAAATGAAGTCACCTTGCAGGAGGAAACAGCCCTCAGGGGCACAGTGCAGCATGAAACACCAGTGTCTCATCGAGAAGAGACTTCTCATAAAATCAGGAGTCAACTAGAGATGCACATATCGGTATTGGCGCCGATCCAGATCGGGTATCGGCCATGCGTGACCAATACACGTCCTACACTTTAGTTTTTGGGAATCAATCGCACGACAGCTCTTTCCCATTTTACATGTGTTTTTTTGCGGCATTCAGATTGAACGCTATCGCATCGCTAGTTTTGCTACTCAGTGGGTGTGAGTACAGTGACTTCCACGTGCTGTGACGTCATGTGCATACCTTTTGCAGTACGAGAAGCGTAAGATAAGACGGTGCGATCTGGGAGTCTTATACACTTTTAACAGAAACCAGTAGCACAGTGATTTTCAATCTATCTAAAATAAAGTTTTGAGGTGGGAACAGCGTTTAATGGACAATCCCATTTAACAAAGTGCACGCAACTGCGAGACAAAACAAAGCAATGGACGATTTGGGAGTCGCTAACTTAATTGGACTGTTTTGCAAACTCGCTGCAGCTTGTGATACAAGAGGGGCTGCCATCGCAACAAAAGTAACTGCGCTGACGCCAATGGGAAAAAAACTTTTAAGCATCCGCCACTTGTGTATACCTGCTTTGAAAATATTCATATTGAACTGCAAATGCCTAAAAAACGCTTAAAACAAACGAGGTGGAACAGTACATTATGTATGTTTGTAGTAGCCTAATTAAATATTTTGTCATACATCTTTTCCATCCGTATTTACTAGCTTAAAAAATATATATAAAGCATAAAGTAAAAGAGCTCTTGTATCAGAATCTGTATTGGTATCGGCAGTTGTGTATTTGAATCGGAACGGACCTAAAAAAATGTGGATCGTCCATTTCTAAACAGAACACCACTTGCGTCTTGACAAATTCATTAATAAGAGCAATAATGTCTCTATGAGAAGATCTGGGCGGCTGAGCAATTTCAAATTGTCCCCAAATGTTGTTCACTTTCAGTGAGTAATAAACATACTTCCGATAATAACAGATTTTTTTTTCAGCCTAACCCACAAACCAATTTACTGTAAAAAGTTTAATCTCAAATCATGACAAGAAAAGTGCAGATGTACCAGTAACATTTTATACACCAATTTGGTTAATAGAGCTTCTAAAATCCCAAACTATAAACATGACCAATGTGTTATACTTCACGATTTTTTTTTAACAAAAATACAAAAACAATTATAACCAAGCATAAACAAAAGGAGACCACCACACAACAGGATTTTGGCCAGACTTAACTTTAGAAGATGTGATTACTGATAACTCACCTTCATTATCATTAACTATTTACAGCTCCGATCCAATCATGTGTGATGAATTGAATAACCTCCAAGTTTCTGATATTGCCAGTGTAATTCCAAGCATTTAGGCTGCCGAGTCACTCCGATTTTCAGCAGCAGGGACATTGGGTCTTTAGTACAAAACTCTGTGCCAAAAACTAAAGCCCTGCATGGAAAAGCAGATCACAGGTGTCTCTGCATGTCCACTGCACACAGCTTGTTTACTGGGCAGCTAGTAAGCCTATAGAAACCTTTAAAATGCTTCCCCTTGTTGTTTAAGGTTATTGACACAAGTGTTTATAGCATCTTTCAGAGTACACAGCCATTGTAGAGATGTTAAAATTCTGCAATGACAGGTGAGGACCGAGGAGCCTGTGGAAGACTCGCCTCCCACTAAAGACAGCAAAATATTGGACTTCATGAGGATACCTTCATCAATGCCATTCTTTACAATAGAAGCAATTGAAGCATGTCTAATGTCACTCATGTAGAGTGCTTAAGGGCTGTTATATGGCCAGTTCAGAACCGCTATCTCAGGTAAACTGATTTTATAAAACCAGTGCATGCACCCCAAGGCTGTGCAATTAAAAATAGCATTTAATGCCCCCTACAGCCTTATGAAAACAATCAGTTTTCAACTACCATCTGGGCAAGACTTCAAAATATACCTAAAACATCTTTACCAGGCTGATTTTAAAAGTACTTTGAAAAATGTAGTAGACTGGCAGTGGTTAAGAACTGAGGAATATTTACTGGTCTCCTCTGAAAACATTTCAGAGAGTTATGCCATGTATAGTATTCTTTGGGTGACGAATCTAATGATTTAGTGAGTGAGACTAAACATACTTATCCTGGATATTAATGGGCCATAAACAATTCAAATATGCATATGGACATTTATTTATATATTTGCTCTGAATGTTACAGGAAAACCCCTACATGAAATAATGGGTTGCAAGTGTCAAATGTTTTTTTTTCTAGGTTATCTACAGATGATGCAGTCAACATTGCAACTGGGGTCTGATCTGCAACAAAGAATATAAAGCATTCATAAACAGAACATAATTTTAGGAAAACTGAGTTATGTTCTCTTCAACATTCCATGTGTCATCAAAAGTAGAAAAGGACTAACATTTATATGCTGACCGACCATTGTGTAAATCGCAGTGACATTGCTGAGGCTATAAGAGCTTGTGTGCACTGGCCAAATTTTGAATCCAAATAAAACATGAGAACCTTCTTGCACCGTTGCCTTACAGCAATATTATTGCTCTAAGGTTTTCCTTTGTCAAACTCCACTTTATGTTCCAAGCACCCTGCCAGGCTAATGGAATCCGTTCTGAAGAGTTTGCTACTTGGAATAATACCAGAATACCTAGAGACAGTGGAGTCTTCATGTGCAAGAGAAAGCACCTAGAACACCTACCTAAACAAGATGCCTAGATATTCATCTTTTCCTTTTGATCATTTAACAAGCTTTTAAATTTTACATATACATGTATGAAATGTCTTGTCTATGCATGTCATGATAACTAATCAAATCAGAATCTTTTTATTTCGATTAGTACAGAGAAGTACAAGGGATTTCTCTTGGTGCAGGTGGTGTCATGACATTTTAATTTAAACATACAGCTAAAAATCTAAAAAGTAAAAATGCATAAGGAGAATAAGGCAAAGGAGATCTGCAATGATAAGGCAAGCACGTAAAAGAAATACCGGTAAATAGATAAATGGAATGTGCAAGCAGCTTGCGCACGGTGCAAACGAGTTCTTTAAGTACAGTGGGTGGATAGATTGTCGCCAGAGTAAGCCAGGATTCATTTGTATACTAAAGAAACTGATTACTTCCAGGTTTCCCAGACTTAATAGCATAAAGTCAGCTTTAGTAGTTTAATGACAGGCCTGTTGGACCAGTATCCCTGCAGCAACCTGGGGATACCCTGGGTTTGTCAGACACCTACATCTGGACTGGTATCAGAAGCTAGACCACATGGCACTCAGGCTTATTCCCAACTGGCATGTTCGGGGAAATAAAAAAAATGGATCCAAATCAAATAGCTCATCACAAATCTTACAAAATAGAACAAATCACCCAACAGTATGGAGGGAAGACTTGGGACAGACATGCAAGGCACAAGTAACCCAGATGATTTGCCCTAAACCAGAGGTGGGGGAGAGAAATACGAGGCCATGACAGAACTAAAACAAAAAAGGGAAATAACGCAAGCAGATATGCATTGCATATCTATTGAGTTTCACTAATTTTAGTCCTAAAATACTCGCACCAAAGATAATGTCACTTGTGAAAAGGCAATCTTGGCTACCACCTGGCCAAAGACTCACGAAAATTGTAAATTACCCCTAGGCGAAAAACTAGTACTCCTCGTGGGCAAACAAACATTTGCCTGACAGACAATCAATACTAAAGAAAACACCTTGAGCATGCTTGGGATCCATGAATTCATGTTGCCGTTGAGTTACTTAAACACACGATAAAATTAAACACTAACCATGGAGCATAAATGTAAGTTAATGAGAGATCAGTAACTAGATCACACAAAGATCCGGAGATCTACCAGCTTCAGCTGTCATGCCAAGCAGCTCCAGTCAATTTATATTTGTAGTTAAAAAAGCACTATAAAGGTAACAGCATGGGAACCGAAAACAGAGAGGGGAAAATCGCTAGTTTACGATGTATGGGTTGTTGGCTGCTAAACAGAAGGCTAATATTAGATCAGACACTGCACAACGTTCTTCAGAATAAAAAAATTAAGGACAGTCTCCCTTAACGATGAAAAGGCACAGTTTTTGGTCAAGGGGTGAGGTGAGGGGTTAGGTTAGAGTCCAAAAAAACAAGCATCTAAAGTAATTCTTCATCAGGACTGTACACTTCTTTCAAAGGTTTTTCTAGAGGGTGCCAATTGAGCTCGCTCCAAAACCAAACCAGTGGTCTGATGAGAAAATGTAGCTACGCATTTTTTAAATAATTGGGATCAACATTTCAAATAATTTAACAATAAAGACTGCAATTTGGAGAATACCTGTGGTTAGGGCTTACGATTGGCTAACTGCAACTTAAAATGCCGAGCTTCACATAGGCCAGTCAATGGCAGTAGCTTTCTACTTAGCTCTGCAAGGCCAGTTCCTGAACTGTAAACTGTTAACAGCATATTTAAAAAGCCAAGAAAGACGTCTCTCAGAAACTGACACACTGGCATATTTCAAGTGTAAACAGACACAAAACACCATAGGTTATGATACACATCTCCCAAAATCAACATGGCGCCAAAAAGGAGACCTTCCGAAGGTATACGGACATGTTTAAACCTCTGCAAGTGTAGCAGCCCCCAGCCACCCTCCCCCATTCCCCCGGTGCCTATGCAATGGAGATTAGTCATCTACATATTCTTAAAATAACTGTTCCTGTAGGTCAAAGACCCTTTTTGTTTTATAGTTATAATTCTGTGAAAGAAGCGATAAAGAAATGTGCCAGCCAAATGCACCCAATCTTTGCAAGTCTTTTAAAATACATATTTAAAATATATATATATATATATATATATTACAACCTACAAACAGGGATAGCCACAGAGCAACAAGCACCACCAAATAAAGACCTTGGATAACAACTGCAAACAGCACATTGCTGGTCAGACCAAAAACAATCAATTCCCTTAACTTCTGTAAACTTTAACTTGATGAATTTGCGTTGTTTGCGGTCCCCCCTCCCCCTGAACAAATTCGGCAAAATCATAAGCTGGCATTCAGATTTATAATTCAACTTAATATCCAGCTCTTTCGTGTCAAATTAGAGCCTCAGCAAAGTGAATTACTTGGAGATAAAATGTATAGAACTCATGTCAATAAATGTAAATAAGCCAACATGAGACTGACAACACATGGCAGATGTGGCATGTTAAAGGTATGTGCACTACCTCAACGGGGAAATTCTCTACTGGCTTGCGCTTGCTCTCTCTCTCCCGCCAATGGTATTTTTTTTTCTAGAAAGGTTGCCTGAGGACACTTTAAAAAAAAAAAAAAAAAAACAGGATATATATCGTGTGTCGAAATGTTCAGTGTGCCAGGGGAAACGGTGTAGGCCAAAGTGCAAAACTGTAGCCCCCACTAATTCACATCTGATCACAAGGTGTCCATAGGCCAACAGTTTTAGTAGGCTATGTATTTTTTGAACATTTTCGTATCATTATCACCAGCTTACCCCCCAGCTTTAACTTGATTTTGATGTTATTAATGATCTTAATGGATTTTATACAAAGGTGCAGCAACACACTAATAACTCACATCATCTTTCATGGAGTTTATCAATCAGGTTATATGGTTACGTCTTGGCAACAGGTTATAAAACGTACAGTGGTGTGCTGTAACCTGCCTGTGAGATAGGGAGAACATAAAAAATATATAACCACCAAATAATACAACTCGACAAGAAACCACAACAAATAACCTGCCATTCTGTTGGGTAATGGAGGGCAGTACATTGTGCAGAACAGAACAACTCATGATTGCACTAAAATCACCGGTAAACTTTTCCTGGACGGAATCATCCATATTTTAAAAATTGCCGTTTTTTTTTGGGGGGGGGGGGGTAATTCTCATTTATCCAGGAAGAAATGTTTACGCCAATGACACATCATTACCCTGCCGAATCACACTCGAAGAACCGTGTAGTTAATACAAACTAGTCAGTTAAGGACAACAGTAGTGCAGTTTTAAGCTGCTCCCCACCCCCACCCCGGCACTTCCGAGTTGTCGGCAATGGACAACGTGTTTAAGATGTCTGTTATTTACAACTACACCAGTAGCAGTAATTATTATTTACATTATAAGGATACGTAACAAAACACAAATGTAACACCAACAATGAGCTATATTTATGCGAATGTAGCAAAGCTTAAATATCATACGTGAAAAGGAAACGCGGCTACAATTACACAAGCGTTTGCACGGGTATAACCCTCCAAGAACCGTATATTAAAAAACAAGGTCAAAAACGAGTGCAAAGCCTCTTGATAACGTGGATCCCCAAGCAGATAGATAGATGATAGTATGCGGAGAAATGAAGCAAAACCCCAAATAAACAAGCAACAAAGCAGGCCATTTCAGGTCGTCTTTGTATATAACCTTTGAACGTTACACAAATTTAGTATAATTAAATTAAGAATTAACGTACGGCGAGTGGAAACTTGCATGAAACGTGATGAGGAGTTAACTTACCTAAATCAGAGAGTGTGCTCGGGCGTGCTTCCCCGCCGCTTTCACTTCCACAAGGAAAGACCTTCCAACTTCAGAGCGCAAATGTACACTTCACTCCCATATTATTCGTTCCGACTCAATTTTCTCCACTCCGGGAGCACTGCACAGCCTGTAATCCACAAAACGGCGATCAGAAAGCTTGCATAAGCCGCCGTTTTCCGAGGCGGGAGCAAAAGTTAAGAAGGGGTGAGTGAAGTCGGCGGCCGCCGGCGTTATTAGTGGAGTTTCTACATGAGACAGCGGCAGACACTCAGATCCTGGAAAAGAGGGAGACACTTTGAGATAGGAGGCTCGGTCAGTGACCCACAATGGAAAAATCAGCAAATCGCCTCAAATCTCTCCATTCATATCGTATCAAGAATGACTCCATGTGCAAATTGCCTGAAAATCACGTCAAATGGAAATAATAATCAGACAGCGCGTTAAAAGACTCAAGACGCAGTGCGAGCGAGCCTGAGACACATCGTGCTGCTGTGTTTAATCCCAACTCGAACATCGAAGAGGAGAGGGTCGTTTAACTATAATGTTATTATTCTTTCATAGCATATCTCAAGGTGAGCACATACACATAGCTGTTATATTTATTTTACGAGAATATAATGCTGGTAAATCTAAAGCTGGCATAGTACAGGGTGAATAACAGTAATAATCATAATAACAACGACTATTAAGTTGTGCTTGGATTTTTATACTTAATTATTCACCTTCTAAGGCCCGTGATGGGAAAAATCATTTAGATTTGCTTCTGAATATATAGCCCAGTGTAGCTTCACCACGAGGCAGCGTTACCCTCTATCTAGCGAGAGCAGATTACCCTCCCCCACCTCGATCCCCGGATGCCTGGGCCTTCTTTTTTTCGCCTGCGCGGTCACATTGTGGCTGATTAATTCTCCTTTCGCCTTGCTCAGTCATTCAGATTTGGAAAGTAAATAAAAAGTTGACATCATTGCAGCTCTGCATTAGTGTGAAACATTCCTTCGGTTACCGTATGTTCTCGTATACCCGCGCTCGTGTTATTCTGAAGTTTTTTTTTGTTTGTAATCGTAATTAAAATGTGTATAGCTGACGAATGTTTTGCATTGACCTGCGTTTATATATCTCTTGATATATTTAGTCAGATAAACTCCTAAGATTTGATTTATAATGCAGTGGACATAACAGAAATATTTGAGTATTTGCAAATGGATTTAACAAAGAACATTTATAAATATCCCCTGACATTCCCCCTAAAACAAATGTTTGATATATTTAGAATCAATAATTGCAGGGCTTCTCTAAAGACTTGGCATTGTTTATCTAATATCATAGTAAAGTGTTTCCTTAATTGTTACTGTATGGTTTCTATGCCCGTGTCAACTTCCAGCCTTGCAGTATTTAAACTTGTATTATCCTTTGTATTTGTCACCTACCTTGTGTTTACTGTTGTGTATCTTATGTCTTGTATTTATTCTCTGTCCACGTTGTCTAATTGGTTATTGTCTATTGTCATAGTGTCTCCAACTGTAGCAAACTGTGCCACCTCAAATTTCCTCCAGCCTTGGCTGTGTGACAATAAATATTCTGATTCTGGAATATCTATTCATTATGACAGGGCTGCAGTGAACCCAGAGCATATTCCAGGAAGGTAATGCACACTATTTGCAGTTTGCAAGGCAGGGGCACCCTAGATCGGATGCCAGTCTATTGCGGGACACACCCATAAGTATATGTGCACGCAGGCAGTTTATAAGCACTATGTAGGTGTACCTGAAAGGAAGATCTAATCTTCTATAGTTGTCACTCAATAGCATCTACTAAGCATCTACTGTCTTTTACTCAACACCACAGTGTATACTGAATACCCAACATGCACATTATAGGGATATAGCTGATATACAAATTAGTACCATACACATCCGACCAGAACATATGATATAACCCACACAGACAAGGGATGAAAATCTTCACAGCCAGAGCTGGGGGTGGGAAATGAACTTCTGACCATGGAGGTTTGTAATTATGTGTAACTGTAATACCCTCTGGGGGTGGCATGGTGGTGCAGTGGTTAGCACTGTTGTTTCACACCCCTTGGTCTTGGGTTCCAGTCTCTGCCAGGGTTCCATGTCTGTGGAGTTTGCACGTTCTCCCTCTGTCATGGGGTTTTCTCTGGGTACTCCAGTTTCCCCCCCACAGACCAAAAACATGCTGAGGCTAATTGGCATTGCCAAATTGCCCATAGGTGTGAATGGTGTGTGAGTGTGAGTTGTTTTCTGCCTTGTGCCCATGACCTCCAGCATAGGCTCCAGACTCCCCACAACCCTGAACATGATCAGCATTTTCAGAAAATGGATGGATGGATGTAATATCCTCCCCCAGAATACAGGGCAGAGGCTTCCCATTGTGTCCTTCATTGCCACTGAGCTCCTTTGATTTGCTTTAAATATAGTTTTTCACTCTGACTTTTATTCCTGTCATCCCTCTTGAAAACAGGCTAGAAAGGCTGTTTGCGGATATAGCTTGGGATGCCCTAGTGGAGAGCAATGTGATGACCCATTATTCAGCTACACTTTGAGCTTGAAAAAAATCTACTAGTACACAAATTTTAGGGAGTATGTGGTAAGAGTGCTTCCTGCCAGGGAGCTGGCTCTGACCTCTTAACAAAGAACAGGTTCAATCTGCTTTCCCTCCCCCACCCTGGGATACTGATGAGGGTCACATGACCTTTCTAGACAGTACAGAGAAGGAGTGGTAATATGTAGCTGTGGGGGAGGGTAGCTGCAAGTCACAAGGCTCTTGTAGGGTTGTTATTAAAGCCCGGGAAGGACGCACTCAGTTATGCCACTTGCAGGGAAATGCAAGGGCTCTGGGACTCCCGCTGAGAGACCTGTGTGAAAACAGCCAGTAATATATTAGTATATTAGACTTGGCTCTCCACGCATCTTGTTTGCTTTTTGCAAAATGAATAGAACAGAGTGTCTAGTAGTGAAAGACATACAGATGTATATATGTAAACAGAAACAAGTACAAGAGTCACATGTGGTCCCCGGGGACCTTAATATCGTAACATTATATATACTGTTATGAAATTTATACTCTCTGTGTTTTACATCATTGTCTTGATAAAAGCAGGCAAATACAGTCATAATCACAGTGCAAATTTGATGATTTGATTTTCATTACCTGCTCCTCACTTTTTAAAGGGCAAATGATTATCATACAACAGTCCTCCGAACTGGCATTTTCAGTCCTTGAGGCACTCTTGAATTTTGACATTGAGATGATCTTTTTCTCTTCTATGTAGAAATAATAATGTAAATGTGGTTCTTAGAACTTTGCATTGGTTTCCCTAAAAATTATATTTTCTTTTGTAAACATGTTTTTTTTTTTTCCTTCCATATTAGGTAGGAACAGTTTAATGAAGCCATTTCCATTACAAATTCGGGAACCCATCTTCATATGTAAAACTGGAGCATTTGCAGAAATAATTCAAATTCTTGTTTTAGATATAAATATCACAGTGCAGAACAATTTGTAAGGGGCTCTCGTTAAGTATATGACACTAGTGTTTGACTGAGTCACAGAACGCTGCGTTACATGTAACCAGGGACAGAGCTTGTTCTGGTACAACCAGACAGTGTAATAAACCACAGGAGTGTGTGTTCATGACCGGGAAGGAAACCTTGGCTACAGGCTAGTGTCCAAACTGTTCTTGCACTTGTGGCAGATATGAAAGCTCGACAGATGTCTTACTCTCAGGTGCAAAATACCATCAACTCTCAGGTCTCTGGTTCACTTCTTATATCTCTATGATGCTCATGACTGTATTTTCAATTCCATCTGTACTTGGCCATACTGTAAATAATTATCATTGACTTCGCTGCTTAGAATTGATACAATACTGTGTAGGCCCCCCTTGTGCCACCAAAACAGCTCTGATCACAAGACCTCTATCACAGGCAGCATTAACTTTTTCAGCAATTTGAACTACAGTAGTTCTCTTGTGGGATTGGACCAGACAGGCTAGCCTTCAATGACCCAGTCGCTGGATCACCGGTTGACCTTCCTTGGACCCCTTTCAGTAGGTACTGACCACTGCATACTGGAAACACCCCACAAGACCTGTTGTGTCGGGAATGCTCTAACCCTCTCGTATAGCCATCACAATTTGATCATTGTTCAAAGTTGCTCAGATCCTTACGCTTGTCCATTTTTCCTGCTTACAACATGTAAACTTCAAGAACTGACTGTTCACTTATCTAACATACAATCCTTGACCGTTGCCATTGTAATGAGGTAATCAATGTGATTCACGCCTCCTTCTTCAGGAAATGCTGGGTAATGAAGTTTGAATCTTTTTGTGGCCTTTGACATTTCATGACCAATGAAGAGGCTGAGGACTAACAAACTACTTAGAGCAGATGTCTAAAATGCTGCAGTCACGTAATGGGAAAGTACCAGAAAAGGGGGGTGGGGGGGGGGGGGGAGAGGCCCCTCTGGGCCATAAAAGCACGGCCCTCACAACTCCTAGTTGAGCCTCTTTCTGTACATGCTGAATGTATGTCAGTGGTCGCTCCCAATTGCAATTGATTAAGAGAATAAATCGGTGACTTGCAACTACTCCTCATCTCCTCGTGAATCTCTTCTCATCAAACAAACCCAGCTGGAGACAGTGTACTCCAACACCAAGTACACTGTTACTTATGTAATGAACATTGTGATTAGATTGCTGTAATTTCAACACCATTATCTGAGTAGAATTTACATTTTGTACCCTCTTTTTCTTTTTCTCCCTGTCTGCTAACATTAAAATCTTGAATTGACTTTCGCTCTTTTAAGTAATACTGAAGTCCTTTGTTATCAGAGATGACAAGAGATTGATGTGGTGTTATTATTGAATAAAACTGTAAAAATGACACAGTAAGGGCTAAGGGATCCTTTTATGTCAGCTGTTTCTCTTTGTGATCTCTTTGGCCTTGTTACACATTAATGTCTACAGCACATATAGTGACCAATCATTGCTATCTATATGTATTTCTTCCATTAAGGCTGCTAACACTGAAGCAAAACACCTCAAATCAACAAAATTCCACTATTAAACAGGTAATTGTAAAGGCCATGGTTGATATTTATCTTTCATTAGTGCTTCAATCTAGCCATCAATGCAGTTCTATCATTTTGGGCTTTAAGAACGTTTACTATTATCTTTACCGTTATTGTGAAAAATTCTAATTCTAGTTCTAGTTCTAGTTAAATGCCCTTAAATGGGCAACCCTCGTTGCTCACCCATTGATCTTTAAAAGATGCAGGACAGATCTGTTGACCTATGTTACATCATTAGCTGAAGGTCACTCCTCACTGAGAGCTAAGGACCTGGCTGCCAAAACATGTTAGTGACATTGATTGGCACTTTACTCCCACTATACTCAGACTTGTATACTCGGATACTCCCTAAGCAAAAAACTGACACCATTGCTTCCAGAGGAATTGATTTTTTTATCCATAAAAATAAAACTTCAATAAAGTTCACTGAGAAGTCACTTGCTTTTTCCATATAGAATCAAAATTATGTTATCAATTTTTTTCTTCAAAAAAATTATTTTAAGTCTAGGTGACTACAGATCACTGTATTTAAAACTAGGGTAAAGGAGCTGAAAATTCTCAAGTCAAAGTCTTTTATTGTTAATTTTGCCATACATACAAGGCACAGTGAGGACTGAAACTGCGTTCCTCTCAGACCCAAAATGAATGCATGAACAAACGACAAGCGAGATAACACAAATTTCAAAATTAAAATTAAACACTAAATACTATGTACAAAAGACAAATAAGGCAGTACAAATATGGTGGATTCACAGTGCAAAGGTGGGTAACAGTGGTTTTTATAGTCCGTGTAGTAAAGTGGCTAGTGCTGAATATGGGCAGGCAGGGCTCACAGTCCAGACCTTTTTGGGGCATGGGGGAGAAGGGGGAGAGAGGGGAAAGGGGTCAGCATCCTGACAGCCTGCTGGATGAAACCATTCCACGAGAAGGGGGAGAGAGGGGAAAGGGGTCAGCATCCTGACAGCCTGCTGGATTAAACCATTCCACGAGAATGGGGAGAGATGGGAAAGTGGTCAGCATCCTGATAGCCTGCTGGATTAAACCATTCCACGAGAAGGGGGAGAGAGGGGAAAGGGGTCAGCATCCTGACAGTCTGCGGGATGAAACCATTTCACGAGAAGGGGGAGAGAGGGGAAAGTGGTCAGCATCTTGACAGCCTGCTGGATGAAACCATTCCTCAGTCTGGTGAAACAGGTGCTGAGGCGTCGGTACCTTCATCCAGATGGCAGGAGACTGAAGAGGCTGTAAGAGGGGTGGGTGGGCTCTCCTACAATGCTGACTGCTTTTCGGGTTGGGTGGGTGCTGTAGACATCCAGGAAGGAGAGGAATGAGGCTCCAATAATCTTTCCTGCTGCGTTCACTGTGCGCTGCAGTGCTTTCTTATCGTTGGCAGTGCAGCTTCCAAACCTGACAGCGATGCAGTTGGTCAGGATACTTTCAGTGGTGCCTCAATAGAAGGAGGCCATGATTGGTACTGGGGCACCAGCTCTCTTTAATCTCTGAAAGGAGTAGAGACACTGTTGGGCTTTCTTTGCAGTGATGCAGTGTTCTTTGACCATTAAAGGTCCGCAGTGATGTGCACTCCCAAGAATTTGGTACTGCTTGCCCTCTCCACAGCAGTGTCATTGATCAGTGGGGGATGCTGGGTGTGTGATGTCCTGAAGTCAGTGATAATCCCCTTTGTTTTTTCCACATGTAAGAGAAGATTGTAGTTGCTGCATCATTTGTCATAGAGGAGACCCACCACAGTCTGCAGTTGGTACTGTAGTTTGGTGTACAGTCATGGGTCTGCAAGGTAAAGAGCAGGGGGACTGAGCACACATCCTTTCCCTGGGGGGGGGGGGTTTGCTCCGTGTGATGGTGCCAGTTGTATTGTTGTATTGATGTCAGTATATAAAATTAATGTTGTCTATGGCATCAATGTACACAAATAGATTAAATCAACATGAAGTAGTAAGTAGCTGAAAGCATGAATGAATAGGTATATTTGTAATGCTTCTTCGACACAAGCTCTGTGAGCCACCAGGGTAAGTGATTTCTAGGGTATTCTCCAGTTCTGAACAGGTTAATGGAAAATCTCTGCGTCTGCTGGTTGAAATGTCAGCGATTACACGTTTCCATGGAGACCTTAGCAGCTGGGTGCAAGTCTGCGCCATCACTTCACCCACTCACCACTGTGGGTAAACGCCTGCTCCCCCAGGATCTGCAGGATTAACGTTTACCTTTGCACATGGTTTGTCAAAAGTGACACTCTGTCTTAATACTGAAATTGGTTTCCATCGAGTGCAATTAGGGCCTACATTTAGGAGAGTTTAGTGCAGGTGCGCAGTAAGAATCATTCATAATTATTGACCACTGCAACTTTTAAAGCTTCAGATTCCCATTAGGGATATATTTTTGATATAAAATATGAGAAAACTGAAATGACAAAGGGAGGCCTATTTTGAATTGATATTAATCTTTATGCATACCGAATTGGATTGGTGCATGTGTAATGTTTTGTAATTAATTGTTTTTTGTTTCTGTCATGAGCAACAGAAAACATTCCCAGGCTAAAGATGAACATTTAGGTACTTTCTTTGGTACTTTCTTAATACTGTAACTATCTTTAAGTGCTTGCCTCTTCAGTCAAGAAGTTTTCTGACAATCTGACAATGACAGAGTTTCTGACAAAGTTTATGCTTTATCTAAGTAGATACTCCCTCTTCCTGGTTCTGGTTTTTAGCAACAGGGCCACACAAGACCCCCTCCCCACCACAAAAAGAACATTTTAAAGGGCCAGCTAAAGATCAACTATTACAGCTATTTAAATAGAGGTTTAATAAACTGTCTCCTTGCTGAAATGTGAATCATCTTATCACTGCAATGACTTGGAGAAATACTGCAAATACACTGAATTATCCATCCATGTTCCATCAATGCTCATCCAGTACATGGTCACATCTTGGGAAGTATGGGATACCCCGGATAGGATGCCAGTCTGTCACAAGGAACACACTATATGAAATACAGAGACACAAGTAACCACATGTTTTGGACTGCAGTGCCTATCATTATATCTTATAATAGTATCATATAATACATCATATTTTTATCGTATTTTTTACTGTGACATGCATAGGTGCTATACATGCATAGTCACTTTTCCCTATTTGATGATTTCTTGTGATGCCCTACTTACCATGAAGCAGTTATTTACACTTTATATTAGAAGTGCAACAAAATGATGTACGGAAAAAATGTATTTGATTAGTTTTCGGATTTGTAGAAACACACACTGCATGAGTTAAATAAAGATTTTTCTGCAAAATAACAGTGCCATCTGCTGGTCAAAAACTTTTACTGCAGCTGTTAAATTTGGTTTACACCCGTCCCCCACCCCCTCCATTCCCAGCATCAGACTCACACACAACGACAGACAAACACACAAGAACCGTCACAGTTTCCAAAAACAATAAAGAGCGTCAGATCAGAGGTGTAAGTCAGGAACGTAACTGCTTTCTGAAAAGATGATAAGCTATCTTCTGATCTTCAGAGGACACGTCAGTCGGGGATCAAACTGAAACTCCAGGCTCCGACATTTCAGTAAAGTAACGTGGTTGTTTGTGGTTTTAGTCACGTGTGTTAATCTGCAGTGTCCATGAAGGTGTTATCTGAAACTGCTTATGATGTTCAGGGTTGCGGTGGAGGGGGGGGTGGGGGCTACACCCTACCCCAGGAAGCATAGGGGTCAAGGCGGGGGTGCAGCTGGCTATCATACAATCATCAAATGAATATTTACTGAAACAGGCAAATGGTACGGGTCCCTTAAACCAGTGTTACTCAACCCAGTCCTCGTTTTTGCTTCCTCCCAGCTCCCAGCCAATCAAGGACTCTGAATACCTTGTTCAGGTACGCTGGGAGCTGGGAGAGACAAAACAGTGGACTGCCTGGGGGTCCCTGAAGGCTGGGTTAGAAACACTGCATTAAACAACTCCTGTTCTGTCTATAACAAAAGTAAATATATTTAATAAATGACACTTCAGCATTACTTTCTGGATGGAAGTTTTATTTCTTCCTAGCACTGATACACATCTGTGAAAACTGAGAAAAGCTGTGATTCAGAACCAGATGACACGGCCTCAACGTGGACTTATTCTGTGTCGGCCTCTAGCCATGGACATCGTTCGCACAGCAGCCCTGAGGTGAGAATGTGTTACCGCGACCTGAAAGTTCTTTTCCCATGCAGAATAAACGCATCCAGAGGCACAAAGGGAGTTTTTTGTTTGGCCCTGTTTTTCTGAGTCATGTGTATACAGAAAAAAAACCTTTCCCTCATGCACTTATGCACTTAGATAACATTTGATAAATGGAGCAGATAGGGCCAGAGTGGAAAGTACTCTGACAGTGGCCTTTAATCCAGTATGCAGGGCATATCAAAGATGTCCCAGTACCATAAATGCTCATTCATAGACAATGTAAAAGCTATAATTTTTTGTACCTGCCCTACATCTATTGAAAAGACATGACTGTCATTAGTGAGAGGATTCAGCATGAAATAAGTCCTTTGTGTGTGCCATTGCCTCTGGTTATGCTCATTCAGTATCTATAATGTAGGATAGAACTAAAGCAAGAGTGGGGTTGAGGCATGAGAATGTTTATGTGGCATAAAATGTTTAGATGTAATAATGTAGGCTTGCCACAGCTACCACCGGGTATGGAGAAAACTGTCGTCAGGGTTATAGACATCACAAGGGAAATGCACAAACACAAATGTGTGCATCCATGCACGAGGTGTAAGTAAACCTAATGACAATTAGCACAATGCTTTGTTGAGGGGAATGCTATGTGTGTTAGCTCTTCAATCTGTGTAATAAGGTATAAGAGCTCTACACCAAGGTTTAGATATAAGCTCCTCATCCTGGAATTAGCCAGTCAGCATACCTATTCTGCTGTGCTCTTAATGGGCTCAGGGATTGGTTTAACGTTCCAAGTGGTTCTTCACGGTTTATGTTCATGTTTGCGCATAAAAGTTTTCCAACTTCATCTGTAGAATGACTACTGCTGGATGGGTGACAGGAAAGGCAGAGAAGAAATGGATCAGATGGAAAGTCAAATTCAGTAGCAGTCTATAAACAAAGGGATCTAAGTCAGGTCAATGGACCCGGAGTGTGACAGGATTGGCTCAGGCCGGAAAAGACAATGTTCCTATTGACCAATATGGAGTGTGTGTGCTTGCTGATGCAACTAGTGCTGCAGTCATCATGTTTTCCACTGGCTTAGAGAAGAGGAAAGTCTGCTGTGATTAACGGTCCTGAGACAGCCACCGTGGAATTCCGCTCAAAAAGGAACTGATTTCAAAGACTACGAAATGTCAAGCCTTATATTAGAGCAGCTGGTAAATATCAAAATCCTAAAAGCTTATAAGCTACATATATCAACAATGTTCTCATTCAATATTGCCCATATAATAGGAGGCCGGTTTTAGGGTTTAAGGTGCTTTTCAAAGCATCATCTGTTTAATATGACAAGTTGCATGCACATCTTATTTATAATTTAAAATTAAGATTGACATTGCACCTTCATTTTAATGTTAATGTGGTAGTTCTCTCTCCGCTAAGCTCTCATTTTCCTGTCAGTAAAATGCACCTGTCCCAGATCTGGTCCATCCAGGTAGTTGAGCTGGCTTCAGAAAGAGCTCATTGAAATATGCATCCTTAACTGGCTCCACAGTAAAAGGTGCGTGAATCCACAGGTTTCTGACATTACTGCAGTTTTCAATCCTAAAAAACCATAGTGACAGAGACACACTTTTTAAATGTGCTGCATGTGTGAATCGATGATTTTTTTCATTTTTATATGCAGCTTCTGAACACCCCATGTGACAGTGATTAAAATTCCCAAATATTTATTCAAATGTAGGAGTTTATTTACAACTGAGCTACGTAATCACCGCTGCACTTAGTGGTCACGCTCTGCCTTTCCCCAGTAGTCCTGGCAGCCGCAGAAACCAACGCGGTGCTGTTACCTCTCGCGTTCACAGACCACAGAAACCACATTAAAAGCATTAAAGGTGGTTTGCTGTTTGTCCCCACATTTCCCAGTGAACCCTTAGTGGTCACTCTGTTGTGTTTCAGCAAAAACAAACTGCTGAAAAGATGAAGATGAAGAATAAACTGTATCATCTATAACAAATCTCCCAGTTGTTTATAAACCGAAAAGCAGTATCTTTTGCAAAAATTGAGCTTTGATTCTACTCCAACAAAAAATCAGATGTTTATTCAGTGTGAAAATACATAGAGAATGCTGTATAAACAATGATAAATCTGTTTCAATGGTTTCAGACAGCTAATATATTTCCATTACCCAAAGATCTGTTTTTCTCTGATGCAGTGTAACTATGCATCCTGATTGAGGAGCTTACACACATAGCGATTGTTGAGTTATGGAAGCGAGTTATAACATGCTTGCTTGAACATTGTACTGTATTTTTTCTGTTGAGGTGTTCAACATTATCCCATATGTGAGGTAGGTCAGTGGTTGACACTGCCGTCTCCCCAGATTCCTACCCTGACTGTGAGAGTCGGCAAATTAGGCATAGTCGGTGAGTGTGCCCTATGATGGACTGGCATCCTGTCCGGACTGTGCCCTGCCTCATGCCCTGCTCTTCTGAGAGAGGCTTCGGCCTCACTTTGACCCTGTCCTGGGTAAGTGGTTTACACTGTTAGAATTACCCCTGAATCCTTCGTTGTCAAAAATGAATGAGGTGACGTGATTTCTTTAAAAATACAACCCGTGAAAAGGACATTCTGGACAGTGCAGCCCTTCATTTCCTGTACTGCTGAGCTGGGGATCCAGAGAATCACTACATTTGCATTTATTCATTTAGCAGGTTCCTTTGTGCAAAGCCAGGTAGACAATGCATCACAAACAGACTGCTGTGGTGGCACAGGGCATTCCCACAGACACGGTAATGGGCACAACCAGTCCCTGAGGACAATTTAGAGAGTCCAGTTTGCCAGAATTGTATGTGTTTGGAGGGAACTGGGAAAGACCATTAAAACTCCAAAGGAGTTCATTCTGCAACCCCAGAGATCTTCTTAGTAACTGTAGCACTTTGAATTAACAATGTAGAGAAAAAAACTCCCTACATTTTCAAGAAAACAGGCCAAACTTTCATGCTTTTTGGAAGGAGCTGCATGACATCAGAGGCAGGAGTTTGGCTACAACTGGGCAGGGACATGGCTACAGGTGGGCAGGGACATGGCTACAGGTGGGCAGGGACATGGCTACAGGCGGGCAGGGACATGGCTACAGGTGGGTAGGGACATGACTACAGGTGGGCAGGAACATGGCTACTGGTGGGCAGTGACATGGCTACAGGTGGGCAGGGACATGGCTACAGGTGGGCAGGGACATGGCTACAGGTGGGTAGGGACATGACTACAGGTGGGCAGGGACATGGCTACAGGTGGGCAGGGACATGACTACAGGTGGGCAGGGACATGGCTACAGGTGGGCAGTGACATGATTACAGGTGGGCAGGGACATGGCTACAGGCGGGCAGGGACATGACTACAGGCGGGCAGGGACATGGCTACAGGCGGGTAGGGACATGACTACTGGTGGGCAGGGACATGACTACAGGTGGGCAGGGACATGACTACAGGTGGGCAGTGACATGGCTACAGGTGGGCAGGGACATGACTACTGGTGGGCAGGGACATGACTACTGGTGGGCAGGGACATGGCTACAGGCGGGCAGGGACATGACTACAGGTGGGCAGGGACATGACTACAGGTGGGCAGTGACATGGCTACAGGTGGGTAGGGACATGACTACAGGTGGGCAGGGACATGACTACTGGTGGGCAGGAACATGGCTACTGGTGGGCAGGGACATGGCTACAGGCGGGCAGGGACATGACTACAGGTGGGCAGGAACATGGCTACAGGTGGGCAGTGACATGGCTACAGGTGGGCAAAGGCTGCCAATAACCCTAAACAGATGGTCTCTGCCCACCCAACAAAGACTTTATGATTGCTACATCACCCCTCCCCCACACACCTCGGGTTGAAAACTTTCATTCACCAGGGGACTAACTCAATCACCGGTGCCCACCCAATATCCCCACATGCCCACCTCATAATGGCAAGCTGGTGACGCCACTGCCCCCATAAACAGCGGCAATCTGTGGGCTGGTTTATGAGGCCGCGCTCGCTGGGGGCCACTGCCCCGTCCGGTCAGTGGGGCCCTACGAAGACGTGCCTCTGCATGGCCTGCGGGAGACAGCAAGACCCCACACAGGCAGCGTGTTTCCTTGGCCGTAAACAGAGCCCCAACACACATGGCCCTAATAAGGCCACAGATTGGGCCGCTATACACCTCCGTGCATGCGTGTGCTGTTAAGGTACACAGACGTCCGTCTGTAAAGCATTTTAAGGGTGGCTTGGGACCTCTTGCCCAGTGACATGTGGGCTGGGAGGGACCACCTGGGAAAAAAGATATCCAGGGGAATAAAAAACAACAGTGCCCTGTCCAAGCCACCCCCATGAAATACAGTTATGCTCACCAGTGAGGCAGTGTAATATGTGCTTCATACACAGTGACTCGAAAATATGACGATTTCAAATAAAAGGGAATTGTGCAAAGAATTCTATTTCGATTTGTTTTAAAACAAAGCAGCAAACCTGCCCACGTCGAGTCATAATCTGGCAAAGTGAGATTTATATAAATATCTAGCTGCCATGCTGCTCCCCATCCCTGGAAGTACTTCTTGTTTTCCAAGATATTCTCTCTGTTTTAAGGGATTACTTTCAATGGAGATATCACCGCTGAAGCATTTGGTACAGAGCGTCATGGGCCCTGGGCGATCTGGCACCAGCGGCGAAATGAAGTGATTAAACGGGTCCCGGCTCCTGTCCCTCTGTGTAAGCTACGCATATAAAAACTCATTAGGTGGTAACGTGTCCGCTGTTATAGCAGGGCTGCAAAGCGCTCAGTAATCTGCGGAAAGTGAAGTCAGATCCTCTCATAAAACCCCCGGGGAACTTTCTGATTAGATCCGAACTTTTCTGCAAAAAAAGTGGGGATTTCGTTAATCGTTTTTAGCATGTCAAATTTTCTCCATTCCTAGGGCTACAAAATAACACAGGGGTTAGGGGGGAACTATTGTATAGGATTTGTTTGTAATTATTTTTATTATCCTATGATGGAAACTCGTGGTGTTTCCTAGCTATGGGTTAATGATGCTTGGTGGGCTTTTGCTCCTGGCTGTGGGGTTCCCTATGAAATTGGACAGTTTCCTGCTGCCCAGATGTGGCCTAGGATCTGGCCGTCTGGACTGGCTCCCAGATGCACTGTGCCGTCAGTGAGAGGTCAACATGTCCCACTGGGTGAGGACTGGACAAGGGAGAAGGAAGGGACGTGCTCTGTCAGAAGGCTGCTTTTCCGCAGGACTTCAGATGCATACAGAACAGCCCAGGTATCACCACATCCTTGGCTATGAATGCATGGAAGTCATTTGGTGCCGGCTTGCCTGCTAAATATGAAATAAATATTAAGTGAGTGAGCTGTTCTTGTATGTCCTGTCCCAGAGATCACTGACCTGAATTATCCAGGCAAGCAGATGTCTCCTTTGTCTCATTCCCTTCATTTCTGTTTCCCAGAATCCACACCAGGATATACAGTCGCTCTATATAAAGTATATGGACAAAATTATCGGGACATTTGGCCATTACGCCTACAGGATCTTTGATGACGTCCCATTCTAAACTCAAAGGCATCAATATGGAGTTGATCCCCCTTTGCAGCTATGTATAAGAGTTGCCACTCTTCTGGGGAGGTTTTCCACAAGACCTTGGTGTGAGCCTGTGGGAATTTTTGCCCATTCATCCAGAAGAGCATTTGTGAGGTCAGGCACTGATGTTGGATATGAAGGCCTAGTTTGCAGTCTCCGTTCTAGTTCATCCCAAAGGTGTTCACTCCAAACTTACCCAAACATGTCTTTATGGATCTTGCTTTGTGCAGCGGGGCACAGTCATGCTGGAACAGAAAAGAGCCTTTTCCCAAACTGTTCCCACAAAGCTGGGAGGATAGAATCATACAAAATATCTTTTTATGTTGAAGCACTACAATTTCCTGTCACTGGAACTAAGTGGTCTAGCCCAACTCCAGAAAAACAACCCAAACCATCATGCCTCCTCCACCAAACTTTACAGTTTGGCACAATGCAGTCAGGCAGGTACCATTCGCCGGGCATCTGCCAAACAGTGTCGCTGAGTTTCTGTTTTTCCTAAACGCTTCCACTTTGTGATAATACCACTTACACTTCAACGTGGAATATATAGCAAGGAGGAAATTTCACAAACTGATTTATTACAAAGGTGGCCTCCTATGACAGTATCATGTATGAATTCACTGAGCTCTTTAGAGCAACCCATTCCTTCAAAAAAGTTTGTAAACCTGACTGCATGACTAGGTGCTTGATGTCACACACCTGTGGCAATGGGTCTGAATGAAAGACCTGAATTCAATGATTAAGAAGAGTGTTCCAATACTTTTGTCCATATAGTGCACATATAAAGAGTGTTCAGATAAAAGCTAGCTATTTGTAGTTTAAAACTCCCCTTTTAATGCACAAGTTATCTATTTCATTTTGGATGATTATGTAATATTTTTCCAGCTCTCTACCACAGAATGAGTGGCATACGTATTTAAGAATATATCTAGACATGGTTAGAAGAAAAAAAAACTTCCTATGCCATGTCATGCAGTATTTGTTGGTGTATTTCCTGGACTAAATCCATGTCCATGTCTTGTTCAATTACAAACAAGCTAGAGTAAATATAGTCACTTCTTCACATTTGCGAAGGTTGGGGCGGAAGATCTCCGCTTAATTACTACATGGTCACAGAGACAGCGAACACGTGAGTCTGATTGCCAAGATTAAGTTGCGCGGCGTACCCAAGCAAAGACGCGAAGATCGCGCAGTCCTCTTTTCTTTGTAATAACCTTTAATATTAAAGACACAGTATGCACTTACTGTGAAATATTAAACAACACCAATATTTAAAGCTTATTTTATTTGATCGAAATCATTTGCAGTATTGTTTATATATATAGGCCTATATATATATATACTCAGCCAAAAAAGAAACGTCCTCTGACTTTCAACTGTTTTTACTGTCAGTAAACTTAATGTGTAAATA
>JAODKF010000001.1:36792719-36806408 GCA_026779585.1 Mormyrus proboscirostris | reverse complement strand
ACTTTTAGAGATAAATATATAAAAATTACATTTCTACCCCATCCCTGAATTCACATGTCAGTAATTCGATAAAATAAAATAAAGATAACGTGGATTTTGCACGGGGGGCTAATATCCTTTTGGCATTTCGCATTAATATTCTGTTAATCTACTGGTAATCTGATTTTCCGGCAGAAAATTGTAACCTGGGCGTTTCATAACCACCCGCTATTTGCGAGGCATTAGACTACGATCCTCCGGGCGATGTCTGAAGTTGTTTTCACACTTCATTGGAGGCTGTTTTATGTAGAGCTTCCGAGAAGGGGAGCACTATATATCTGTCTTTCATTGTGTTGTAAAGCCGATTTAAAGTCTTTTGAATTCTTTCAAGGCTTTTCATAGGCAAATGAAGTTGGACAGAAATTACAGTATGTAACCGTGGAAGAAACATTTCAGACATAAATCTCATTGTGTTTGTAGCAAGTGTTACTAATTACAGCATGGTCGACTATTAAAAACATTAGAAATCGATTGTTCTGGAAACTCTTTTTAATGACGATGTTATGGCAAATAGGCAAGTACATTGCTTTCCAGTTTTCAAGTTTAAGTCAAAAGCACACTTTAATGGAAAATAATATAATCCATTAATCATAAAATGATTAACTCAGTTATGCACTGCATGGATTATTGAACAGTGGGCCAGCATTGTGGCTTTCCATCACTAGGCACTTAAACTGAGAATCTGATTTTTTGATTTGTGATTCTGTGTGTTATGACCTGACTCTGTAAATCCTTTGCAGGGACAATCTCATTAAAAGTCTTGACGTATGAGTCAATGCAGATACCTCAGCTTCACTAATAATGTTCTGTCTATAAGGATAAAGACATATTTCATATAATTTAGCCACTGAAGTAATGGCCATCTGCTCATTTTAACAACAGAGAGATTCTGACAGAAGACTCAAAGCATAACGAACCTTTGATAGAGGGAAGAGGTTCAACAGGTCTGCCAGTCTCAAAATAACTTGCTATTGCTGCATAAGCCGTGCATTAAGTGGAAGGTACTGTGATCTCAGCAGGATGTCCATGTGGAAACAGGAGGTCTGGTCAGCTGCAACAACACGCTCCACCTCCCTGTGTCTTGCCACCAAGCGTCATAGTCACACCTCGTAGACTACACCCTCTCTGTGGATGCTGGCCTAGGGAGATCACAACGTTACTATTTAAAGAACTCTCTGTTTTCTTTTGGCAAAGGTTGACCTCAACAAATTTCTCAGCATGTTCCATCTGTGGTTGTGAGGTGCATCATTACTGGGACTCTTCTGTCTTAAATGAGCAGACGTTACTGCAGACCTACTCGTATGAAGACATCTGTTGTCATTTGGAGGATGAAGCTTTAGATTCAGTGGGTCATTTTTGACGTCCGCAGTTGCCTGAAATGATATGGTTTGTCCTGGCCTTCCAATTTACCTCTCATAAAAATAATAATCTTCCACACATCCACCCTTTTTTCAGTATCCACTTGTCCAAAATACCAATCCTGTGATTCCAAAACAGCCATATTCTTGTGATATGAGGCCCTGTTGTGAAAAAACACACTACAAACTCTTACCTTTATACTTTTTAAAACAACTGGAAATCAGGAATTAGGTTTGTACATTCTTCAGCACAGATCAGAACATGCCTGGCACATCCTTTGGTAGCAGTTACTGAGGTGGACGTGTTGTGCTTTTTTTGTACACTCTGCATATGCCTGTCAATGCTGAGCATCCAAAAGAAAAAGCAAGTAACTACTGCAGTGGTGCATTTGAAAGGTGATGTTGACATTTATCTCTTGAGTGCTCCTCCACTCCACCAATGGTTCACACACTATTTCAGGCAGTATAGGATCAGCCCTCACAGCCTGTGGCATGATGTACCATCAGGCCAGCCTATTATTGCTTAATTCACTGAGAACTAGCTGAGTACCAAGTGAACAAACTCTACATTTACTGTAGATGGAGAAACAGCTTCTTTTAGATCCCTTCTTATATGACACCCAAACACATTAGATCACCTTCTATTTCCTTAGTATTCTGCCATAAAATACATTAATTTCCTTAATTCTAGGCCTTGACTATACAGGATTTTCTTAGAAGCTTTAAAAGTAAATAAAATAATGTGACATCCATCTTATACTGTAAATATTATTATACAGCTATTTCATATGAAGTTACCCATAGTTCTAGCAGTACCAGTATTTGGGACTGAGTTCAGTCTTGTCTTGCATGTGAAATCTCTTAATGTCTGACCACATTCAAGGACGGCTTTTGTTCGTATGCATATGCGTATTTTAACACATTCTCAAGTGTTTAAATGATCCCTCTGTTCTCCAACAACAGAGAACGCATCTCATGTAAGATTATTTTTAGGAGGAAGACTTATAAGTCTAAAAATAAGGGTGTGTCAGTGCAGTCTTGCTGGGCCACCAAAAGCCAATAAATGTTGCATCTTAAATTTAGTGATTCATTCCTAATGTCTAGGCTATTCGAGTTTATGTCTTACATGTGAGATTTGCGGAAAGAAAAACATTGGAAAGTAGATTTTCTCTATTCCCTTGTTTTGCCTCTGATATAAAATCACTCTGGGTAGATTCCAGGCTCAGCCACTGCTTGTCTCATGTGTAGCCGTTTTCATTAGTTAAGACAGGATGAATAGAGGCCTATGTTGCCTGGTTTCACCTCCCAGTGAAAGCATTTTAACCATGACAGGCTTGTCAGTAAATCTCTTGTCTTCTGAGGTACCACATGTTTGAGAGTTTGGACCAATGGTGCTCCACAGACCTCACTCTATGTATATTTCAACAAGTTGCCTTCATAAAGTAGGCCTCACTGAGAACCTAAGTTGTTTTAAATTTATTGACTTTGCATATTGAGATGTTTCCAAATGCATTACAATAAACAGAGGAGTCTGGATTAAAGTATACAATTTAAGGTACACTTCCAATGTAAAGGTTTATTCTACTATTGTTAAATTTAATGCTAGGTTTACAACAAAATGAATAAATCAAGTAAAAAAGATATAGTGTAACAAAATGCTATATTATACAAAATCCAGAAATTAACCTGAATCTCAGATAAGTGGGATATAAAGTTTTTCATGTAAAATCTAGAAAAGAGCTGGAATTGCTGGGACAGAAACAGTGTCCCATTTAAACTGTATTGATACATAAGCAGCATGAGAAAACAAGTGTCATGTCAGCAAAAAATGGTCCCCA
This sequence comes from Mormyrus proboscirostris, assembly GCA_026779585.1. Lineage (NCBI taxonomy): Eukaryota > Metazoa > Chordata > Actinopteri > Osteoglossiformes > Mormyridae > Mormyrus > Mormyrus proboscirostris. Next base: position 36,803,173 of record JAODKF010000001.1, on the reverse strand, counting down.
GAACATCATAATAACAGGTTTTTATCACATTGTGGGGTACATTTGGTCCCCACAATGTAATATAAACATTATCCACACACACACACAGACAAGACAAAGTATTTTCCAAATGCAAGACATACCCTGAACTTGAAGGTGGCTCTTCTTGATTGTATCATGTCATATGAGAGTGTGTGAACTCAATGAAACAATACCAGCCTTCCAGTTTATCTCTGTGTGCAGGACCCAAAATGAACTTCTCTGTTTTGTGCTCTTCTTGATCCTGTCAATGACATAATACTAAGCACTGAATCCCGTGTCTGTAACTGTGGTTTTTGCCTGTGTTACACTGAATTTCTGAACGTTTCATTTCCACAAAATGTAGATTGACACAAGGACGGCGAGTATCTAGCACTGCATTGTGACAGATTGGCTTGGAATGTGGTCTGGGTTTTAAGGGATCACAATCTGCCCTATAATTATCCGTACTTTGTGTGACATGGATGGGTCATCCTGGGACAGCTGGGACAACAACCTCCTGATCCTCTTTGTTACAGTGACAGGGACATGGATCAGAATTAGATGTCACACTATGAATATCACCAGGGCCCTGTCAACGGCATCGGTACTATTAAGCAGAAAATATATATAGATCCATGGCAATTTATATACCAATGAGTGAAGTTCAGTGAACTGATTAGTATACCCATGAGCTTTACTCAATAAACATGCTCATTGATTATTTTGAAATTGTAAAGAAATTCACCAGTGTTAATACATTTTCATCACAGTTAATCAAGCAATAATTTTAAGTATGTTTTAATATTCATTAAAATTATAATACAAAGTAATATCTGACATGAGCGCAAATCGTTTTTGGTATTATAAAACCAGGCAATCGATTGCATGTCATGAAACAAAATGGAAAATATAATGTAAAATTAATGTGACAGCCTATTTTTGAATATGAAAATGATGAATTATAAATGAATTGCATTAGATGTTCCAGTATTTGTCACTGACTCCAGCTTTCTTTAAAGATGGACACACCCCTACCCTTGACATTGTGTTTGAAGGCTCACTAGTACCGTACTGCAAATTAAGTCTTTTTCTTTCCAAAATCTCACTGGGAATTTCCAGTGGATTACATTATGTGAAGCGGCTTTGAACTTGACATTGAACTTAAACAGACTCCTAGTCAGCAATGCTATAGTCATCCAGTTCATCAATTCCCTGTTGTCGTCTGTAACTTGCAGTACAGTGCAGGTATATGGGGCATGCAGTGACCTCTTGCTTGAAAAGAACACAGTATTAAAAGTATGATATTGTTTTAGGTAATCTGTGGAGTACCTAGAATGTTTAACTGAGGTAAATTAGGGCAAAATCTCCTAAGAGAAGACCTAATCCAGCAGGTTACAAGTCTTTGTTCAGCTATTGTGGTACCTGCTGCCAATCCAGTTAGCGCCAGTGGAATACATCACAGTAACACATCGTAGGCACAGTATCTTGTCAACTGTGATCTTTTAAGGTCTCCTAGAAATCATTACAATGTTGAATTATTGTGACAGCCTAAACCATGTTTCAAGCATCCAGGTTTATATTAAAGTACACATTGTACTGCATTAACCACTGTGTTACAATTATGTAAGAAAATCTAGTGAAATTTCATTTTTGAACACTGTAAATAAGTCAGTAAGATGTGATTTGGCTATTTACTAAATATATTAAAATGAGTTCTTCTTTAAGTAAGTTGCCAGGGGTCAGTAGAGTGAACTACATTGCATTTCCCGACAGGCTCAAGGCTATATCCACACTGTTACGTTTTAGTTTAAAAATGCATACATTTGTCTCCAATTTCAGGTTTCGTCCACATTACTTCAGAGTTTTTAGCCCCCAACCTCTCAGAACTGTGTACTTATGAAAATTCAGAGTTGCAGTGTGGATGACTGAAAACGAAGACTTATGAAAATGCAGGCTCTGAAAACGCCCTGATTGGACCCTGCTCATCACATGGCCCTTCCCTGATTCGATCACACTAGTTACAATGTCTTATTGTCTGATTGGTCACCTGATCACTCTGCATGGAAGTAAACAGTACATCACCATGGCAAATATAGAGGAGCTGGTTTCAGTGGCGTTTTCCCTGTTGCTGACATCTAAATAGTGTGTTACACAGTGTGACTGCTGCATATTTGTATACAGAAAAATTGCTGGTCACTATATTGATGTGCAATGGAGATTGTTTCCATTTGAAACAGCTGCAAAAGTTTTTACACAAAAATGTAGCAGTGTTGATATGAGAGAACCTCTCCTGCCTTGAAATGCTGAGAAACTTCTTATACTGAAAGAGAAGAAACTGCTTCTTTGCTCATACACACTTAACACTGAGGTCTGAGTCCCAGCACCCAACAGCTTGGCCCTTCCCTACACATTAGTCTGAGTAGTGCTCCCTGTCTCTGAGGGAGGATTGGCTGAAGTTGCTGTTTGGGTTACCTTTACTAAATGTCAGTGGACAAAATGAGAGAGCAGGAGCTGAGGTCACAATCTTCTGCTAAACAAGGCTGGCTGGGGAAATGGCTTCTCAGTTTGCCTCATTGACCGCACTGTAAAACCTCAGAAATTATATCCCATTGTTTAATGTGTCTGCAAAAGTGGGGCATTTATTTAACTTTGGACTAGGGGATGACTATCATTCCAAAATATATCGGATGGTTTTTATGTGTTGATTTTGTTGTGCTATTGAAAGTATTTGATTATTTAAACAACATGCATGGTGAAACACCGCAGTGTTAAAATGAGGTGTTGATATGGTCTTCTTTGTTCTGTGTTCTAGGGAAATGGATCTCTGGTGTGGTGTCAGAACCATAAACAGTGCTCAAAGGTAACGTAACAGGAGAGCATGTGTTACATGTGCTGAGAATAACATTCAGTTACTTCCGATGAAACTGAGCATATGCATTGAGGGAAATCTCCACACATACAGTCTACCATGTAACTAGTGGTAATCAAGCACATAATTAACTTGTAGAGAATGGAAATCTGATATAAGTGGAAGCTAATTAAGAGACTTTTAGCCATAATGGTTTATTGAGCATTAAGGGTTTGCGAATCAGATTGCAGTCACCCCCCTCCATTATATCTTTTTGAATACTTCCCAGCTAATAAGGTTTATGTGCCTTGAATGATGAACTGGACTACAGACTCAAATACCTACTTTTAAAACGCTATAATAACATTTATAAATGAGTAAAAGACCGATGGGTGGATTTAACATTGTTGTTATTAATACAGATTTAATAGTACCTTATAATTTTATTATATTGAATTATATTTTATTATATATGAGTTAAAGTACCCGTTTTGTTATACAATTTCCACTAAATTGACAATGTGTTATAATATACATTTGATGTTGAATTTTCAAAGGGTCAATGTGTTGAAAACGACCTGGCCTGTTTCTCTCTGTTGGTATATGTGGGTGTATATATATATGGAGGTTGCAGGAATGTCTGCTTTTCCAAAATAGCCACATTGCCATTGGTTTCCCTGGTGACTGGATTTCTTCCATTGTGACAGCATCTCATCCTGAAAGCTGGGCCCAGAGTGTCCTCTCACCCTGTGCCGAGTGTTGATGGTGCTGGGCTGGTTGTCCTGGCTTCAGTAAGTCGTGCTGCAGGACTATGGCTGTTTGAAGTCAGGATGACATCAGAGCATGTGGTGTCCTGCCCTCCCAATATTTAGATTTGGACCCATGTCAACACACACTGTCTGAGCCTGGTTACAAGGCAGGAAAGCAGGGCCCGGTGTCTCTCCCGGTACTAAGTCAGGGAGAAAAAAAACTTCATGATGTCATCATTGAGTAGAAAAAGGAGAGATGAGAGGAGTAAGTGATAGAATGGCAGAGGTATGTACATTGTCAGGGTGATGACAAATAGCATGTGTCTGTGATTTCATCTGAGTCTGTGTTTACTGGAAAGAAGGGAGAGTCTCAATATGAGAGCTCCTCACCTTGTCTTATTGTAGGCCACATTATAAATCATGTCCCAAAGGTTAAAAAAAAAATGTTCCATATTTTGTCCACACACGCCTAAACAAACAGTGTTCAGCGCTGAAATGGGAGAGTCTGCCAAGGAGTCCTTGTTTTGAAGCTGCACCTCATTACTTCTGAAAGGTCACAAAAAAAAAAGATGTTTCATCAACTCTACAGTAACGACATATTCTTTGTGTCACTTCTCAGTCTTTGATTCTTGTGGAGAGAGCAATGAAATCCTCATTTGAATGGTTATGGACAGTGAAATCTACCCAATGAGGTTAAATATATCTTTGGGTTCATCGTGTACCGAAAATGGACTCTGACTTGGGTTATGCTGAAGTAGGAAACAGAATATTCTGCTGCAGAGGTGCGTTGCTTTGTCATCAGTCATTTGTTTAAGTTGTTAGAAAATATATTTATTATAGTTTATTAACATATATTTACATTTGAAGTTTTTATAGACATCTTGAAAATGTAAGCAGTAAATTGGGCGATTAAATAATGTGTTTTTTTTGTCCTGCCTCCTGCCAATAAATGCAAAAAATACAAATAAAAACAAATATGATTAATTGAGATTGTTAAATAGACATGAGAATGAGAAGGGGATGCACATGACTAGGAAGGAGGAAGCCTTTTGCTCTCGTTTGCTCTGTTTACAGCACCTGCAACATTTCCAGTGGCGGGTAGCACCTTGCTGCAGCTGATCATAGTGCCTGTTTTAAGCTTGAGGAGAATATATGGCCAATCACACGCTCACACACAGCTGCTGTCTGCACAGCCAGGTTGTTAAAATGTCTGTGTTTTCAGCTTAAACAATCATGACATTTATCAACTGTACCTTAAGATAGAAGTTATTCTTCTGTGAGATGGTATTCCTATTTTTTATTTTAAAGTCAGTCTAAGAAAGTGATATGATGATTAAATTGACGGTAATATAGGAAAGTAGTGGTTGTTTTTTCGATTTGGAGGGGTTTTCATTTTTGGCAGATTAATATGATTTATTTATGTACTGAACAGTAATGCTATGTAAATACACACATTAACTCCTTGCGTTTGTTTGTACTGCTTCACTAGTGACTAGACACAGCTTTTTCAAGTTTACTTCAAGGGTCAAAACAAAAACAACAGAGTGACTTTGGCTGCTGGAACTTTATTAGCGCCACTCAGCCGAATAATAGACTAAAGTGTTTACCGAGGCACTCTGTCAAGATCACAATTGCCCCATGCTCGTTTGAACAATTTGTTCACTGGGCTACGTTTCGCATGGTCCAGGGCCTAATTGACTCGGGGGTGCCTGATTAGTCTCCTCTGGAAAATGAGCAGGAAAGTGTGAATCTGAAAGTCAAAGGGGGGAAGAGAATGTAGCGGGGTTTCGAGCTCTGCGATCTGGCTCTGTGGGGATGGCGGGGGCTCCTCTTGGGGTCCGTCCACAGACAATGGACTCGGAAAGATTAGTTAATGACTCCAACAAAGGGGGGGCCTGACCTCTTCCATCTGTCAGCTCTGGAGGAAATCAAAGCTTCCCAATTTAATGTGGGACTGCAGTGGTGATCTCGCCCATCTCGTACACCCTGTCTAAGGCTGGTCCTTCTGCCAGCAACCCCATTGTCATTGTAATTAAACTCTGCTGCCCTCTTGCTATGGTGGACAGAGGGGGCACTTGGAAGTGCCAAGGAGTCATTAGCATGCCGTTTCAAAGTCCTGCCCTTGCTCAGCATGGAGACTCCAGAAGACGAGGAATGCAAACCTTTGTGTGACCTATTGTACCTCTCTGTCATACTTTTGCTTGAAAAAAAAAGATGAAACATATATGGTCAATGTTGCCAATGATATAAGCAATGCGGAGTTTATTCTTTGCTTCTGGCTGAACATTTGGATTATGAAGGGCAGAAAGAGCGCAAACTTTTTTATCCAAAGAGCGCTTCGTGCACAGAATCAAAAACTAGCATTGATTTCAAATTATCCAGCTCCCAGCGTAAACAGGAAGTAAGCCTTTAGCTTCTTTTCAGCAATTTTTCACCGGAAAATGGGGTGAGCCAATGAACTTGATGATCCCGTTAGCTGGTATCCAACATATTGAAAACATCTTTAATGGAAAAACATCTTCTACATAAAAAAAACTGTTTTATTGACTTATGGTTTGCAGACATTTAATTGCATCAGACTCAGATTCTCATAACCAGAGGTGATATACCCAGGTTTCTTATCTGTGAAATGTGGCTCACATAAAATGCCTGAGTAAAGAGGAACAATTTCTGTTCACTTAAAGTATGTCAGCATTGAAAACGGATCTTACTTAAATTGATCATCATGGGAAAACGGCCTCCAGTTCAGTTACGCCTTTCAAAGCCTGCTCCCTCCCTTTCTCATGCTAAAAAACGCCTGACTCCCTTAACAATAGTCAATTTTCTAGGTCAATCAGCCCAATGAAAGTCAGGCTGGAAGCAGAGGAGCTGCCTTGAGTGAGCATTAATCTTCATCAGAAAGGAGCGCACATTTCAACATAAGACAGCACTGCTTCCGGCTTGCTCTGTCAACGTGTCAGCATCAGCGCTGAGTCTTTCTGTGGGACCTTTATGTTACACCTCGCAGTGTGTGCCAAAATTCATCTGTCCTCTGAATGAAGTGCAAAGATGAGTGCTTGTGGGTTGTTTTGTTGTTGAGTGAGGCTGAACCTGTTTGTCTACTAGGATGTGCTCTACAGCACCTTTTGTTCATGCCAATACAGCCCAAACTGGATGTGGTTGACACCCTGCCTTACCCCTGCGAGGCAAAGCACTATAACACAAAATCCCCAATTCATTGCATTAGCGTCATAAAGCTGTGAGACACCTCGATACACAGTCCTGGGCTTTTTTATGCTGAGAAACTGACTCTCTGACCTACAGGGATTCAAAGTCGTACCATCACACTGCAGGGAAGGTTTACAAGGAATTATAGGCTACATTAAAATCTTTGCATCCTGTATGAGGATAATATCTGCGTCAGGATAATATCTGTTATTTATGTATCTTTAATGCTTAGAGGTTTAATTAATTCTGCTAATCATTCCTTATGTATCTGCAGTACGCATGAGCTTGTGAATTGTGGCTGTATTTAAGCAGTCGTAGCATACAGTACATATATCTACATATGTTACGGTTTGGCCGCTGTGACTCTCCCGTTCAGCGCCTAGTGTGTGGGTGGCACTGGAAGAATGAGAAGGGCATGTCACCCCCAGCAGGAGGGGTCTGCTTCGGTCACAGTTGTTAAGTTTCCTCTGGTGGAGGGAGTGGGCTAGCTTGTTACTTGCATTTTGGGTGGCATAGGAAGCTTGCAGAATCACGAGGAAGACCACAGATTGTCAGCTAGCTCAACGCTTGCTTCATCGGTATATCCATATATCTAATTCTCAAACTTCAAAGGCCTCAATGAGGTTAATATATCTTTGACTCCGTCAATGCTGAAGCCAAGGTCAATGTCTCAAGATTTATTCCTCGCAGTTTAGCTAGTTGCAAGCCATCGGTTGAGTTATATATTTGGAGTATAGTGACACATGGCTCCTGCTTCCGTTTTTAATGAATACAAAGAGAAAATGCCCTCAAATACTCCCAATATTCTGTTTGATTACCAAGTCAGTAGCATCTCCTTTGGCTTGTATTTAGTTTCTATACTTCCTTCTCAGGAGAGACTATGTCCAGCAGGAAAGTTTGCAAAAACCCTATTGATGATCACCTTCTGTGGCAGATAGCGGTAGTTTTTGGTTGGTGTGTTTTTCCCTTTCGTCTTCTGTGATCTGGCAGGACCTGATAAATGCATATGCTTTGGAACGGCCTGGATCTTTTCCTTTACCTGCTGAGAAAGGCAAGCAGATCCCTTTTGTGGTTTCCATGATTTAGAGTGAGATTGGTGAGCCCCCTGATGTTTGGTAGTAATGCAAGGATTTGTCATTGTAATATTCCTGTCTGGCACGATGTCCACTTGCTGTTGGTTCAGTGAATGAATGCACTTCAACTGAGTATTAACTTTAGGGTAATCAATGTCTTGTCACAGGCCTCCTATCAAAATATTATGTCCCTTCTGTGAGTTATTCAAATTGCATCAGTCTCCATTAATTGTTAATGTGCTCTTATTATCTTTCAATGATTAGTTAAAGAGAGAAGGCATTCATTTTGCAGATCTCTTTGAATGTAAGTTTTACACATTGCTGCTCCTTGTTGTCTGACTAAAATGACTGTGGAGCCTAAAATATGCAGCTGATTATTGAATGTAGTGATGTCATGAGAGCTCACTGTGGCCGCAGATGCCAAGTTCTCCGTTGGTAGATGGGGGTGGATCCCTGGGGCCATTGTCAGGACATTCCAAAGGGAAGTCAGCCCAACAGCACACATCCTCCCCAAGCATGCAGACAAATGGGCCGTTTGTGGGATGTGAGTTTACCCACAGACACACCAGCCCCCGCTGGAGGTTGGCCTAAAATCACATTGGCTATGCTCCTGTCAAACCAAGTTACATTTATTTTGGGTTAACAGAGTTCTTGTGCACTCAGTGATAGATCAATAGAGTTGTGTGTGAATGAAAGAATGGATTAATGAATATGTATGGATACATAGACACAATGCAACACGAAGTGCCAGTCCGGTGCCCTGCTCCAGAGTTTTAATGATGATGATGTTCTTTTCGATCCATATCAACCAAACGGGTTTCTGTGGTGCTAAGGACATTTACTAAGGACCTGGTTTTCAAACACAGTGGGTCAGCTTGGACAGTACGATCAATGTGATTAGGGTACTGCAGCTGCTGAAATCCTTAACCACCGCTTATCTGTAGGCTTAAATGTCTAATCGTTCCTCATTTATTCAGATCTCCCAGTTTTGTTTTTAATCCTGACCTTAATCCCTACCCTGCCTGCAGGCTACACTTAACATGCACGGCACAGACTGAAGGAGCTCGCCCTGAGGTTGGTTGCTTAAACACATGTTGATATACCCAGAAAATTTCAGCTGCTGAGTGGGAGGGAAATTGAGAATTAGACTGAAAGCTTGGAAGGACTCCAGTCTGTTCTGACTGTCATGAGCTTTAAGGACAATGATAGAACATGTTTTTAATTTAGAATGTTTTGTGAAAATGGCTTGTTATTCTTCTCCTTCATATTGGCATTTCCTTATGGTCACAATGAGTGGGTTTAAGACACACAAAACCTTAACCACTTCGCCACCTGCTGTCCATGAAGAGTATGTCAGAAAAGAGTCGGCGTATGACAGGCTCAGACGTCTCTGCTGAAACAATCCACCAACCGTGAACTGACTGTGGACTCGACGGCTGTCCCAGCAGGAACCAGAGCTCGTTAGTGTAGAAACCTTGTCATATGTCTTTGTTTCTCGTCTCGGCTCAGGATACGCCCAGCAGGGGCCACTCAACACGGTCCAATTGAATTTAATTGCCTGTAATCCCTTCAATCCCAAAGTGTGTGTGAGTGCTACTTATCTTTAAACACAACTGCCAGCTAGCAAAGCACCGCTTTCCTTCTAATGGCAGAATGAATCAGATCAGGAGATGTGGGCACAGGGGCAGGTACCTTTTTAGGTTGGAGGACAGCCATGTTAAAGATATCATGGTCTTAATACCATCGCGTTTAATGAGATGAAATGTCAGCATTCGGATTCTTGGATATGCTTATCATTTTAAATTTCTGTAACTTAACATTCTGTTCCGGTCATAATAATCAAGCCTAAAGGGTGGTTTAAATTTTCCCCAGCATCTGGCTATTTATGTTTAAAAGAACATAATTGTAAGTTATGATGTTCCATTTAAAATCAATTTAGGGTACAATAATAACATTTGCCACTTTTTTATTAAATGCCCCAAGAAGACACCCCTTTAAATGCGTGACTGTGTCTTTTTCATTAAAAGCGTAAAAATGAAGAAAAAAAAGTTCAAATGTCTGGGGACAAATAACATTCATTTACAATAGAAAAAATAAATGGTAAAACAGACGCACGCATGACGAGTAGGGGTAGTGCTCTTCCCATGGTAGAACAACAGCTAGCAGCCAGCAGGAAGCATGAATCTGAACAGGAACTGTGTTAGAAAGTCAAAATGCAGAAGGCCAGCAAACCATGTCATGGTCTTACAAATACAAACCCAGCAAAAAAAAACAAAAACAAAACAAAACTCACATATATTCAGCCAGTAGCAGTTTTCGTGTCTCTTTCGCATATGTTACGATCAGGGTCCGAAGCGTGTCTACAGTGGCTTCGCTGCCTTGGTGTGATGCGACGGCTCGGTGCCGTGTCATTATGGCGATAGACATGTTTCATTCCTTAGCAGAATGAGCTCAAGCAGCTGCCCGCGGTGAAGCCTTTTTTAAAAAGCTCATAAATAAGGCAAGGGGGGGGGGGGGGGGGGGGGGGGGGGGGGGGGGGGGGGGGGGGGGGGGGGGGGGGGGGGGGGGGGGGGGGGG
>JAODKF010000001.1:36755967-36785980 GCA_026779585.1 Mormyrus proboscirostris | reverse complement strand
GTATGTAACTAACACTTAGTTACTGGTTAATTAATACATTAAGTAAGAGTGCACTACTACAATATTTGTGCCCCCTCGAGTAAAGTCATCATTAGTTACTCAGTCACTACTCAAGAACAAATCATGAACTAATGTAGTTCCTGTGTGAAATACATAAACCATTGTGATTGATTAATGATGAATGGACATAGGATCAGTGGGTAAGTTACACTTAGTTTTTGCTTAATTAATGCATTAAGTAAGAGTGTGCTATTACATTATTAGTGTCCCCACAAGTAAGGTGTTATATAAAGTGTTATGACTATATACTAATGTACACATATAAGCCTATTTTACTTCTTAGACTCATTTAAGGGTATCTTCTTATTCTGAAATGATAATATCATACAGTGTTTTGCTTAGAACAGGATAAACCCCAGAAATGTTTTCAATTGAGTATATTCTATGTTTGCCTTTCAGTTGTGTTTGGGCCAAAGTGATTTCAGCAGTGTTACTTGTCTAATTATATCTTCAGCTTAATCACTGTAATTGTCTCTGTGTGGAGTTTTGGGCATGTGGCTCGGTGAGATCAGCGTCACATGTGTTTGCCGGTACCTGGCAAACAGCTGGCCAGAGGATGACACTTTGTAAGAAGGGCTCTAATGTTTGGAAGTCAACTTGGAAAATGACGCCGGGACATTTTTGTATACTAGAGCAAGTCTGTGTATATTTAAGCTTGGAAACGTATACAGAATGTACTTCACCATTCATAAATATCTGCTTATTTATTGCATGGCCTTTAAAGTCACATGTGGAAGCAGTATTTTCTTCTTACCATGAGCCTAATGTCAGACAAGATATGAAACCTCAGAAAAGTCCACATTGGAATGTAATGCCTTGCATGGAATTGCAGATTGCTGTATTTTTTTTTTTTTTTGATCTAGCTCCTTGGAGATGCTATGTTAAATTAAGCAGCATTTCCAAAAGACATGGTGAGCATTTGAGTTATGTCTGTCATGGTAGTACTACTCGAATCGACGTGTTGCCATAAATCTTTGATGTGCAGTAATTTAATCAGGTATCCCTAGACTATTGTGGCATCAGAGCGATTTGGAAGTATTCCCAGTTTCCCATTTGGGCTTTGCAGAGCTCTGTTGCTCTTTCCATAGTAACAAGAAGTCATGTTCTGTAGCTTGAGTGGGAGTGCCACCACCTGCATATGGGGATTTCGTGCTAGGATGAGTTACTTATATGGGAAGATAAACGGCTTATAGAACAGAGCCCTGTATTTCTAGTGTTGTACAGTCTTGTACCAGTTGCACACAGATGCATGAGATTTAACTAATTACTTTGATTGTCAAAACTGAACTCTTAGAATAGACTTTGACTAAAGGATTTAGCCCATGGATGTTTTAGCCCCAAACATGAACGGTGAGACTTAAGCTGATACAGGTGTGAGCAGGGAAATGTGACAAACACCTTTGTGAAGAATTTTCCCCGGGGAGTCATGAATATAGTCACAGAAGAAAAATTCACCCATAATTATGAGGATGAGAGAAAGTTTATTACTTGATGGTGTTTTTCTTGCAATGTAAAAACTTTAAGCAAACACTGCAGTCGTGATAGCAGCGATGCGGCTGTTGCAGAGTAACTTTGAGTGATGGCTAAGCGGGTGGCCATGGGGAAGAGGCTTGACTGTGATTCTTGGAAGTAAAGAAATATGACTGTGATCATTGGAAGCTGAGAGGGGGATTATTACTGACGGGGAAGGAGATGGCGGAGACCGACTGAGAGGGGGCTACTTGTGTGTGCGCCTGGGCCTAGCTGTACATCAGCCCTCAGCGGCGGGGGCCGGCTTTGTGAGAGACACGAGTGCCGCAGGAGGTCTGAGAGCCGTGAAGGAGGTGTGGCACCCCTAACCGCAGGGAAACCGCAGAGAGTTGGCTGAGCATGGGCTCCGGGGGTAGCAGTGGTCTGAGTGAGGAGGCGGACCGAGCAGGGCGTGCAGGAAACCCCTCAACGGGTCGACTTCTATTGGTGGACTTCTTGGTGAATGCGGCTCAGAGTGACGTGCTGCTTGTGTCATGAGCACACACACTCTCACAATCAAAGGAGCTCCTGATACTCACTTAATAAGGGTAGCACCTTGTTTGTTTGTTTGTTTGTTTGGACGCTTTACTCAAAATTTGTTTTATGAGCACAGTGAGTTTGATGTAAGGCAATGGCAATGTCTGTGAATGGGCTAATCATTCTCGTTCTTGGTGTATACAAGGGTGGGGCCACAGGGGATCTGGCCCTAGCTCAAAGCTGATTGGCCCCCAGAATGCTCCCTCCCCTGTAACTCACTGATTCAAAAAATGTCATTGGCTAATGATAAGGTTACACCACTGTATGATTTATGGCTGCTCTATATGCCCCCCCTCACAATAAAAAAAAAAAATCTAGAATCTCCCCTGTTCTGCATATAGGTGCTCCTCTGAAGCCCAGAAAGGAGCTGAGCTTCTCTGAACTCCCGTCGGGTCAACTGGAGATTCGCTGGTCCTCCAAGTTCAATATCTCAGTGGAGCCAGTTCTATATGTGGTCCAGCGAAGGTGGAACTATGGCATACATCCCAGCGAGGACGACGCCACTGACTGGGAGACTGTGGTGCAGGTACACTGACTGGGAGGCACCCAGAGGGCAAAGCAATCACATGTACCTGTGCCGCTCTCATCAAGCGTGTTTGGGGGTCTCAGCTAAAGGCTGCTTTTTAGTTTTGTGGCTCGGTAGCGTTTACGGCACTTGGAATACATCATTTGAATTATCTGCTCTTTGCTTCATATATTTTATGCCTATAAAACTTGGCAGGAAAATTACTATTTTCTCTGGTTATTACATCAAGAGTCATGACTGAAGACCAGAGTACCGTTGGAGCTGTACACACGCATGGACTGTGATTGTGGGTGTGAACCCTGACCCTCCCCTCCTCTCCCCAGGACTAATTCTCTGTATATCTGTCTCTGTCAGACCGCCGAGGAGCGGATCCAAATGGCTGACATCCGAGCCAGCAGGTGGTACCAGTTCCGAGTGGCCGCTGTCAACGTTCATGGAACCCGGGGCTTCACTGCACCGAGCAAGCACTTCCGCTCCTCTAGAGGTCTGTCTGCCCTAGTGACGTTGCCAATGGGGTCCCCCATAGAGTGTGAATATTGAATCCATTCTGTTTACTGAAGTTCAAACCCATCGCTTGACATTAGACCGACTACCCAGGTGCAGAGGTCTATAGACGGGAACAGAGACATAACATATATCTGGATCTGTGTGTGTCCACTCTGGGTTAGTCAATCTCTGATGGGGAGGTTTAGACAGCATAAGCATCAGGGAAGCACAACTTCAAGGTAGGACAGAATGGCAGATATGGCTATTCCTCAGATTGCCTCAAAAAAGCCACAAGAAGCCACCCTATTTACCATGCTTACTAAAAGTCAGGCTTTGTCTTTACTTCTGAATCTCTCAAACATTAAAGGCGTTCTGAACGTCTTCAAACCGTTGACTTGCTGGAGAAAGACCAAGTCACACTGATATTTTTGGGAAATTAAACCAAGCATTTAACCTTACAATAGACTCGCTATCCCTTCTATATTCACACAAGATGCTGCACGTTTAAATTAGATTACAGTTACAGGTTCTATATGCCCATGAGTACTGACCCGTTCCTAGGAGGTGGGAGCTGTTATGTGTGATTTCCGAATCTGGTTTAAAGAACTCAAGGTGCGCAGGGTCGGTTTTACTGTTACTAATAAATAACATATATGCACTGCAATGCACACGGGCGTTATAGAATGAACAGAAGACAGGTCAGCTGTGCTTCTGAGTCTGCTCTACTCTTCCTGTTAGTGAAGTGATTCAATTAATATTCATGCAAGGCTTTAGCATGCAAGGACTCTGTAGAATTACTCTGTAGAATATATTAGTAGGAGAGGGCATATTGCTATTAATCACACTAAAGACTGAAGCTTTAGAAACTTCTCTAATAAATCAACAAACCTTAATACATGTCTGGCACCGTGTTTGCTGCCATAAAACGGGTATGTCAAAATAATGAACTAGCTGTTATAGAAAGCTGAGTTGTTTACAGCTGAGGTACATCCCCTGCCTGAAATTCCCTGTCTCTGCAGCCTGTGTGAAACAGTTTGTAAGAGGAGGCGGATGCTGGTTTACTTCACTTGCAGGACAGCATTCGGTATAACAGTTAACCATCACGGCGGCTCCCTGGTTCGATGCATTGCAGGCAGGTAGATGCGTTTCAGGTAGAGGAAACAGAAGGTGACGGCCCTGTCTCGTCTGCTGGCCCAGTTGATGTCACTTGAAAACAAAGCAAAAAAGAAATGAAGGGAATGTATCAGTTCCCACATCAAGCCCCATACTGTACATCACTGTCTGGCTGTAATGAGCAGGCTGTCTTGGAAAATCATTCTACCTGAAAGATGCACAAAATGGTCTAATAGACTAAGCAGAGGGAGCTAGAAGGGTGGGATTTGTAGTTTTGGTTCACCCGGGAATTAAGCTTTGTTTTCTAAATCACACAAAAATTACCCCTTTGATTTATATATAGACCACTTTTTGTTTGTATTTTAACATTGAAAGCAATTATGAAAAATTCCATATTGAAGAGCAAGTTTCTAGAACTCACTCAGTTGTTTTTTTTTGTTGCTTTGAGTCCACAGAAATATTCTCAAAAACTTATCCTGCTCTTGGAAATTAGCATTTCTCTTCCATTCAGCAAGTGCTTCCTGGTGCAGTATGCAGTTATTGAAATTTCTTTTGGGATGGCGGACAGATATGTTGCCTCACTTGGCCAGATTCACTGTAAATGTGGTCCTGTTTTTGAAACAGGGTGCTAGATGCAGAGGAATAGTTTACAGATTGGTCACAGTGCTGATTTAATCCTCAGTGATCCATGCTGGTTTAAAAAGGATTTAATCTTTGGTGTGCTCTGGCACAGTCAACACTGACATCCACTTTGGGGACCCATCTCCAGACCCCTCTGCCCCGTCCATGCCTACGGACCTGAGGATGACAAATGTGACCGCCACGTCGGACAGAGCCGTAGTAGTACGACTCAGCTGGCACCTCCCAGAGGAGCCTGACATCCCGGTGCACCACTACAAGGTTTTCTGTAGCTGGACAGCAAGAGGCAAGGCTCCGGAGCCTGCCAGAATGAGGAGGAGGAAGACAGCCAATGGGGTAATTATGTCCTTGCCTTGCCAGTGTGCTGGCAGGCAAGAAGATGCTGGAGGGCTGGGTGATGCTGTTTAGAGTAAACGCATTTCAGTCCAGTGTTGTAAGCCACAGCACTGTAAATAAAACTCAGAGCGAGGGAGGTGAAAGACGAAGCAATGATTGCTGCTGCTCTGGTTGCGCAAATGAACAGATCGATTGCTTAAGAGCTGATGCAGTGCCAAAGTGCATGTACAAATAAAACCTTTTAAAGCACTTAGCTAAAAGATCTATCTATCTATCTATCTATCTATCTATCTATCTATCTATCTATCTATCTATCCTGATTGATAGATAGCCAGCCCCATTCTGCAAAGCAGCTGCTCTAATAAATCTAGAAGCTTTGATACATGTCTGAATGTTAGTTTAATCTCCAAAGATGTTTCGTTCATTTTGAGCGTATTTGTATGCAGCACACTTAAGTTCCAGTCTGGTTCCCCAGGCTCCTTGTAAAGGATGGCGTCTTGACATCGGGGGTTGCGATCGCATTGTAGTCGGGCAAACTTCTTTATGCTCAGGCTGAACCTTGCCTGTACTGTACATCTCAGACAATAGGCTTCTCTCACAGCACCATAAAAAGACCACCATACCAAACGAGCCTTAAGAAGGTTCACACCATCCATATGTGACTTTAATAACGGTGAGCTTTCTGTCTCAAGATCCTGCTTTGACATTCCAAGGTTGCCTAAGAGACCTTGTATGCTGGCTGGATACAGATTGGCAAGTTAGTTATTGGTGTGCATTGTCGCTATTTCAGGCCCAGAGTTATGTGGACCTGGAAGACCTGCAGGCTAACAGCAGCTACACAGTGGAGATACAGGCTGTGACGTACTGGGGTCAGGTGCGACTGAAAAGCCCCAAAGCCACACTCCAGTTCAGCACAGCCCACATCAATCACACAAGTATGTCCTTCAGAGACACTGCGAAACCTTGGTTTCTGTGTTTTTATAGGCATGTTTGTTTTGACATTAGTTGATTGTTTTTCACATTAGTTGATTGTTATTTATATACATTTTGGTTTGTCTTGTTATTGTATAGCTCAATAATGCAACAAACATGTTTTATGGTTGCTACCTGCTTGTTGTTTACTAAATCACTAAATTATCATAAGATGTATATCAAACTGCTTACGATGCAATGCACATGATATTGATTATAGTGATCGTAACTAGCACAATCATGCCAAATGAAATGTGTTGCACTACAGTATTCTCAACCCAGTCCTTGGGGGTTGAGAACTCCTTCATGGGAGTTGGGTGGGAGCAAAAAATATAGACTGTTTGGGTGTCCATGAGGACTGGGATGAGAAACACTGAGGTGATACTGATATTCTGCTCATCTTTTTTTTTTTAACCCAAGAAGACTCATTATTCAAGTCAAAGAAAGCAGAAATGCTGGTTGGTGGCAGAAAGACAGGAAAACGAGCCCCAGCCGCTCTGGAGGTGGGAACCCCCTTCTACCAGGATGGGCAGCTGCAGGTCAGAGTCTACTGGAAGAAAACAGGAGGTATGAAGGAGTTCTGGCAAAAGCCCAGTGAGCTGCACTTGAGCCCAGTTTGAACGCCCATAGATTTAGTAGTAATACGTTACATATTGTCCCGCTGGCTATGCAGATCCAAACTCATTTTTTAGTACAGATTTAAACAAACTTAAAATGCACTTAAAACAAATTTTGATGAGTTCCATGAAATATGCAGTCAGCGATTCGATGAGTGTAAACCTTCACATAGTGGATCATAAGCTCTGTTTCTGAAAGAATAATAAACATAGTGTGGACGTGGTGTGTGACGTCTTTCAGTGACAGATGTGTTCAATAGCTCCCTCTGCAGAATAGCACACTGCTGCAAAAGTGGTCAATTTGGTTTGACAAGATTTGACATCATTCTTCTCTAAGAAACGGGTGGACATTGAAAGTGTGCACATGATTGTGTAGGTATCTCAGTCAACAGTCTGTATCAGAGTGGAAACTCTGAAAGCAAAAGCTGAAGAGTGGCCTGTCACATCTCATTCAGTGGTTTATGTTATGATACTAATATACGTCACCACCAAAGCCAAACTCTACATAACCAGCAGAGGAATGCCCGGACTTTAAGAAACCCACTTCTCGTGATTGAGATGGCTTCCGCTGTATCATAAAAAAGCAAATTCTTCCATGATCAGAGCGCTTATGGTAACCATCTTTAGTAATCTTTAGTGATTAACTAATCCTGATTGGGTATGATTTTATGGGTTAAAATATTACAAACCTAAACCTTCGTCTAATCAATCTCAAAACGATTCAAGGACTGTAAATGACTTTTGATTTGTTTTTGCTAGCATTGTCAGTGTGAACAATGTATGCGAAAGCCCAGTTATGTGTGTTTCATGAGGAGAACATTCATACGTGAAACAAGTGATATATAAGTGAGCTGTACCTTAGATTTCACCGGTAAAATGCACCATAACAATGAAACACTGGCCATGACAATCCAGTGACTGCAGGTCTGCAGACTACTGCAGTCTATGGCTGAGAAGCACTTTGAAATATTACACTGAATAAAAGTGATTTATGTGTCGTTGGCATCCCACTGATAAAAGATCAGCTAAGCAAGAGAATGTAATAAACAGATTATGGTGGAAAAATCAATTGGGGCTTTTGAATGCCCATGCCAGGGTTTTAGAGCCGTCTCATGGAGACTGTAAATCTGTGTCAGCAGAAGGTATTGTTTTCAGTCTCACTTTTTCACTTTCTCCAGCCCTTATCCACCAATACAAACCCCTGTTGCTGGCATTTTCACAAATCATTTTCCTGCTCTGTCAGCTCACCTTGTTACACCTTGTTTAAGGTCCCTATTTTGCTTTCTTTACCTTATCCACTTGTCATTTGTCTTCTGGGTCCGAGATGCAGCCCCCTTCCGAGCATCAAATCTGTGCCAAAATCTCCAAAGAACTTTTACTTCCTGACTGTAATTGAGGATGTTGCCAGGGGCAAACAGAGTGTCGCTTAATTATTAATGAACTAGAACTTCTTAATATAAATGACATTCTGATGACTAGCAGAACCTGAGCGTACTATGGCATGATTTAAACACTACTGATTATCTACATAGAAGGCTTCTGGGTAGTAATCAGCACAGCTTTGAAGACCCAAGTCAGTGTAATTTGACTCTGTTCTGCTTACAAGCTTTTAGAGTAGCAGATTATATGGAAAAACGACAGGTAGAGATATTAACCAGATTGGGATCCTTTCCCATTTAACAGTGCTTCTGTAAAAACGATTGACACTAACTAACCCTAACCTTTGGAATAACATGGGAAATCAGGAAGTCTCTATAATTATATTGTGCACTGTCTGATCCCAACACCATTTTAACAGTGTGTGGACTGGATACATGCATTAACCAATGATGTAACTGTCTTCTGTTTCTCTGGATCCAGACCAGCCTGCAAGTCGACACCATGTCCAATGGACCCCTGAATCCTGCAGCTACAATGAGACGGCAGCAACAGGAAAATCCAGCACCCAGGTACTCGCTTCTCTCACATGTGCATGTATGGAAATTGCTTTTGTTAGCAAACACATTCATATGAAAATGTTGCTCTTCCTATTTGTTTACTGAAAATTTTCAAAGTTCTTGAGTTTGAATTGTTGGTATATTGCTTTGTGAATAGACACAATGAGTGGTTTTAATCCAAACCATTTCAATGTAGACCATAATAAATGAATCTTCTACAGCATCGAACATCAAATTCACAAAAATCAACAACCTGATATATGTTGGGTTCCTCGGATCTCAAAATGTGAGCCTAATCTAACAAAAGATGTCCTGCTTTAGGAGAACTACATAAACCTCCCTAGCCTGATGTTCTCCTGCAAATACAAAGTCACCGTCCACATGATGACATCCAAGGGTCGCTCCAAGACAGAGAGCACTACTTTCATTACTCCACCCTGTTCCGTTGTCCAGGGCAAGAGCCACAAACCCATCCACTGCCCTGGAGAAGGAGGTGAGCTGAAATTGGCAGGGGCTCTCATATGCTCTGTTATTGTCAGTTCATCAGGATAAATCATCATGCTGTCATATGACATAATGCTGAGTACTAACATCCTCCATGTCTCACTTTTCAGGAACAGTTCATCCAAACATACTGCTAAAGCCAGAGAACCTGACCGCATCTTTTTCAATCAATGAGGGAAATATCACAGGGAGCTTCTCCTGGAGAGCGCAGAGACCCCCCCCAAACGAGCAAATCACAGGCTTCCAGGTCACCTGGGCCGAGGTCACCACAGAGAGCCGACAGAACAGCCTGCCCAATAGCATCATCTCCCAGTCTCAGATACTTCCTGCCGTATGTCGCCTGACGTTGAATTATTCATTTCCATGGGCGTTTACATGAAACATATATAATGTTATACTCTATGTGTGGGAGTGTGTCAACTCCCACTGCTGTTTTTCATTTTTTATTTCCCATGCATCACATTTAATCTTCTATGATATGTCAGACAAAAATACACAATATCATCCCGTGATGCTGGGGTACTTCCTTGCCATGGTAGAACACGCTCATGACAATACCAGGTGTCATTTTATAAATTTAGCTTTGCATTTTATCTTGTTAATAATTTGCTAAGATCTATAAAAATCTATTTGAATTTCCAGTAAATTGAAATGCTCTGTAAACATCCTCCATGGAATCACAGACTATAAGGCAAACTGTATAATTTTACATATTTTATTTATAATAATAAAAAAATCTATAGAGAGGGGTAAGGCAGACAGTATAAGGTAAGGAAATTGTAAGCCATAACTTAATCCATTTTCTCTTTTAGGACCGTAATCTTCTAGTAGTTACCAACCTGCAGCAGGCAACCACCTACAGGCTAGAGGTTCAGATAATAACTACTGGTGGTGAAGGGCCAGCCACTATGAAGACATTCCAGACTCCTGTTGCGTCTCCCATGCACCAGCACCGTAAGCAAATGCACCCGACAGTGGAACGCCCTCACACATATCACAGAATATCTGCTAGAGCTGTATCGTCGAGTGAAAACACATGTCTGGCATCAATGTTCACTATGTATACTACGGAACAAACATATTTTGATACAGAGTGCATGAGTAATGTGCAAGTCAAGCATTACACCATCATCAAAAAGGCTTTTTTTTTTAAATTTATTTTTATATATATTTTTATGATTTCTTACTGGAGAGCATTAAAATGGGAAAACTGATACTATGATTGTTTTGGGTGATTCTTAGGGTCTAAAATCAGGCAGCATCACCCACACCACCGGAGGTCATCAGTGGAAAAGCAATGAGGCTCTGTTTTGGTCATACCTGGGCCGGAACCGGTGTCACTGCCCACAGCAGTGATGTGGTGCTGAAGTGAATCTGAATCAGGCAGGGGCTCAGTTGCTGTGACATCATCAGTAACACGTTCTCGGTCCTGTGTTTCGCCTGATTCCGCTCATCAAGCTCAGGTCAGCCCAAAACTCCTAACTTCACCACAGTCCATCAACCTGGTATTAGTCGCAGTTTGCAGGAAAACAAATATCAAAAGTTCTCTGTAATTGTACACATAGGAAATGCCTCTTTTAAAGTTTAATACTATTGAGATCATGATAAATATGGTGTTTGAAGGCGTTTTTATGCAAAAAAGCATTTTTCTCAATTTGAAAATAAAAGGAATGGAATGAAAGCCTTGAAAATTTAAAATAAGAATTAATGAAAGTATAACCTGTGATCGCAAAGAACTGTTGATTCTACTATTTATGATATTACATCAGTTATTGACATGATGTTTGTACACTGATGGTTTACATAAGCAAATGAATTGCTGTTTTGCAGGTAATCAGCATTGCATGTTCAAATTAAGTCCATTTGATTTAGGGAAGGTCTGCGTCCCCACAGAGTCGTTCTTGAAGGTTTTGCATGACAAAACATATTGTTCTGTCTTAGGCATGGAATGCATCTATGTTACCTCTTTTAAATATTTTAGCAAAATTTATCAGAAAAAAAATAATAGAGAAATTTATGGAAAATAAGTATGTACCGTTTAATAATAGAATGGTAATTTAGTGTGGAAATATGTATGTGCTTATTTTTTCTAGAAAAGTCCTTGTGGTACAGTAAGTAAATGTCTTATTTATTTATGTATGTATTACAAAGTGTGTTGCGTGTGTGTGCTTGCGTGTTATTGTCACTCTTTAAACTGACAAGACTTATTGTAAAGGCATTTTGTAAAAAGTGAATTGTAAATACAGTCTGTTTTTGTTAACATCTGTCCCCACCGCCTAAGTGAGAACTGTACATATTGTCAACTAATAAAAGAAGCCTTATGTAAGCCATGTTTCATTTCTCAGTCTAGTTTGGTTACAAAGTTACTGCTAATAGTCAAGGTGACTTAAATGGTTTAGTAAAAGGTCATCAGCAGAGATATTTAAGAATGAAATATTTCCTGTGAGCTACCAGGGCTCGGGAGGAAATTATTTCTCACAATTCTTCAAGGTGGTAATTTTAATATTGCTGTGAGAATTAAAAAACAATTTTCTAAGCATAGATTTAAAGACGGGTTACTGAAATTTTGTTGTTCACATTTGGCATGCTAATATATTTGCCCAATTGCACACAGCCTGATTTTGTTAAGGGACTGACATTCGCTAGTTTGGCACAATGCTTTCATGAATGAGTAAGTGCAGAGTTTTTCCTTGCAACATCTCAGTTTAAAGCCACAACTAACTGCAAGTGGGTGAAATGTAAACTTTCGCTGAAATACCTCTATACCATTTCCCTTAACACTAACAGTTTTGAAACAAATTGAACTATTTATACCTTTTTTAAACACCTCGGTTTGGTTTCACCCCACCACGTGTCTTGCAGTTTCATTGGTTGTACAGTAGCTTGTCACTTGTCACTGCACACTCAGTCACAACACTTTTCACACTGCAGGATTTGGAGTTGCCTACAGGTCCAGATATTTAACCTGCTAAATATCTGATGGGCGTCTGCAACCCATCGGTCATGCCTTTTAACTAATAGTGATCAAGTGCCAATTTGCCAGCATCCAGCAAACAAGGATTTGCCTCTTATTTGAGGCATAAACTGTCAGCATGCAGAAACTTAGGGCTAAAATTGTGTAGTGTGAATTTAACATTAGTTATTTTTTTAGGCGGGTCTGAATTTCCTGGCAAAAGCATACACTCGGATAGTGTCATCTAAAATGAGTTCCCATGTTAGAATGGGTTTGTCAAAAAATATTTAAGTTCGGTATAACAGAGCTGACAGACAATCTTATTCTTATCAACTACTCCCTCTCTCTGGTGTTGGCGTAATTTATTGGCAAACCATAATATTCCCAAACTACTGATTTAATTGATGTGGGAGGGTCTTTGAGCTCTCTAGCACTAGCCGTAAACAATTCAAAGCAACAATTAGCATGTTTTCCATGTTGAACATTTACTTGTAAATTTAGGTTTCTCCTGCGTCAAGAAATGTATGAATTTGTTTCATTGTGCATTTCAAACTGAATATGCTGTAACCGAAAGGCACAGGATGAATATCTATACTGTTACCACCCTTGTCTTTACTATAAATGTAGACCTGATATGCTCTTCATCAAAATCTGAATCAGCTGTTAAATATCTTGGACGGTTATGGTTAGGGAGGTGCATTTGTAGGCACATGAATCCCTAACCAGTGAGGTACCCTGAGCCCCATTGACCCCCACCCACTGCTCCCTGTGTCCTAAATTAGCTGTCCCTGCTACTGTATGCCACGATGGTACTCATGGGTTACCATACACCTATTTTCTTCACTAGTGTAACAAGCATAGAAATTTTGATCTGAGCCAAGCAGACGGTGTTTGGATTGCTTGAATTGCTGATCACCAACATAAGAGCCTGGGACTCATGTGATTATAGTCCCCAACAAAAGCAGTGGATGACTAAGCAATTAAGAAGTCATTTGGTATGAAAACTGGAAATCATCAGGAGTGGAGTTCAATGCTGTGTTATTACATTTCCATTTACCGTAGAGTATAAATACAGCATAATGTTTTCAGCTGGTCATTAAACTGATGGTTTTCTGCTCGTTTGGCTGTGTTTGTCTGTCAGTTGGCACACGAGGCAAGATACACAGCTAGTTTTATTATTATTATTTTCTGGCAGGGTTGTTTGATTATTTTGGCAGGTCACGTGCCTTGTCATCAGAGGTTTTGTTCCCTCTAAGTTCCTCTCCCTTCCCCCTTGATGCCCCTCCATTTCAGGTCAAACCACCAAAATATGTGCTAGTGCTGAACCATTATGGCTACATGCTGCTGACCTAAGACAGAAGCTTCCTCTCACTGAATGTAGCCAGCAGACTATTATGCCTCACACTTTCTGCCAAACATGATGTGGGCCTCAGAGGAAAGACAGCAAAAGAATCAAGCAGAAAATGGTAAATGATTTGGAAAGAATGTAGAATAAGGAGGTTGGACCAGGTGAAGGTATGCTGTCACTCCAACATAACATTTTGTTCTCAGTAGACTTGGGTATTTTGGGTGTAACTTCTATGAAGGATAAAAATTAAAAATACAGTAGGAGATGCAAGATCTGTGCTGTTAGTATGCACACGTATTTGGACACTGAGATCGTCTGTCTGGCTGTGTGCACTTTCCTGCAGATATCAGGTCCTGCCTCCCATGCATGCTGCTGAGGGCAGCTAAAGACTTTTGCCATCGGTCTTCTCACTCTCATTGTCCAGAGTCCCCAGGATGGTGAAATACAGCTCTGATATGCTACTTACTGTCATCTTCCCTCAGTCCCTGCCAGGATAATCCTTTCATCTGCTCACAATTTGTGGGCTGATCCCATGACAAGGTGGCTCTTCACAGAACTACTTCCCATATACTCCAGATCTTTAAGTTGTTTTGTTTACTCTATCTATCTATCTATCTATGCATTCCACTATACTGAAATGTGCCTCGTTTGTGCTCTGGAAAACCATCAATTCGATTTAAACCATGGCTCGCATACGAAGGCACGATACCAAAGACCATGACTGATGCCTAAAGGCAGAAGGGCCCTTTTCCAGTCCCAGCATCATCTACAACAACAGACTGTCTCACTGTGTAACTAAAACCCATGGTTTATGCCCTGGTCCAGATCCAGAATGAGAGAATCTGTCACACAAATCAGACAGAAGCACACAGAGGCTTCCTCTTCGGATACCGTACCAAATCCATTGGATCTGCTCAGCTTTCTAGGTTATCGGAGACGTCTGACACAGGCTTTCTTGGGGCAGCAATGAGCCAAGCTGACATTAAAATACTGCTTTCTTGGGAGATATGACTCTATTGCTGAAGAAACATGGTGGAGGTTAAATTTTTATTAAAGCCTGCTGTGATGACAACAAACCCCTAGACAATACTAAAGGGATTCAAACAGGAAGTGTGGGACTGCCCTTTTATTTTTAATATCACATGTAAGTTAATAACACGGGTGTCGATTGACTTCAGGAGGACCGCTTCATCTTCCTGACGCAGTCTGGCATTTCATTAGTCTTCGATATGGCTGTCCCACCCAATGTATGCCCGAACTTATCAAGAATGATTTATTGCACAATGTAAACAAAAGGAAAATCACACATGTTTTTTTCATGAGGACATTTTGTCTTTAAAACACTATGTCCCTGCAATATAGATCTTGTACAAACCAAGAAAAAACCTTATCTGTCTCCTATTTTAGCAGACGACCAAACACTTCTCCTGCCAAAAGTTGCAGAGCCCCAGTAAGTAGCTTTTCGAGTGCAATACATGACACACAAACCCAAAAGGGATGCTGAGAAGCAGACAATCCCTTCTACAGGAAGGGTCCAAAAGATCCTGGCGAGCTGTCTTTGAGAGACTACTCTGAGGCTGTCATATCGTAATGGTCCGAGATCATAAGTCCTGGGGAGTGCTGAGATCAAAGCTCACACCCCAAGGCAAGGACCATGCTTCAAATACAGCCACATGTGACTGATTAGAAAAGGTCACTTCAGGCCCAGTCTGTTAAGCTCAAGAAGTAGCAAAAAAAAAACAACGTCTAGATGCATATTTTATACAATGATAGGAAATAGTATTTTAATGATTGATAGAATATTTTTCAAGCGCAACCCAATTTCAGTGCCAGTCTATTTAGCATGTTTCACATTAACAAGGACTCAATGGCTAATATGTTTGATTTAATATTACATTTTCATTGATCAGGCTTCACTGGGGGCACATATTTCAATTTGTCTGTACAGTAGGGTTAATGAAAAGATATATCCAATACTTATATGAAGTGTCATTTCATCACAAATTTCAGTTAGAAAACTAACCTTAGAAAATAAAATTATCTATCACTGCTGTATGAACATATAGATGCAAGCAAATATAAGGGCCACATAAGGGAAAAAAACAAAAATAAGAAAGTATCAACCCCAAAAAAGCAAGAAATCAGTGCAAAGTTTCTGTGTGTGTATGTATATATATATATATATATATGTGTAAGAGTTTAAAGTAAACTTATTTAGCTTAATTCTTTATTAGGATCCCCATTTCAATCACATCAAAGCAGAAACAGAAATCCAGACATGAGTAATCCATATGCATATGAAGACTGGCTCTATGGCATGTTTCCCTGCGTGTTCTGAATGTGGCGATTTGATCAGGCTGTCTGCTTCTCTTGTGTTCTTCATAGTCACTGTTCATTACAAATGCTTTCTTAGTGAGACTCAAAGCAGATCCCTGATACGCGAACCATGTCATGCTTAAATTGCCACATGTACCATGCTGTACATGCTGACAAAGTACAGGGATGGGAAATATAATACAAAGAAAATCATGATATAGGATTCTAAGCTGCAACCAAACCTGTTCACTTCAAACGTATCAGCTCAATCAAGCTAAAGCCAATTAACTTTAAACAAGACTAGCAGAACTGGAGAACATCTCACTCTCTGGGCCGAAAACATCCCCATGTGCAGATTTCATCACACATCAGGATCTGATCCTGCTACTAAGACTGACCATCAAAGATGTCTCGCCTATCATGCTTTGCCGCAACAAGCTACCTATTATGACATACTATTTCTTTTTTATATTATATGATGTCACAGTGCTGCATTTTTTCCACTCTGACGATTATAATCCCAATAAAATGGCTCCCGCATCATACAGAGGACTCATGTTTAGTTACATTCTAATAATTTGAGCGGATGGCTTTAATTATATAAATAATATTAATGCCAATAAGGCGGCTGGCTGATGAAGAGATGGGGTGTGATTGATGCTTTCTATATCCCTGCAAAGTACACACCTTAGCAGAAGTGCTTTGTATTATCCCTTCATTACCATAGCCATGACTACCTAGTTCATGTACAGTACATGTCCATCTACTCAGGTACTATTTCAAAATTGTGTCTCACCTGTAGACAGGTTCTGAAGGTAGGATCAAACGGTGAACAAATAAATGAATGATCAATTGAACGGTTGGTTGAATTAGTGAGTGATCGAATGAATGAATGGATGGAAGGATGGACGGATGAATGAATGAACGAATGAATGGCGTGCTTCCTGTTGAAACCAGCAGCTGGCTTTGCTGACATAGCCGATGTGTTTCTCCAGCCATTCTGTCATCGCTGAGGTCGTCTCACATGGAGTTCTGTATAGCTGCAACTGTTGAATCCCTGCTCCCTGATGGACTGTCTCTTCTTCATGTCTCTCAGTAGACCTCTACAGATAAATGCTTGTGTGTGTCTGTTTATTGAGGCAGTCACTCTCATGACCCTTTTGTGAATTTTGTGGCAGAAACATTGACACCAACAGAAACATCAATGGAATAACAGTATAAATGTGTTTCCCCAGCGGTGGTGTGCTGGTAATAGGCACTTTCATTTCACTGTTCGATTTTCCTCATAACTGGGCTGTGGTTTGAGGCCCACGTATCCCCCTCATACTCCCCGGGGCCACTCAGTAACCTGCCTGGAAAGGACATTTACACGTCCTCAGGTACTGCACACGTATTGGAAAGTAGGGAAAAAAGCCCATCAGCCAGCATCCAGAACTAACAGCCTCAAACAGAGCAGTTAAGAAATGAATCCTTTGCAATGTTTCCTACGGCATGGACTGTGGAAGCATTGCTTCTTTGCATATGTTATATGTCATTAGATGAATATTAGATGAATATTAGATGAGATATTTTCAGTACTTTTTTAGTCTTTCATGTGCTTTGCAGCTAATTAAAAATAGACAACTTTCAGCTCCGGTGAAATAATTGGAGCATTTCAGAAGATTTTTGACCTATAAATTATAGATAAAGCATAACGATGTTATTATTTCTGGAAAAAGTACTTCAAACACAATAACAGATAAAGAAATGGACTGATTAGGTTCAATGCTGTATCGCATCATTTTGGAACACGACAGAACTTATACTTTTTAAATGAGACATCAGTCCTGGGTGGCCCTTGAGATTGCAGCTGCATGGCTGCCACCGGTATGTAGAAGACAAAAAAATGAATTGACCGGTCAGTCACAGCAGCATAGCAGAGAACTAGAGCTTATGCTGTGACTGGGAGTGTGGCCTGATTTTCTATTACAGCTGCATTTGCATATCTATATTACACAGATGGGCAGTAAAAAGGGCACAATTTACAGTAATACATTTCTGTTATACTGCTTAATAATTTTTCTACATACTGAAAGAAGTTGCTTTTTCACTAAATCTCACTTTGCTTTCTTGATATCCATACAACACTGGATGACCTGCCACCATGACCACGAAGCTTTGCGACAGACGGATAAAGACCAAAGAAAATGCTTCACTCCATTTTTTGGATTTTGACGAACAGCATCATTGCATTGATTGTGTCAAATGGGGTGATTGTACTGCATTTGAATTTTCAAAAAAAAAAAAAGAAGAAAAATACCAAGCAACGATTACCATAAGTAGCATGTACTACAAAATAGGAACCAGGGCTATAATAGGCCTGACATGATAATATGAAACCCAAACGTCAAATTAAGCTAAACCTCAGTGGCAGGCGTGTGGTCTCATTCTTGGACCTTTTCTAAATGTTGATAGGGGCCCAAGGGAAGCACATGCTCTGTTCAGTCTTACTCTTAATAGTAGTAGATGGGACTAGCTTGCTCAGTGGATCCCTGTTACACGTCTATCCCGTTATGGCCGTGCCGCGATTCAGTCACTCAATGGCAGAAACTCAAGATCCACAAATACGTCTCAAATTTATGTTGAAATCGAAGGTTTTTTAAAAGCCACCGTTATTGTTTGGCATTTCTTATAAATCACTAGTTGAATAGGGTCCAAACCCAGAGTGACTCTACTGCCCTCACAGTTCTTTTAGCGCCTGACTAAAAATCATATCTAATTCTTTGCTGATGTAACATTATTCAATTATAGATGACTTGTGTTTTGCATATCAGAAACATCACATAGCAACAGGTCAACACCAATACTTTAATTATATGGTGTATGCAGAAACTGAATTACTTTGTAAAAATCTGTATAAAAACTGTATAAAAACTTGAGGTCTCACAGAGCACTTCTGATACAAACGTTGAATTCCCTTTCTTCTGTTTCCATTGGGATTTATCTGGTAGGTTTTTGGAAGGTTATCCTTCTTTCCAGGAATCCTTTTCCCAAAGATTGAATCTGATTGAGAAAATTCCACTCTCTAATGACATATTGTAGTCACTCCCTTCCAATATTGAGCAATAAGAAATAATCTAATCTAGCCTGATCCAAGACCTAACCCTGAATTAAGTTTTCATGTCTACAAGGATTGCTTGTTTCTTTCTTTCCTCCCATGGTCATGGCTTCTGTGCATTGATGAGCAGGTATGCCTCTTATTTTGACATTTATGATGATGCCATTTTAAAACAAGCACGCCAGACCATCTTCTAGGTAGGTCAATATTGCAGCGCTGCAGAAGATGTGTTACACGTAAGGGACTGCAGGTCTTCAGGGCTATTCAGACTTAGTTTAATTCTGCCCCAAATGTTGTTTTTTCACTCATATTTGTTGGTTTATAAAAGATTCTTGCATTGCTAATGCAAGATAAAGATTAGGAAGACATTACTAATGACAAATGAGCAACTCAATTTCCCTTTATGCATAAAAGACATGCAGAAAAACATTTTACACAAATGGGGTTTAACGAAGGATGCATTAGGCCCTGTTGAATTTAGGGTCCTAGAAGTGGAGCATAGTTTCACATGGCCTCTAATATAGTCCTGCTACAGACTGTTAAGTGAGTTCAGAGTCTCATGGGAAAGCCTTGGTTTAATATCCTACAGCTGCCTGTGAACCACGAGCTGTTTCGGATCAGAAGTGCAAGCTTCAAACCAATGTTTGTACAGCCTATCAGACGTGTGGCATTGCAGGAATGTATGTGCACAAAGCACTGAAGCACTCCGAATGTTGTGTCATCTATTTAAGAGAATGCGGGCGCTCCGTTAGACCTGTCGCCACGGTGAAATGGCCAAAGACAACTGGAATATTAATATTCTAGTAATCCTGCTCAACGACAACTTTAAATTCTTACATTCCACAACATTTAAATAAACCTATTTGATGAATGTACAAACACCCATATCAGTTAAAATGTGCTCTATTAAACTTCCAAATATTGCCAGATTCAGTCACTTGAAAAATCAGTGTAGCTGTCTTCCCTGCACGGTGAAAGATTTAAAGTGTCTTTCTCTTGTACGTGAGCCTATAAAAAATGTAGACTCCCCATAATGTGATAAAAACCTGTTATATTAGTGTTGTGGTCCCCACAAGAGAAAGCTCAATTTTAAAAACGTCTATGACTGCAATAAAAAAACTAAAAATGCCGAAAGACTTGTACTTTGTTTGGTTACTTATTGTTAAGGTAAGGGCTGGGTAGGGGTTAAGGTTGTCATTGTTGGGATTAGGGCTTTGCCCATGGACATGAATGGACGGTCCCCGCTAAGATATGAGTACAGGTCTGATTGTGTCTGTGTGCGTGTGTGTGTGTGTGTGTGTGCGCGTGTATAATATGTATAATTAATTAGTCAGACAAATGAGTATAAACCACTTAGAATAAACTGCATTAAAATTTTACTTTTAGATGATTCCTAATAATAACTTCCTACACACCCAGATAACCATTATTCATTAAGATGGAAGGTGAAGGTCACAGAATCACTCTGTGTTTGGAGGGGAGGAAGACCTGACAAAACAAAGAAGTTTTCCCTAAAAACATTAATTAAGCAGCCTGATTTTACTTGAGAAGAACAACAAAGCGATTGCTTTTGCTGCCGCGGGGGCTGAGCAGCATGTAGCTAAATGTGAAGCGCATCACTGTTTGCCGTCGTGCATAATTTGGATCAACCAATTTATTTATAAGTCTGTAGGTATAGAGCCAGCATGCTGCTCTCTGACAGTGATGCAAAACAACAGGGATGGAATCAGGTTTATATCACATCCCTGTTGTTATCATGAATGTTCCAGGGAGACTGAAACAGTTCACCTAATATGATTTGAAGAAAACTAGCTTAATTTTAGTGATAATGAGAGAGTGGGTTCCTGTGTCAGTTCACCAAACACGTCTCATGACTAAGAGGTGAGTATCTGATTGTGACATTCAGACAGCACATGTCTACATTTTAGTTAACAAGGAAATGATTCTGCAAACTTAATTTGATGGATTCAGGGTAAATATGTCCTGTGACCAGGAATACGCAGGATGGTAAAAGACTCCGCATCCAGAAACGCAGAGGGTGATGATTTAAGGTACTCAGGGTGTGAGGTGTGTTTTACTCTCGCATCATGGTTGGCATCCCTTCACAAGGGATGAGTCCAGTAAGATTCACCATGCAGCTTGCTAAAAAAAATCAGTAACAAAACATTTATTTTCAGTCAATTTAAGTTGTCTTTGTAAAATTATGCAGAATGCTTTTTCATTGTTACAATTTTTCTAACTTGTTTTCCTGTTGTTTCCATTCCAGTAATGGCAGCTGGTGTTTTTGTAAGAAGACACAGTAATGATCCACTCCCATGCCTCTTTCCCACTGCTAATCCTTTATATCAGTCACTTTGCCTATAATCAATGTGTGTGTTTATTTTCCTTGGTTACATGTACCCCACATCACCAGAATAAAATATTGACCGGAAGAGCACTGCAGCCGGAACGGATGGGTGACACCTCAGCATGGACACTTCACATGGTCCCTCGTGGGTTATGATCTCAAACCCTTGGTGTCTCCAAACAGGGCCGTACAGAGCCTTCTTTTCACCGTGGTCTGACAATGGAGCAAACTGATCCGATTCAAAGTGTTACCTTTGAAGTCCAAAATAAACTGGAGCGAGCCATAACATCCTCGGGGCCGTGTTTAATATTTAGTAAAATAAACAGCGGTAGAACAAGCCCCATCTTGTGTCACAGACTTGCAGGATACACGTCTGGGAGGTCCTCCATACATGTTTTTTTTGTTCTCAAAGTATAATTAAAACGAGGAATGTGTTACAACAGCTTTAAAAACTTACTTTCAATAGTTTCGCCAGGCTTTCTTAAGAGTAACTGATGACAAACTGAGCAGACAGGTAGATGTGACAGAAACACCTTTAGAGTGATGTGGTCTTATGAACACAGGAGTCCCGACGCATTGTGCTTCTGCTGGGCCGTTCAGGGCCGCTGGATGCTGGCATGTAAAACTGGCTGTGGCCCAGGATAGAAACATGAGGCACATCCTCTCCCCGCTTCAGCCAGTATATTATGTATTCTGTGGTCTTGTGTTGCAGAGTCATTGTCAGGCTGCCCAGGGACAGCACTGGTGGTCAATTACACATTCTGTTTTCCTGATTTTCTCATGATCCCTAAACACAAAATTGGGATGTTTGGATTATAACAGAACTTAGTATGGGGTGGGGGGATATGTGATCAGCTCCATAAAAATACTTGATGGGTAGCTGAAATGTTACCATCAGCTGATCTAGAACAGTGTTTCTCAATTTGGTCTTTGGGGACCCCCAGATAGTCCAGTAATTTGTTTCCTCCCAGCTCCCTACCTGGAATGGGGAGAGAGCAAAAACCTGGAGCATCTGGGGGTCCCTGAGGACAAACACTAGGAAGGAACATCAATACAAAACAGACCAAGTGCCATTCATCCAACAGCAGGTAGAGGTTCACAGTAAATCTGTGATACAATGTAAAAACATGCAAAATCAGAAATGTAACTAATCATTTATACAAATTGAATACTAAATAATAAAACAACCTTTCAATTATATCTGAAAATCAATTCTTGCTACGAGGATAATGCATGCCCTTTCAATAAAGCTTCTCTACTGCATTGTTAGAGATGCTGATTGTCTGAAAGAATGCTTTGATTCCTGAAATTTAGCTTCTGACTAATTGAAATAAATGCATGAATTAATCTTCAAAACACTTATCCTAGTCAGGGTCATGGGGAACTGGAACCTGGACCAGGAAATAATTTGTGTGACCTAGGAGAAAAAAGCTAACTCCAAACACACAGAACAGAGGCAACATTCAAACCCCTGACCCTGTAAGTGTGAGGCAAGAGCACTGTTTTCCAGCAACTTCCTGTTGTGGGCTGATAGCAATGTAACCTGCCTATGAGCTAGCTGACATTATGAGCAATATCATATAATATTGTAATTTGCTGCTATGGCATTATCACAAATTGGAAAGAGCAGGGGAGAGGGAAAATCGGAATGGGAAATGCCATTTGGACTTTATCAGGCTTATTTTTCATTATTCATGCATTATGTCCTTGGGCACAAATAAAGCCCATTGACAGCCTTCAAAAACCATTAATCTATGACAAGAGAGTTATACTAGGCTTGGTGAAAACAGTCTAGTTAGCTTTAGATCTCAGATATATAAAAAGGCCTCGCTTGTACGAAAGCTGGGCTGCATATAAAATGCCCACTTTCACGCTATAGACATTCGATTCACTGGACTTGCCATTCATGCTACGGATATCAAACACACTTCTTAACACGTGTATGCTGCAGTCCTGAGACTTAAGGAAGAAACGCTTTTCCGCCTTTAAAAGAGCTAAATAGTCACACTCTTTCATGTACCCAGTGTCTCATGAGATTTCCTGCAAGCACATAGAACATTGGCTCAAAATTTGGACATTTTTGCTTTACAGGTTCAAATCCCATTAAGGGTGGCGTTGGCATAGCTTTGAGCAAAGGCACTTGACCTGAATTTCTTTGGTTCAGGCAGCTGAATAAATGGGTAAAACTCACAATGCATATCCCATCCTGGCAGAAGCTGGGGTGAAACATTAGAGCGTTTTTCGTCTAGATCTAAAGCAGTCTGGGAATGCATGAGGAAAATTGCTCTTATTGAAAGTATCAGCATGAAAATCTGTTTGCTGTGGTATTTTTGAAGAGTGTTTAAACAACAGAAAAAGATTTGTTTTGGCTTGTGATCGGTTTTGGGAAACTGTGGAAAACAGGGTGAAGAATGATCAGATTTGTGGCAGCAGAGGCACTTTTTAAATAAATACAAGCTGAGAAGGGACTCTGGAAACAACCAGGGGAACAAATCCGGGGGGAAGATGGCGGACCTGTGACTCAACGAAAGTGAAAAGTCTGTAAGGGCTCTGATTGGTGGATATACATGAAATAACTGGGTGACAGAAATATTAGGGTGATTTTTTTTTAAGAGTAATTTATAATGGATCCAATATTCCTCCACTAAACAGAGCACATATCACCATTACTGCAACATTATAATTGCAATGATAATTAATTACTACAAAATTAAATTACAAAACCAAAAACGTTCTGGCTCGGGGGCAGCATGGTGGTGCAGTGATTAGCACTGTCACCTCACACCTCTGGGACATTGGTTCTAGTCTCTGCCAGTGTTCCATGGGTGTGGAGTTTGCATATTCTCCCTGTGTCATTGTAGGGTTTCCTCCAAGTACTCCAGTTTCCCCCCATAGTCCAAAAACATGCTGAGGCAAATTGGAATTACCAAAGTGTGAGTGTGCCCTGTGATGGGTTGGCACCCCATCCTGGGTTGTTCCCTGCCTTGCACCCATACCTCCAAGATAGGCTCCAGACCCTCCATGATGGGATAAGCAGCTTCAGAGGATCGATTAAGCTAGATTTTGTTTCCGTTATACTGAGTTATGATGTTAAATTTTCAACCGAGTTCCACTTAGAGAAACAAATTGGACTGCCTGTCATTACCCAGGGCAATTAGCCAAAATTACATGAGCACCATAGAATTTCATCCTAAACAGTTTAAACATATGAAAATCTCTATAAAAGAGGTCTGTTAAAATAGCTATCTCTCATGTCTGATGGAAAAGTGAAAATGCTTGAAATGCCTAGAAACCTGCGTTTTATTATTGCTCAGATTTCATCTACAGAAAAAATATAGTCGTGGTAAGACTTTGGAAGTCTCTGTCACATTCCCAGCTTATTTGAACAAAATGCTCTCCAGACCCAGCTACTTGAGTCACGATGGAAAAATGTTATCTTTCACACTGTGTCACAGCACTCTTCTGTTTCTGCGAATCCACAAACATGAATCTGTGTCGGCTGATGTGTTGGGAAGGGCACCAAGGTCGATGTCGGTTCAGCTGTGTGGAAAGAGTCCAATCATAATAAACAAAAGTACATAGATGTATACACAAAATATAACTCAAGCTTAGAATTCAGACCCCTGGGTATATATGAAAACATATTTTTTAGTACTATTTAATTAGTTTAGTAAAAATAATGCATTTTTAATAATTGTCCGGTATGGTTAAAGCCAAATGCATAAAACCAAATTTATAGAAATGAAAACATTTTAAGTTAAATAACTTCAAAGTCAAAGTCAAAGTCAGCTTTTATTGTCAAATCTGCTATATGTATAGAACACACAGAGAATTGAAATAGCGTTTTCTCGCAAACCCTAATTAAACAGTAAAACATAAATATAAAAATAAAGATAAAAAACAAGAGAAATATAAATACAATAAACAATATACAATAAACAATATACAGGGGCACGTGTCAGAGAGTGCAAATCAGACAAAGTGCAATAGAGCTTGTAAGAGGTATTAAGTCTTGAACTTGGTAGGCCACATATATACCAGTGGGAGTTCTAGACACAAAGCTTGCTAATAGTAGAACCCCTGTTCTACCATGAACATTATCATTTCACATTCAAATGCCCTAAGTTCTCACAGATCTGTTTTTTAGGTGAAAATATCGCCACTCGTGTGTTACATTGTTTACTATGACTCACAATGTGTTTTAAATGACTTGCTCTGTTACAGTGTAACTTAGGATATGGCACCCCAGGTGAAAATAAATATAGTACCTTAGCATGAAGAATGATTTCAAGTGAGAAACTTCAATCTACAGAGCATCCATTTTAATGTATCAGTTGAGCAACTGGGAAAAACACCTCAAGACAACAGTGTTGAGCCCAGTTCTGGCACTGAGGATGTCAAATAAACACTCCAAAAGAACGAATGGGACATGCATCACTTCAGTGACTGGAACACAATGCACAGGGAAAGAGTGTTCTCCTGCCAAAACCCTTCTACAGAGGCATGAACTGGCAAGTGCTTGACATCAGCGTCTTGAAAAATAATCACTCCCTTCTGGTTGTGTTTATGAGAGCGGTATAGCCTCTTCTGTGACACTTGTCCAACAAGTTGTAAAAAACACAAAGCAGCTGCAAAGAGCCAGGCTGTATATCCTACCTAATGTAAATCTAGAACTAGACCTTGATAAAGCGACATGGCAGAGTGTAGAGGGTGCAGAAAACAAACGTCACCACCTAAGAAAAGGGAATTTACAACATGAAGAGTTAAAAAGATCAGTGAAGATGTTTGATAAGGCTTTTAATTGATTGAAATTTATCATGGATTACAAGATGAAAAGTTTGAACATCTAATGAATTTCATAATCCACAGGAAGGATTAACCCTGTATTCTATAGTGTTTCATAATTTCATGTTTAAAAACTGAAGATAAAACTGCACTTTCACACACAAAGGAGCAAATAATGTGATCAAAGTCGATTCATGTTAACATAAAGAATAATAAATAAATGTGTACAACTCATTTGCATAATATACACATATTATTTTTAAATTCTTTTTTATATCCACCAGAAGGCCTTCATGCAAAAACAGGGAATTTCTGCGCGATCCTGGGGGGTTTCAACCAGCAAATAAGACGTTTGGTCACTATAATTATAAAATACGGCAAATGTACATGAAAATACTAATACAGGAACGGAATGAGGGGTAAAATACGGGAGTTTCCCGGGCAAAACGGGATACTTGACAGCTAAGTTCCTCATTATGAAGATTGATTTATTATTTTAATCAAATCATCAGGTAGAGGTACAAAGCATATGCATTAATTGGCTGGAGGTCCCAGTGGAGGGTTGGGGAACCCGTGGTCTGACATATTTGGATGCACCCGTTCAGATGCATGCGAACTATTCATCAAGACAATACATACAAAAAAATAACTGTTTCTGAAATACAAAAATTATGATCATAAAAATGTGGCTCTCTTGGAATTAAGTGGAGGTTTGAAATATACGCACACGTCCTACACTATCAATCGTCACTTTGGGTGGGGCAGCACTGGTCTTTGTCCAGCAAAACACAAGCTGGTTTCCAGTAAATCCAATTTATGTTTAATGAGTGATCATTGTTCCACATTAACTTCTGAAATCATTCTTGTCATATACAATCGCAGAGAAAAATAGATTTGGCTTAAGAATAAAAGATACAATCATTTGCACATACAAACAAACATACCCATAAATAAGTCTACTTCATATAAGTAATTTAATAAATAAAACCGTTGCCACAGGCTGAATGTAATCATTTTAGGTTCTTAATTCAACGTAGCAAAATTTGTACACTACTCATGATGACTGCAAACTCACTGGTACGATCACTGGTATGTCTGTCACCTTTTGTAAGGACAGAATTATCCAGACAAATTTGATTTTTTTGAATGTCAAATATGTATACATACAGTATATATACATACCCAAATCTACACACACATTAAATTCCATATTATGTTATACTTCTAAAGTATTATTTTAGAAGAAATTCATGATTCACTGAGATATAAAGTTAGTAGTGTGCTTATAAATTCCAGTCAAAACTGATATTATTGTGAATGATTCTGCACTCCATGTGAATTGACCCAAAGAGTGCAAACTATTCACCTCATTTTAGATCAGTGAACTATTGCTTTTAACATTAAAACTTTGAAAAGAATTTATACAGTTTTTTCTATTCACAGAGAATGCACCAAATGTCCAATAAACATCCATTGCTGACACTTACGATACCCGCGGTAAGCATGAGCAGGGCCCTCGTTCCGAGGCTTAGCGGTACCAGAACCTGCTGGTGTCCTGTCAGCTTGTGTAGCGTCATCATGCAGAGTCCCTGAGGTAGCCAGAGGTGACAGCGGGGCCCCTTGGACACAAATCATGCAAGGAAACCCAACTGGCCGCCACAGAACCTGCGATTCTGACTAGCCATAATTCATCCCCAGAAATCCAGATGTGGACTCCAGCAAATCCCACCCGGCTCATATTCTGCTCCTCAGCTTCTCTCGGCTTTTTTACGTGCCAGGAATTCACTAGACAACAACAGGCAGCACTTCTCTGTATCACAATAACACCTGAGGTGGAATCCAGACTTAGCATTCACTGTGTGAATATGTACAACCCTCTGATACAACAAAACAGCTAATTGTTTCTATTCTATGAAAATTTATC
The DNA here is from genome assembly GCA_026779585.1 of Mormyrus proboscirostris. Lineage (NCBI taxonomy): Eukaryota > Metazoa > Chordata > Actinopteri > Osteoglossiformes > Mormyridae > Mormyrus > Mormyrus proboscirostris. Next base: position 36,757,974 of record JAODKF010000001.1, on the reverse strand, counting down.
ACTGAGCCTTCACCAGTTCCCCAAATTAAACATCGATTAGTGAAAATGTTGCCGGACAAACATGCATATTACGTATATACAATACATCATGTTACATTACATTACTTTGTTCATATTATATACACACACTGATGCTGCTGCTAATTATGAATTGAGTCTTCCCCATCAAAACATTCCTTTTAATATCTCATATGCTGTTTTTAACTAGGGCAGTATTTGTAAGTACAGCACCATCCCACATTCCTCAGAAACATCCAACGGAAATCGAGTAACACGTTACTTGAATCTGTCATCTATAATGCACTATAGACACCTTCATAATCCATTATAATGGTTAGCAAGAGAATCATAGCGTTATAACTTGCTATGAACGTGCTAATAGATTTTTAAATACACGCCATAGAAAGCCTTACCAGATATTTAAAGCTATAAACATAAACAAAGATAAATGGTAACGCTTTACATTAACTGTACTGTATCTTCATAATGCTTTTATATTGCATTCATAAAACATTCAGTGCACCTTCATAATGTATTCATTAAGTTTTCATAAAACATTCATAAACATCATGCATGTATACCTTAAGATCCTAACATCCCTTAACAGCTGTAATACACATTAATAAGTATATAAAAGCTGTTAAAGGATATTAGGATGCTAAGGTGTACTTGCATGCTGCTCATGAATGTTGTATAAATGAATTATGAAGGTGCACTTAATGTAAAGTGTCACCAGATAAACAAAGAAGAGTTGTTTCCTTTTTGGACACTGACCTACTGTATGCATTAAGCTCAGTTTTAAGAACAATGCCAGATAGTGTGTCATCAAAACAAGCAAACTTCTTATACACCTTGAAGGAAGATTTGCTTCTAATCTAGGAACGTAATGGATGGAGTTCCCCAAACTTCCAGACACGTTGTTGCAGAACCTCGGATAGGTTCATACAAGATTTACACCTTAAAGAGATGGTTTATTCCTGAAAAGGAATTGTAAAAGAGAAAGGTGCATGAAGGATATTAATGTCATATTATATGAAGGATATTAATGTCAAATATTTTTTCACACTAGATTACTATGGTGGACACTATGATGAGAATTTGCGTTTTTACAGATACACATAAATAGAGTGAATTTGATAACATGAACAATGTAATATACATTATAAATCTGGTCTGTGATGTAGTGCTCTTTACACTGCACATGTCTGAAATAAGTGCTCTGCTCACTGGTGTCTTTGGCCAGATGTAACTCTGTTTCAAAGATGCTGCCAAGAAAAGTAAAGCTATCAAAGTAAAACCCTCTCTTAGTTGAGTCAAAATGTTTCAATAAAGTCTCCCAGGCATTGGCCCTGGGGATCAATCAAGACATGTCAGTTTGCACATGCCGATTATTACTGTAAAATGTCACCAAGTGCAGTGTCTTGGTTTCACTTGCAGTGCTGAGTTGTCTCTGGTTCACAAGCTCTTTCTTTGGCCAAAATGAAAATCTATACTCTTTTTTAGGGATGGTGTTTCTTCCAATGATGAGTGAGGAATTAAAGATAAAAAAACAAATTAGCCTTTCTGTTCCCATTTAATAATATCTACAAAGTTGAAAGAACTTGCAATGTCAGTAAATTTAGCCTTTTCATGACCGACACGGTAAATTTGTATCGTATTTTCTTATGTGAAGCAGAAAGACACACATAAATTTTGGACAATAAGACTGAGGCACAACTGGAGTTTAACACATCTTGGCAACGCAGGGAACATGAATAGAACAGCCCCACAAGTCACCCATAAAACATCATGCTTCCTGAAAACTTCCTGCTCCTTATGCGTTTTGTTCATTACGCTGTCGGCTCTGGGGGAGGAAAGGGGATCCCCATTCCTCCATTCTTGTGAACTGGCTACTCTGGGGATCAACAAAACAGCTAATTGTTTCTATTCTATAAAAATCCATTACCGAGCTCAAGGCTTCAGCTCAAGACATGTGCAGCATACGGATTCCGCCTGGTGGGGGGGGGG
>JAODKF010000001.1:36735909-36747787 GCA_026779585.1 Mormyrus proboscirostris | reverse complement strand
CCAGACGCGGGATTATGGCAAAGAGAGTTAGGGGAGCCGGTGTCATACCGCAGCCTCTATATACTGGTGATTTATTATAAGAGCTGATTTTGTTTGTTTATTATTTAATTATAAATTAAATTTAATTATAAATTAAACAAATGTGCATTTTACAATCCATTAACAAAAGAATAAACTTTGGGCAGAGAAAACCAATAAACTGCTTATATATGGTCTTATTCTTTAAAACTAATATTACAAAGATATGCATTTTAAAACGATTTATGAACAATTTTTGGATATTATCCCATCTGCCAGTGGAGTTTGTGCTTTTGCATAATTAAAGATGTACATTTATATGACAAAATAAAATAATATGTTGTATTAAAATATAACAACAAAATAAAAATTGTTATCAGATGTTCCAGGAATTCAAGTAATTATTAACAGGTGGTTACATCATCTAAAAGCAATCAAAATAGTAAATGTTTTACTTCTGTAGCAAAATTCTCAATATTTCATTGTTTCCGCCAGCCATATGTAATTATCTGACTATACAGCATCAATCCATCACCGTAAAAGAAAGCAGAAAGTGGAATTCTATACTGAATTTTCAAAATATGAAAATTAATGGATTGCAGAATTTAAAGGTGCTTTGCAAAGCCCTGCAGATTTTTCTGACCACAAAATACATGTAATAAGATTATTAAAATTATTCCTCGCTCATATTTTACTATCAGGCTTGGTATAACTGTACATGCATTGTACCAGGAAGTACTTGCAGTACAACAGTGATGTCATTCCTCCAGAATGTTCTGTCTACAGTCTGGATCTTCAGGATTCCTAGTGGTATGTTCAATGTTGTGATGATTGAGTGTAGAAGATAATTCAGTAAGATCAAATCTAAGTGCAAAATATAACAGAGAATCCAGTCCCAAATGAAACCATTTCAACCAAACTGTGAACGACAACAAAGAGTGGATTAGTGGTAGGGCGAGGTTAGATGCGTCTTCTTATAGATTGTACGGGATGTATCTGCTTGAGTAGCACATCAAGGAACCACACATGAAGAACATCTAGCACCAATTCACTGGATCCTCTCACAGTAAGTTCATATAAGCGTTTTCTGTAGGCCCCTAAGCAAAAAGCACTTTGAAAGAGTCATTTTAATTCTGATGGTACTCCTGAATGCAAACTTGAATGGAATAAATCATAAATCATGTGGCAAACTCAATACCCTCATTGATCAAAGTCATTAATGTCGAATGCCAATAATGACTCTCTCCTTGATAGTTAGTATGTCATTAATATTGATCTTCCTTTCTTCCTCAAAGCCGGAACCAATTTTGTTCACTAAGCTCTATTGTGCTTTTAATGTATTCACTATTAATCTTTTGAAATTTTCTGCAACAATTACACCTTACACTGAAGAGATTTTTTTTTCACATTATTATAAATATTATTATAAATATTATTATAAATATGTCAATAAAAACAATGCTAATAATAGTACAGTGGAGATCAATAATGTGAATATTTACCGCCTGCATGTACCACCTGTACTTTGTTTTATTCAGTGATTTGGACAGAGACCTGGCAGAAACATTATTTCTATGAGTCTTGCTCAGTTGCCCTTCATTAAGTATTTAGATATTTTTTCTAAATATTTGGAAAAACATCCAGTCTAAAGGGCTTTGAATAGGAGTTATGTCTGATAAATGTTTCACTGAGTGATCCATGAACGTGATGCTGCATATGGTCTGCCCGGTCTCTGGCATGGTAGGAGAGAGATATCAATCTGTCTCCATATCTCAGCCATAATACACATCTGCATATATCAGGCACAAATCACCATGCTCCATGGCCTCAGTTCTGTATTTGTTGATATTCCTCACAAGCCTGTTTGGCTGCCATTTCAGCACAGGGATGCGCTGCTTTTCTGGAATGATGGTATTAGACAGCGCTGACGGATTCTGATTGGAGAAGCCAGCTGTCCAGCAGCTCTAATGACACACCCATGAGAGTCTGTGGCCCAGAAGTAAAAGAGGATCACCTGTGACTTCACTTCTCCCACCACAGGATGATCTGAATGAGATCCAGGCTGGAAAAGTATTAGCCTAATGCAGACTATTGTAAAAACATGCTGTTTAACAAACAGAAAATGAGATCATTTTAATTATTATTCATTTGTATTATATGCAGTCTTAATTTAGCAAGATTATTCCATTCCTCTTATTTTCTTTAAAAAAATTGTAAGCCTCCCTCTCCTTAGATGACAGGCATCTGGGTGGTGAAACACTGCCCTCTACTGGCACTGTATTCTTAAAATCCCCACGATGTTAAAAACGCCGAACGGTTACGATGGAAAATAGTTCATTTGAGTGAACTCTCCATTAGGAAATCGAGCACTAAGGTTAATGTAATATAGCCTTAATATAGGATTTGTTGGAAGAATTTCATATACTAAGAAAATTGATTAGAGATTGATTTATCCATTAATTAACCTTGCAGCTTGAACTTTTAGCACTTAGTAGCTTTTAAAATGACAGCCAGCTAGACAGGTGTCAAAATGCGTCATTCCCATGATGGGCGGAAAAGGTAAATTTGAGGGGTACCCAATGAATATATCAGCATAGATCTCATGGAGGGTGGACTTCATAATGAAGAGGGATGTCATTTTCCACAGGGAAGAGCTAGGCGTCCTTCTATCCATCTAGAATGTTGTCTATTCGGTACAGCATCACGGTAAGCATGAAGCCCCTTCCAAGGAAGGAAAGGGACGAGGGACGGACGGGAGGCCAGTTCTGAACTGCATGCCAGTTTCCTGAGCCGCACGCTTTTAGGAAACAAGGGCAAGATATGCAAATGCTAAGCTAGCCCTCCCTGCAGTAATCCAAAGGCAATTTTCAATACCAATCGAATCAGCAAAATGAAAAACGAGCAATTTTTAGAACTTGACGTTTCTCTGGCTGACATCCCATCCAAGAGGATGAACCCCAGACTTATGCCCTGTGCTGCTTTAAATAGTCTGCTTTAAATACCCCCCCCCCCCACCACCACAACCTTGAAGATAGGATATACTAATGCCATAACTCAAAGCAGTGCAAGGTGGTGAATTTGAGGAACCCTTTAACTACAGAGAAGAGGAATAGAGAGCATTTTAACTAATAACAAAGTTGTGTCACCATCATGGTGTCTCCTTGGTAATCCCCCAAGCAGGTCACATCAGTGTTTTAAAAAAAACACAACAGCAGCGTGATTTTCCTGCTGGGTGGTAACGATTTACATAGAAATCTAATCGCCTCAGACAGCTGCCCTGCTAGAGTATGAATTTTTCATGGCACTCTGTAATATGCCTCCACGCTTTCATCAAAATGTGACAGCGGCTGATTTCTCACTCCTGGCTTCTCCCTGGGCCAGACAAAAAGAAGAGGAAACGACTGCGGAATCCCTTAACCGTTCCAATATCAAATACAATTATTTAAGTCGACTCTTTGTCTGTCCATGTATTTATGGATGTGCATGTGTAAAGAGATAGATGTCGATATTTGATAAGGGGCTGAAGGGCGTGGCTGAAACCCAGTCTATGATGACGGCCATTTCTCTTCATCACCGTGCTCAAGGTGTCTGACTTTAGATCGTGAGGGAGATTCATCCAGCTTCTATCAGTCATGCTCTCACCTAGATGCAGCCAAAATGCAATAAATCTCCCAAACAGTACATGTTTGCGTTTTTAATAAGAATAATAGTAATACACTGACAGCCCATCAAGCACATGCCCTGCTTGGTGCTCTGAGCTCCAGATGGATGAATGGGTAATACAAATACCAACAATTTCCATTTCTAATAATGATAGTTATTCTCATCTCCTAGATTAGCAGAATCTGGTGGGATTTACTAGTTTTAGAAGATGATCCATTTATTCAGCTTTGATATTTGCCTAAGAACTGTCGTTAAGAACGACACCAACTTCTGCCTAAGAGTCTGACCTCTTATGAGCAAAACTCCACCCGCTGCCAGTGTAAGCCCAGAAACAGCGAGAGATTTCCTCCTTCCTGCCTGGAGAAAGCGGGGCTTTATCACGCTGGCAGATTAGCCTAAGCGCTGAGCCTTCATATGCAGCTCGAGTCAAACAAATCCCTCCCCACTGGCTGGATTTAAGAGGAAGGCTCCGGGCCGAGCCCGTCTGGGGGGCTTCGGAGAATCTGCGACCTGCTCGCCCCGCTCCAGGCTGACACGCTGATTTACCTCGGTGTCTCCGGCACCATCAGCGGCGAGCGTTTAATTAGTGCGGAAGGGGGACATTCAGACTGCGGCCGGCGGGATTTCAACTGCACGCTTTTGTATATGTGTGCCCTGTAAAGCACGCTCCATTGTGGAGAAGCAAATGGGCCGGACACAAACGGTGCTCGGCAGAGAGGGAAGCTGCCACAGCGCTGAAGATGATGCTGTCTGCCGTGCATCTTAAGTACAGGGGGGTCAGCGTGAAAGCGATTAGCTCGCCATGCAACACGCATGCTCACCGCTGCTGAATCCTCTGTAAAGGTCCTCCACTCAGCACTGGGCGTTCGGGAATGTTTGGCACTGTTAATATAATTAAATAGTCATGGCTAAAAGGTACAGCTATTCTTATTGTTTATTCTTCATTACTTTTGTAAGGAAATAGTTAAATAACTGAACTTTGACAAGGACACTTCTGTTGTACTCTTGAACAGGGAGGACCTAATTATATAAGCATGAATCAGACCCGATTCATTCAACTTTCTGCCTGTTTATTCTTTGATACTGAAGAACCTGGGGTTGTATTTTATCCATAATTGTCTGGCCCGGTCGACATTTCGGAGAAGCTGAATAGCCATGGACAGACACTCACCATCTGGCTCTTTACCAGCATTGTGTTGTGACCTTCAGAACTGGGGTGACTGTTTTCGCCTCGTCCTCTTTGCTTTCCATAGCGGTTCACATACGTGACTGTCCTGTTCCTCTCGGCATCTGCTTGGCATAACCTCCTTTTCAGAAGCCTGATGTTCGTACAGCCACACAGGTCCAGGTTTTCCCTTTCTGCATATCCTTCGGCAGAATAAATCTTTTATCACAGATATTCCATTTGAGGAAGTGTATTTACTCTCCACATCCAACAGACTGGCGTATTATAATCTAAACTAAGTCACTGTAAATAAGGGTTCGTGCTAATCAGATAATGCAGCATCACTGCCGCATTATAGACGGACCCATTATATAGAGGTTGTACTGAAAACATTCTGATATGCTTTTCTGTGAATTAATCGGTTTGAGATCGTTTGCCATGGGCGCATTGTATTTTATACACAGCAGATGGCGCTGCACCTTCATCTCATATTAAATTATAAAGTATAATGAGCACTTGACATTGAGATGTCCTTATCAGACAGACATGTCCGCCACGATGCCAGTGTGTGAATATTTCGATAAAATAACACGGAGTCACATAGGAGCAGTATGTACACAGAATATGTGTATAAATATAAACAGCATGAGTATTGCAGGTGGGTTGTGATATGAAAAAAAGAAAACTATAAAGACAATGGAAGGAATTATCCTGGCTAAAACACCGTCTGGGGGGAGGGGGGGATTCTAATATTTTCTTCTCTCAGACCAATACAGACTACGGAGCTGCACTCAAAATAGACTAAATATTCCCCATTTATTGGTTTAATTCAGCATGTATGCGTGAGATTCATTTCATTCTTATTTATAGCCTTACATATACCTGCAATGAACAATGATGTGCGCTATTTTGCTTGAGCAGTGGAGATTTTTTTTTATGAATTAATCAATTATTGAATAACTAATTTCTGTGTCTTCAGAGTAGTGTCAAAGAAGGGAGGTGGTATTCGGTGCTAAAGAGTCAATCACAGAAGTATACGGTAGTCTGTGACCCTTAATAGCTTTACACAACCAAAAAGAAATATTACATAAGAGAGGACGGCATGCACCAGTGTGATTTGACTGGATGATTTGGAATCAGATCCTTTCAAAGACACTAGCTGATATTATGGTTTTGCTCTGTATAAAACTGACCTTCGTATTTACACATTTTAAGATCTACCCTGTATGTTCATTGGCCAAAATATGCCAAGACATTTTTACCCAGGATAGACACACAAAAACTCGATATATCAAGCATATCAAGATCTGGTCCTGGAATGAATTTTAGAAGCAAGGACGTTTCCATTTGTCTAGCTTGAAAAGGTACCGAGTTTACTCTTCTGATTATTCTTGAATGGAACCTAAATCAGAGAATTTTTCTACAACTACATTTCTGCTCAGAAAGCATTAAATGCAATCCCGTTTAATAATTTCAAAATTACTCAGAACGATATGTGTTAATCCTTTAGATGTTCTCTCTGTATTTTGTGGTAAATTTGCTCAAAACAGCACATCTCTTGTCGCAGTTCTTAGTTTACTATACAACATTTGAGGTTAAATCGTATGGATTCGTTGGCTTCAGTATGTAGCCTAGTAAAATGCAATAAATAAATGTCTTCACTTTATGCATTGTGCAGTGATGAATGGATTTAATTAAGTATGTCGGTGAGCCAAAACACTGTTCGGTGTTCTAATAAAGAACGCACGGTATGCCATTTTAAAGCACCGAAGTATAAATCGAGGACCTTGCGGGAATCCTGAGAGTTTAAGGGTGAAAGAAAACATTATTGGGTCGCAATGGGTCTGCTAGTACAGAGCATTTAAAGATGGTTTTAAAGGTTTGCCATTTGTGCAGGTTTTCCCAAGCCTTGCTTAGACACGTTAATAAACTGGGCTCGATATACATTGTATTACAGTGGTGACCTGCAGTGACACTGACAGCCCCGGCGTCACTCGGTCACGTGACTGCCACTTCCCGGTCTGTTTCAGTCGGTAACTTTTAGTGCATTTAGTGCAAAAGGTAAGATTGTTAGCAAGTTGTCACACGTTTGAATAATTACATTTTTATTAACAAACGTTTCGCTTTCGTTTTGAATGTCATTCGGCCGAGAAGTTTTTTGTTAGGTTGTAAAGATAGTTATAAACTGCTTACAATATATCATTTGCCATACATAAGACGTCATATATTTCAGTCGGAAGCATTCAAACTGAATTTCTATGTAAATGCTAAGTAATCAATGCTAACGATGGCTTTATTGCAAAAAAAGACAAATTGCAAACTGACCTCGATCCCGCCTTTGCTGCTCATTAAAGTCAGTTAACCCTGCAGAAAACTATGAAGCTTACCTTATATGCACATGGCAGCCTGAGATTTGTTGGCCATAGGAGTTGGTTGGCACAGCAATAATTTCCAAGAGAGTGGAGAGCTTTCGCAAACATTATAAGACGTGTCCCAATGAACTGTATTTATTCATACTGTCAAGAGATCAAAGGCTACACACTATAGGTGGTGTTCACGTTGTGTTTCTTATCAAAACAACAACAGCGGCAACAAAATGACCTCATGGTTAAATGTCTCATTTTATATTTATCTGAGTGAAATATTGAAGATAAATTTATTGTACCAAATAGAGGTGGGGATTAACTATGTTTTGTGCTAAGATTCGAAGCCTGCGGTAAGTCATGCAAGCTTGGTGTCATGAAGTGCATACAAAGTGTAGCTGAGCTTGGTTGGCATATAATGCACAGTGCATTTTAATAGTGCTTTTGTTTGATCATTAAAAACAGGTTGTTTATTTGAAAAATCATTTGGATGAAGAATGTAAGAAGATGATGTTTAAAAATGTTTAGTGGCCAAGTTTTTATTGTTTTATTACTGTTATTAGACAATGTTTAGATTTAGATATTTTGAGTGTTTTGCATTTTCAGAAGCACTATTTCACTGATATTGAATGTTTGGTATTACATTTTCAGAAACATTTAGCTGACATTGCTGTTTGGTTTTACTTTGGATTAAATTTGAAGTTCTGTTTATTTTTGTATGATGATAGTTTCTTAAAAGATTCATAGAACATTAATCAGAAAGCGCATAATGTGTGTCAGCCAAACCCGAGTGTGGACTGTTTGGCACAAGTGCACAGCATGTTTTTAAAACTGAATGAACCATAAACAGTAACTGTTTTGTGTAATCTAATATGTCTCTTTTTTAGCTGCAGTCTTATAGATTAATCGACAGGTAGCTTGGTTATCATAATATAATACATGTCTGAGATATACAGGGCTGAACAATAACTGAACAATAACCAATCAGCCCCAGTCTCTCCTACCTTATTTCCATCTGTGATCACTGTGTGTGTATGTGTAATATGTCATCCTTATACTGTACGTGTAATATGTCATCCTTATACTGTATGTGTAATATGTCATCCTTATACTGTATTCACAATAGGCACAAAAATCTTCTCTGTCATCCGGCAGAATGATGCCATGTGCCTCTCTCTTCCGGATTTTACACCTGAGTCTCATGCTTATGACGATTTTTTGTGCATCTCGAGATGGGAAACATCCGAATTTTGTTTTGCTGATGGTAGATGACCTCGGCATTGGCGATTTGGGATGCTATGGGAACACAACTATAAGGTTTAAGATTTTTTGTTTTTGTATTTGGAGAGTAACCATGTTTTATCAAAATTCACTTTATTAATATTAATTCAAATATTATTATTATTATTATTATTATTATTATTATTATTAGCTGTTTCTAATTTTGAGTGCAGGACCCCTAACATTGACCGGCTGGCTCAGGAGGGGGTGAAGCTGACCCAGCACATTGCTGCTGCTCCCCTCTGCACCCCCAGCAGGGCAGCCTTCCTGACTGGTCGATACCCAGTGAGATCAGGTGAGGCAGGAGCAAGCATTTAAACTTTGGGATAGAATTCATTTTGGGTCATGTTCATTCATTAAAATGAAACCACAACATACCTGATATCTCAGGAGAACATACCCTGAGCCCTGGATCACATGACCATGCTGAGATTATAACCATAAGATCAAGGTGCTACACCATGGACCTTGGCTCCTATTCTCCTGTTGCTTCCTTCTTTATGAGAAATCTTACTAAATACTCTGTTAGATATTAGTTGTACTTCTTACTACTAGTGCAATTTATGTCAGTATACTCCCAAATAATCTTATATTAATAATACTGAAAATTGAAATACATGTGCTCCTCTCCTTACAGTACTTGTAATTCTAAATTGTGTTCATTGGGCTTCCATTTCCGTTTCTTTGCGCCAATCCCTCCTAGTACGACTTCTGGCCGCTACTCCCGCCGCGCAGCAGCGTAGCGTGCGTACTCCCAGCATCCTAGTTCTTTGTACTTGCGTATACCCTTAAAATGATGTTGAATAGCGACATACGAACATTACAAGTTGCGAATGGCTGTTCGGAACGCATCTCATTCGTGAGTAGAGGAGCGTCTGTAAATCATTTACTATGACTTAATAAAAACAAGCATGGAGGCTTTTCCTTCAGTGGCAGATACCTTTTCCGGCACCCCTTCTCAATCTCTTGTCTCCTAGGTATGGCCAGCCATGGCAAACTGGGGGTCTACATTTTCTCTGCCACTTCTGGGGGTCTCCCCACCACGGAGGTCACCTTCGCCAAGCTCGCCCAGCAGCAAGGCTACTCCACAGCCCTGATAGGTACTGTGACTCCTGCTTTTCAATCTGGAAGATTTCAGATACAAAACCAGGTACCTGCTGCTGCTTGAAATTCACTGTGATCCTGCTCCCTTTTCAATCTGATCTGGGTGGAATGCAGAGAGGGAATTGGTTTGCCTTTGCACTCCTTGGTTTATTAGCTTATTAGGCATGTCCTGGGCTTGTATGGGAGCAGAGTAATGGGCCTCCGGCTCCACCGGGGACTTTTATCCTTTCTCATTCCTGCTGTGGGATTTTCGTCTCACAGCCCTATTCCTTTCCAGGCTGTGGATTCAGAGGGGTGTTAATGTCCCGTCTTCCTCCGCAGGCAAGTGGCACCTGGGGCTAAACTGCGAACACAACGACGACTTGTGTCACCACCCGAACAGACATGGGTTCGATCATTTCTATGGCATCGCCATGACCAACCTACGTGACTGCCAGCAGGGCCACGGCACCATCTTCCTCAATGTCTTCTCCCACATACCGCTCCAAGGCCTGGGATTGGCCGTGGCCCCGGTGCTCCTCGCATACTTCCTCGGGGTGAGAGTCGTCACACGTAACGTCGCGCTGTGCGCGGCGGCACTCTTGTGCACGCTCTCGGCGCTCTTTGCCGTCTTCGTTTTCACCTTCCCGTCATTTAACTGTTTGCTCATGAGAAACGGCGAGGTGGTCGAGCAGCCGTTCAGGTCTGACGATCTCACTCTGCGGATGACCAGAGAAGCGGTACGCTTCTTACATAGGTGAGTTTCGGTTTCCTCCCTCTTCTCCCGTGGTGATTTCAAAGCCTGTTTGCCTGAAACTCTTAAAAGAAATAGTTTCCGTGTTGCTTTTCCCCATGGTGAGACTTGATCTGATAATAACCTGCCTGATTCTGTCAGTCTGACCCAAATGATGGTCTCTCTTGCAGGAATGCTGACCGGCCTTTCCTGCTCTTCTTTTCCTTCATCCAAGTGCATACGGCTTTGTTTGCATCCAAACGCTTTAAAGGGAGAAGCCGGCATGGTCTCTATGGCGATGCTGTGGAAGAGGTTGACTGGAGTGTAGGTCTGTGCATCCACTGCCCTTTTATCACTTAGTGATACGACTGGCACTTTTATGCAGTATAACCCGATTTTCGGCATTTTAATAGCAGGGTATTTCACTGGACTCACTGTGGTGAGCTACATCCCAGCTCTTGATTTATAAAATGATAGGTGACCCTGAACTGGTGCAGCATCTAGTGGACTATAGATGGCACTCTTGAGTGTGGACATTCCTGTATAGTATAGTTGGATATGTGTGAACGATCTAAGAAATCTTCATAGGAAAATGATTATGATGATTTGAATTGCATGGTCATCTTCAGATAGTGGTTTAACTCTTAATGGATGTGAGATCGATCATTTTTCAAAATCAAAATGCCATTTTCTGTTGGCATTTGTTTGTCATATAACTAGGAACATCCTTAGGTGCAAGTCCCCTGTAAGCCCCTGTCTAATAAAATCTAAGGAATTAAACTCTGGGTAATGCACTTGTGGTCATATCCACCCTGTTCTGCTTCTTAACTTTCGAGTATGACAAGTTGCCTCCATTTTCACTTGCCTTTCTTGATCTTTAGGGAAGATTGTGGAGACACTGAACTCCCTGAAGCTGAGTGAGAACACTCTTCTGTATCTGACCTCAGACCAGGGGGCTCACCTGGAGGAGATCTCCGTTAGGGGAGAGGTTCACCGGGGGTGGAATGGCATTTACAAAGGTACTTATTTAACTTACGGCTAGATTTACTGAGAACCACCAAGGGACTCCTCCAAACACACACAGAGGAAGGGAGATTTTATTAATATTCACTTATATTAATCATTTCAAGAACTTCTTGTGGTTTCAGCTTGTAGTTTGAATAATGGCCTAATTTCATGGAAAGCTTTGGCAGGCCTAAGCTCTGCTGGTTTCTACAACCAGCACATGTTGGCTTTAATAAGGAGTACTGGGGGAAATGCTGTGTTACAAATTGGTTCTTGTGTGACAAAAGTATCTAAAGAAATTTGCTGTTTATATGTAATACACTGTGTTACCATGTGCCAAACCACTGGTATCATAACAGATAACAGCTTTTAACGGAGCTGGAAGTTGCATTACATATATATAAAATTTGAGCCATGTTCTTTTAAAGGGGGAAAAAAAAAACAAGTGTTGACCAGTGGTAACAGGGGAGTGTAAAGCAGGGGTGTAGTTAAAGATGAATGGATGGGAGGGTCAGTCTTTACGGGGGGGGGGGGGGGGGGTTGGAAAAATTTTATATAATATTAAAA
>JAODKF010000001.1:36719833-36729861 GCA_026779585.1 Mormyrus proboscirostris | reverse complement strand
CATATATATATATACACATATATATATACATATATACATATACATATATATATATACATATATACATACATATATACATACATATATACATACATATATATATATACACATATATACATATACATATATATATATACATATATACATATACATACATACATACATATACATACATACATATACATATATACATATATATCTATATATATGTGTATAAACATGAAAATAAAAAATTTTACTAAACAATGACTCTCTCTCAACCAAAGAGTGCTATAAATAAAAGAAGCAAGACCTGTAAAAATGCATCTTTCAGAGTCACTTTAACGGCTTTGAAGTGCAGCTGCACACAAATTTACTTTCCAAAGCCATCCAACACCCCATAAAGTGCATTTAATGGAAAACTTGAGAGTAAATGAGACTTTAAGCAGTTAAATACCTCAAACAGCTAAATAAGTGAAGATTAATGCTGACAGATAACGCTGTTAATTTAACACGCTGTGTGAAGCTTGACTCCATTCTCCACCCTCTGACACACAGCCACTTCTGGATAGCAATGCAACTCATTTACGTGACCCTCACCAGCAGCTAAATATCTGTGGGCATCCATCATGGTGAGGTTGATGCACATACTGTGGACAACAAGTTTTTGGAGACAGGTTTATTAGAGCTCTGTCAAAGACAAGGCCGGGGGCTTTACATTAATCCCACAACACAATGTCCATCCCTCATCAAGCCTTCTTATGAGAAACGGTCCTCATGATGTAGACTTCCACATGGCGTGCATGTTACTCTAGAACAACCGTACTGAAACAAGCCTCCAAAAAAGCATTTTATCATTTTTAATTTTATTAAAATGGATTTATTACCTCTCCTTGGTACTCAACTGCCTTCACTCCAGCATACAGAGGCACGAAACAACTGGCAAGTAGGACCTTCAAATCCATCAAGAAAAGAAATAAATGCTTATAGTATGTATGGCTGCCTCCGACAACAATGCAAACAAATAAACAGGAGAACTGGGGATCAAAACACTAAGTATTAAAGGTATCACATTTTACACTGGAATTCAGGGAGGGCATTTACTGATAGAAGTAAGGAAGACAATTTTTTTTTTTTTGTTTAGTAAGAAACAATCTACCTTACAGACTTGTACATTAGGAGGAGGCACTAAAATTCAACTAACCTTGTCTGATTAATCTGAATTTCTGATAGCAGGTACTCAGACACTAAACGTTCACTTAATGGAGACTATTACTATCGCGGACTTCAACGGAATATAAATAAAGAGAATACCTCGATGAGGTTCTCCCTCGAGGCAAAACGAGACACCATGCGATTTTCTCCGGACCTGGAGTGTGTTATTGAAACGTAGAGACGATCAGCAGCAATCTCATGGGCATTGGGAGGAAGGATGTTCTCCAAACCCTTCCTGAAAGTACAAGAGATGCTAACTAAAAGTCTAATTAGCAGCCATCTCTCTGTACCATGGGCTTGTGCTCTGTGGATGCGGATTCTGTATAGCACCATACCCTGATGCATTATGAGACAGCTGGCATTTACTGGGTAAACGGAGCAAAACTCCTTTATATGCGAGTTTGGCGTTTCCCTGTCTTACCTACTGGAATAAGGAAAATGTATTTGCTGTATAAAAGTCAACTGAATATATTTGTTTGTACTTATCAAAACAAACTATTATCACTGATGACAGGCTGGAAGGACCTCCAGGCTGATTTCAATTGATGGTAAATGTTACTGATGGAACAGTATGCACATATTTTTAACACTGACAAAATTTCATAGAACAACTTTCATTAATCAAAAACCGCTAAAACAAAACAGAGCTATCATTGGAGACAGCAGTGCAGAAGGCACTGCTTCCAATTCACATCCCTGGTAGGAGTATGTGGCAGGTGTTCATATATACTCTGAGAGCAGGAACACACTGGTAACTAGTAGTGTAATGAACTCCGCTTACCGGAGTCATCCTATAACAGGGCTCTTAAAATCTGGATCTCAATTCCAAATCCAGTCTTTGTTTTCTGTTCTCCCCGGTACTTAGTTTAATAATTACTGATTCTGATTGGCCAGAGGCTTTACACCGGGCAGTTTAGAGAAAATCAGCAGTGCTCAGATCTTGAGGACCGTGATTTGAATAGCCCTGTCCTACAAGAACGAGAAAGCCCACATCTCATGATGTGCTGAGGCTAGTACCTCATTCAAGACTCTCCTACTGCAATTATCGCTGCATGCATATTGAAATACTTTATTATAGCTATTTCATTCATTCATTTAGCAATGCAGTTGCCCACATATTAGACACAGCCACCCTCATTCCAGCATTAGAGAGATTCAGAATCTGCCACCTCAGCGTCAGCATGAAATCATATCCCGGAGTCAAGGCTCCAAACTTCTGCTTTCGGACCTCATCGGCAAATCCGTATATGAAACTTTTGCTGTCCTACCCGGCAAGAAAAAAAACAGCAACAAACAAAGGGAAAATTAATGACCTAAATGATCCATAAGGATTCAGCTGTTGGAAGCTAGAGAATGCAATTCTAAAATTTAGACTGAAGAGCAATCTCACATTCTAAAAGCAACAAGCTGCCACAGGTAACCCTGAGGAAACATAATGACTGTAGCAGTGTTGTAATTATGGGACACAGCAAAAATAAACACAGCTGAAAGCTGGCACTTTCTGTAAGCATACAAGGAGATCATCTCTTTGTTACATCAATTAGCCAAACTATAGCCTTTATATAAGTCAGACTGATCAGTACAAGGCTGCAAAGTCTTGGTTTATCATTATGGATGAATACATAATCAACCGAAATACAATTTAAAAGTATACATAAATAAACTACACCGTGGCATGATGTAACAGAATATGTCTTATTCTAGACCGAAGGCCATAATTAGAGATCTCACAGACAGGAGCAGAAATTCACAGAAAACTTGACAGTTTAAACCTCCCGGTTTCTCTGCCACTCCTGACATAAATTACCTCCAATTTGTTAGGGGCAGTGATCAGCAAAGCAGCCGTGAGAGACCCAGCAGAGGCACCGGTACAGGCTTTTACGGAGCTCAGCAGTTTACCCCCACGTTGGAGCAAAGCTTCCACCACTCCCAGATGGTAAATCCCGAGGAACCCACAGGCTGCAAATGACAGGCTCAGCACTGCCATCCTCCACCCTCTGTAGAGGCAGTAAAAAAAGTTTCATACAGTGAAAGGAGGTCACAAAATGTATATTTATTTCAGCTTGTACTTTAGTATGGAATAATGTAAGGCAGTACTATTTTAAGCACTCAATGGGCTATATACAATCATTGAAGTCAAATTCACAATTTAAGCACTGATATTCACCTACTAAAATCCAAAAACGTTAAGGGATGGATTGCTAGCGGTTATCTAATCAGACAAACGCGATGGACATTAGTTAATAAGTGAAGAGATTCAGCATTACTCATGGGTTGTTTCTAGCTATTGAAAAGATCAGGGGCTAAGTCAAGTTTACCTGGGATAATTAGCATAACAGTAAATTCGGCAGTAACCATCGCAAGTTAGTTGTTACAGCGCAATAAAGATGGCTTGGAATCAAATACACTGCTCTTCGTGTTTTAAGCAGCTTTACAAATGTGCAATGGACAAACTGACGTGTGTTTTTCTCTTTTACAAAATGTACACGTATGTATACTTATCGTAGAACTTTAAGTGCCGGGTCTTTTAGTGTACATGATAGGTAGAGCAGATTTCACCTAAATCTGGTGTGAAAATGGCCGTCTTGAAAGTCGGGCGACTCCGCCAAGGTCTCCGATTACAGCAGCGTTTGTACGGATAAATTCAAATGCAGAAAAACGTAGTATTAAGCCATTTCTAGTTGCATGGCGCATAAACTCCCGCACATAGACGCGGAAGTGAATCCACCGTAGTGTCTTATATGTCAAAATAAAAGTCCCCCATGTTTGGATATTACGTATGATTAAGCAGTAAGAATAAATGATGAGAATAAAAACGTAGCACCCCGCTTTCCCCCTGCCTTTCATAAACATGTGCGAACTGACGTCACTAAAGTGCCCTTATAATAGCCAGGCTGTTCCCTAAATAATGTCCAATGTTGACATGGACCCAGTATTGGATAAGCAGTTATAGGGAAATAAATGGCTGAATGCTGTTACTTAAATAGGTATGTGTACCTCACAGGCCAATCAGTTCCGCTTAGCCTGACAAACAATTAGCGATCCCAACCTTGTGCATTTCTGGGAAACCCAAAATCAGCACCAAGATTTGAGGAAGATCTATAATTACAGATTAGCAAGTTACTCCTACAAAATTATTATAAAGTACTGTTCTTGAAGGTTATTGATCTTCAATTTTGCATGTGTGACAAATACATTAAAATATTTTATCGATGCACCTGGTTAGTTTAGATTTCCATTAATTTACAATGCAGTGATTATATCAATCCTAGCAAATAATGTCTACGTGACACATTTCAATCAGCTTTCAATTTTGCCTCATCATATCAGCTAATTTGCATGAATTTAGCTCCAAAGGAACCTTTGTTCTTGTATAGAACATCGCTTAACAATCTACTAGGCATCCCCCCTCTGAGAAACAGCTAGTTTCATTTTTAGAAACCTAATCGGTAAGTGTATATCGTACCTATAATGATAGATCGGTAAAGAAAAGAACAAGTGATTATATGTATGACATGTAGGTGTGATTTTCAGATTCTAAAAGCAGTATCTGGGGTGCTTGGTGAGTCAGCAGGAGATCCTGTCACGTTGCACAGGCTTGGCTCTTTGAATCCTGCCTCCATTCTGCAGGTGTAGAGCTCACTTGTTCTCCCCATTTGTCCCTGGTTACCTTCTGCAAACTAAATACATGCACTTACACTGCCTGCACCTGCAAATTGCCTATACCATGTGTGTGTGTGTGTGTGTGCCCTGCAATGGCCTGACACCATATAGTGTGTCCCCTTGTTTGGTGCCCTGTGCTGCCTGGGGAAGCCTCCTGCCTTCCTGTGACCCTGTGGTGAGTAAGTGGTTGGATGATGGATGTCCTTATTTTTCCTCCATGAATTTTAAAGTAGTTGTGGGGGAAAGCCACTTCCCAATTTCACAGGCATGACGACGCAACTTGATTTTGACAGTGTTGACCGGTGTTAGCCAGTTGTAGAAAAGAGTTGCAATCATGGTTACGTGATATCTTACGTATATTTCTTTTGCTTACTGGTGGACCAAACAGACGAACAGTCTACTTTGACGTGTACAGAAAACTTTGTGCTTTTAATGCATCATATCTGTGCAAAAATGTGGGGCAGGGTTTTCTTATTACCATGTGCTTCCTGATATAAAGATTCCCAGGGTCAAAACTGACTCAAAATGATGGATTACTGAAACTTCCCTCCAGCAGTACTTCTCATTATCTATGATTACGTGAATATTTTTGCTATTACTGCCAATTACTGCCTCCTTATGGGTACATGCATGTTCTTTTCTCTGAAAGTAACTACCACTGGGGGGTTAAATGTTCTGTCTTGATGACATTTTAGCATGATATATATGCGGATAGGTGTGGGTCCAGTATATTCGTCACAACCATCACTTTACACCCTATAAAGGGCAATGGGATCATTCAAATGTGTTAAAGTCACAACATCTATGGAGTTTAATTGTTTTTTTTAAACCCTTTTTACACCTTTGAATCACAACAAAAAATAATTTTTATGTTTAAATATCTTTATTATTAGTAGAAATTTTGACCGACATTCACTTGTAAATACACTTTAAAAAAATATTTTTTAGTCAGTTATTCTTTCTGGCATCATCTGAAAACAACCTTCCCAGTCATTCTACATAATTCTGCATAAAGGTGCAATCACTTTGTCAGCGCTGGGATTTGAACCAGTAACCTTGTGATAACAAGTAAAGCATTCTAACCCGCTGAGCGGCACACCAGCCCCATGGCATCTTACTGCAGTGGTAGCACACGGTCCACACTCAGCCGTGGTTTACCATTCCTTCTGTTCTTACACTTTTCACTGTTTTTTTATTGATCATCCATACACACAAGTTTTCTATGGGTTTGACTGGCCCTCAGTAGTCTGATCTTATGAAATTGACTGCTTTTGTTGAAAAGTTCAAAGAGCGCTCTGTGATATTTTTTTTTGCATTTTTGATCATCTTCTCAGATGAGTCTAATGAAACAGTGAAATTGAAGCACAGTCATACAGGGTAATTAAAAAAGTGTTGCCTCTGGCAAATTGCTCTCAGATGCATTTTTACTTGAAAATCCAGCAAAGTCTGCTTCGCACCAATGTATAATTTTAGTTTTAGACCAAATTAATGGATATAGCCCTAGTGAGCCTATTAAGAGATGTAATTAAAGTTTAAAGGGTGCTCGACATAGAGATAACCAGTTACACTTTTGCACGTTTTTTTTTCTTTGGCAATGGTGGAACACAGTTACAAAATGGTGTCAGATGCTTCCTGCAGATCAGAAGGAGACGCAATTCAGAGAGTGAGAGAAAAAATGGATGGTGAGGAACATCCGGGATGACTTTAGCGGGAGAGGATGGGATCTGACACGAATTGTGGCGGATGTGATAAATTAGGCACCCGTAGAGTTCACTGACATCAGTGGTATGGTGGTAAGATGAATCTGCTCTTGGGGGCCAAAGGGGCATTGAGGGCATGTCATACTTAATGCAATTTATTGTCATATGTACGTATTTTATTACATTGTACAGCAGAAACTTCTTCAGAGTAGAGCGCGCAGGAATCTCTTGCAACAAGTGTTATTTTTGTTAAAATGAAGACAAGTAAATACGGCGTAAGGTATACATAAATCTTCCACTATAGGGACACTGTTGTTTAGGATGATGTCGAAATGTAGGCTCAGTGACCAGGTTAATAGGTTCACAAATCATGCGGCTGCAACCTAAAAAACAAACTGGTTTTCCATTGGGAACTTTTTACAGTCAAACCCAGTGCACAGTCCTTTTGAAAATCCCACTGTTTGTACAGCATATTTATTAATTCGTTATTGTCATGTTTGTCTTATGTTGTTTTATGCGTGAAGCCATTTTGAAAGTCTTGAATAAGCACTATTTCATTTCACTGCATGCCTCCATATTTTGAAATGACAGTCAAGTTTGGTTTGGCACAAGGGCAAGAGATTCACTGAATATTCAGCTAATCATTATAATGGCTAATCTAAGTAATTTTGAACGTGGTGTGATTGTTGGTATCAGACATGATGGTTCCAGTATCACACATATGTTACGGTGCTTAGAGTTTACGGGGAATGGTTTGATGAACAATGCCAGTCAGTAGCAGTTCTGTGGGTGAAAACATGCTAATGAGAGAGTTTAGGATAGAATGGCCAGACTCATTAAAGCTAAGAGAAGGAGCACAAACGTGAGAGCAATAGCTCAGTACAACAGTTACTGTACAAAAAGTACCTTCTTGTCTACCCTTGAAGTGGTTCTGGCGGGAAAAGTGAGTTTTGCCTGGTATTGGCTAGGTGTTTTTAATAAAGTCGTCGGTGAGTATAAATATTGTCAAATCATGATTGATGAAATCATATAAAAAATAATAGTGGCATTAAAAAATATGTAAATAACATGGAATAAACAAAACCAGCAGTGGCACTTGATTTTTTTAAAAGATTTTGTGTTAACAGTCGAATTATAAAAGGATTGAGCTGCTGCACAGCACAATAGCTTGTTGGAAGTGACAGCAACACAAAAGAATGCTGAAAACTACTTTTTTGTTGTTTTTACATACTGGTGACTGTGGATAAGGAACAATAATCGATCAATAGGAAACAGCTTCCACACAGGAAAGAACCATTTCAAATTTATCGGTTCACAATATAAATGTGAAATAAAAAACACTTGGACACTATGTGTATGTGTGTATAGCTGAATTATTCCATGTGCTCAACTGCTAACAGTCTTTTAATAACAATTAAATTACAACAATACAGTGCTAGCTCTAGATTTTAGACTGCCTAACACTCACCGTGTGTCAGATCATGATACCAGAAATACATAAAAACCTCTATGAGTAAGTGATTAAAACAAAGTTTAAACTGAATGCCGTGTTTATCACTCCACACATGATTATTTAGTACCCATCCTGTCTTCTCGAGTGGAATCCAGACATTTTTTATTATCTTACTACTCTTCTTTATTTTTGCTGCGACCAAAATCTATTGCAAAATAAACCAAAGAAGCTTTTTATATTGCTTAAGACTCTGGAGTGATTAAAGGTTATGAAAGTCAAAGAAGTAGCACAAGGCTAGATTGGGTTCGTATGGAAGATATTGATGCTGACTGTAATCCACATACCAGAAAATAACATAAGAAAAACAAAAACGCTTTACTGTTACAAAAATAGATATCGCAGAAAGCATGCAGGTGCATGATTGTGATTTGGTGTCATTGTCAGTATATTTTAGAACTTGGATACCATTTCTTTCATTCTTTCTATACGGATCTCTTCGGATTTGAGCCCAGAATTTAATTCTAGAGATCTAGTTTTTAAAAATAATGAGTACATTGACCATGCTTGGATATGCATAATGAACACATCATCTAGTGTGTGAAATGAATAAGGTCATTTCTGGTGTAATGTACAGCATCATCCTAAATTCCTAGAAAAAAATCGTATAAGCTTAATTACTCCCTATATAGGCAGCATGCCATCTAAACCTGGTTAAAAAGTTTGTTCAGATGAATTAATAAAAAGCACTGATTGTCTTGCTATAATGCAATCACAACTTAATCCGGAACTGATAAGCACTTTTTCACTATGTCATATTCAATAGTTTGGCTCATTCAGGACAATGTGTAGCTTGGTTGGTTTGGGATGTGTCTGAAAGGTTGTGGGTTCAAATCCCTTGGCCTTAGCTCTGTATTACTCTGTTACTGGGGTATAATTAGTGGCTGACTTCAAAACTTGTCTCTTGAGGAGAGCAAGGCAAAGTATGTGAAAACTACCCAAGTTCATCAAGAGGGATGAAGGGAGTACCTCTTTCTGTCCTATTGACCATATTTCTGACCAAAAATAAGTTATAATATTATAGAACAATTATGCCGGTCACCTGCATATCACACATAGTGAGAAGGGACCTTTCACTTCACCTCTTCATCACAAGATTTAAAATTTTATTTTTCAAATGCATAATGATACAGGTTCAACTGACTTGAGAGCAGATATATTAAATAACATTGTGTGGAGGGTAATAGGATAAAAAAGGATAAAAGATGATAAAAGATATTTATAAAAATACTACAAAAGTCTGCAAAATAGCATTATATACAGCAAACATGGTAGGCAGTGTGCAAATGGTGCATTGAAAGACATAAATAATTAATTAACATACAGTTTGAAAACAGTTACTAGGCATGTCTGTCACGTGTGCCACGCCCCCTCGTTAACCCCATGTGGAATCCCCATGTTTACCAGCTGTTCCTGCTTGTTGTCTTTAGTCTATTGTACATAGTCCGCGTTTCAGTTTGTTTCCCCAGTCCGGTCATTGTAATGTCAGCCTGTGTTTTGCCTGTTCCTCTCGTGATTAAACCCGTGGTCCCCAATTCCTGGCTTCCTGTGCATTTGTCTGCACTTGGGGCGTCCTTTGATGTGACAATGTCCATGTTGAGAAGCCTGATGGTCTAGGGATAGGAGTGTTTCTCAGCCCGGTCCCCGACTACCCCCAGATGGTCCATGTTTTTACCCCCTACCAGCTTCTGTTAGGAGAAACATGGACCGTCTGGGAGTACCCCAGGACTAGGTTGAGAAACATTATTCTGAACTTCTCTGTTTTGGCCCATCAAATTCCATAGGCATTTGCTTAGTTTCAATAAGCTAAACAGCCAGTTACCTGGATGGGTGGAGTCCTTGCAGATCATTTGTTTACCCGTGGACCTGCAATGACTGGTATAAATATCCTGCAGGGAGTGCAGAGCTGACCTGGAGGAGAAGTAAGCCAAGCAGACCCCTTTCTGCAGGACTGCATAGTC
>JAODKF010000001.1:36704188-36714457 GCA_026779585.1 Mormyrus proboscirostris | reverse complement strand
AAACTACAGAGAGAAAGACCTTCAAACAAACAGCAACTGAAAGCTGCTGCAGTAAAGGCCTGGCAGAGCATTAAAAAAGAGGAAACCCAGCGTCTGGTCAAGTCGATGAGTTCAAGACTTCAAGCAGTCATTGCCTGTAAAGGGATTTCAACTAAGTATTAGAATTGAACATTTTATTTGCAGTTATATTACTTTGTCGAATTACTTACATTATGGGCCCCTAAAAGGAAGGGATTGTGCAGAAACTTTAGTTCCCCACATTTTTATACAATGTTTTTGTTCTACCCACTGAATTAAAGCTTAAAGTCTGCACTTCAACTGCATCTGACTTGTTTCCTTTAAAAATTATTGTGGTAATGTACAGAACTTAGAAATTGAAAACTTTGCCTCTGTCCAAATATTTATGGGCCTGACTGTTGTCTAGTTGTTTCTGAATATGTTTGCATATATTTTGTAAGCAGGTTGCCTCAGAAATGAATGGACCCTCACGCTTGGGGACTTCTTACTGTATTTTAATTAGCAGATAAGTGTGCATGTGGTGCAGACGTCTCCCAGTAGTTACTGTAGTACTACCTCAAGTTCAAACACTGCAAGTGGACTGGTCCAGTGATCTGGTCAGACCAGTTTACCCGTGGATTTGATCTACATGATAATACTTTACTTAAGGCCGTCATCATAATGCATTATATATATCTTCAGAATGCATTAAAATGCATTCATAAAGTATTATAAACATGGCTATAACTATTTGTAAAATGGAAAAACCCTATAGCCATGTTTATTATGCATTATGAATGCTTTATGAGGCTGTCGTGTATAATGCATTATAGATACCTTTATAATGCATGATAATGGTCAGTATAAGCCATTATAATAAATAATGAAGGTATTTATAGAGTATTTGTAGTGCTATTTATTTAGAGAACGAATGCCTTTTGAAGGTATCTATAATGCATTATACAAGTGTGTGTAAAGTGAGAGTACAGGATACCCAAGAGAGTAAAGGGTCACCATTTGCACCCCTCGTTATGTGTGTGTGTGTGTGTGTGTGTGTGTGTGTGTGTGTGTGTATGCAAGCACATATTCGTGTGTATGTGCATGTACTTGTAGAATTTGCATGTTCTCAGTGTTTTCAGAAATGTGGTTTGGGTGAACTGGTCTCTTTAATTGGACTGTCAGCTCACCCAGGGTGTCCCGGCCTTGTGCGCTGTGTTTCTGCGGATAGGCTCCCTGCTCACTGTAACTCCGCACTGGATAAGTGGACAGGGAAGATGGGTGGATGGATGGAAGACACAGACCCTGGCTGTAGACTGCCAGACGTCTCTGAAGTATAGCATCCTTCACAAAAATATATAATAATGTGAGTCTGGAAGTCACTCAAGATAAAGAAAATCTGAAAAGCAGATAAATAAATAATTCAGTATAATAACAAAACATAATCTTCTGTTATGCTGCCAGTGTACAGAACACTTATCTTGGAGGTATCAGGAAAATATATGTTTATCTTTGAATATTTAAAAGTAATCACTCACAAGGCTTCAGCTGTATTTTTCACATCAGCATATCGTTTAATTACAAATAATGCTTCACAAAACTTCAAGCAGAGACCAAAAGCTATGTTGTCTTCATACAACTATCCTAATGCCTAATGTTTACTTTAAATGGTGCCAAAAGAGGACAAGAATCTACTGAAGGAACTGTTTGGCAGGGTACGATACACAGTATCTGTCCTTGACAATATTATTACACTTAATTTCTTTTTAGTATTGCGATTGTCCTGTATTATTAATGGCTGTTTAAGGACCCCTGTTTACTACTCCTTTCCTTATTTTAAAGACTGGGGTTCTGTGTGTGTGTGTGTGTTTTTTTAAACTTTCACTTAGTTATTTGATTTCAAGGTCATGATTTAATGCCATATTCATTGTGTGGATTCTGGAAATGTAATGCAAATTAGGCGAGGAGTCTCTGAGGTGTCCGGTGGAGGATCTGGGTCTGTAGGACATTAACGAGGCTGCCACAGAAAGGTGTCAATTTGTGATGGAAAGGCCACGGAGTGGCATGAAAGCTGCTGTGACCTTTCAACTCTGTGCCTTAAGGGCTGAGCTTGACAAACTATTATAGCCTGTGAGGTAGCCACCCCGCCCTCCCTCTCAACCCTCATTAGTGAGGTAGCTACACCAAAAAAAAAAGTATATTGACAGTTAACTTCCATGCTGTGTCCATATTGTGTGTCTGTGTGTGTGTGTGACTATACATATAGATATCCATCCCTCCATCTTTCAGCTACTCGTTGGAGTACAAGGTGAATCTGAGTGTACAACCTCTCCCAGGACAGATACATTTCACTATGCTCCATGGGAGCAATTATTCGTAGTCTACATGTGTATCGCATCAAATCACTGTATAAACCATTAGAAGTAGCCAGCACTGTTATTTTTTCATTTAATTCATTGATTTTATCAAACACGTGCAAACGTATTTTGTACACGTAATTTTCTGAATGTTTACTGCCTGTGTTTTAGGCTATACATGTATATGAATTAGTTGAAGCGGAATGATCCCAGACCACGCTCTGTCTGACAGCACGGGCTGCGTTCGTTTTATTTGTTTAGCGGTTATTTCTTTGCAGAGCTTTGAATCTGTGCCTGAAACTGCTGCCAACTGCTTTGCCATGTGCACATCGTGTGAACAACGATCAGAGTCCTGATGTATGCAAATGAAATTCCTCACCTTAATTATGGAGATGGTGCTTGTCAGCGTACTCTCAAATGGCCATCCTCGGGAATAGTAAAATGAAGCCGCATCACTTTAAGCCAAATTAGGGAAAGTGTGCCGTGCGCGGAACATCTGCAGCGTTTCTCGAACTTGGACGGACAATTCCTGCATCAAGGACGACTGTGATTGCACAAATGGGAGCCATACTAGCTTCTGTAGTTCAGCCTGTCTGTCACCTTCAAAATCTGATTCTAGTTAACAAGAAATGTTTATCGTAGCAATAACTTGTAATATGATTTCAGTTGTAGCTGTACTTCATGTTTCGTAATAAGTAACATCACATGTGGCGTCGGCGAGATGGCTCCCCATATATGTTGCAATGACTTTGATTCCATATCAGACAAAAAGGTTGAAAAACGTTGATCTTTAATCTTTCACATTATATCAACATTGAATCAAGGTTTTGCCACCATCAATTTTTCAATATTGAAAATCAATTCACTTTCAACGTTGATAATTTAACAGTGACGCATATAACTAATTGAACGTTGAAACAATAACATGATGCTATCTGGGTCCGTATGTCGGAGCCTAGTAAGTGGGCTGAGGAGGTTGGGAATATTGTAAATAGCCCCTTTTGTGTAGGTGTAAATACTTGTGTTTCCAATTGTCGCATTTGACTTTGGCATGTTACACGTGAACCATGTCCTCGCGTGTCGTTAGCCGTTGTATCCAGCGTGTACGTGCCTTACAGTCCACCCTTACGAAAATTAACCATGATTTTACTATGATTAAATAACCATGGTTTACAATGGTTTGCCAATTTTCATGGGGTTTTTTTGAGTAACTATGGAAACCATGACTATGGTTTTATCATGGTTTCGTTACAGTTAAACCCTAGTATAATCTTGGTCATAAACCATGGTTTTTGCTTTGGATAAACTAAACAAGTGCTATGGATAAACCATGGTAGTACTTTGGGTAGTACCAAAGTACCATGAGGTACCATAGTAAAATTATGGTTAATGCATAAAAACCACAGGAAACCATAGCGAATTTTCATAAGGGCAGCATCAGACCTCTTTGTGTTTCCCCTTCATCTATGGTTTGGTGATTGTTTGCTGCTAGTATAGTGTTTTAAGGACTAAGTGAAAGGACGCTGTTTATTTCCGAGCAGGTCCCTTCATATTTCGCAGCCGTCTCGGTCCGCCAAACACTATGCTGCACGATTAATCGATTATGTTAATACACGAAAGGATGCTGCTCCAAAATGAGGCAGCTTCTGTCTTAGAGGTATAGTCAAGGGAAAGTTCAAAGACGAAGGTCCAGCATCTGAGAGTAAAAAGTCCTTATTCTGAAATCAAGCTCTCACAAAATGGCTAACAGCTGCATTCAAGGAGTTCCGAGTATCTCTGACACAAGGTAAAAAGTTTTTAAATATGAAGCCATCGTTTACAGGTATAGATGATCATTTCAGTTCATCCTCAAATGAGGTTCGTTTTGACACACATCCAGAAGAGCCCTTAACCAGTACTGTACTGTAAAGGATCTCCAGTAGATGGTAGACTTGAGCTAGTATATGTCAAAACTCAAATGATTTCGGTCATTCTATTTTAAATACTTCTCATAGTACTCGATGTGTGTTGATTTTATTCTTATGCTCTATAAAGCATACTACTCTGCAATTAGCAGCTGTATATTCCAAATGCATTTCCTTTCAAAAAGCAAATAAGAAATTGAGTATTTCTGACATACCCTTGCACTTTTTATAGAAGTCTGTTTGGATGCAGACCATTACATTTATGTAATAAATATATATTTTCACTTTGATGTATAGTTTATGCTTGGATGCTGTAATGTTGGTGATGCTGTTTTTAAAACCGAACATGCTGGTTTAAAAAGCTATTAGAAAAAAAAAACAGAATAATAGAGGAAGATATTGCATAATGCGGGAATTAAAAGTCCAAATGAAGGTGCTGAAGAACAGCAACCATTTCTGCGTAAGCATTGTCTGCAGTTCTCTCTATTTTCTCTCCTTTTCTCCCCTTCTCTCTAGATTGCGTTGGAGCCCTACGTATGCAGAGCTTGAGAACGATGAAAGACTAAAGCATCCCTTTCCATTTATTTAAGTGTGATGTCCCCATCTAGGTTACAATTCATGAAAGTAACTCTGCATGGTAGCATGGCAGGCACTGCTGTGATACTGATCTTTTGATAGCAGCTTTAGAAATGTTTCCTCTAATTATTTTGTTAATTAACAGTTTGTGTAGTTAATTAGCAGTTTATTTGTATGGTATTTACCATTTGGATGTTTTACTTAAGTAAGGTCATTCACACGGCTATATCTGCATGAACTTTTGCTACTCACGTCAGCAAACTGTAGATTTCATCTTGTGTGACTGGGGGTGGATGTCCCAGTGCAGGGTAGGATCATGTGATGAGCCCATCCTGCACGTATTATGGTTATAGACCTGTCTCCTCTTTCATCTCGTGTCCCCTGACAGCAAGACCTTGACACACTTCACGAAAAGCTTCCCCTCCGCTAAAACTGGAACAGCTGCCTTTTGTTCTTATTTCACACCCTTCGTTGTTAAAGCCCCAAAGCATCAATTAAGTCTCCATTCCATCCTCCCGGCCTAGAGATTACATGCTATTTACTGCTAGACTATATCTATGCTAGCTAAGATAGAAGCCACAGTAAATTCTTTGATAAGAATTGGAGTAACAGAGACAATTCTTAACATGTCTGGGCATTTTCTGTTTCTTATGCTATGCTTTTACAATGTGCACTTTTGGCTGTTATGTCCAGGGTGCACTGTGCTTCCTGTGATGGGCTCTGGACTTCAGGTGGTACTGAACTGGATATGGGAACGGATGTATCAGGAGGGCATGACACAAGATTTTGGCCCCTTTGTTGTTAAACATGAAATTGTAGTTTCAGTTCGCGGGGCTGAGGTCGGGGGACAAGCACATGTAAGAGTATTAAATCAAGGTCACTGAGTGTGACAGTGAGAAAACAGTGAAAGAAGTTGTCCAGCTCTTGTGGATTTACAGTTTTGATCTCCCAGGGCCCAATGTTATGTTATCGAGATTTTTTTCAAGAAGCAGGCCCCATGTTCCAGGGATTGAAATGCAGCCAGCACACTTGATGACGCTGTACACACAGAGTGCTTAGTGAAGTAAGTCGATTTTGATCACAACATTTTACTAGCCTACGCTTGGTGGGACGTTTGAGGAATGACAGGCTGTCATAAGGCTGATTGGTAGGCAAATTTGATATGATGACAGATGAATGCTGCAGATTTTCTTCGGCGAATTGTTTATCATTAATCCATTCTGCCTTTATACTGTAAGTTCAGAACAGCATGCCGTTTATTGCACCTCAAACAAAATCGTGTCTGAGTTCCGGATGACAAGTGCTGCAGACATTCTCAGCTCTTCTTTGTTTTTGAGGATTTTTGACTTCAATAAGTGAAGTTCAAGGTCCATTGGACTTAAAACCTTTAGACTGACTGGACCATCTCAGAACTTTCCACTGACTTTTGCCAACAGTGAGTTTTGGGTCCTCGTCTTGCAGTATGATGCAGTGCCATTCGATGATCCTAGAGGACTTATCTTGGATACAGGTAGATAGTATATTTCTGTAAAATCTGGAAGTCATTCTGTAGCTGCTTTTATTAGTTATATCATCGATAAAGATGGCTGAGCTGGTGCCCGAAGCATCATATGACCCCTGCCGTCTTTCACACATGAGGTAGTCCACTCTGGATGGTCTTCATTTTATCCTTGTCATCACTCTGTCACTTTCACATCACTTTGGTAAGCATTTATCTTTGTGTCATCTGCCTAGAGGGCTTTGGGATCCACAGGTTCATATCTGTACTTTTTAGGAAAATCTAATCTGCTGTTTGCCTTGCTGGTGGAGATGAGGGGCTGCTGTTGTCTTCATTATTCTGCTGTCAAAGTCTTCTGTGGAAAACAAACACCTTAACCCCTACACTCTAGAGGGTGCTGCAGATTTTAATGATAATTTCTGTTGTTTTCCTTGGCGAGCTTGGTCATTGGCTTCTGCTAAGTAAAACAGGGTTTTCTTTCCATATGAAGAAATACCATTACTGATTTTGCCATGCTATGATCCTTATTGGATTGTTATGTTCAAGCTTTCATATTCTGTGAATCCTGTTCTACTTCTAGAAATTTCTTTTTTTACCTTCTATCCATTATCTTAATTTCTGAACATCAGCAGAAGTTCAATTATGAATTGTACATATAACGTTTCTGACAATGTGTTTCACACTTTCTCACAGTAAATAAAATATAAGCATAGCTTAAATAGTGCTTGTACATTTTCTTCGGGCAATACTTGTTCAAATGGATTAATTGTCTACAAACGGATCATGTTGTACTGATACATCTCTCCAAGACCCATGAGATCATGAATATCATCCAGGTGGCTTATATCATCATAATTAGTATGATATGATTCTTGTTAGAATACAACCATCTTCCAAAATCATCAGGGCTGGAGGGGGGAGCAGCTTAAGGCACAAGGCTGTGGTGCACTCTGGACAGGATGTGTTGGAATGCATTATTTTTTGAAACAAAAGAAACTAATACCATTCACTGCCTGCCATTTTTGCTGGGATCAATGTAGATAATAAATTGAAGACTTTCCTCAGGAATGTAATCTCAGATAAGCAATTCCTCACAGCAGAAGTTAAACGGGAAAAGAGGTGATGCGACTGTTCCCTAGCAACAGTTGTGAATAAAAAGCTAGATTTTCATTGGTTGTTCAGTGTCCTCACAATGCCTGTGCCTTATGTTACCACTGCTGTCTGGCCATAGAACAAGGAAAGACTGTGGATAGTAAGACTCCTTGGGTCAATAAAAACACTGATGACAATTTCTGTTTTAATGATCTGCAATACCTTAGACATAGCGGCATAATGCTGCACTTGTTATTATGATGGTGTTATATATCAGAGTTTAAGTCTTTCAACTACTGAAGGTACTGACCTTTCAATGTCCACATGCTCTCCTGCTCCTGAACAATGTGAGGTTTTATTTCCACACAAAGAATGACCTGATATATAAAAAATTCAAGTATTGTCCAAAAATACAGAACCCGTAACCTGGTGACAATTCATGACAAAATCATGAGTAGGATGATACACGGCTAGGATCTGGCGAGCTGTGAGCTAAGGCCACTTTCTTCCACATTAGTTTCTATTTCCGATCTTTTAAATACCCAGTGGTGTAAATATCAAGTCCAGAAAGGAAAAAGTCCAGACCAAGATTTTGTTTCAGCTAACTAGTTGAGTACTCTGTGACTGTGACTTTTGTATACTCAACTGGTTGGTTGAAACAAAATCTTGCTCTGGATTTTTACTTTTGGGACCTGAAATTTTTACCTCACTAGCTTTGTTGCATTGGTCCTCAAAAACATTTAAAAGTCAGTATTGTTCCACACAAAAATAAGTGCACAAAGATCTGAAGACAGGGAGGAGGACATGACCGATGTTGAGTTTCGCATTTTTCCTGTCGTGACATGCATTTCAAGCGTCTATGACTATGACAGAGCTGGTAAACTTCTTAATAGCTCGCTGTGTTAAAAAGACTTTGTGTTCCTCTGTCATGAAATGCATTGCGAGTTAAGGTTTGCTTTTACCCTCAGGTTCTGTTAATGGCACTTATCCTGGAGTGGCCTGTGCAGTCCATTTTTATTAATCCCCTTTAATGGTACAACAGAGAGTGTTTAAGCTCCAAGTCATTTGTGGTACTTGGTTCCAGTGTTGTTGTCCTTCTTTAAACCTTTTCAAGCTCTGATTTGTTGTTTCAAATCTGTTCTTCCAGCCTTGTTTTAAGAACTTTTATTGATAATGCATTTGAAAATAGGTTCAATATATTCACTGCTTCAAAATAGTATTAATGATACTAAAGTTAAAATTGTATTCCGGTTACTTTGGCCTGTGATCTATATATACCAGTGCATTCTTATCAACACCTGTATTATTATTATTTCTGTGCTATTATCTCCCACTAATAAAAAAAAATTGAAATCTGTACTTCTTTGTTTTTGAGTTTATGTTAAGAGAAATTGTCCATATGTCAAGTGCATAAGTAACTGCTGCAGCTTTACTAATAATTATGTGAAATGGGACAGAGATAAAACACTGGGAAATGTATAAACCAGCAAACTACCACCCATTCACTTTTAAAAGCTGATCGTCCACATGACAGCTATAGAAAATGTAGCGTAATTCTAGTTTAAGCTACACATTAAAGAGCTTAGATGAAATATATGACAGGTAATAAGGAATTATTAAATTCTGGAATATTGTTGAGCTCCTGTGTGGTAATATAAGCCACAATATTTGTGTGGCAGCAGTATGTGTGTGTGTGTGTGTGTGTCTGTGTGTGTGTGTCTTCTTCCTTGCTTTATGGGGTGGCATTTCCTTGTACTTTCAGTTAGATGCCAAAAAAGGGCAAATAAAAATTGCATGGATTACTTTACCCTACCAATGTAAGCAGGACCCTCCTGGCTATCTGCACTGTGTGTTACTTTGTGGCGCAATCTCGACAGGCTTTGCGGCCTCAAGATTTGCTCTCCGTGGAACAGCTAAAAAGAGCTTATGTGTGTTATCCACCTTGGGAGCCACAAAAAGTCAGAACTGATCATGATAAAAATAATCCTGATATTATTTTGGGGGAAATTCGAAGGTACACATGCATGAAGGTGGACAACAGAAAGACCAGTTAAAATGGAATATTACACATCTGATTGAAAAATACCCACTATCCCTATGGGCCGCATAGGCAAGAATAATCCTGTGAAAGGCCAATATAACCAATATAACCACGTTTTCAAACAAATTTAAAATACAAACATCAAAGCGCCCACCTCTGTGCATTGATGGAGATGTGGAAACACTAACGTAGTTGATGACGTTTGTAACCATGTGCAGGTACTTCAGCTAACATGGTATCAGCAACTTCTCTCACTGAACCCCTGAGGAAAATCACTCCTGGCAATAGGGCCTTTCTGGGCAGTGATTAAAAACTAGGATAAATGTCAATGATGTTGCTCTACATTTAAAAGTATTTCCATTTCGCAAACTCAGTCAGCATGGACCTGTCACCAACCACACCACACCAATCCTTCCACCTTGTATGTTCCCCATAAATAGAAAGATCAATAGAGTCACACACTATTTCCTTATTAGGGTGAACATAAATATTTTACAGAAAAATACTGTTCAATGACTGAAAGCATAAATTACATTTTGAAAGATTTATGTGAAACCTTAAACAACAAAAGGAGATTTAATTTATGCATTACTTTTCTAATATATAAGGTGTGCAGAAGCCTCAAGCAGTTATGAATATTCATAAAATACAGAAATATCGTCTTCCTGTTGCATTTAAATTGTCCTCTTCCCATTGTTTGTGGTTAGTAATATATTTTTGATGTTGCATTATAATCCATCCATCCATCCATCCATTATCTCCCGCTTATCCGAGGTCGGGTCGCGGGGGCAGCAGTCTCAGGAGGGA
>JAODKF010000001.1:36675246-36688749 GCA_026779585.1 Mormyrus proboscirostris | reverse complement strand
GAGTACTCAACTGGTTGGTTGAAACAAAATCCTGGTCTGGATTTGTACTTTCTGGACCTGAAATCTCCACCTCTGGTCCACTGTAACCAAATTATCAAGACTACAGAGGCACCTTAGAGGGAACTTTACTACTTGACCCTACAACCAAATCATAGTAGCGCAATGTAGTGCAGAACTGCCAGACACGTAAAACATATATCGCCTTTATTACTGTGCCCCCAAGCTCCACATTCAAGATAAAAGCCAGTTTCAAAATAAAAGTCATGTTATACTTTTATTTATTCTAGGGCCTTACATACTCAGTGTAACTAAGTTCATTGTAAATGTATCTACATTTTTTATTATTGCTGTGTCCTGCAAGTTATAATGAAGATATTTCAAATGAAAAGTTTTGCTAACAGTCAAAATTCAGCAAACCAATTCATTGAACTAATGCTGTATCAGCTAGATTGTACATGAGTACAGAAGGCAGGCCATTATTAGAAAACCAGAGGGGCAGATGTCTAAAAGGTACTTAGCATCTAACTTTAGTACAATGCATCTCGACTCATTTCCATGTGCAGGAACAATAAGCATACTCTTTTTTTCCAGAAAGCGCATGTGATAGCAATGGCAAAGGCTATTATGCAATTACAGAATAAATCTTATGGTACTGAAATATGAAGGTCACTTGTAGTGTACTGTGTTTTTATGAGCCACCTACGCTGCAAGACAAACCGGTTTCCTGTGGTTATGGGTGCGCCAAGGAACATCGTTACCAATGCAAATGGCGGCTGTAATGAAATTGTTATGCGCAGAACAAATCAAATCTGTCAGCCATTTTAAGCATTCTCCAAATGTAAGGATTGCCTTATGGGAAGTTTATACAAATAAGAACATTCATGGCCTTTTAACGCTTAACTTATCTTTTCAGAAGCCTGTAGTAAACAAACAAGCATGCAATCTGTTTCTCGATCGGATTCATCATAGGTAAAGGGAATTTTCCATTCAAATTTGCGTGGCTTGTCATTGGTTTTGAAGAAAGATATGTTCATACATAAGCATATTGCTGGGGGCTGTATAGTGACTGTTCTCATATGGTCACATGTATACACGTAATATGACAGCCATGATGGCTATATTGACATCCTAAGCTAACCAAAGATAATCACATCAATTTCTTTAAAATCTTCTCTGTGGCCTTTTTTGATTCTTTCACTTGAGCAGAAGGAGATACATACTGATGGAATAGTTTTTCTTTCTGTCTTTCTTTCTTTCTGGTTTGTACCCATTAATCTCGTAATCCTATACTTTAATAAAGGGATCTGTTTTTTTGACTCATTTACATTTTTAGTCTGTCTAGCAACTAAAATAAACCTGACCATTGTATAAAAAGCACATGGAAATAAAGCTTTTCCTTCAAAGAATGATCACATTTTATCATTAAATAGCTCTTTTGAAATATAATTAAATCTGTGGTAGACTAAATGTTGTCGTGTGATATACGTAAATGTACTCATATATACATAAAGTTTGGCTTTCAGTAATCTCAACAAAATTGTTGATACCATTATCTCATGATTATAACTTTTTGTTTAGTGCACAATGGTAAAACTCATTTATCCACTGAATCAGTTTCCGCATTCCAAACCATCTTTCATAATTCTGTGTTTATACTTGCACCAGCCATGTCCCAGTCTATCCCTGAAAACGGAAAATTCCCAACAAGCCTTTGTCTCTTGCCAAGTCCCTGGTCATGTGGTTTTGTTTGCCAGTCATACCAGAGTCGCTCTTACAAACAAAAGTACAAAGGATGAATCGATTCATAATTTGTGGAGCATTGGGGATAAAGTCATTTCTCAGCTGAAAATCAAGTTGTATCTTTATTAAATGAAAGTGATAAATGCAACAACAATAACAAACAATTCAATTCCTGTACAGCTTTTGTCTGAAGGTGAGCGTCACAAAAAGGACAGATGCAGTGACAAACTGTTTTGCGGTCACACTGTTTCAGAAGAAAGTAAAAAATGGGTAACACTTTACATTAATTGCACCCTCATAATGCCTTTAAAATGCATTCGTAGAACATTTAGTGAACCTTCATAAAGCATTCGTAAAACATTCAAAAGCAACATGTAAGTGTATCTTAACATGCTAACATACCTTAACAGATTTAATATACATTAATAAATAGTAAGGCTTTACATAAATTACACCTTAATAATGCCTTTATAATGCATTCGGAGAACACACATAAGCAACATGTAAATATACCACAACATCCTAACATATGTTAATTTTAATGTACATTGATATTATATGATAATATTCTAACACTGTAATCATACAATGTTAAAATATATTGAAGTTGTTATGGTATGTTAGGATAAGGTATACTTACATGCTGCATATGAATGTTCTATGAATGCATTGTAAATGCATTATAAAGGTGCACTGAATGTTCTATGAAAGCATGACAAATGCATTATGAAGGTGCAGTTAATGTGAAGCATTACTAAAAAATGATATTTTAATTGAATTCTCCAAAACACGTTTATGACTATGATATGCTTCCCTGAAAAGAATCAGCTTTTTTGTTCCAAAATGCCTTTACCTTAACCTCAACTTTAGTTTGAGTACATGCATGTGAATTTTTGCAGAGAGCAGCATAACATCTCAATTAAATAAACTTTTGCAAACTGCAAACTTTTGGACACAGACACACCTGAACAATTAATTTTCATAGACACTTTTACGCAATGTTCCTATGCATATAAACCATTAGTATTCCATTAGTAAAGAAAAAGTAAATGCAACAAGAAATGTTATACATAAAATAACATTCGAGGCCAAATCTCATTCTTTTCATTATTTTGTTTTGGATCTCATTACAAATGTAAACACTCAATGGCCTAAGGATACTTCAAATGGAGTTTATCAGGTTTGTCAGTATCTAGTTTGTGCTGGGGATTTATAAAGACAATGGGAAATCATGGGAATGATTTTCTGTACTAACCTGCGAGTTTGCAATGTACCAAACTTTAAGAGGTCAAAAGAGGTCATTCACAATATTACATAACATTACATTAAAATCCACAAAAGTACATTTGACATGTTCAATCCTTTCTATTCTGCGTAGAAAACAAAGCATAAAAAAACTAAACCACTAAATCAATAAATCACTCTCGCATTTATTCTGTACTATGAGCAACTATCAGCAACTGTGGAGGCAATGGAACACCTGGCTTGTGCCACAAAGGTAATAAAATCAAGTCAGCATGGCATTTGGTGAGAGTGACAATGCCGCCAATCAATCTTTAAGCAATAAATGATGTGCAAAGAAAGTCAACATTAAAAAAAAGCCCTTACATATCCAGAGCACAGTCTGTCAAGCAGTCCACTATGGCATGTCAGCTTTTGGACGCACGTTGACAGCATTTCACGTTGACAGCACGTTGAAGCAGCCTGGAATCACTGTTACCATGAAGACTGCTCTCAAGCTCAGTCAATATCTCAAATATTTTTGTTATTCACATAAAAGGAAAAAAAAATATGGTGATCACCAGGTTTTATGGCAATCCCCCTGTGAGCGACCAGCAAGCAGACATGGTGCACTGAATGTGTTACTTAGCCAAACTTTACTGAAAATCCAAAAATCATCAAAATACAAAAGAATATGCAACAAAGGAAAACCCTGGGCAAAATAAAAAGAGGTCAACCAAACACAATGAAACCAAAATTAAAGTATAACAAAACTCAACTAACACTGAACATAAGTTAACTAACAAATCTCACACTGGGGAAACATATAAACTGGGTGATCAGTCTAGCAACACACACAAGGGGGAAACACTACCATAACATTTACACCTACATCCTAATAAATCCATAAACCCCATAACATATTTAGCCCATAAAATCATACAAACCATGCATTTATAAAGAAAAACTAAATCAAAAATGTTAACTAGAATATAATAAACAACTATGCCAAAATCCAACCCCCCATCCCCCCACCGTGGGCTCCTGTAGGTACCGCCGATGGGAATTTTAAGGGAACCATGATGATCTAGACTCTTTCCCTGTCGGACTGAAAAAAATGCATGCACCAATTCCAGCTGCTCCACTGCTCCAGGTAACTGCAACTTAATATAAACACACATGAATGTTGACAATCGTAACTTGTTACATGAACATCCTGACAAATAAAATTCATTAAATGTGCCTCGTGTGTTTCATGACTATAGTGATGAAAACCTAAACCATGTATAAATGCATATAAATGAAACCTAGGAAAAACATATTTAAGTAGTACTTGTGCATGCAGGTCAAGGCGGGGTTACCATATTACCATTGTGTGGCCGTCTCTGGCCATCACACCCCCAATTAAGATTTAATAAAGGATGAGGTTATTCTTATTGGACATAAAATAAATGATAAATAAAATAATAGGCTTGCAATGACCAGAAACCATAAGAATGAATCAGTAGATTTTTATACATATTAGAATACAGGGGTGGAACAGAGAAAATTCACTTTTATTATTGTAACTGAATATTTTTTGTGTAATTTTACTTCTTAAGTATTTTAAATAACAGTACTTTTACTTAGGTATTATTAATTTCAGGATTTTTTTTGTTACTTTTACTTTTGTTACTTTCTAATTCTGTTAAATTGTTGCTTTCAAATCGATTTTTGAATTAAAAAATGGAAAAAACAGTAGGTTAAAGGCTCACCTGACAAAATAACTTACATTCAGCTGGCAGTCAGACTTTTTTGCACCTGGAACCTCATTGGAAGACATGACAGAAGATGTTCTCTCGCTACATTTAAGGACAGTTCCTCTTTTGAAATCAAACAATTAGTGTTGATCTTAATTTTTTTTAGTCTATGTGGAAAATGATTGATAATTTAAAAACGTCACAGACCATTTAAAGCAGTGTTCACAAATGTTTTATACATGTATCACTTGAGAAAGTATTTCGCTGACAAAGAAGTTGTCAGGGGTTGTCAGAAATGGAGGCTCGAAGGCTCAAATCTCAAATTATGAAATCTCAAATTATGTCAAGGTTTTTTGAATGGATTTAGGGTATTTTGAGGGACCTGAATTCAAAAGTCAAACAACTTTTGCTGAACTCGTTCTAGTTTTTGAGATAATGGACGTCCCCAAAATAATGCATTCCTCCAATGCGACTTGTGTGTAATAACAAATGCAATAACCTATGGTCTGTCTTTTGCCACTTTAATATTGTCTTAGGTAATGAAATAAATGATGAAGCATTGAAGGAGAGTCTGAAAATAAAACTAGAGTTAAGTTCACATGTGTGTGTTTGCAAGCTAATTTTTTGCTGTTGTTTCTACAGTATGGTGGTGAATATTTACCCAGATCAAATCTGCCAAGTCCTTCCAAAGGAAGGGCATCATGGGAACACCTGTCAGCCAGAAATGGTTGAAATACTCGTGATAGGGTCATGAAAAAATGTAGTTTGGCCAGAAGAAAGGGATCTATTCAGGCTTCACCAATGCAGTCAAAAGAAAATGTCCCTGGGTTTTTCACCTATTTTGACTTCATCAAGTCCACATATTTCCCAATAGAGGGCCAGACTTCCAATGCCCGTTCGACAACTGGCAAATTC
This sequence comes from Mormyrus proboscirostris, assembly GCA_026779585.1. NCBI lineage: Eukaryota > Metazoa > Chordata > Actinopteri > Osteoglossiformes > Mormyridae > Mormyrus > Mormyrus proboscirostris. Next base: position 36,683,134 of record JAODKF010000001.1, on the reverse strand, counting down.
TCAAGCCACCAATGACCACAGAAAGGTAGAGGGAATCTTGAGGATGATGTTGCAGCTATGAAGTCCTCTCTTCTGGCTGGTGCAGAGTGGAAAAGAAAATGTAGTGTTTTGAGCACTTTCTCCACCATCCACACTTCAAAAGCAGTCTTGAATGAGTTGTGAACGGTATGTAGGCGTCAACTTCGTACAATTACTGTGTCCCAGCAAATTGTTCATCACAGTGTGAATGTCATCATTGGATGCATAGGAGTGATGTCGGCTAACCGTTTGCAAAGCCCATAGCACTTCTGCTTTCAGTGTGTCGGTTGAGGAGAAATGAGAATGTGCTTTGCTTTGCTTGTCGTGGGATCCAGAGACACTACAAAAGCGGGTGTAGGCTGATCTGTAGAGGTCGTACTTGCAGGCCTGGCAAACAACCGAATGGGGACAGTTGTTGTCCGACTTTTGACAAAACGTTTGTGCTTCTCTCCCTGGATATGTGAGTCGATGGCTTTAGAGCCCATTGTTGCCAGTTTGATGACTTTTTTACAAAGGTCGCATCACACTTCGTATACATTAGTCGTCTTTTTCAACCAGCCACAGTACTTTTTTTTTTGAAGCATTGACATTAATAACAATTAATAACTAATTAATATTGTATTATCACTGTTAGATATTTTATATTTCTTATTTGTATGATGTTAGACTGTTTACTTACTAGTTGTAACTAAAATAAAAATATTCTGAATGCTTTTAAAACGTGTTGCATTAATTAACTATTAAATATCTAACAATGAATCTTCCCACTGTCACGCCCTTCATTACTGCCCCCTTGTTCTTTCCCCACACACATTACTAATTTGTCTTACCTCATGATTCAGACCTCATGTGATTCACTCCAGATGCCTCTGATTTGTTCCTCATCAGTGGTGAATAAGGGTGCCTCCTAGTCTTGTCCTCACCAGTCTGGTCATTGATGTTGCCACAGTCAGTGCTACAGTGGTTTCCCTACTTGCCAGTTTTGTGGTACTTGACTCTATGAGGTTAACTTTTGTTTTCCCTGATTCCATTCCTTAATAAACCCCCATTTTGGTTCCCCTCACACTTGTTCCTGCCTCCTTCATTGTTGGAACGTGACACCAAATTTTTCCCAAAAATCCCAAATGTTTCCCAAAAAAACAATATCCTTGCTATACATTATTTGTGATGTTTCAATTATTTTATCAGTATTATTCTTTAATGTAATATTCATATGAAACTGTCAGTAATCAATAGAGTGTCTTGTGCCTTGTGCGTAGCATGCTTTATCCCCTAGGTAATGCTGCTTAGAATTAGCATTCAGGGATGGGTTGATGTATAATTTTAATTGTATAAAAGCAAATCATAAAGATGAGAATTAAAGGTAATAAATGGGCAATGATTGAAGAGAGAGAAATAGAGGGCAAATGCCAAATAAGAAATTTAAGGTAAATAAGTTACAGCCCTTGCTCTTTGAGGCTGGTTAATAGCTAAGCGTATTAACTTGGGTGTGGAATATGGGTGTTGAAAATTACAGTACTGTGCAGTGAGGAAAGCACGTGGAATTGCATGCAGAGATGCCGTAACAGACAACCTGGAAAGTTCCATGTCACTACTGTATGTGGAGCACTCAACCATGGACAGTGTCATGCATCCTATACCCCCTTGAACTACATGATTCAGGACAGTGCGAAATATAACAGACAAGAAAAGGTTGCAGTTTGTATGATAGAGTTTATGTTTGTTACTTTCAAAACGTCTACACACAGATGCTTTTCCGCTAGTGCCTCCTTCAGGAGAGAGTGAATGCAGGATGAAAAAATGCTTTTTTAAAAAATCCCATTGGATAGGAAACCTCAATCGATACAACTAAACTTCTTAAACTATCTAAGCCTCAATATGCCTCTTAATGGATTCATTGTTTTATATATCAATAGTTTTTAGTTAGATATGTGCATGAAATAAATCAGTCTGGAAAGTGTTATTTGGCAAACCTCACACTGTGCTAAAGGAATAGCTATAATTTAAAAACTAGTTGGGAAATGACACCAACGTGACAGTAATTCATGATTATCTTACCAACTGACTATGATTATACAACAGACAGCAAATAATTTAGCCTCTGAAATGAAAAGACCATAAATATGAGGAAACTCAAATAAAACCTCCTTAAATTAAAACATACCAATCATATCATACACTCTAGAATGATACTGTAAGAACTAATCCCTATGTTCGTACCTAATGCATTCACGCTTTCCCTTCTTATACTCCCCAGCTGGTTCAATTCTCCTCTCTGCTATATGTATTCTATTGTTAGCAGGGCCAGCTGAGCTTCCCAAAGTAAGGTACCTGTGGGTGCAGGACTGGCAATTATTTGGAATAACAACACAAGCCAATCAAGCCAACTGGTCCAGGCCCTGCAGACACACGCTCCTATCACAACCCTTCCTGTGCTTCAGTTCCACCTGGGCCGGCAATCACTCCAAACTCAGTGGGAGACAGTCCTGTAACTCTCAAAAGACAGATTAAATTTCATCTAATTCAGGAGTTTCACATGGTGCTGAAAGTTGCTTTAGTTTCCTCTATTGCCTTGTCGAAAGGCTGCATCCCCTTAGAGCAAATATCTAAGAACGTCACAGAGGTGGAGAGAGATAAGATGGATTTGCCAGATCACCTCTTGGGCCAAAAAAGTATTACTGTGTTTCGGTTAATTTAATGTCTTTGGAGGAACTTCTGCCTCTCTGTGGAAGAACCTGTACTGTGCAAGGACTAGTTGTCCAGTGTTGATCTGAAGTGTATTGTAACCTTGACAACTTCTGAACTACTCTCAACAAAATGACTTGGAGACAGAGTCAGACATGTAGCACAGCAGTCCGCACCAGAGTACAAAGTCTCTAAGAAAAAGAGGAGGCCATTTTATAGGAGTAGGCTCATTTATAAGCTTCTCCGGTGCGCTGAAAAATTTAAGAACTTATTTATACTCTGGAAAAATATTGGGGATTGGTTACTTGTATTTAAAGCTTGTCTAAATATATTTCTCCAAAGACCTAAAACAGCATGGTTATGATGTTTGATTCCAATATTGTCAATACTGAAAATCTGAAATTACATTCCTTCTTCATTTCACAATCATGTGTATGACTATTGACGTAATTAGGCAGGTGAAAACCCAGCAATAAAATGAATGAGGAATCAAGGAGCATACCTAATATTCCAGATGTCTCCACATACAGATGTGTTGTGACTGTGCATCTTACAATAAATAGCTAAAAGAGACACGCCATTCACTATTCATCTCTTGTTTTCTCTCTTACAGCCTTGTGGTTGTTAAAGACCCGGACCCAGTTTCTTGAAACCTTCTTGACGCGACATCGTTCATAAGTTCTATCTTTGAAATAGATCTTACAAATGACGTAGTATTAAGAAGGATTTGAGAAACCAGGCCCTGATACTTTTCCTTGAAAATTCCCAAGAAGGGAAGAGGCCGATTGAATTTAAATGAACTTTTCATTTTTTTTTAAGCCTCTAATGGGCACAAAATTCATAGTTTTCTAATGTCACCGGTGAGAGATGGACAGTGCTTAGGGGCAAAAACCAAGGAAATGACTAAGTAAAGAAGGAATTTTAAAAAGTTTACTGAGGACAGGTGCCTTTGCATGCGACTGATTCTTGAGTTACGCAAGCAATTAACCCGAAGTGAACAGATTCAGTGATGTTGATGCGGAATTCTACTGGTCACTTGGAGGCAGGATAAATGCCCAGTTCCTTCACACTGACAACTGTGTGTAGATTCTTCAAGCAAGGCACATCATTTGACTGCAAATGGCAGGGTCAGACCTTACTTCATCAAGAGCAGTCTAACACAGATCTCAGAGTGAGCCTGTTTAGATTTCTATTTCGATAGGAGTGCCGTCTTCCAGGATTATGATAGCCAATCCACAGCAGACGTAAGTGGTCACTCATTTGTCTATCATGAAAATTATGTCACACACCTATTCACCAGATTTCAACTCAAATGAACCCTTCTAGAAGATTTTGGAGTGGTGCCTGAGGTAGGCATTCGCACCATTATCCAATCAAATCAAGGTATTCCTTGTCAAAGAATGATGTGACATGCATCCAAAAGAGATCCAAGCACGTGTAGAATCCCAGAAGAAAACTGGAGTTTCCTTTAATGTAAGGTCACTTTTTTAATCAGACATCAGAAGCAATTAAGAAAACACAAACGAAATGTGTACTGAGGTGCAATGACAACCAGCAATTGCTATTTTTCAAATCATTAATCAACGATTAAGAATAACATAATGGTAGAGGCACTGGAACCTGACATGTAATCAATTTACCTTCCACATCTTTCACTGTCAGTATTCCTCACCTGTAGCAGCGGCGGCTACTGCATGAAATAATCAATCTTTCCAGTACCTGAAGATACTAGAAGTGTAAATCCCCTTTGGTTTCTGAGTCACCTGGATATCAATCAGCTGAGAATTCCAACTGGAGACATAGCGCATGACCCACTCCTGCATTAAGGATTCTGAATGGTGCATGGGATGTCTAGTTCCCCTCCAACACCTAGCTAATAAAAAATGTCTTATTTCTGATTCAAAACATTGCATTGCAGGTGATTAAAATTGAAAAATGTCATATAACATAATTTAGAGTTAGTATTCTTCAATCCTAAGACAAAATCTATACTATTTCTTTCAAGCTCTGTCCTCTGTCTTCATGCTGAGTAAAAATTTGCAAGTTATTTGTTGGATCACCTGCTTCTATATTTAGCATATGTACGGCCTTTTTAGGTTAAGAGCAAATGGACCACTTTGTTAGGGAGTTAGGTCAACATTTGCATGTTCGAGCATCCCAGCTGTCCATTTTCCTGAGACCTTCATAAGAGGGAATAATTACTCACACCTGCTTTGAGAGTCTACCTCCAGGATCTCAGTGCGCCATTGGAGTTCCCTAATCACCTCCACCATCTACAAATCATTTAGGTGAAGGTGGTTTGTAATTAAAAATCAAGAAAATCTGCCACTGGTGCTGCAATCAGCGTTATGCTCATATAAATGAGCTCACTTTAATTAGCTCATTCTTCATTTGGAGACCTGACAAACTTCATGCTGTAAATTCATTTAAAATAGAGGAGGGAAAGATACTTTGCTATCATTTTCATCTGCCATAATCAGTTTAATGCTGGTGTAATGGAGGATTAGAATAAACCAAATCAGATGCTTATTTCTGAAAACAGACCCTTACTTATCTAAACCCCTTGTTCCAAAACAAATTACATTTCGTTTTGTGAATGCATTAATGCTGCAAAAATATTAGTTTTAAGAAAACATGTTCCATATTAAATTAGTAATTAGCATTTTAGACATTTACCAGGTTTATATCATCACTGCTGTGACCATTGCAGATATTTATGGTTATTTTATACTGGAACAACCAAATTAAGTCAACAGAAGTTGTTAACTGGGGGATCCTGAACAACTTGCTTAGCATGAAAATATGGCTAAAAAGAAGACGTAGAGTATAAAAAATTGCATCCCGTATTGGTTCACAGTAGGACACAGCATTTTATTTTTCAATACAGGGTGAGTGTCAACTCTAAGGGTATTTTAACATTTGTTCCCTCTCAGCCCTCAAAACAAGGGCAGAGTGATTAGTCAGCATTTTTTGCACATATGCGAACACTCCAAATAAACTCCGACCTCTCTGAAACAAGCCACTCCAGGTTTGCTTTGCCTTTTGGCAGTGCATTGCCACAGACAGATCACGTCATTTCACTGACTACCTGTAATTCAATGCAGTGAGCTCCAGAGGAGCTATAGGGTGAACAAAAAGGCAGCGTTTGATTAGTTTAAAAAGGACTATAGTGAAAGGTTTATTAGGAAGGTTGGTTGAGGGCCCTTTATACAGTAGGAGTCCCCTGGGCACCAGCCTGGGTAAGCCCACGCATTAAAGAGCTCCTGCTCCCACCACCTTCTCTATACACCATCATACAGTCTGTCATGTTCTGTTTTCAACAGGGTATTAATTCACATACCTATGAATAAAATCCCTATTGTGGTGACTTCCATCGTAACCACTTAATACCGGGGCTAAATCTAGTTTGTAAACAACCTTTTCACTGTGCATGGCATAAACAAAAACACATCAAGCACAACAGTAGATGCTACTGACTGAAAACAAAATAACGATAACAGTAATAAAAGTATAAATGTGGGATTCAAAGTCTGGGATTGGTGAATTGGAACAAATCCAAATCTTGTATATGCTTCAGTCCAGAGAAGGGTCATTGGTGATTTGGAGTCTAACTCTTACAGGACAAACAGAGGTGTAAAGTAATACTGTCATTACTGTAACTGAGTTGCCACGACTACAGACGTGGGAAATCCATGGTTGCACCTGCATGAACTTTTCAAAGTCAAAGCCATGAAGGGTAAAATCGTCACTGTGTCATGTTAGCTTTGCCCTTTTAAACCTCTGAGTATAGCTGCGGTCAAAAATTCGGTCTCTAATTTGAAGGAACATATAAAGGTAAATTTTACCTTTACTGTATATTACAACTTTATCACATAATTTCAGCCTGGCAAGGTAGGCAAGCTAGCTACAAACATTATGCAACCAGCAAAGCTCTCAGTGATAACCATTTTACCACCTCAATAATTTTGCTTGCCTTCAGCCTTTTCTGACTAGTAATGTTAGATAAACTCTGGTTCATGCTTTCTTTATGTTCCCTATTGACATTGTAATCCACTTTGCGTTTTCCTTCCTTTACGAAAGCTTCAGTTTATTCAGTCCTCATTCATAATAAGCATTCTGTCACTCACTCCCATTCTTTTATAGCCATACTGGTTACTAGTTGTGTCTCGTATGAAATTCAAAATGCTGTTACTCATCTGCTCATCTGCAAAGCATTACATGGCCTTGCACCGCCTTCCCTCAGCGATCTCTTGACCCCTTACTCTCCCCCTCAATCTCTTCAGTCATCTAGCTGTAAGCTGCTCCTTGTCCCTTGTACCAGGCTTCTTACTGTGGGTACAAAGTCATAAACTCTGGAATTCTCTTCCTCGGTCTCTCTCTGACTGTGAAAATATGACTTAAAGATCTTCCTTGTCAATGAACATTTCTCTTCCTTAGCTGCTTGATGTTGCTGTGTTTTGTGTTTTTTTAGCCTCATATTAAGCGACCTTGTGTTTGTGAAAGGCATTATATAATTTTTATAGCATTATTGTCAGTGCCAGCCAAAGCCCATGTGGAGCCTAAGGCAAGGTACCCTTCCCGTGCCCCATCTGACACAAAGGGAAATTGGCTGGTTAAGTTGGTGCCCCCGGGGAAGATGATGCCTTGAGCGGCTTCCTATATGATTTTCAGCATTTATGCTAATGGGTTGACCAGCTCTGTTCGTCCTGCACTGCTCTGTCGTGTCTATATTGCACTACGATTTGTCCTGTTCCCCATTGCTGTACCCAGCAACTATAGCATAAGCATTTCAGTGTTCCTCAGAACAAGTGACAATGACATGTGAAACTGTACAGATATACAAGAAGAGACAGGAGGCGGGGGGAAAGTGATATATAGCAATAGGTAGGGAGAAGGAGTGAGATAAAAAGAAAGTGAAAGAGCTGGGAGAGTGAATCAAGGAAAGACACAAGGGAGTGAAAGATGTATGAATGGTGACCGAACAAAAGAGGTAGATAATAAAGGGATAACAGCTGTGTTTTATTGATCCTTGTAGGGAAATTGTGTAGTATTCACACACCTCATTTTACTCTCAATCAGACACAGGCACGTTCATATACTTAAACGACAAGAGCATCAACATCAGCACATCGCTGACAGCCTGGTGGGAATTTCTTAAAATGAACCAAACTTCACTGGTCCCATG
>JAODKF010000001.1:36635198-36664017 GCA_026779585.1 Mormyrus proboscirostris | reverse complement strand
CTGTTAAAACCTGTGCGTTATAGCACAGCCTTTCCTCCTGGGGACTCTGCAACTCCTCCGTCAAGCCTCTTGCAGGAGTCTGTGCACTCCTGGATTCTCGACGCTGGGCAAGCTGCCTCCAGTACGTAATAGACTGGGAGGGATTTGGTCCCCAGGAGAGATCATAGGTCCCAACTATGGACATTCTAGATTCCAGTCTGATCACACTGCCTATCCTTCCAAGCCCCCTCCTTGTCCACGGGGTTGCCCGCATCGTTCCTCTCCACCAAACGGGCGGGACCAACCACCTGCAAGCAATTAACTAATCGCTCCCCTTCTTAAGGTAGAAACACTGGAGATTGTGAAGTATTGTTGCAATTTCGTCTGAGCCGTACCGAACAATTAATCTTTTTTGTCTTTCCTACTCGTCCTGCCTGCTGTGTCCTGCCCTGCTGTGCTGTCTGCCCTTCCTGCCCGCTCCATCTTGCCCGCTCCATCCTGCCCTGCTGCCCGGCCGGTCCTGTCTCTTCTATCCTGTCATTGTCCTGTCCCATTTCATCGTGTAGGATTGATCTCCCTGCTGAACGACTTCTGCCTGCCCCTCGACGACTCTGTTGAATTGCCCTTACAACTTTGTTTGCCCTCGGTGTCCTCAATAAACCTGCTGGCCACTGCATTTCGGGGTCTGCCATCCATTTTGTCTGTTTGTGCAAATTTTCAGTTGTCAAAAAGAAATTATGAATAGGGTGTGTTGTCAATCCAGTGTCTACCCAAAATTTGTGCCCTATGCTGACTTGGCTTTATCACCCATGATCATAACCAGGATAAGTGAGTAGAAGAATTACATATGTATTATCTATAATTATAAAAAATATATTGCTAAACATTAAAAAACTGTGTGAAATTATAGATCTATAAACACAGATTCCAGAGGGCAGTGTCGGTCAAAACCCATGTGATGTCTTAGATAAGCTTCACTATGAATTTTAGCTAGCTATCTAACTAGGTAATTTATTGTAGGTTATCATTGCTATTAGTAGGCTGCTGTACCGGTGCTGATAATGTGTGTATGTTGATTTGTGCCGCTGCAGTGCAACATGATGTTAGCTTTAGTTTTCTTTAACAAAGTTTAAAAAATACTTTTAAAACAAGCTACTCTTTTAGTCCTCCGTAGTTTCTAGAACATGTATTTGTACTTAGAGTTAATTTTTTTCAGAAGTAATAGTACTTTTACATATAGTATTTTTAATTATGCTTTTCATCTTTAATAGCCTAATTAGTGGCAATGACATACATTAGGGCACTAGAAAGCCCTCCATGTCCGTTGGGCCCCAAGTCCCCCCACTGTCTAGAGTCAACAGTCCAAGCAACCAACACAACCGGTCCCCCACCTCAGCATCAAAACATGTCCCAGAGATCTGGTGGCATCCAACAGTGCTTCCTTTCCGGTGACAGTGGATACTGGGCTGCTAGCAGATTCTGGTGATATGGGTTCCCTGTTGACTGCTGAGCTGTTTCTTCAGCTGGCCCTCCTGGTCCCCAGATCAGGTGGGCTCATACAGCCACACCAGGTCCCGCTGGTACTGCCCCTGATGTTTGTCTGGTTTGTGGTGCTCCCTGGCCAGCTGGACCTCCAAAATGAGACACACCTCCTCCCCCAGCAGTTGCACTCGCACTCCCAATCAGCTAGTTGCTTGTGCAGCTCCTCCAGGGTGCGCTGACCCTGCTCCATGTACTCACTCAGATGCTGTGTTATTTTATTTGTTGTCCTTAAAAGGACTGACCACAACCATCAACCACCAACTCACCCCAGGGACGGATTACGGACCGGGCCAGCGGGGCCGCTGCCCAGGGGCCCTTGGGATGCAGGGGGCCCATGGGGCGCCTAGCCCAAAACAACTTGCAACGCTTATCAACAATGTATTTTCGTTTGTCTATTTTAGAGGGCCTACATTCTTTGATCCTCTGCCTACAAGGGCCCCTGACCCTATAGGAGGGAGGGCGTTTGGCTGCCAAGGGCCCTTGAACTGTGGTGGTTGTGGTGGTGGTGCTGGTGGTGGGGGGGGCCCTCGCGAACGTTTCCCCCAGGGGCCACACAACCCATAATCCGTCCCTGACTCACCCACACTATGCACTCACATTGCCTACCATGCTGCTTACTGATACCATGCGTTGGGCACATGCACATGACTATTCACAACACTCAACATTAACACGATATTAATATACAACATAATAACTACACAATATAGACAATAATCTAATTCCCAGAACTAATTCACACACACACACACACCCACACACATATATAAATATATATATATAAAGGAGCATGACTTTCTTAGTTGGCGTCTTTCTGCCTGGGTATGGTTTAAAGTACCTGTGAAATCCTTAATGAGCTCTTTAGAGGATTGTCAGATTATGCCACACCTTGATTGTTAAAATAGTGGATGTGAAATGTCAAGCGTAGGAAGTGAAAGTCTTTCCCCATTCATAACATTAGCAGGGTGCTCCTCTGCTGCCCTTGGCTGAACCTGCTTGCAGTTGTCAGTGCTGGTAAATGACATGCCTGACAGCACATTAGACCATCTCTCCACCACAAGTGCATTACAGACTCAGCAAGCAGGCAGCAGAGGGACAGGGAAATGGGCTTGTTAAATTGCTGCCTGCATTTTAATACACTGTATACAAATTGACGTAAATGTGATAAACATATTATGTACTTAATAAATGCATTAATAAAATACAATGTACTATTTCTTCTAACCACGGCATCAGATAAACAATAGTTTACACATAAATTCTCTGATAGATATGTAATGAAGTTAATGAAGCTTAGTATGATCTAAAACAGACCTGCATATGCTTGCAGAACCCCACTTCACTGCAACTTCTTGAAATTTTTGAAATGTTATACATTCTGGACAGTTTTGCAAGGTCATGGAGCTAATCTTTGTTTTATTCATGTAAATGAAATGAAGGCTTTTGAGTATACCTACACAAATATCGAATAATAGTTTGTTTTCTTGTTTTAAAATCATCTGTATACAGTATGTCTTTCCATTGCTAGAAGCTAAAAGATGAGGGTGGTACTTGGTATGATGAATTTGTTATCCCCATGTTGCAAAAAAAGATTGATATACATACTTCTTTGTGCGACCTTTGCAGAGATCCACATCTGTTTGCATAATGGACATCTGTGAAAGCAGTGCGTAGGTCTGGAATATCAACAAGTTTCGATTAATCCTGATGCTCTATAATAGTGTGCTGCTAATTAATTGTTTTGTCTGGTTGAGATTATAAAATGTAGCCTCATTCTAATGGTTTTAATTAAACCATTGTTAATTTTCAGCTGTGTCTTAGGCATCTGTGCAGTATCGTGTTAAAAATGACATAAAAATTTGAGGAAAGCAAGCGGTCAACGGCCTTAACAGAGCATGACCGCGCTTATCTCCCACTGCATGTTTCTTGGGGTGAGGGGAACTCTTAAGGCGCGGACATCAGATGGCGCTGCGGAGGAGCCGGCGTGCTGGATGCTGGCTCCCACAGACTCTCTGCGGTACACCGTGTCAGCTTAGCGCGTCGTTAGCATTCCAGGCCTCGGCACTCAGACCTGCATTTGTCTTTATAAAGTATGAGGCGGGCGCTGAAGGATAAATGCGCGGCCGAACTGCAAATGACGGCTCGCCCCCTCAGCCCTCTGATGTGACTCTCATTCGCCAGCGTCAATGACAGTCTGTGGGAAGGGGTTTGCTGCAGCCATTTGCATGGTTTCAGCCTGCCTCCGCTGGATCAGCAGTTGATGTAATGAATTCCTAATGAGTCCGATCATCATTCATCACAGCAAAGCAACCGGAAGGCAGAAAAGACCCTGCTTCCATGATTAAATCCTTTCACTCTCCTTATATATTTAAAAGGCTTTGTTGAACTGAAGCTTCCATAAGGAAAAAAAAAATCTAGCTAACGTTTATTTAAAGTCTTTTAATCTCCATGTTAGCATACCTATTCGCAGAATTATGACAAGGAAAATATACTTTATAACATGCATAATGATCTAGGTTTGATGCTTTACAGTATATGAATGCTCCCTTAATGTCTTGCCTGCTAAAGTAGGCCATCTTTCTGGTGGCTTTCTTGTCAGAGGTAGATCTTGCAGTATAATTGTGTCATGGAGGTGACATTTGAGTCACGTGCCACAGAGAATGTTGCATCCTGCTTCCATGGGCTGCCCGGACTCCTGTAGCTCCTGGGATCATACGCCCAGAGGCTCTGCCTCAGCCTGAGTCACAGAACACGTTCAAGAAAAGGCACAGGATGCAGAGGATGATAAAAGCAACATACAGTGTTGTCATTTCTGTTTTGTTGAAGTGCTTTTCTGTGTCTTTATGATAATGCAGTTTATCAGATGTCTTTATTTAAGGCAGCTTAATAGAATGTCCGTTCATCCATCTTACATTTCCTGCTGCCTACTACTGGGACATGGTGAAAAAGCAAGAGAAGTTCTTATATTTACTGCTAATGTCCCTTTATTTGTGTTTAGATAGTACATTACTGTCCACCTTTCTAATTATTAGTCAGCCTGGTTTACTAGAAGCATTTTGGTGCCACAGAGGTGTGTGGAAGGACTCACTCAGATGCTCCCTTGGAAGGGCAGAATGGTGTGATATCCATAAGTGATGATATCTCTGCTATTTCCTCAGCAGCCTCTTTATGTCGGTCCTCCAGGACCACATCAGATCACTTGACTTGCGTAGCTTTTCATCACTCTCGGTTTCCTGTGAATGATATGGTTCCTCTGCAGACATGTCATCGAGAGCAACCTATTCTGCCTCAGTACTGATGAGAAAATGTTGCATTCCTCTTTCAGTCAGCCTCGGGGTCACTGATAATTCAGGGATGCACCCATTCTGCTGCACACTTACTCTGGATAAACCTTCACAGCTCCAAACCCATCATATATTGATAGAGGCATTTCTTTTGCCAATGCAGTGCTGAGGGTCTTTTGTGGGACAAGGGCCCATTAGCAAACACAGCTCATAATTCAACTAAAATGCAGGAAGTGTACATATTTTCCAAACTCCTATGATGTTTCTCATTTCACATCTTCTGTATAACTATTAATAAACATTTGTGATACCTATAATAAAATAAGAGCTGTGGGGGGAATAAAAATTATTTTTATGTCCTGCTTGAATTAACAGAAGTTGAATTTTGGAGAGGATTAATAAAGGAGACCCTAGTTACTGAATGACCTATTTTGAATAGGTAAGGAGACTAGTTAATGTCAAGCACATTGGAGTAGCTCCATTATGAATAATGCTAAAATATTTTCATATTTTGGCTTAAATTTAAATAATAATTCCCTTTGTTCCAAGATTTTTTTACATTGTTGTTTTGCAAAAGGTGTTGTGCATGTAAATGACTGTCACATCCATCATTCATGACTGCCGATCTAGTACAGGGTCACAGTGAGAAGGAAGTAATGTTTTTGAGCCAAGAAACACCCAGAATGGGATGCCAGAGCTTCGCAATATATACATTGTATCATCCATCCATCCATCCATCCATCCATGTTCTTACTATTTATTTGGGGGGGGAGAATGGAGAATGGAATGCGTCCCAGGCAGCAAAGTGCAAAAGACTGGGTTATTAACTGAAATGATACCAGTATTTTGGGATATGTACTGCAACATCTGTGCAGTATATCCATCCATCCATCCATCCATCCATCCAACCAACCCTCCATCCATCTATCCAGTCCCTTACAATTCAGCACAGGTTTGCATGGAAAATCCCTTATTAAAGATCTTAAAAATGAATATGCAAAGAGACCATGTTTCAGTAGCTAAAAATGAATCATTTTAACCTGCAGGGGACAGTGTAGTGCTTTCAATATAGAGAGACTGTATATGTAGACAACAGTAGAGGGGATGTGTATTAATGAATGTTGACGGATTACAAATAACCGGAGTTCCTCATTTTATTGCCTACTACTGTCGTGCAGTATTTTGAAACTGCCGGCATAACATACCTTGCCATTCTAAATTTGAATAATACCCATACAGATACACACATCTCTAGGTTTCATGTGCTTGTTTGAGCAGTATATCAGGTTTAAGCGATAGTCTGTCTTTTCAGCGGCCGACGTATTCGCGCACTTTTATTTTTATTAGCTCTCAAATGGCTCAGGGAGATGCTGCCGTTTCCACAAGGCCCGAGGTTCCCTTCTCTGCTCAGCCCCTATTTCATAAGTCTAGGTGACAGAGATGTTTAATGAGATTTACTGTTGTGCTTGCCTCTGCCTGCCTTATTATATTTTTATGTTCCATGACATGATATTGTAGCATTAGTCATGTCCTCGAAGGGTGCAGAATAATCATCTGCCTTCTGACATTCCCTGCCATATGTGTGGTTTTCTACTACTGGGTCGGTTCTGCATCATATTACATATAATGTCATTAGGGCATAAATGATGAATATGTTAAGCACCTGCTGAGAAAAGTATTTATAGATTGAATATATTTTGTTTTTATGTCTTCTATCTATGGATTACAGAAAGCTCTGTCTGAGTGTATAATATGTGAACTGATGGACCTTTCACTGCTCAAGTATTATTCATATACTCTCTCAGGTTTCGCATTTAACATGGAAATCTGTGCCACCAAAGTACTAAAATTGTTGGGCAGGGTGGACAATCTTATCCGCAAAGAGCTGGTGTGTGTGCAGGTTTTTGGGATAACCTGTAGGTCAGCTGTTCAAACCCTGGTGTGAGGACTCTTCAGCCAATCAGTACTCTAGTTAGTAATCTAATTAGGGAGTCGCAGTGAAAACCCGCATACACACCGACCCTTTGCGAATAAGACACCCCTGTTGTAAGAGAACATGCAATCTGCACCTGGGACTAGAGGGATGTTGATATGGGAAGCTATAACAGTGCTGGTCGATCCATTAGGTGAAATACATGACCGTGTAGGGCACCATCTTCTCAGGGGGCGCCAGCCGATTTCAGTTTGCCTCAGATGGGAGGGCGGGGGGGGGGGCTGAAGCTTGCCTAGTGCACCACATGCCACATTGATTTGAAGCGGTACTGGCCTATGAGGCATGCTCATAGGCCAGTGGAAAATGTAGAAACAGAAATGTGCGTATTCATATTCTAAGCAATGTGTAAGGTAAGACTAAATTATATATAAGACTCATGGAGCATTTGTCAATGTTAGGATTGTAGCAGTGAAAATCTAGTCAACTGAATGGAATTGAGCTCTCGTTTTCAAATGAGCTGCCTTATCATACGTTAGGCTCTCCTTCTTGAGTGAGCAGGCATATGACACATTTCCTAAAGCAGGTAATGTATGCAATGAAGCAATGGAGAGTAAGTGTGATGTCGCCGTGATTGACGGACCTCATTCTTTCTGCTCATTTGGAATGCCTTTATGAACTCGCTTGTTAATTCATCAATTGATTCATTATTCCCTCTCTGCTACTCATTAGCTGCAGGAACACTCTTAATTCATGTATTTTTTAAAGGCATGATTGGAAAAGGGTGTGTGTGTGTGTGTGTGTGTGTTTGTGGGCATGCTGATCTTGCATTGTAGGGATCCAATGTCCCCCACAATGTGATAAAAACTTATTATTTTGATCTTACAGGGAAATTTTTCCACTCTCCACAAAGGAAAATTTGTGAATGCAATCTAAACTAACTAAAAATACCAAAAACTTGTATTTTGTTTGGTTACTTATGATTAAGGTTGGAGCTGAGTAGGGGTTGAGGTTGTTATAGTTGGGAACAGGGTAATGACCATGGAAATGAATGAGCAGTCCCCATAAACCTATGTGTGTGCCTTTTATGCTTAAAAGCACTATCAAATGGCCATTTGGCATCCCCTGCCCGATTACAATTGTAACAGGCGCCCTCTGACATATTTTTAGTGAGCTTGCCTTGAACTATAAGTATTAGACCCACTGTTCTGTAGCTACGCCTCGTCTTTTTGATTTTATAGCATGTCTGGTGTCACAGAGCAAGTTCGCTTCCTATACAGCTGTTTTCATAATGAACCTGCTGCAATAGCATATTGCACATCACATTTGTGAGTCATTTACACTGCTTAATCCCTAAACACTCATTCTGAAGAGGTTGCCAATAGCAAAAAGAATGTGAGTGTGGGGCATTTGTTTTCCTTTAGGATAACACCACAGTAATCCTGGGTCATCTGTGTGCGTTTTTTGGTAATTAGGGGTTTTAATTGCATCCAATTCATGGGCATTTTTCAAGCCCTCCTATTACACGTCTTAGAAGCACATGGTTACAGAAAAATGGCTGAGGACAAGTCAAGCACTTTTATTTATTGTATCCCCTTAATATCCCCTTAAAAAAATGAGTAAAAATGAAATTGGCAAACCATGTTGGAGATTGGTGATTCTGATATTGCGAACTAAACAGCACATCAGACATATTACAGATGAAATAAAACAGATATTTTCAGCAACAGGGCCTTGGGATGACGCTTACTGTAGGGGCCAGCAGTGATTGTTCTGAAAACCCCTCTGTATGAAAAAATCTCTGTTCTGAGATTCATATTTCTTATAAATGAGGTTTGCAAGCAAATGCTATTGCTTTAGTCTGTGAAATATGTAATACTAAGATTATCCCAATAAGCACCCATATCTGACCCAAGACTTGGAATTGATTGATGTCTGTATTTATGAGAGACCTTAGATTTTTGGGAGGTTTATCTGTTTTATATTATTATGCCAAAGCTTTTAACCAAATTACTTAAAACAGATGGCATTCTTTCACATATGATTGCCTTTTTGTCTGAGTATTCGACAACAAAAGCATTCTTCCTAGGGCATGGCAAACACTGAGCTACAAATAGAAAGTTTTTTTTTTTTTTTTACTTTAACTCAAAATGTGCTCCATGGTACACAAAGTGTGTAATGGTGTGTTCTACATTATTTGAAAAATAAATGTAATGTTGTCCTCAGTGTTTCTCAATGTCAACACATTAGCATATGAAAAGTAGCCAAAACCAATATGGGTGTGAAAATTAAGGTTTGGGAGGGCGTGAAGACTGCCTAGTTCAGAGAGCTATGATTTACTGGATTTTTCTCAGTGCCAAATATGTGCATCACTGGACTGGAACAAGTGCAGCTCCCAGTTTAACGCAGGAAAGCTGGCATGCTTTTCACTGCTTACCGGACCTTGTGCTTAAGGATGCTCGAGACTGGATTTTGGCAGGTCCTCCCAAAACGATACTGCTGATGATCCCAAGCGTCGGACAGAGTTATAGTCTTGCATTAGAGCTGCAGTGGTATACGTATCAGTGCAGAGTTTCAGGCCAGATTCTCCTTTATACTTATCAATCGTATACTGAGGCATCAGAGGAAGTTCACAGAGCATGGAGGAAAACACCCCCAGCGCAGCAAACTCAGTCTCCCAGAAGGCCATGTTATGGATCGTGCTTCTTGTTCAATTAATCAGTGATTGATCTGGTGTCAGCAAGAAGCCGGAAAACAGAGGAAGAGACATCTGGTAGAACCTTGTGCAGCAGTGAAAACTTCAATCAGCTATTAATGCTCTGCCTCTACTGTTCAATTCGTAGCCTCCATTATAATTACCTTGGTTATATTTGATTTTTTCTTAAGCTGCATTGGGGAAAAAACATCAGTTCTTTCCTTCACTGGGACTTATGACAAGTAAAGAACGTGAGAAACCTGGAGTGGTTTGTTAAATGACAACTTCGCCCCTGGATCAGAGACAAAGCTAATATACAAAGATGTGTGTGCCCCCTGGGAATATTCACATGAGTTTCTCCCCACTCTGGAAATTGGATTTCAGGCAGAGTATCACCCGCCCCCCAACCACCTATTTTGTTTTCTCTTAAAAGTTTCAGAGAGTTTTCCAATTTATTCTTTAACTGATGGTTTCACTTATAATTTTTCACAGGAAGGACATAAAAATATGCAGCTTTTATGTGAAACCTTTTTTGTTATTGTCCAAATTGTTGCTTGGTTTCTGTAACCATGAGCTACTCTGTGACTGACAAATATAACCTTGTGAAAAACAACATGCTAAAAGACGACAGGCTATCAGAATGACATCAGGACTGCAAATCAGGCGTCATCCATAAGACCACTGGGCTGCATTGAGACGGTGAAGGCCAGAATCTGGTTGTGTAAGAAAGCAAATTGTGACCCAGCGGTGGTCTCAACAAGCACAAATTTTAAGTTCATTGCAGGACTGCCGGATAGACTGTTCAAAACCTCCTGTCCTCACGAGTTTTCCAATTACGCCATTAATGGTGCCTTTCAGGGCAAGGTAAGACACAGAAGCCAAGGTCTCATGTGAAGTGAAGTAATCATAAGTAACCAAACAACTGGCCATCCTAATCAATATTTTCCTTTTCCCAGTTTGCCAGCATGATCCAGTAGGTTGGGGGTACACCTTAATTAAATGAGTGCCCTCATTCTCGTGAATACAGGCTTACTCTGCACTGTTAGGCTCCTATATATATATATATATATATATATATATATACATACACACACACACACACACACACACACACACACACACACGTAGCTCCGGGAAAAATGAAGAGACCATTCCATATTTTTTAAGAATCTGCATTATTAAATCCCGATTTGATCCTGGCTCTGCTGGCAGAAGGCTACACTGAGTGCCAGATTACTTCCAGGCTCAAAATTTCTAAGACTGCAGTACGCAAGAACAATGTGAAGCAGGAGATACTGGGAATGGCCAAAATATGGCTAGGCAGAGGGCACAATTGACTACTGCCAGAGATGACCATTAATTTATCAAATAGTGCCGAATGGGTTGGAGGATGACATCAAGTGACCTGCAAAAAGAATGGGAAAAATTAAGTGGTATGAAGTGCACTGCTAGGACAAGTTCATAACAGGCTCCTACAGTATAAGCAGGACTGAAGTTCTTTAAAGCAAGACAGAAGCCCTCCATCAATGAGAACCAGGTTGGAGTTTACAAAAAATGTATATTTTACACAAAAACATACCCATGAGCTGAGAAACGAGTGAAACTGGACATGTTGCTGCAGTCTTGTAACACACACACACCACTATATATCTACATAGTGGTTCTGCAGGCAGAAAGCTACGCTGAGCAGCAGGTTGCTTTCAGGTTCAAAATATCTTAGACAGCAGTACACAAGAATAAGGTGAAGCTGGAGACACTGGGAATGACCAGAAACCAGCCAGGTAAAGGGCAGAAGATATCTAATGTCAGAGATGACTGATAACTTATCCGGCAGTTTGTCATGAATCGAAGGATGACATCAAGTGACCTTCAAAAGGAATGGGAAACATTAAGTGCAGGTATGAGGTGCACTGCTAGGACAGTTTGAATCAGGCTCCTAGAGACAGGACTCAGGTCCCATAAAGTAAGGAAGAAGCCTTTCATTAATGAGAAACACGGAAGAACCAGGCTGCAGTTTGCAGAAAAATATACATTATTCACAGAAGCACACCCATAAATTGAGAAATGAGCGAAACAAAAAATTGTGCTGTGGTCTCTTAATTTTTTCCACTGTTGTATATATGTATGTGGGTAATACAGGGCACGTACAGCTGTTGAGAACTTTCTCTGACACTGTATTCAAAAACTGGGCTGATCGCCAGAATTTTTCCCAGTGAATCTTATTAGCCTTATTTATGGTAATAATATATTACATACCATTTGTATGGACATTGTACGAGGGGCAGAGTAGCCCTTTATATAATTTCATATTTATATTTTGTATTGGTGCTAATACAAATATTGGTGCCCGCGGCTGGGGTTCCCTCGGGCTCCCCTTGTCCCTCCACCCTTCTCCTTTCTGCCTCCTGTTTCTGTTCCTCATCCCTCTGTCTCTTCCATTCCCTCCTAGTCCCTTTGTCCCTCCTGTCTGCTTCTCGTCCCTCTGTGCCTCCTGTATTCATTCCTGGCCCTGTTGTTCCTTCCGTTGGTGCTCCCCTTGTGTCTCCGTTCCTCGTCTGCCTTTCTGTGTTTCCCATTCTTTGTCGGGTGTTGTCCTGGTTCCTGTCTCTGTGCCTGTTCTGTGTATCTGTCCTGTTTCCAGTGCCCCATTGATGGTCTTGTTTTGTCTTCCAGGTCCCGTCTCCCCAGTCTCGTCTCCTCCGTCGCGTCCCATGAGGCGCGCGTAGAGTGCCTTCCTGCCCGCTGGAACACAAAGAATGGTTTATAATCAGGTTTTTAATTAACTTGTAATCATTAATTGACAATTATAAACAAGTTATAACTGTTCTTTTTATTAATGAGTTACTACCATTTATAAGTCGCAAAAGGGTGTGTTTTTGTAAAGTGATACCCTTTAAGATGACAAAGTTGACTACAATCAGATTTATTATAAAGGCAGGTCAGTGGTGTCCCAGTTTCTGATCTAGCCTCCACTCTCGCTCGTCTACATTTCTCCCATAATACAGACACGTATAGTTCAGGGAAAGTGGTGACACTAAATTAGCTAGTGCTGAGTAAATGTATGTTTGGCCTGCACTCCGTCTTGGGAGCACCTGGCCCCCTGCCCTGTGATTTTCACATAAGCACCAGACAAACTTAATTGGACAAGCGGATAAATTGGCTAAATGACTGTAAATGGAAATCGGGAGCACTATTATTATAGCACAGTTAATAAGACCAAATAACAGTTTCATAATACTTTTAGGCTGCTTTATTGAACACATTTACAACAACGTCAGCATTATTTAAGCTAAAATCATTAGAATTTGTGATGCCGCTTGAAATAAAGGACTCATATATGGATGTGATCCTGAGGACAGAGGAATGTTTTGGCAGGCGAAATTGTGGTGCCTTAGGAGCGAAAATAGTGGAAGTAATTTGTAACACAAGCCAAGGGAGCAGGAGAGATTGGGGGGGGGGGGGAGGCAAGCACAATGTCTCTTTTAAGCTTATCCAACCAGGCTTGATAAGGCCTTCAGTCTGATTTAGGCTAATTATTTAATACACTAAACATTTTGATTAACACTGGCTAGCATACAGTACATACAATCTTACTTTGTTGTCTGGTATGGAATTTCCAATCACCCGCAAACAGACTATTGGACAATAGCATACACAACACATAGCCTTCCCTACAATGTGTTGCTTTATTCTAATAGACATAATTTCACATTAGGTCAAACCTCCATTAAGTCGTTGTTTTTGAGATATGGGTAAAATTATGTTGACAACTGAATCCTCATTGGCTTAGTATATATAGAATTCTATAAGTCTATATATAATTTACGTCCACAAATAATAATAACTAAAACATTTACAAAAAAATTGCTTGCTGTTTGAAAAAACACTGTGATAGATCTTTGCTTTTTCCAAATTGCTTTTTTTTTTTGCATTGCCTATTGCTTTGGTCCATGAAACCAAAACCACATGCAGTGGCACAGTTATGAACTTGATCGGGACCCAGAACCCTTAATGATGAAATACAAACCGAATGTGCAAAGTCACAAATGGGGGAAGTATAGATGTTTCTGAATAAAATGTTTTAGAAAGTGACATCCTTGTTTGCATCATTTATTCTTTGTTAGAGTGGTAGAAGTTTATTCTTCATAGAACTGAAAAAATTCAAAACCATGTGTAGCTTATGAATGTGTGCACTTCACGCTTGCTTATTTACAGAGGGATATCTGTATGTGTACTCCTACCTGCAGCAGCCACATGCTCAGAATAGTTTGTGATAGTTCCAACATCTACAGTAGGTATCCAATCCTATTTAGGGATGCTACTTATCACAGTAGCATAACATTTTTTCCCTTAAAAGTGTGTGTGTGTGTGTGTGCGTGTGCGGGGAGGGGGGGGCAATCAGAGTCCCTATATAATTGGGGAATGTCCCCACTTTTTTAAATGCTGAATATTTTGCTAAATGACACTTTCATCTCTCTGTCTACCTCGTCACACTCAGAAACATTGAGGAACATTTCATTGCTCCTCAGAGTTGTTTTTGGGATGCTCTCATGATGAATGATGTGAATTTCATTTAAATAAATGGGCAATAAAGTAAGACTTTGCTTACGTTCAGAGGAGATCTCATTTTTAGATCTTCCCGAGTGTCCTGAAAGATGATTTCTCACAATGAATGTCAAAGTCAAAGAAGTATGAGTCATTTTCACTGTTTACTGATTTAGCTTTTATCCTGAATAAATATAATATATACAGTATAATATATACTATCCCATTTGGGTTTGCCAAGCTTTTGTTCATACAAAAATGATGACATACTTGACAAAAGAAAAGCATCACTGATGTATTACAAAATGTAGTGCCATTAAAATAGAGATCAAGGCCTCCGATAACATGATGTCACTGAAGTATCAGACCAAAGCATGGAAGTTTTAACTTTTAAAAATGTAAAACAAGCAACTCCCTGACCCCAACAAAGATATGTCTTCAGTTTCTTGAGGTTATAAATTTTGTTGTCATTCTTGGCTCCGAAATTGAAACAATTGCTTAAATATCAATTACATTTTGAAAACAAGACGAATACATACTGACTACTTTTTAAATGGCTGTGACAGGAAATTAAAATTAAAAAAGAAATTTACGAATACAAATACAATAGGTGTAATCTGTTTTATATTTGCAGACTATTAATTGCTATGTTTAATTTATTTTCTGTTTAGTGGCTGTACATAAGCATCGAAAAATGATCAAATTACACAAACATCATGGAGGGAGGCTCTGCTGTTCAATTTATACTCCTTTGTTATCAGGAAGGTGCCGATTCGCAGGAATAGTTTTCACGTGTGAACTGAGGCTCATTTAAAGTTTAGCTGGGAAGCTGCTTCACAGTAAATGTGGTGCAGGGCCGGTTCTAGGCAGGGGCACGGGGGGGGCACCCCACTAACGCCAAAGATTCTACAAAGGTGGAGCTTTAGCTTAGTAAACGCCAAATAGGGACATTCTAAAACGCTTAACGTGAAAAAGCTTCATGTGGTTTAATTTACACAAATAGCGACCAAGAATCACCCAATTTCTGACAGACATACTGTATCTGTTCATGAAGACTTTTCCTGACTCAAAAATCAAAACCGAAATGCTAGGAATATGGACTTCATCTTATCTTAAGCGTTTTCCTCTCCATTGACGCCCATTAAAAGAAAAAAGAAAGCATTGAAAAAGACAATAATAACTAAATGCACATATTTAGTTTTGTTTATTATTATTATTATTTGCAAACGCACTCTTTTAACCACAGGAACCTCTGAGTAGGAAACTCCCTGGACTTGTGTCAAGCTCCAGTTGGCACCCAAATCGACGTCCATCCAATCGCCGTCCTTGTTTAATTATTGATCGACTGCATAGGAGGTGGCCAATGTAACAGACACCCCCTGGAAAATAACATGCTGGATAAGCAGTTTTTTAGTAGGCAGAAGGGGCAAATGTTGTTGTACTATGAAAGATTTAGAATTTAAGAAGTTTGCGCGTTCATAGGTAGGTATGGTTCCATATTTCTGTGACTTTGAAATTATTTCCAATAGACTGTTTGTGATTTGTTTTTTTAATTGCACTATACTGTACAGCATACTGTTTCCTGAGTTCAGTTACAGTGTCAATCCGTGTAATTTTTTGTGGATTTTTTTCCAAGTATCATCAGTGTAACTTAGAACGTGTCAGTATATTAAGTAATGGAGAGCTAAATTCTCCTCACAAATAATATTGATTTCTGGTTGATATCAGTTTTGAAGAAACAGATCATTGAATACCATTGGTGCAATTGGCTTTGGATGAACAGAACTGTCAGTGCCCCAAGTCAAATAATAAATCATCTTTCTGACTCAGGTTACAGTGCAGACCAA
The DNA here is from genome assembly GCA_026779585.1 of Mormyrus proboscirostris. Classification (NCBI taxonomy): domain Eukaryota; kingdom Metazoa; phylum Chordata; class Actinopteri; order Osteoglossiformes; family Mormyridae; genus Mormyrus; species Mormyrus proboscirostris. The sequence continues at coordinate 36,648,195 of JAODKF010000001.1, read as the reverse complement.
ATTATTAGTCAGTGCTACAATGGGGCCTCAGTTATGAGTGGGATCAGGGCTGGGGTCCAGGAATTGTTGCAACAAAAGATAGATAAATATATTCCTAATATCCACTGCTATTACCACCAGCTGCACTTAGCAGTGGTTCATGCAGTGGAGGCAAAGCCATGTGCAAAAACATTTTTAGAGCTGTCAAGATCACTACACTCCTTGTTCCATCGTCATTATGTGTCACAAAACTATCCAGTCTCCTCCCTTAAATGCCTGTTGGAGATTCACTGGACGAGTCACCACGATGTGACAAAGTGTCTTGTGGAAAATCAGAATGCTATCCTTAGTATCCTTTCAGTGATTTCAGAGGACAGTGTAGCAGATGTGGGTATTTGCACAGAGGCATTATGTTTGTTGATGATGCTGAGAAAATATAATTTCTTTGAAATAGGCAGATTCCTTCTTAAAGCGCTTGGCACCTCTTAGCCTGCAAATGCTATTTTACAAGCTCCTTCTGTTGACTGTTGCCTTTCTGGTGAAGTAGTCAGTGCATCTCTGCAGGCTCTGAGGAAGATGAGAGATGATGACTCACTGACTAATTTTGAGATAGACACCCCTGTTCCTGCAACAAAAAGAACAATGGGCCTCATTCACCAACCGTTCTTATGAACAAATTTGTTCTTAAACCCCACGTATGCATTTTTTTACGAAGATTCTAACCTACTGTACGGTGTATTTAGAATCCGCACGATCGCCATTGCTACCATGAAAATAATTTTTACACTTTAAAATTATTTTTTATATTTTACTTTTATAAATTATTAAAATACTATCATTTTATGAACTGTAGAATGAACAAAACTGCTAAAACCAATTATTTTGAACTATCATTACTCAAATGTGCGTAGGAATGGTCTTGAATGTGCGTAGATTCCGTTCTTAGCTAAGAACAAATTCAGATAAGAAAACATTGGTGAATATCAGAATCTTTGTAAAAAAGTGTGTACGTGGGGTTTAAGAACAAATTTGTTCGTAAGAACAGTTAGTGAATGAGGCCCAATGAGTTCACAGCTTACAGACAGTGTCGTTTTATGCACTGTAGGTTACACCAAAACCATTGAGAGTCCTAGCCAGGCTCTGAAGAGAGCTCTTCTCAATATTCTGGACAGAGTCATTGTGGAGATGGAGACCAGGTTCTCCAGAGGCAATCTTGATCTGATGATGACAGTGAATTGCCTTCTCCCTCAATCTTCCTCTTTTCTGGATGCTGCCTTGTTAAGCCTCTTGCAGAAGCTGGCAGGTACTGCCTGCAGCGACAGCCTTTCTGATGTTGCAAAAGTCATGTTAGAAAAGAAGTTCACCTCTGCTGTTGCCTCTCCACCATTCGCTAACACCTCCAAGAGTTTAAAGAAGCTTTTCCTCAGCTCCATCATTTCTATGTAACTGCTACTGTGCTTGAAATTTCATCTGCTGCATGTGAGAGTTCCTTCTCCACTTTGTCACGTGTCCTAACACCCTTCCGATGCACAATGTTACATGAAAGAAAGAAAAACTTGGTGATTCTGGCTCATGAGAACTAGATACCAGGGTACAACTAGGGTTTTTGCACAAAGAAACAGAAGATGGATCCTACAATTTAAACATATAATTAGATATGATCAATGAGTCACTGAAAAATGAAAATAGGGAAAAAAAAAAAACTTCAAATGGAAACTGAATAAAAAACACTGAGAATATTATGGATGTGGGGTTATGCATTAGTGGGTTTAAAAATATTAATTATAACTACAGTACGGTTTACTATAGGTTTTGTTAAAAAAAAAAACAAACAAAGAATAGACCACTTTATACCTTAAACATACAACTGTAACACTGGACGTTGCCGACCCACCAACAAGGGTTTTGCCATTGTGTTCTGTCATTAAACAAAATAAACAATTATTTTGGATTGAAGACATGCAGGTGAAAAAAAGAAATATCTGGGATGCTTGATAACCAAGGGAATGAACAGACAGACGCGCTATGGTAGATCTAGATCTAGGTCTTGAACATTATGGTAGCAGACTGTAACTTTAATTTTTACACTGCAATAAAGACCATCATTTGCTGTGTTTATATCATTATGTAGTGTTGGTTAGTCACAAGTAGTCTGATGTTTTTCAACATGGGATTTCTTGCTATGGTATTCAGCCATTAGTCACCCAATCAGTGCTGTTGTTCACCGAGTCCAGTTAAAACAAATTAAACTGCAAGAATATGAAGTAAGCTGACGCTGCATCAAATTAACATTTATATGTAAGTGAAAGAGGATAAATATTGTAATTGGATGAATATTGCAAATGAATTACATTGTTATTTATATATTCACACATTTAATAAACATTATGAATAAATCTTATCTTTGGAACAAATATAAATTCATTATTTCCTTAGTTGCTGTGCAGCATTGTGGACTTAAGTATGCCTATTTGCATGCAACTGCCTATAACCATCCAACTCTCCGGCTCTACATTATAAAGAATAATTGCAACTGTCGCTTTATGTAACTTAAGAATTCTAATTAAAAATGTAACTAATAGATTAAATGGAACTGGCCCAATTTTAGCTGTGGTGTACAGACAGACACCATTTCTATGAATCCTGGAAATAATAAATATGGCCAAGACAGCTGTCTTTCCTTTTTGTGTCTCTACACTGTTTTTCCAATACACATCTCACTACCACCCCCGAAATCCACCCCCAGTCCCCATTCTGTCATATGGTGCATGTATGAAAATTACGTCTGCGTACAACTATGTTGAGCATAAATATTCCAATATAATTATCATAGACAATACACTTGAGTAGGCAGATCAAACTGTGCTAACCTTTTAAAAATATTTTAAATTTTTGTTTTGTTGGTATTCTTGGAATGGTAGCTTCATTATGTCTTCAGAAACGAATTGTGCACAGAAAATTTGGAACAGGACAAATGACACTGGGATCATCCATTAATTATACATTCTTCAACAATAGCCAAAGCTCATTGCTCATTCCCTGGTGCTAAGATTAAATTAATTAATAAATGAAGTTTGTGTGTGTGTGTGTGTGTGTGTGTGTGTGTGTGTGTTTATGGGGAGGATGGCGGTGAGCAAAATCTTCTGCTGTCCAAAAAAAGGGAGAAAGGGCAGAGATGTTCTGGAGTTAAGCCGGAACGATTATGAACTGCTGAAAGAAGCTCATTGCACTTTATCAGCACTGGAGACAGTCGCAATAAAAGCGATCTACCATGAGGTGGAGGTGCGGGGTGATGGATGGATGGAGAGAGGCTCTCCAGCCAAGATGGTACCAGTCTGAGGTACCATCAGCATGACTCCATCACCATGTCGATCAGGAGGCAGATTAAGGCGAGCTAAATACAGGACTGAGGTGCAACCCAATAGCCCATCATTTGATTATTGTGATGCACGCTGTTTCAATGAGATGAGATTTCATGGAGCGCTATGAGCACCTGACATGCTACCCAGGGCTCTGTAAAATGTAACTCAGGGCAGGACATGCTGGTGAAATGCAGGAAATGACTTTAGAGAGAATATCATAAACATAAAGTCTGTTTCAATATTACCATATGCAGGGCTCTCATGTCTGAAGTATCGACTATCAGAAAATAGCATTTGCTGTTTTCGGGTAGATTTCAAAATAAGTTACATGTGAACCCACTGCAAGCATGGGTTATAACGCGGGATGCAGACAAGGAGGAAGTGGAAGAGCAAGATCCGATGAGTGCGGTAGGCGGGGATCTCACAGTGACCATGAGGCACACGCTCCATCCCTAACAGATTTGTTTTAAACTTAAGCGGCCTGATACATGTTTTTCAGATCAGCCCAATTAACAGTCTAATTTTAAATGATTTTGAGTAATTCTGTGCATCTCTAAATGCAGTACACTTCAGGTTACTGAGTCTGGCCCCTTCTTTTCTCCTCTTTTTCATCAATTCCAGTCAGGCAGGACGGATTTCGGCCGGCGCTTCAGGAGCTGGTGGCGAGTGAGCTGGGGCCGGGGAGATCCCAGCTGCCCTCTTCCCTCTTATCTCCCCACAGAACAGCCATTAAAGCCCTGGATTCACAATGGGTTTAATGAGCTATCAGAAGAATTAGAGGGAATAAGAAACCATAGCCAGCAATGTCCCCTCATTCATTACACAGAAACGGCATTCATCAAAGGAAACTGGGGATTCTTCTCTACGGGCTTCCTAATAGTATGGGTGACACTATTACGAGACGCAAAGCTCAAACCTCCAAAGTCATTTGAGGTTACACATGAGGCTACAGCACTAAGGCAAACAAGGACTGTGACATACAGCCTGCGATGTTTTTAGCACAACACTGCATTGAAAACCTTTGAAATACACGTGCAATGAAGTACATGTCATACCCTTGTATATTTTTTGGCTGAACAAAATCAGATAATGTGACATGCCTAAAATCCAGAAGATGTTTGGGGGACAGGGTGGCTTGGTGGGTTATGCCTCTGTGCCTGAGCCCATCCTTTGTAGAATAATCATATGCCCACTGGGCACTTCAGTCAGGCCCTTAATGCCCCAGAGGTGGCAGGTATATAACTGACACTGTGTTCAGGCCTCGTTCTCTACCGTGTGTGTGCGTGTGTGTGTGTGTATGCGTGTGTGTGTGTGTGTCTGTATGTCAATGCACATATGTCTAAAAAAGGAGAAGCGATTTAATATGTGAAGCAAAGCATTCCAATGTACTTGTGGAAATGGAAAATAAAGCATCTTTTCATTTGTCATTTCAAACGCTAATTTATATCCTCTGGAAAACCCAAATAACACAGTCATAGTCCAAACAAGAACTCTCTTCCCAGTAGGGTGATCTTACATAACACACTTGAATGCCGGGCTGGTGCTTATCATTCTGTAAGGCTTTGAGGATCTGTTTAGCTGTCACCGTGAATCTGGAAAAATCCCTCACATATATGTAGCTTGTTGGTTTAAAGAAAGTTGGAGATTGTGCAGAGCCCCAGTGTTTCTGTATTAGTAAATATATCTCTCTCTTCACATATGTCATTTGAGGCAGGTCTTTGACTAAGTCGCCTTACCCTGACTTATACTACACTGTAGAAAACAGCTGTTAAGTACCAATAAACAGCTCTTCTGGGAGTGACAGCACACCTCGTCAGTGATATATGGGCTTAATATCTAAGGGCCTTGTGTGTAATGATGGCATGGTATTTAATTTACTCATCTATGACACATTAAAACTTGTTAAGGAGGCTTCATTTGGGGCAGCGGCGTTCAGTAATCCTGCTGAGGCCCAGGTTTATGAAAATGCGCTGCCTCAATGGACCGGCGCTGTCACGGTGCTGCCTGTCAGTTGGAAACCTGGCAGCCTCTCAGCCGCATCTAAGACCGAGGGCAGAACTGCGATCTGCTCACTGTTTTTGCATTGCTCTGGTAAGCTGTGTGCTTAAGCAGATGCATTGGACTAGGATGCATCAGTATGGGTTTTGTGTGTCACTGCAGACATAAAGGTTGAATAAAAACACAAATACAGACACATATAAATTTTATCTAGCGTCCCTGTGATTACTCTTTGCTTTTTTTAATCATCCAAATGTGAGCTGAGATTTAAAGACTATTGAGTAAGGCTTCTGGTTTATTACATGCATCTACCTATCTAGTCTTTCAAAAACTATAAGCACATTCATGTAACTAGCTGCACATTGTCTAACTGAATGAACATGCTTACTCATGAAAATTCACCTATACGATTTTGCATAACCATACTGGCCATTACACCGCCTGCTTTTAGATTCAGATTAAATTAAAGGGAAAAAAACACAGCCATCCATCTTCCTGAAGCACTTACAGTACACATGTTGGGTTGGGGTGATCCGGGACCTATCCCAGGAAGCACGGGGTATGAGACAGCCTGGATGGTGTGCACATTCATCCAAAGACACAGCAGCATACAACGGACATTTTAGAGATGCCAGTTTGCCTAAGAATGTGTTTCTGTATGCGGAATGGAACCTGCACAATAGAGGGAGAAGAGGATGTCCAGACAGGGGAAGGAACGGACCCCATAAGCCAGGCGACAGTGCCGCCTACTGAAACAAAAAACAATTAAAACTAAAAGAAATAGGTATAATGTTTTAAAAACTAATGTTACATCCAAACATATCTCATGTAAGCAAGCCCAGCACGATTTGTATTTGATGAACATACTGTTTAATCATACATTGCACATTTTTGAGAAAGGATTTTCTTTGGGTCATAGGGTACATAACACGAGAGTAACATAAAAATATTCTAATATCTCGTAAATTAAAGGTCAGGAAAGGGACACTCATTTAATGGCCTCGTCTGCTTTAATTTCCTAAGCGTGACTTGTATTCCAAGTTATTTTTGTTGTTATAATGATATATTCCAAGTTCCAATAATAATAATTATTATTATATCGATCTTAACATTAACAAGTGAAACGGATAATAGATTGCAAGCAAACAGTAGACAAGAAGCTAGGCTGAGCTTCTGAGATTCTCCAGAAACAACAGTATGGTTTGGGGAAAAAGACCTATATGAAGAATTTTCAGTGATGCTATAAACTTGTTATTAAGTGGACAGACTCAGATGGAACACACAATTAAAACCAAATATCTCCCAAGAGAGAACCTAGCAGAACACTAAATATCCTTTATTTTTCCCAGCAATAAATATATGTTCTGTCCTATTGTCGTCCGTCTTTGCAGCAACTACTTCATGCAGCCATAATTGTAATGAATGATAAGGGAACCTTCATATTTACAGGAATTCATTGTTTCCTGTTGCCTCTTCTTCAATGCTTGTGTGTGTGTATTATGTTTATATTACATTGTGGGGGACAGAGTAAATAAAAACAATAAAAATCTGTCGTTTTGACATCGTGAGGACCATTTTTTCAGGTCCCCACAAAGATCTGTGAATGCAGTGAAAACATTAAAAATGCTAATCGTCTCGTATTTTGTTATTCATGGTTAAGGTTAGGGCTGTATAAAGGCCATCATGTTGGGATTAGAGTTTCCCCAATAGAAATAAGTGGAGACTCAAAGATATAATTACAAGCCTGTGTGTGTCTCTTACTTCTTTAAAGGCTACTAAGTACTACTTTTATAACCAAAATCATCACAGACAAGTGAATCAGTATGAGAAGCTCTCCATCCTCACTCAGCTGTTTCAGCTTTGACACTCAGCTGTATTAAGTGATGTTCCTTCCTAAGAGAGGTTTCATCAGCAAAGGCCATCCTGTAGTTCCCTTCTCCAGGGCTTTGCGCCGCTAAACTGGATTGATGGATGATGGATAGACCACTGTCGCTATGCGTTTCATTAAAGTTACTATAAAAATCTTATTTGTCAACAGGGAAAGCTGTACAGTATGAATGTACTATAAAAATGCCTTTACTTTTTGAATGTTAGTTTTACATTTGCGTATCACTTCTTGGTCAATACAATGAAATGATCCTTTATTTGCAAAAAAAAAGCTGCTATTTTTACCTACTTCGTCTTGTTCTCCATAAGATACACATGCAGGTAACAGCAGGCTTGGGGAGGCGAGGGGGCAACGCAGTGTGAGGTCAGCCAGTGTGCAGCACTGCTGGAGCTGCAGGTTATGGGTCTTGCTCAAGGGCCCACTGACATGCTACTATTCCGAGGAGAACCGAACCACCGGTCTTCCTACCAGAGAGATCAGAGGGTAAAAGCGCATGGAGTCACACGCCCCACTGAGAGCCAGGACGCAACCAGCAACCAGCAGTAGGCAGCAGGTAGCGGACCTGCAGCCTGAAATGTCCTGTGTGTCATATAAATAACCAATGATTTGTAGAAAACTGTAATAAAATACGTATTTATTGTATGTAACTTTTACATCCAGTATATCCTGTTTAAGTCTTTGGTCCATTAGCCACAATTACAATAGATAATAGAACATGTGAATATTGATTAAACTGATATAAACAGGCACTTAGAAACCTAAACACAGTTAAGCACTTAATGAAGTACACTGCATGCTTGCCATTACCAATAAACTGGTGTAGTGGGTTATTGTTTTTCTCAGACAAAAATCATAATGTTTCTCAAGAGGCCTGATCAAGCAGTCTGTTAAGTATTTTGTTTAAAAAAAAAAAAAAAAACGTTGCCATTGCGATGCTGTCTTTGCCCATCCCTGGGCTCTCAGATTGTTTAGTTGCTCATTATGATGAGACTAGGGTTAAAAATCAGGCCAGGACTTTGGGGATAAGTCTTTCTGTGGGTGGTGGTGGGGGGTTACAATTTTGCTGGTTCACAAACCTATCGGTCCACCAGGAAAATGCCTTATAGGCCAGTCCAGCCCTGATGCTCATTGATCTCTATGACAAATTTGCCCTTCACACTGAGTTTTGTCTTACATATATAATCTCTTTGGCACCCTGTTCAGTTCCCCTACTTCAGTGGGAACTCTTATTAGCTGGTCTTTTTGAACAAAACAATGTCTTGATCCATATTGTTTAACGATGTCAAGCTTTCTTTTGCTATTGTAAATTGGAAAAAATGCAATGGGCTATGAAGGCTAACCAAAGACTGATCTTGAAATAGTTAACCTCATATTACAATAATGTTCTGTAGCTTTATGACGACTTAGCTACAGTGTTCAAAACAAAGTAATATCCTCTTGTATGTGTCAATGTGTATTCAAGACTATTTATTCTTAAGAATGAGTGGTTGCATTCATAGGAAACTGTGAATTTTACAGAATCCAGCAGCTACACCTAGATCCACAGTAACCTACTAATATCAAAGCAATTCGTTGCACTGTCCGCTAGTTTGAAAACCTGTACAGCATCATAGTGGGTTACTTTGAGAAGGGAGAGGAGCAGGAAGATGTGCAGCTCATTTAGCTAAAAACAGTATATGGCACAAGGTCCTTAGTTGATTTCCTGTATGCATACCTCAATAAGCCCTTGACATTTACTTTGCCTGACACTGCCACACACATATTTGACTGTAATACACATACTTTACTGCGGGGGCAGAGCAACGCAGTCTGTAGCACCGTCGCCTCATACCTCCAGGGTCAGGGGCTCTGAGCAGGTTTATCTGTCTTCCTTGTGTTGTATAGGTTTCCTCCCAGTTTCTTCCCACAGTCCAAAAGCTATGCAATTAGGCAAATTGCCCATCATGTCCAATTGCATGTGTGTGTGTGTGTGTGTGCTCTGTGATGGACTGGGCATCCTGCCCGGGTTGTTCCTCTGCCTTGTGTACCAGGTTGGAATTGGGATGCATATATTATACAGAAAAGTATTGCATCCAAGTTGGTGATTATATTTCTTTATGTTACGTAATGTGGAGTCAGTACGCTGTAAGACATTTGACAGTTGTACAGTTGATATCTACATACTTCTAGATATTTCATGATTTGACAGCTGATTTTGAGTGATAAATGATTTGTTCTGTTTGTGACTCCATCTAGTGGAGAGGTTGCCTTTATCTGGCTGCACTAAAACAAAGTTATTACATGAGTGACATCAGGAGAGAATGAATAATAAAAGGAATGCAAGGAGAAATAAAGGCAACTCTTGACACTTAAATTTGCCTCTGGAGTTGAGGACAAAAGTGCATAGCAGACCGAATAAGAATTCCATTTCAGTCATAAATGGAAATCTTAATTGCTTTTTATTCAGTGACTCAGTGAAACCTTGTTAAATGCATATATGGTTCATGGTATTTTTCCACAGTGTAGGTTTTGGGAATTACCAGAAAGGACAGAAAATAAGGTATGATGAAGACAGGGAGGAGCAGTAGAGGAGACGTGTTACTTCCATGTTGACTTGTTTGTGGCTATGGGCAATTTAACTCATGTTACATTAATTAACGTGTCACACTCCAGATCACTGGGGAAAGCTCATCATTTTATTCTAGATGGCTTCCTTATGATTTCATGTAATGAACACTCAAGTTTGTGCTTAAGCCTCAAGCCATTATAGCTAATTTCCATCAACAGTACTTAAATCGTGTCTCTTGTTTCACTGAATATTAATTGATCTGCTTATGAACCTTGGTAATTGTCCTAATAATCATGACCAAATGGTTCATAAGCAGAAAGTGAAAATATCAACCCATTTTCAGTTCATGGGGAGTACTCGATGAAAGTCCCAATCATTCTGTATACATTGAGCAAACGTGTTTAGCAATTTATCTTTAAGAACTGATGAATCTACAAACCATAATGTTCATCAATACATGAACAAGTTAAGGAACGTCATGTGTTATTATAATTTAGAATGTCTTGAAGAAATATGTTTTATTCCTAATTAATATGTGCACCCAGAAGCGCTGTAAGAGGACCCTGAAAAATTTGGAACATAATTGGATATGCTGACCTGGGGCCCAAAATCTCTGGTGGCACCCTTATGTATACCATCCAGTTTCTGATTAGTCCTGAGGATGACAGCATGGCCTGGAACACAGGGAATTATGGACAATTTCCTCAGCATGGCCCGAAGGAAGCTCAAAGGGCAAATCGTAGTCCTGCTAAAGCTGACATCTTTGGGAAGACTAGTGTAACTAGAGCTTCATAGTATCTATGTACACAGTGCATAATTGCGGCCCTACGCACACAGTCAATGCGCGACGTGTGACAGACAGAAGCTATTTCGCTGTCTGGTTCACTTCCTGTTGCTGTCATATTCCATAGATCCAAGGAACAACACAATCCACAAATAACTGCAGCAGAACCCACTGTCAAATAAAAAAAGCCTGGCTATAAATCTTTATTTTTTTCCATAAGACTGGACAGAGCATGCTTTGACATTAATGAAAGTGACAAAATGAAAATGTGATAAACTGAAAGAGAGCAGCAGTAATGGCATGCTGTGTGGGAGGAAGCCAGCAAAGGGAGTGTGTTATTTGCACACATTAGATGTACATAGTCGTGCTGCTACAGCAAGCCAGGTAAATGGGTGGTCTTGTCAGTTTGCCAAGAAACTATATTTCTAATGATACATTTTCTTTTTTATTTTTTACGATTTTTCCCACATATGAGAAAGTAGCTGAACAGCACACCCCTGTTCCCTATGCCACAGCACTACAAAGAAGGTCAACATGCGCTGTATCCGCATGTGCAGTGGTGCAAAAAAACATATAAATTAAAAGTCCATAAGCAAGAAATGATGGTATGAAACTTTAGGCAACAGTTAGTTTACTTCATAGAGGAATGTGATTATACATGCAGGCACCCATCCATTTTCCATACCCTCTCATCTTATGCAGGGTGATGGTATATATATATATATATATATATATATATAAAGCTGAAAATGAAAAGGAAGGCATAGCGATATATGTAAACATGGCGCTGGCAGTCCTATGCCTTAATAAAAGTATAGCATTAAGTGGAGGAAGCGGAGCTGCTTTCATATCGGGGGGGCACACACTCAAGATGTCACCGAAATCACCAAAAGTAGTGGACAGAATATGGTCTGAGGGATGAAAGCAGTCAGAAAGACAGAAACTGAAATACAGTAAATATAGAGTCAAAATGGAAGAAAACAGACCATATTCCCCCACCTCTCCAGGAACATCTCACAAAAGATGATTCTGTAAAATCACAAATAATCATCCGTGCCCCATAACATAAGTGTTGCCCATAAAAATGCATTTATAAGCAATATACTTTCATTCTGTTACTTCAACTTTTTCTTCTCAGCCTAAACAGATTTCTTTTGACACTAATGGCTTACAAGTACAACGGAGTCCCTTTATGGAAACACACCAAGGACAAACGCCGCCACAGAGGCCCTCCAATGAAGCACTGGCTTGAGACCAGGTGGTGTGTGTGGGAGGTGTTCATTCAAGTGGAAGGCATGCGAGCTTCAACCCAGTGTGTACATCCCACCATGTAATGTGCATCTGAATGTGTAAGAGAGCTAGTGACAATGGACTGCCGTTTTTAATGAGGAAGTTAAATGAGGAGCTTTCTTTTTCTTTCGTGTTTAGTAATAGATTCTAATCTTCATTTAACAGGGATTTTGGACAGAGGCCTGAAACATAATAATTTTAATGGATACTGCAGAAGAAGAAAATCTGCTTCTGTTACCTATAAATGTATTTTTTTATCATCCCATTTCTCTGAATCAGCTTATTATTTTGCCCAATTATATTGGAGAAATTCAAGTACCAAGTGAATTGAAACACTTCAGAGGTCATGTCAAAATGATGCCCCCTACTCCATTCATGCTGAATAATAATGGGAGTAACGGGAGGGTATGAGATTCGGAAAACGTAAGGAATTTCAAAGTATGGCACAACTGTTGTTCTTCGAAGGCAAAATGGTGCATCTGACACTTTGTGAAAAGGAACCTAAGATTTATTCCCTGGCCGTTCGCCTGACACAGTGAACTCAGCCTGCAGATTCCCTAGAAGTGCTAACATCAACAGGCAGCGCGTTGGCAGTGTGTCTTTGGCAATGGAGCAAAAATATACTTTGAAGTGATGCATTCAGAAGAGAGTGTTATCATGACCCTTTGCCATATCATCACACAATGCATGATGGGAGAATAACACATTCACCCACTAAATAGCTGCACTTAACTTACTGTTAACTCCTCTTCACTGCCCTTTATAATAATGTCTAACGTGCTGCCTAGTCATTTGTTTAACTTCCATAAAGTGTGACTCTTTGATGTTATCTTGTCAGTAGTCTTGCATCTCCATTAATGGTATGCAATATGTAGCACCAACAGCACCATGCTTTCAACACCAAAAAAGGAAACTCTGGTAGTGGGTCTGCATCCTTCTAAAAATGGACCGTAGCAGAGTCATCACACATTTCACAGAAATCCCAAAGGGCCCTTTGACTAATTACGCTCCGAGGGTGTAATTGAACCAAGTAACGTTTGACACCAACTTCATGTTTGAAGCTGCAAGTTCAAGACTTATGAACTAATTTGTCAGTAATTATCAGAACGACATGGACCTTTCATTAAAATTGCAAACTGGTTCTGGTG
>JAODKF010000001.1:36605743-36616593 GCA_026779585.1 Mormyrus proboscirostris | reverse complement strand
CCAGGCAAGCGGTGATTAACCTGACGGGGATCATACATGCATCCACTCACCAACATCCGAATTAAAAAACAGCTAAGGCAGCTGCTCAGCACTAGAAGAGAAAGGCATCCCTTTTAGCCATTTGTACAAGTGCCTTCCAATGAGTTTTTTACATAGGCCTATTCCATGTTGTTCTTCTTTCTGTTACATACAGACATACTGTATAGCGGTGAGAATGAAGTTTGGGGTCTGTACAGTGTGATCCAGTACTCCTGGAGCATTCTTCAGGGAGTTACGTACCTTTCTCAAGCGCCCAACAGAGATTTGCCTACTCTGCTAAAGACAGGATTCAAACCAGGTCTGATCACAGGCCTAACCTACCAAGCCACAAACAGCCCCCTGAATTATATTGAAAGTACGATCATGCATCTTAATTTGTCAAGGATGTGTGCCTTTAACAAAGTAGAACTGCTGTCCACTGATTGTCAGGATGGCTAATTAGAAACCTTGGAATGTGTCAGGTCAAGCTGACTTCCCTGTTTGTTCTGCTTACATAGACAAGAAAGCAGCTGTATACTTAGTAGCAAAATGGTTGGACAAGCATCCTTTTGTTATTAGCTCTTGTAATGATTTAAGAACATATTTGGATACTTAAAATATTCCAAAGATGTATATTACAAACCACATCAATAATTCCTTATTTACAATTAGTATTTCCTTCTTATGTCAAGTTATGATTTGAAATTCATAAAACTCAATGTCCCATTATACATGAGCAGGACACTTTTTACTATGTTAGTTACTTAGTCTTATTTTTTTCCCAATAGTAATGTACTACAGGTAAATGAATAAATACAAATTCAAAACAAAAGGCAGAGGGATGTATGGAGAGCTGTTCCTCACCCAGGGTATTTGCATTGATTAAATGCTAGAGAAGAAGGGATTTTTTTGGCTGGCTGCACGTTAGCCTTCATGAATATGTAGATTATCGTGATGCATATGAAATTGTGGGCGTTCTGACTGTGAGCCTCCAAAATATGGATCAAGATAATGCAAATTAAGACCTAATGAGATTTATCAAAACTTTCTGCAAATGCCTGGGGTATGATGCCATGATTATTTTAAGGCTTCTGAAAAGCAGCCACTAGCTAATGCTTTCAGCAGAAATGTACATGAAGAACCAAAGGGTGGGTCAAAGGACAAATACCTTTATGAATTTTTTTTAAGTAATCTATATGGTAAAAGGATGATGTCGAGTGTAGCCACTAATCTTGAATTTCTTCAAATTATTAAAAATCTAAAGCAGGAATTTGGCAGCATTTAAATCATCAGTGGGGTCCCTGGTCTGTCGATCACAGGGTGTGCTGGTTTTCACTCTACTGGAATAGGATCTAAATTCACCTGGTCCAATATGTGTAAACCAGCTGAGATTACTGCTCTGCAAATCGGAAAGTGACCCTCTACAGTCCTAACAAAGTTCTAAGCTGTTAAGGTACCCTATATTGACAAAAGTATCGGGACACCTGTCTTTACACACACATGAACTTAAATGACATCCCATTCTTAATTAATAGGCTTTAATATGGATTTGGCCCACCCTTTGCAGCTATAACAGCTTCAACTCTTCTGGGAAGGCTGTCCACAAGGTTTGGGAGTGTGTTTATGGGAATTTTTGACCATTCTTCCAGGAGAGCATCCAGGAGAGCACTGATGTTGGACACGAAGACCTGATTTGCAGTTTCTGCACTAATTCATCCCAAAGGTGTTCTATGGAGTTCATGGCTCCCTGATGGCCGGTCAGGATCCTTGCTCATCCATGTCCTTTTGGATCTTACGTTGTGCGCTGGTGTGCAGTCATGTTGGAACAGGAAGGGGCCATCCCCAAACTGTTCCCACAAAGTTGGGAGCATGAATTTGTCCAAAATGGCTTTGAATGCTGCAGCATTAAGAGTTCCTTTCTCTAAGGGGCCAAGCCCATCCCCTGAAAAACAACCCCACACCATAATCCTCCCTCCACCAAACTTTACCCTTGTCACAATGCAGTCAGGCAAGTACCGTTCTCCTGGCAACCGCCAAACCCAGACTCGTTCATCAGCATGCCAGACAGAGAAGCATGATTCATCACTCCATAGAACACGTCTCCACTCCTCTAGAGTCCAGTGGCGGCATGCTTTATACCACTGCATCTGATGCTTCGCATTGCACTTGGTGATGGCTTGGATGCAGCTGCTTGGTCATGGAAACCCATTCCATGAAGTTCCCTATGTCACGCTGCGTGCGGAAGGCGAGCACGAAAGCAGGCAAGCGGAGTCAAGGAGTCCAAGAAACGAGGCTTTAATACACACAGCGGGGTAAACTGGACAGGATCAAGCACTTCACAGGACAACATTAATGACAGGTCTGTTAGACTGGGGAAAGACACGGACTGATATACACATGACAAGCTGAACTCAACGAGCAACAGGTGGAAACAATCGGGCATAAACACAAGGTAACGAGGTGGGCGTGGCACACAGGAGGATCGGACGGAGCTGGGCGTGACACCCTACGCATTGTTCTTGATTTAATCTGAAGGCCACACGAAGTTTGGAGGTCTGTAGCTTTTTACTCTGCAGACAGTTGGCTGCACACTGTGCACCTCAGCTTGCGTTGTCCCCGCTCTGTGATTTTACGTGATCTACCACTTTTTGTTCCCAATTGCTTCTACTTTGTTATAATACCACAAACAGTTGACCGTGGAATATTTAGCAATGAGGAAATTTCACGAATGGACTTATTGCACAGGTGGCATTCTACAGTATCACGGTACCAAGCTTAAATTCACTGAGCTCCTGAGAGTGACCCATTCTTTCGCAAATATTTGTAGAAGTAGTCTCCATGCCTTGGTGCTTGATTTTTTACACTATGATAGGGAGGGCGCCGGTGCTGATTCTCGCCTAGGGCGCCTCATCATGCACTGTTACTGTTACGATGCATATACTTACATATGAATGTTATATGAATGCATGATGAATGCATTATGAAGAAACACTGAATGTTCTATGAATACATTATAAAGGTATTATTAAAATGCACTTAATATAAAGAGTTACTGAAAGCAGCAAAAACCACCAATATTGTAAAATTGTATATTGTAAAACTGAACATGCAATATGTGAGTTCTCAAGATGAAAGGCTCCCAAACTTCCAAAAGTCGCTGCCGTTTTCTACCACTCAGTTCTTCCTTTTGCTCCATTCGAGTGTTTTATCAAGTTACAAACCTCTGTTTGAAAGGTGGCTGGGAGAAGCTGGTAGCGCTAATTATACCCATGATAGAAAACTTAATTTTGTGTTGTCACAAAGCTGCTGTAAATTGCAGAGTATAATGACGTTAAAATTTGAGTGTTCATTGAAAGGTTCAAAACTACTCATTCAGCAAAATTCTAATTCTGTCCACTAGCATGAGAAAAATATTAATATTATAAAATATTGCTGAATACAGTCCCTCCATAACCTGGGGAACTTAACTGTTAGTAGCTAATCATGCAAGCGCCAACAGAATATTGTGCTAACTACAAATGGGGACAACGATATTTTTAAATATATTTTGGTTATGTGACTTTGTACCTTCTAGACTGCCATTTGGACAGCAGAGATTTCAGATTTTGGTCTCAGTGATATTTTATGTGAAAGTTTTAATACTACTTTCTAAAGCAATTATATGGTTTAGCTGACCTGATTTTAACCTTAGCACAGTCAATTTTTCTATTCAAAGAGACTACATAAATAATAAAATGCATTCTCTTTTTCAGTAAACCACAGTCTCTTATGGACATCTTTATGAAGATGGTTCAGCCATGTTCACTACTCACAGCAATGTGAACATTTTCATCATGTGCCATACATGTGTACACTTTTAATATTTTGTTCTTTTCTGTAAATGTTTACCTTGCACAGTATATGCAATCAATATGGCAGTTAATGCACTGCGGTGCACGATAACGGTGACTATTAGCGTCTTATGAAGACTCTAAAGATATATCTTATGAAAGGTATTTGTCTTCCTATGTCTGCTTCTCTTAAGAGATTGCTTAAGGGAGAACTACTTAAGTGCAACCTTAATAGACGCCGGAACACCTGATTGGTGGACAAGGAGACACTGCTTGACTGCCGCATGACAGAAGTGCTGATCTTTATAAATTTAACACTGCAGGAATCCTTCAAAATATTGCATTATTTAGAACTGGGGAGAAGCTTAAAATATGTAATTGACAAATTAAATCATCTAACCGTAAATATGATTTTCGCTGACTGGGTGCACAAATCCGCCTCTCCAGATTATTGTATCACCGTTTTATTTTTATTTGTTCTATAAAATACCTGCATGCACCAATATGTGTGCATGACATTGATACTGGGATGAGCAATGGCATAACACCCGAAAGAAAAGATGCGTTATTTTCTTAACATAAGAGAATGTCCATCCCAGTATCGCCCTAACTTCCCCTTCCTTCCCAGTCAGTAAATAAATACATAGCCAATAGCGTGTTCTTTATCTTCAGTTACAGTATGAATCCATGCATTTCTGAGGCAAATTCACAGCGCATTCAGAGCACAAGGATGAAACCTAATGATGATTCTAGTCATGTATCAGACAAAATGATTTTGTTATATGGATTAGTTATTGCCCCCAACAACATAGCCCCCTAGTAGTCACTGAGGCACGCAAACCCCTCCACCACGATAAGGTGGCAATCCAAAGAGGGGTTCTGGCAAACCATCCGGAATATCAGGAGGGGGAAGCAGCTCCTGGTTCCTACTATTTATAGTGGACCTCACCTGGGGACAAAACCGGTAGGTGGAAGGAATACTTTGAGGACCTCTTCAACCCTGCTTCAGATACATCTGCGCGCACTGCCTTTGAGACATCTGAGGGCACAGAGCCTGAGGGTGCTGGGGGGGGCTTTCCTATCACTGGTGCTGAGGTGGCCAGGGTGGTTAAAGAGCTACGTGGTGGCCGGGCCCTGGGGGTGGACGAGATCCGAGTACCTACAGTAAAGGCTCTGGATGTTGTGGGGCTGTCATGGCTGACACGGCTTCTCAACAGCGCATGGAGGTCTGGAACAGTACCGCTGGATTGGCAGACCGGGGTGGTGGTCCCCTTATTTAAGAAGGGGGACCGGTGAGTGTGTTTCAACTACAGGAGGATCACACTTCTCAGTCTTCTGGGGAAAGTCTATTCCGGGGTACTGGAGAGGAGGGTGAGATCGATAGTCGAATCTCAGATTCAGGAGGAACCATGCGGTTTTCGTCCTGGCCTTGGAACACTGGACCAGCTTTACACCCTTGCAACAGTACTGGAGGGGGCCTGGGAGTTTGCCTGTCCAATCTACATGTGTTTTGTGGATTTGGAAAATACTTATGACTGGGTTCCCTGAGGTGCCCTGTAGGGGGTGCTTCAGAAATATGGGGCTCTGGGTCCACATTTGTGAGCAATTTGGTCCCTGTATGAACAGAGCAGAAGTTTGGTCCACATTGCCGGTAATAAGTCGGACGTGTTCCCAGTGTGGGTTGGGCTCCACTAGGGCTGCCCTTTGTCATCGGTCCTGTTTATAATATTTATGGACAGGATTTCTAGGCGCAGCCGGGGTGTTGAGGGTGTCCAGTTTGGTGGCCTCAGGATTACCTCGCTGCTTTTTGCGGACAATGTCGTCCTGTTGGCTTCATCTGCTGGGCCTCCAAGTCCAAGACCATGGTTCTCAGCCGAAAACGGGTGGATTTCCCACCTCAGATCAGGGAAGAGGAACTGCCTCAAGTGGAGGAATTCAAGTATCTCGGGGTCTCGTTCACGAGTGTGGGTAGGCAAGATCGGGAGCTGGACAGAAGAAGTGTGTCGGAGTGGCATCAGCAGTTTTGTGGGCGCTTAACTGGTTCGCCGTGGCTAAGAAAGAACTGAACCAGAAAGCAAAGCTCTCAATCTATTACTGTAGTCCATCTTTGTCCCTACCCTCACCTATGGTCATGAGCTATACTGTAGGCAATGACCGAAAGAATGAGTTCGCGAATACAGGTAGTCGAAATGAGGTTTCTCCGCAGGGTATCTGGCCTCTCCCTTAGAGATAAGGTGAGAAGTTTGGATATCCAGGAGAGTCTCAGAGTAGAACCACTGCTTCTCTATGTCGAAAGGAACCAGTTGAGGTGGTTTGGACATGTGGTGCGGATGCCTCCTAGGCGCCTACCCGGAGAGGTTTTCTGTGCATGTCCGACAGAGAGGAGGCCCCAGGGCAGACCCAGGACTCGCTGGAGGGATTATATCTCTCGGTTGGCCTGGGAACGCCTCAGCATCCCCCCCGAAGAGCTGGTAGAGGTGGCTGGGGAGAGGGAGGTCTGGGTATCTCTCTTAAAGCTGCTACCCAAACCCCGGGCAAGTGGAAGATAATGGATGGATGGATGGATAGATGGATGGATGGATTTGTTATTTTTTAGTTAAGTGATGTTTAGTTATGAAACTTACCCTTAATAATGCTAGTCATACAGTATTTTAAATGTGTAGTATGAGCCAACAATAAGAGATAGCTAAGAGTGGCTTGGATCAAGCTTACAAAAGAATACCTTCTGTAAGAAATACTTAATAATACTTAATAATATGTATGTCAACTTAAGGTAGAACGTACAAACAGACTAGCATTAAGGTTTTGGAAACGCACCCCTGAATAGAAGTGGACTGCAGTTTAATTTTTTTTGATGGAATTTGTGGAATAAAATTTTGGTTTTCATGATATGAAAACAGGCATTTTTTATTCAAACACCTGGTTGGCATAAGCCCTTTCATTAATTCTCACATTTGAACAAAATACATTTTTACCTAATTACTTGATTAATTGTAAGAATAAATTGACAGAATGCTGGATTATAACAACAATCTATAGTTTCAGCTAGAGTTCCCTCTGGGTTTTTTGGTTTCCTCCCACAATCCAAAAACATGCTAATTATTGCCACATTTATAAATACGAAAACAAACAGCCTATCCAGGCTTTCTTCATATGAAAGGAAGCCAAAAACTCTCTGTAGTTGTGAATGAGGAGTGTGCCCTATGGTGGAATGGTGCCCCATCCTGGGTTATTCCCTGCCTTATGCCCGTTGTTTCTGGGATATGCTCCGGCCCCAGTAGCCCTACCTAGGGCAAGCGAGCACAGAAAATGGATTCGTAGATCGAACGGATAAGAGTTATATATATTGACAGCTTTTAAGTTTAGCATATTTTGTGGACAATAAGCTTTGAATTGGGGCAGCGTGCATAAGTTCTTGCCTGAAACTGAGTGTGTCCATTAACAAACTGCACAGCAATCAATAGAGTGGATAAAAAGCTATTATCCATCAGGATAATGTTGCATCATTGCAAGGAAGTGCAAGGGACTCCAGCGTGATTCCCTCTTGACATTAATGACTAGTTAATGCACAGTTTCTGGCATGTTCCCTCAGCCATGGCAATACTGTGACCTGTACAGCACAGGTGGCTTCAGCTGCTGATGTGCTTATGACATGGGGTTCCTGAGGTGGGATTTCTGACACTATGCATGAGGCAGGCAGGCTCAAATAACACAGCTGGATCTCTGGTGATGGAAAAGCACACAAACAAACACACACACGCTAATTTACAAGTGTGCCTATCATTTCATGTCTGACTTACACTATAATATTGTACTATTTGTCAACTGGAAACCTTGTTGGGTGGAGTATAACTACTCTCTATTCTGTTCTGTTTGGTGTATTATACGTATAAACACCAAGCTTAGTCGAGGTGGTGGGGAATAATACATTCCTATTTGCATTAAAGTGTAGATCCAGGACAGCATTAGTGTACAGTAAAGATTCTTCACCTTCATGCACCATACGCAGAAGTGCATTAGGGACATGGATTCCCTGGTAGATTCAGGGGACCCAGAACATTACAAGGCCCATGAATTTGCATATCCCACAACAATATGGTATTTTGTACTTCAGGACTGCAAGTCAACAGACATTTTTTCATTTAATGAATTAAATCAACTGAGTATACTAGGAAAACACAAGATAAGTAAAAGAAGAGGAACCAAACCCTGGGGCAGAAACCTCAGACTATCTGCTAGAGGATGAACTATTTGAAATATGTCTTTGCTTTAGCACCAAACCAGTTACCATTTTAAGTAATTATAAACAATCAGGCCACCTCAGTTGCATAGCTCCTATTTGATGATAGCCAGCCTGTAATAAAAGCTTTCTGATGCCCCACTGACGCCCCTGGGGCTCTTGACTCTGTAATGCGGCCTCATTAAGCTGCTCCCACACCTTACAGGTGCCGGTCCCACCCAGAAGAGTGTGATACCGCCAGGCACTCCAGCACGTTAATTGGATGGAACTCTGGCATTCTGAAGAAGGCAAGTTGTCTGGGTGGGAGTTAATGGTGCTGAAGCTGCTTGTATGGTTTAATATTTGAGCATGTACGCAATGCTTAAATATAATGCAACAAACACACAATGTGCACACCTATTCTACAGTATGCATGTTTGTTTATTATTGCACCCACACACGTACACACACACACAGCCCATATATATGCGACGGACGAGACGAGGGAAGCGGAACCTGAAAGACAAAAGCAAAAACCATTAACCATAGACCGGGAACAGGACAGAGACACAGAACAGGAACAGGGACAAGAAGAAAGACAGGACCAGACAAAGAACAGGGAACACGGACAGGCACACCTGAACGGGAGACACAGAGGGCACAGAGAATGGAAGAACCACAGGGGGAGGAGTGAACACAGGAGAGACAGAGGGACGAGGAGCAGAGACAGGAGGAACAAAGGGACGAGGAGCAAACAATTGAGACCAGACAGGAATGGACGGGGGACAAAGGGGGGCCCGAGAGAACCCAGGCGGGCTATGGGTAGCGGCCGTAGGGGCCACATGCGAGAGGGAGGCTGGAGCCATAGGGAACCCCACAGGGGCCGAGGGAACAGGACGAGGGAGAGCCGGAGGGGACAAGGAGGGAGCAGGAGGGAACACCGGCGAAGGCAGGCAGGAGGGGAAAGCCGGAGCAGGCAGAGGGGAAGCCCATGAAGGCGCCGTCCGACGCCCAGCCAGAGTAGGGGGGCCCGGAGGCAGCCGACACGGAGTCGGAGGCGAGTCTGAGGACCGGCACCAAGGAACCGCTGGCAGCCACCTACCCACCGCCAGGGGCCGAACGGGCAAGCCAGGGGGCAGGGCGGGCGGGACCCGGGCCCGACGCCTGTGTCCCCTTCGCTTACGGGACACTGAGAGGCGGGGTTTCAGCCTGAGTTGACCGTACCGGGGTAAGGAACAAGGAGTCATTAGGGAGGTCCTCGAGGGGGTCCCACTCGAGCTCCTTCTCCTCTCCGGAGGAGAGAGTGGCAGTCAAATAGTCCGGGACCTCCTCAGGGACTATAACCAGGGCTGGGGGAACTGGAGTCAGGACCTCCAGCGTGGCTGCAGGCGATGCGGCCGAAGCCGCGGGCGAGGCCGCAGGCGGAGCCGGCTGGACGAGCAGGACTTACCAGCCGGGCGAGCCGGGCTGGACGGGCGAGACAGGAGAGCCGGGCTCGGGCATGCGGCCAGCAGGGAGCTCAGGTGTAGCAGCTGCGGGCGGAGCCGGGAGCTTGGGCGTGGTGGCTGCGGGTGGCGCCGCGAGCTCGGGCGTGGTGCCTGCATCTGCCGCAGGCGGGCCGGCTGCATCTGCCGCAGGTGGAGCTGCAAGCGACATTACAATGATGGATCTGGGGAATACAGACTGAGACACGGACTAAATACACATGACAAGCTAAACTGAACAAGCCACAGGTGAGTACAATCAGGAATCGACACGAGGTAACGAGGTGGGAGTGGCACACACGAGGATCGGACGGAGCTGGGCGTGACAATAATATTTAAATCGTGGTAATGTAAACTTGCTCAGCCTATCGTACAGCCCCATTTGGGGTTTGGACAATGAATTTATTGAGCTATCTTTACCACATTCTTCACCTGCTCCTGTCTTGTTTTCAGGAAAGCACACGTGGACGATGAGGGAGCGTGGCACACACAAGGACTAGACGGGCAGGTCGTGACACACAGGATTACTCTGGAATACTTTATCGCACAACTTTGTAACTTAGACAACTCGTTCAAGAAAGTTCTCTCAATTACAATGATTTATGATTCATGTATGTAGGTTATTCCTATCCAAAGTCACAAGCCTGAGATGGGTGTGAAAATTGACACATTTTACATTTGTCGGGTTAATGTATCTGACTAGCAATATTTATTTTAAAAATAGATTAAAATTGTTATTTTCATCAAATTATAACATGAATGAATATGCAATCAAACCCATGACTAATTTTTCAGTTTATGCGATTAATTGCCATTAATAAAAATGAATCGTCTAGCAGGCCATAATATATGTATGTGTGTGTGTGTCTAAAACTTTATAGGTATATTAAAATTGTCATTTGTTGCTCTGATTTTATTATTTTTACAGCCTTTTCCCCAAGTAGGTCATCAAAAATCATTAACACAAAATACAGTACACAACAGTCTTAGATCGTTGAACTTTATTGTATGTAACCCACACTAAACAATACACACAGACACACACACACACAAAAGCAATATAGGACTGAGACCCAATTCAAAAAAAACAATTGACTTTAATTTCTGTTATTAATCACACCTAATATTAAAACTTATGATCATAAATATTTATACATTGAACCCTAAATTAACATAGGTTTAGCATAAAGGGAAGTACATGAGTCATTGTCATAAACTCATTACTGTCACGTTTCGGAGCACAGGCGAGCGGGCAAGGAAGGGAGAGGAGCCAGGAGCACGAGGAAACGGGGGTTTACT
>JAODKF010000001.1:36592689-36605643 GCA_026779585.1 Mormyrus proboscirostris | reverse complement strand
ACAATCGGGGAAATACACGTGGGGAATGAGGGGGCGTGGCACACGGGAGGCTTGGACGGAGCGGATCATGACAATTACCATAACATATTAAATTTACTCTAATTTTTAAAATTAGTTGAAGACAGACTCAAATTATACAGCTTCATTATCTAAACTCTAAATTTTGCCTCTGGGAGAGTTAATAACTTTTGTTATGTTACCATTTATATCTGTAATAAACAAAAGTATTCCATCAAATCAACTGAGATGAGAAAAAATAGACAGAACAAAAAATTTTGCAAAAATATACATCTTGCTATACAATTTGATTGTTTAGTGCAGGTTACATGCAATAAAGTTGAAAGATTTCAAATCAGTTCATGTATTTTTGTGTTAATTATTTTTGACTACATATTTGGGGAAAATGCTATAGAAATAATCAAATCAGAGCAACAAATGACAATTTTTATATACCTAGAAAATTAAGGTAATGTCGACTGGTTGACACACGCACAATTGTATGTACAATTGTAACATACCCAAAAGTTAATGTAATTGGTCTACACAAAAAAAAACCCTGTAATTTCACCATAATTGTTCTTATCTCAGTTTTGTGAGAATGGCTCATAATTTAATTTGTTTAATGGTTTAAACAAATGCATTAAATTTGTGTACAGATTATTCATTTACAACAAAAATACTACTTGCAAGTTCAAGCTGAGTTTCAATGCTTTCAAAGAGGCTCGATGAACAGATCACAATACTGTAAGAATAGAGAGGGCATTGTATTTTAAGTAGGGATATTAAACTGCTATATTTTCTTTCACACACCTTACTTGAACATAATTGGACTGGTCTGGGTTGGGGGTGCCAATATGATTTGCTTTTGCAGGGTCCAAAATCTCTAGCAGCACCCCCACATCCGAGTGTGTGAAACAGAAGTTAGTCTCCCTGTGGCATTTAAGGCCCTTTCTCCAGGAAATGCAGTTCAGGCTTAATGGTGTAAACCACATGTATGTGTAATTGCATGTACTCAACAGTCGGATCAAAACAGCATTTAATCCTGCCTGTGAGACTGATCTAAAATCTTTAACCTATTTGGCAAAGAGCTTTAAAAAGAGAACTGAAAGCATACTTTATAACATAAAGGTTCTTAAGATTTTAATGTATAAACCTTCAATAAATAAAACAAATACTGGAAATTATGATAATCCAGAAATAAAAATTCATAAATTTAAAACTGAGTGCGAAGTGAGAGCAAAATCTGCCAGCCCACCATTGCAAGTTATGTACAGGTACATGATACAATATTTTTCATTGCAAAATATATAAAAAGATGTTTTTTATTGTCCCATTGTTCTTTGAGAGGTATAATCCTGTGAGTATGATTTTCATTGGTCCATCATCCCTTCATGCATCAGATGTTTTGATTGTTCTATGGTCTCTTGAGAATTTGGCTAAAACGACTCCTCGTTTGATCTCATAAAAATCTCTCTGAAATACCTTTCATTCAAGAGTACTGTATAATGTACAATGTACTTTATTAATACTGTGTGTAATGTTGGTAATTTCTCACTAATTCATCACTTAAACCTTACCATATATATGTACATAAAAATCACAAATATTTAGAGGGTCTGTGGATGGTTAAATGAGTATTTTAAGTTTGGTCTGGTAGCTAATCTTCACTGATTGCACTTTCCATCAGTAAGAGCAGAGTCTAAAGGTTGCATTAGCAGAGTAGCCGCACAATTGTACATTAAATCGCAATCCACACAACATAAAGAAAGACATCAAAGTTCCAAAGAGGACAAACTGTTGGTGTGTGTCTCACTGACACATTTGTAACCAGGACAGCAAGTCTTTATGGTATCCAGGGTAACATCAGCATACCACCACGAAGGATGGACCGCATTCAACAGGAGCAACAGTGGATGCAAAAGGAAGCTGTCTAAAAGGGATGTCCAGGTACTTACCTGGATTGTATCCAAAAAACATAAAACCACAGCTGCCCAACTCACTGCAGAATTAAATGCACACCTCGACTCTGCTGTTTCCATCAGCACTGTTTATCAGGAACTCCTCAGAGTCAATATTCATAGTCTAGCTTCTATATCCAAACCTTTGGTGACTCATGCCAAAGCCAAACATCAGTTTCAATGGTGCCAGCAGCACAAATCTTGGCCATTGGATAATGTAAAACATGTATTGTTTTCTGATGAGTCCACCTTCACTGTCTTTCCCACATTTGGGACAATTATAGTGTGGAGAGACCACAAAGAAACTTACCACCCAGATCGTTGCATACACGGAGTGCAGAGTCGGCTGGATCAGTGATGGTTTAGGATGCAGTATCATGGCATTCCATAGGCCCACTACTTACTCTAGATGGGCGCGCCACTGTCAAGGACTACCAAACCTTTCCGGAGGACCATATTCATATGTTCCATGCTCATGGTTCAAACATTGTACCCTGAAGGTGGCGCCATGTTTTTGCATAATAATGCACCAATACACACAGCAAGACTGGTGACAAAGTGGTTTGATGAATATGAAAGAGAAGTTAAACATTTCACATGGCCTGCACAGTCAGCGGTTCTGAATATTATTGAGCCACTTTGGGATGTTTTTGAGGAGCAGCATCAAATAGTGACCTGGCCATTGTTCAGCAACTGGCATGGCTCAAAATTCCCCCAGCTACTGTGCAGGACTTATATCAGTCATTCCCAAGGCAAATTGATGCTGTATTGGCTGTAAAAGGAGGCCCTACACCATACAGATAAATTATTGTGGTCTAAAACCCAGTGTTACCGTTTCATTGTCCAGCCTGTATATATATATCTAAAAAGGGTGCTAATGAAAAAAAAATGTAACAGTGTCACGCCCCACTCGTCCGCTCCTCTGGTGTGCCACTACTGCGTGTCAGGAGGAATCCCTCCCGGTGCTTAATCCGGCGGTGTTCGTGACTGCTACCGCTTGCCTGGCCCGATGGTCCGCCCACTACTTGGCTGCCCACATCGGCAGTGCACCCCTTTTTGGGGAAGCACCTGGCCCTTAAAGGGGCCAGGTCTATTGAGAACTCTATCCCGCAGGTCCCCAAGTTCCCGAACCAAGGCACAAGCCCCAGCTGTGCCCCCTGAGGTTCCTGTGCTGGCTGTTCCTGCAGTGCCCCCTGTGGTTCACGTGCTGGCTATTTGTGCAGTGGATCCCGTGGTTCCTGCCCAGACCCCCGAGGTTCCTGTGCCAGCGGTTCCTGCAGCACCCACCAAGGTTCCTGTGCTGGCGGTTCCTGCAGCACCCACCGAGGTTCCTGTGCCGGTGGTTCCTGCAGCGTCCCCGAGGTTCCTGTGCCGGTGGTTCCTGCAGCGCCCCCCGAGGTTCCTGTTCTGGTGGCTCCTGCTCTGCCCCCAGTGGTTTCTCTTGTGCCTCCTGCTCTGCCTCCAGTGGTTCCTCCTGTGCCTCCTGCTCTGCCCCAAGTAGTTCCTGCTTCATCCCCTGCTCAGTTCCCCTTGGGCCCCGGATCCCTTCCTCACAGATGTCTCTGATTCCCCAGACCCTGCTCCAGTCTCCCCAGTTCCTGAACCTCTGCCTCCAGTTCCCCCGGTTCCTGACCCAACTCCTATGGCCCCAGCCTAAGGGTCCCTAACTTCCGGATCACTGCTTCTCCCTCTACAGTGGAGTTGGAGGTGCTCAAGTGCTTGGTCTTGCCTGCGGCACCTCGTCGGCTAGCTGCAGTCCCACCTCTGATGCCTCGTCGGTCACCTGCGGATCCCCCATCTTTAGCTCGTTGGTCGCCTACGCCTTGGCCAGTGGCGGCTGCGCTTTCAACTGCCACGGCTGCTGTTCCCTCCTCTCTTTCGCTTGTGTCCCCTTCACCTTCCTTCTCGCCTCCTCTATTGGTCCCTCCCCCTTCCTCCTTCTCACCTTCGGCTCCCTCCTCACGGTCGCCTGCGTCTTCCACTCCTCGCCTGCTGGGGTTCCTTCTGGCTCCGCGTTTCCCCCGTCCTTTGCCTCCTTCCCGTCTGCCTTTGTACCTCCTACAGTATGTCTGTTCCTCATCCTCCTGTTTCTCCTTCATTTATCCCTGGTCCCTTCGTTCCTCCCGTTGGTGTTCCTCCTGTTCCCCCCGGTCTCTTGTGTTGTTGTCCCTGTACCTGTTAACTTTTCCCATTGTTTGTCAGTTGTTGTCTGGGTTGCTGTCTTTGTATCTGTTCTGTGTCTGTCTTTTTCCCTGTGCACCATTGATATTTTGCTTCCGTTTTCCAGGTCCTGTGTTCCCGGACCCGTTCCTCGCTGCCCATAGGCGCGCCCGGACTTCGCGCCTTTTGGGGGGGGGGTGCCATGCCCCCTCATCTACCCCGTGTGGATTATCCACGTTCACCAGCTGTTTCCTGTTGCTGTCATTAGTTCAATGTATTTAGTCCACGTTTCAGTTTGTTTCCCCAGTCCGGTCATTAACGTTACGTGTGTTCTTTAGTTTTTTCCACGCAAATAAAGTCCTTTGTACTGTATGTATCCACGGCTTCCCCTGCCTGCTTCCCTGCGCTAATTGTGTGTTCTTAAAAACAGGATATATTTCATCTTATTTCTTGCACCAAATTCTTGTACATTTGGTTCCATTGTCCAAGACAACTGTGGTGCCAATCATCATTTCACTGTCTAAAGTCTAAGTGCCCCCCCCCAGTACCTCCGTAGATTATTTTCTTGGCAAAAGTAGGTCTCACTGTAAATAAGGTTGGACACCCCAGATCTAAATTTTAAATGTGGAACAGGATTGAGTGAACTTTTTCTTGCGTTCAGCATGCAGCCTTCAAAGCTGAAGACTGTTTCTTCATCTGTCTACTGTCATGAAAAGTAGTAGTGACAGCTGCCATGTGTGCTTCAAATCAAACTCCGCTTCAGCAATCTATACAGGCTTCTTTCTCGCATTCTGCAACAGGGTAAACACCCATGGCGGTCATCATTTGCCGGGATAAATCTTGTCATACTTTGATCTGCAATTGGGTTCACTGGCTGAGAAGTGCTCCAGCGATGGGTTTTAATAGTCACTGCTTGAGCACAGTTGTTAGTGCTGTTGCTTCACTCATCTAGGACCATGGTTCAAGTCTCTAATCTGGCTCTATGCATTTGGAGTCCTTGTGTCATCATGGGGTTTCATCTGATTTCTCCCCCAACACAGTCCAAGATCATACAAAGATAAATTAGGATTGCCCAGTTGTCTGTGGGTATGAATGGTGTATGCGCCATGTGATGGGTTGGCGCCGAATCCTGGGTTATTCCCTGCCTTATACCTGTGGTTCCTGATATAGACTGTAGGAAATGATTGGACTCTGGCTGTGACACAATGTGATTCATCCTAATATTTGCTTGTATGAGGAACATTCAGTAAATAAGTTGTTTACTGTAACAAAAAGTAGAAGTATGATGATCTGACATTATTTGTTTAATTCATAACTAATAACTAATACAATTAATAACTGCAAAGTTTCGGCGATATGTCATATTTTCCTGTTAAAAAAATGAATGCAGGTTTTATTCTCCTCTTCTCTCCTTGGCTTTGCACCTGCAACCTTCATAAGATCTGGTTCCTTAACTGCTGCACAGGTGGCCTGCGGGTCTGTGTATGTGTTCCAGCCAAGCAGGCATTTCCCAGCTCTCTTTGACATCTCTATCTTTCCCTGTCCTCCAGCAGTACACACTGCTACCTCAATTAAGTCCAGTCTGCCCCCTGCTTACTGAGTTCTGGCTGTGCTTTTTTACCTTTGGCAATAACAGTATAAGGAATTTTGTGTTAACATGTTTTTAAAAAAATATTCTGAAGAAAAACACATTGAGTCGTAGTCTTCAAACAAGAACTCAAATCCCCCCGCATGCGATGGTTTTCTTCTCCTTACCCACTCACTTTGTTTTTAATTTAAGTAATTTGCTATCTTAAATTAACTATTAATAACCAAGTTATTTTGGGAGTCATTCTTTGTATGAAATAAAAACCTTAGAAATTTGATTTATGTTCATTATCCATTGTAACAGGGCAGTGTAAGTTAATAAGAAATTATTTATTCATAAATTCATTAATATTTAAGATCTTTATTAAATTCAGTTGTGATTCTGTATTCATTTGTATCAAGTATGATTAATTTTATTTGGACATAATACCTTATTTTATTCAATTTTTCCCTAAGAATGAAATTGAAATCCCGGAGTAAATATGTCCTCATTCATTGTTAAACCACATAGCAAATATGGCAGAGTCACATTGCATGTGTTTCCCACTCTAAAACTCAAATTTTCGAAGCGGTTTTGCATATTTGTACAATGTGACACTGCAAAGGACAGCTGATGTATTATTATCCTTTATTAACTGGGGTACCACATGCTATTAAATATTCCAATGTTCCAGCATAGAATAGTATAGGCATTGTAGCATGAATATCTTTCAATATTATTTAGAAGATTATTAACTGAGTGTACTGGCCTGGATGGATCTCATTTACAAAATAAACCCTGTGAATTCCCTGTTTCAGAAAGATTTTATGAGATCAAAGGGGGAGTTGTTCAGTCATAGACTTGGTTGGGGTAGGGGAGGGGGTGTCTACATTCTTATGAAACAACACAGGTAGGACTTCAAATGCTCTTGATGTTGGATCTGACTCAAGCTAAACAAGAGATGAAATCATTGTCTTTGAACTCCAAAACTGAGGTTAAATTTTAGGGTGACCTAATGTATATTGATCAAAATGGACTCTCATAAGATGACATCAATATTATAATTTTCATGCACAGCCACACCATATCAACTAATCCACGTAACATCCAAAGAAACTGGGAAATGAAACATAATTCAAATAGATTCTAAGGTGGTTCTTTGCAAGGACAGTGTTGTATTATACATGAAGATACATGAAGACCAGATATTATTATGGGGATATATTTAGATAAATCGTCACAATAACCATGTCTCTGATGTACTGGTTATTATTATCACCACACACACATACATACGTACACAGTCACATGCACACAAATAAACAAAACATAGTTCTTTCCAGAAGTTCATGTTTATATACCTGTGTTCTGTGCTTCTGCGCTGACCAGGATAAATGTTTGTAATATGGATGGAAAATGGATTTTTTTATATATATATAAAATTTCCAGAACTTAACCAGATAGTAGAGAAGTAGGAAGTAAATACGACAGATGTCTGCTCATTTCAATCAGCTGTCAGCTGGTCATTAGATTTTGGGTTAAGTGGTTGCATGTTAAAGATGCGTGTTACTGAACAGTCAGCATCATAAAACATGTTAATGATTTTTACTGCTGGTCAATGCAGTCTTACACACAAAAGGTCAGTTTTCCCATCCACCATTCATCAGAACTGTGTGTGTGTGTCTCAAATACACCCTGGAGGTGTGGGGCTGCACACTCTCCTGCTGCCACAAGATCAGAAGCAGATGTTAACTTTTTGTGCAAACCTGAAATTCAACTATTATTAATAATATATAACACAGAGGTGCTATACCTGATAAAGACAATATTACATCCATCCATTTTCTGAAACTGCTTGTCCTATTCAGGTTCATGGAGGGGTCCAGAGCCTATAGTCACAAGGCAGAGAACAATCCAGGATGGGGCGCCAACCCATCACAGGGCACACACTCACACTCCAGTCACCCACACATACCCACCTATGAGCAATATGGTAACCCCAATCACCCTCAGCACATTTCTGGACTTTGAGGGGAAACCAGAGCACCTGGAAAGAACTTCACAACAACATAGGGAGAACATGCAAACTCCACACACATTGACTTCCCAGCAGAGACTCAAACGCTGGTCCCAGAGATGTGACGCAACAGTGTGAACCACTGCACCACTACGCCGGCCGCTGCATTTCATCTCCTTCTTAATTAGATTTAATTTTAAAATTCAGCTAAATGTATTTCCTACAACACGTCATATCATCATTACAACATGACCTACAAATAAAATTGGAAGTAATATTAAAATATCATTCATACTGTAGATGACCTTCACCTTCTGATGCCAGTGACCGAACCACAGGTTAATAATGTGGTTACTGTTATTACAGTCAATTGATTACACCATATCCCTCTATTGTTTCATCTGTGCATTTTTTATCATATATGAAATAAGAAAATCTCAAACGATCCACATAATTCATAACATCTAACAAAATGCAATATTTTGTATATCCAGTATGCTTAAAATAATCCGTTTTCCTTTTATAACCTAGCATTGCATAGAATTAAATGAAATCTATAGAAGTTTACACAAATCACACTATATTAATAAGTACCTGCAAAATGATCCACTTTTCAA
This sequence comes from Mormyrus proboscirostris, assembly GCA_026779585.1. NCBI lineage: Eukaryota > Metazoa > Chordata > Actinopteri > Osteoglossiformes > Mormyridae > Mormyrus > Mormyrus proboscirostris. Next base: position 36,597,324 of record JAODKF010000001.1, on the reverse strand, counting down.
TGTCAGAAACATTGAAAACTAGTTCTTCAGCTGTTTTTTTGCATACCTAAGACACAATTTTTTACATAATCGCCTAATCGCGATTATTTGATCTGAACTCGATTATTTTGCATAATTACTGGAATTATTTCCATTTATGTGTATAAAAAAAGCTGGATGAAACAGAATTGCCATAATCAGTTAGTTATTCTAATTTGACAACAACTAGAGAAATGTATGCTATTTTGTTTTTTTCCGATCCCACTGATCTACAGTGATACAGTATATAAATATGGCTGAATAAAACTCAAAATACCCAATTATCATATTTCAGTTCAGAGTGAACCAATGCTATACTAAAATACAATATGTCGCTAGATAACAGCAATTTCAACTGATCGAAATATAAGACATAATTTCAAATGACATGTAGGTAATTTTGTTGATTAAAAAACCGAAGATAGACGACTGGCAAGAAAATGGCAAGCGAAGAAAACTATTTTTTTTTTTTTTTCCTCAGTCAGCGTAATCATTAACACCAGGGAAATGTATCACAATTCACGAAGCCACATTTGTCGCTTCGCCGGATAACTTATCGCATTCAATGTACACACGTTTAAATTACTTTTTATTTTTTATTATCTTCATTCACTTATATTTAGTCCAGATTACCTTAATTCCAGTAAATTATCTGACTAAGAAAAAAATCTTGCTTTATGATACAGGCCCCAGTTCTTGCTAAACAATAAAGCGACCACTCTAGTTTGCTGTAAATTGGCAGGAAGAACATATAGGATAGTACCAGAAAATCCAATACGGTACAGTAGGTATACGAATGTGCGAGAACACTGCGCATGCGTAGGTTGCGGGTACAAATCGGGCAAGTGGTGCTGATTTGGTAGTGGCCAACTGTTTATCTGGACCCATTTAGCTTTTCATTTGTTATGCCTGTACAAATGTTATTTACGAAGCTTATAAGACAGAAATGTACTTTTTATTTATACAGTATGTTCCGATTTTCAATACAAATTTAAAAAGCCGTACTTCATAGGGTGTATGTATTGCTAACCCTAGCATAGCGTTAGGAAATCTTTAGAATATATATATAATATCAGCAAGAACACTGGGACATTTAATATTAAACTGATAATTTGCATGATCCATGAGTCATTGGTGGTTTACCAACGTTTATGGGTTTGGAAATGTTGAATGAAATTCGAAGTTGTCAGTATGTAAGATATTCTCCCGTATGTTTTAAAGACTGTCGCCCTTTTTTACTTCATAAACGTTAAAATGTATCGTTAACCAAAGTTTGTCGTTTTTATTATTCATAACGCCAACCCTAGTACATGAACTGCGTTCACCAATAAATCACTTGTTTCTAGTGTTGCGGTCTCTGCAGTTTATGGGCACTCACTTGAGGCTCAGATAGAGAATTCAGAAGCACAATTGACAGTGGAAAAATCAAGGTAAAAACTAATATTAATTGCCGTGATAGAATGTGCGACTATATACAAGTAGGCCTAATTTGCAGTATGTCTAAATTAAGTCTCAAGTCAGTATAATATCTAACTCGAGTCTTTTTCATTAATTGTAAAGCAAGTGTCAAGTCAAATCATGTGACTTGAGTCCTCCCTCTATTGCTTACTTATAATAAATACTTGAAATATTTTAAAACGCCGCCACCAGCTCAGATACATGAGGAAAAGTCGGACTGTACACAGCACAACTTTTTGAACAAGGCTGCTCAGCAACTTTCCAATTGAGCAACTAATTTCTATCTGGACAGTGCTTATATTTAGATATACATGCAATAATTTAGATATTCACACCATTTTAACTAAGCATTAGACACAGTGAAACTTACATCGATACCAAGCTGGAAATCATTGTGCACTATTCATGCTTAGACATTGACGTGAAATGAAATGGCAGGAATTTGAGATCGTGATCTAAAGGTGTGCTGTTTGGAGACGTGTGGACTGGACAATTATCTAGCCTGAATCTTTGCTAACATTAGTGGTATACTATAGAGAGACACGGGGGCCCAAGTCATTCACCATATGCGTTTGCTGCGTTGATACGAAATGCGCACCTTCCATGATGCTATCAGTTCATGAAGATCTACCCCAACGATTTTCTCCGTCGCCTCTGAGTACTGGCAAAATGTCCAAAGTGGTCAAAGGAATCACACAAATGCATGAATCATATGTGACATATTAGAGGTCTACAGGTCCTAAAAAATAACTGCGTCCCAGGAATACTTAAGGGACATGTCTTTCTGATGTGATGGGGGGATGCAGCAATCCATTGGATGCAGGCTGAAATTTCATTCAGTACCGTCCAATAGAGGCTGGAGACGGAGAAGGGGAGCGAAGGGGAGATCGGCTGCTACAGCCTTGCTTTCGCTCCCCTTATTCTCCTTTTGCGCTCTCTCTCTCTCTCTCTCTCTCTCTCCCTCTCTCTCTCTCTCTATGTGTGTGTGTGTGTGTGAAGGCAATCTGATTTCCTACAGTTTACAGTTCCTCTGCAGTGAATCTAATGAATTCTCTCATTGTATATAGGTCATTTATAGCAGGAAAATACCTTTTCTTCTTCACAATAAGTGTGGGGCTGTAAATGCACGTATTTGGACTTAAAAATTGCCAGTGGATATTTACAGGACAGTGCGCGGAGTTTTAGATTTTCCTTCTGATTTTCATTTTACCCGTCATTCAAGTCCAGTATACTGAAAGCCGTTTCAGATGTTTCAGATATAGCAGAGGTAGGTAAAGTCGTTTTATTTTACCCTTTGTCAGTCTAGTCTTTTGGCAGTCTTCTGAAAAAAGTGACTCACTGAGTCGTGGTTATTATTCATCGTAATCGTTTACTTTTAAATTTTTTTATTATTTTTAAGTACCGGTTTGGTCTTACGTGTGCTGCAGACATTTTGCGGTGAGAATATATTTCCCAGATGGATTCATTGTGCTGAAAGTATGCGTGCAACCTGTTTTCAGTAACATGCATAATATATAAAAGAGAAAAAGAATGTTTTTATCTAATAATTTTATGAAGAAAATGAAAATTGTTCGGTCAAATTCGCATCTCACTGATGCGTAGTGTGTCACCAATTCAGAGAAATTCTTTTACTTAATAATCTGCGCATCATGGATCATCTTTGATAGTATTAAATCTCTTCTTTGTGTTCATTTTCCATAAAAGGGTAACATACTATAAAAAACGCATGTCTTTTAAGGCTTTAAAAATGGGTCCAAATAATGCCGGGAAGCACCTTTGTTTTAAGTAAATATACAAATTACTGGCCGGGGAGATATATTTTTCTTAAATGTTAGCTGTGTTAGTAACAGTTGTGGCAGCAGCAGCGTGAATAATAATAATAACAATAATAATAATGATGATGATGATGATGATGATGATGATGATGATAATAATAATAACACAATTAGTCTAAACATTAAGTTATTGCACTGATAGAACTAATGAATTCTAGCCTTTCCCCTCGAGATCTTGAAGGGCAGTGTGGTTTTTAAAACTGGGAGTCACTATTTCTTCTTAAGGTACGTATTGAGGTCTTAATTTAAATGAGTGAAGCGGAAATAGGGGAAACCTACGCAACGTGACCGCTGCCAGCGATCTGGCCAATATTTAGCGATCACACGGGTATTTAGAAACAACCTTTCCAGCTGCAGGAGCAGTGCCGAACCCGTCGAGCGTCGACCTTTTCCTTTGGCACTTACACATATATCTTGATCATCAAAAGCTAAACAAGATATGAATCTTTGATTGTTAACAAATGCCACACTCGCTGTTTCACAGTCAGAGATCTGTGGCTTACTTTTAGCGTATTGTGGGTTTAAGCTCAAAGTCTCCAGTTATACACCACAAGTGAGTTCAAGAGCGGGCCACAAGGTGGTGGTGTGGACAACTATTATATTCAAAAGCTTTAGATTTCAAAGAATTCAGCTGTGTAACATCATCCCCCAGCTTTCATTTAAGGAATATGTTTTGTCGAAATATAACACATTTTTGCTTGTCCTTGTTAAATATGTTGAAATATATATAATCTTTACCATAGTAACACACATTCTCATAACTTTCACAAATGAAAGATGGTGATCTTATTTTCCTTTTTCTTAAATGACAATGCTGTCTAGATAGCACAATTTAATGGATTAACAGTTCTGTTGAACCTTCTTTCAACACACTCCCACATTACTATTGGCAGGACATGCTGTGGAACCACTGGTAAGTGTCAGGGTATCAGGTGTTAGGTAACGATTCTGTTCTTCTATTATATGCAACGTTCTTTAATAATAATAATAATAATAATAATAATAATAATAATAATAATAATAAATGCTGGCATTCCATCCAGAGTGTGCCCCAGCCATGTGCCCTTGCTTTGTGAGATAGGCAACCCCCCCGCCTTCTAACTCCAGTATATGGAGTTAGAAGATACATGGGTTGGTTAATAATAAGTAACTAAAATTAACCTGAAATCAACAAAACAGCTTCAATGGGCTAATTCACAGACAGACAGGAGGCTGTTGCATTTACTCTTGCATGTATGTTGCAATTCACATGCAAGGACAGCTGATTTATGTGTCAAAGCAATTACCGAATTGTATGCCGAGTCATGCATTAATCATGGATGGC
>JAODKF010000001.1:36573251-36584214 GCA_026779585.1 Mormyrus proboscirostris | reverse complement strand
GGGGGTTGTTGCTGGCAATAAAATTTTACCATTGATGTGACATGACAGACTTATGGAACATTGCACTTCCATACGGACTCAGCGCTCTTTGCTTCCCATCCCTACAAATTTGAACTTTACACTAATTCTTTCGTCTAGCACCATTTTTCCACTTTATTGCTGTTTGGACCATTATTGCCACTGTTACCAGTATTCATTATTTTTCATTATTTTCATTATTTATCTCTGATATTTATTTATTCCAACTTTGTTCTCTGCTGCTTCCATCATTGCTCATTTTGAATTGTTCCATCAACGTTGCAGGTCAGTTTTGTTTTCCTGTCTATCTATGAACTGTACATATAAATGTCACACCGCAGTCTGTGTAACATAATTCCGCATCACCATATGCCGTGTACTGAATATGGTGGGTGTGACACTGAAGCCACACTTAACTTGAGTCATGTGCAGGTTTCAGGGGGGCTGCTGGTTGTGGGAAGCTATCTTGTGGGATGAGTCCTGGACAGATGCAATATATATATAATATCATGTTATGTTGTTTATATTAAATTGCATCAGTACTCTGCCATTAACCTGTACCCTCTGAGTGGTCTGCACAGACACAATGACATTCAGCTATCTGCCTGATTATTTTACCTTTAATTGTTCTGATCCGTGACCCGCCGAACAGTGATGTGTGCCAGACGTTGTTTATTTCCAGATATTTCACCTTTAATACTTCTTGCACATTTTCAGATGCATGTAGGCCCACTTAATTTCCTGGGATGGAAGCACCTGGATCAACAGCAACTCTCAAAGCATAGATGCAAAAGAATGACAAATTTGGATTTATTATTGGACTTGGATTTATAGCGTTTTCTTTACATGGATTAGGCTGATCAATGAACTCTCCCTGAAGATTTCATGCTGAGACTAACGTCTTATCTCCCATTGGATTAGTGTGTATTAGCATGATATTAGCACAAACTGTGTTGAAATTTCATGCGAAGAATTAGTTTAATTGAAAAACTTAACTAAGAACAATGTGTCTATCGATTAGATAGCATGTATGGAAAATGAGATATGTGTTTTGGAATATAATATTTTAGTTGACTGATTAAATAAATGTTAACTGTAAATAGTGCACTCTATTCTAAGGAGCATGCACAGTACTACATACAGTGCTTTAAATGGAAAACAAGCAAAATCTCAGAGGCCTGCTTGTATTTAAACTTTCTAGCATGAAAAGGTGCTTCTAAAAGCAATTATAGTATTTTAAGTATTGAAATGTTATGCCTTCTTCATGTCATTTGCAGAGATTTTAAACGTACACATGGACTATTTTTTTGTACTGTTCCAATAGCTAGATGCAATCCATTACACAGAGATCCGCTAGATCGGATTAAGAGAGGTGATTTCCCAGACAAAAACAGGTTTTTGTAATCATAATACAGAATTTAAAAATTATTTAACAATTACTAACCAAATGGAAGTCTTTCAATAAAATAAACTGAGGTGTGATTATTCTATAGTGTAAATTGTAACCTCAATCTGTATCACACATTTGAGGTTATGCACTATTCAGGTCACCCCCATTTGAAAGTAATATGCATGCAGGAAAAGACCTTTAAGGAGGCTCTGTCTCTGCTCTGCACCATAAAAAGATCCCCAAACGCTCATTACAGGCTGGGACTTGACAAGTCGTTTGCCATTAAGTGAAATGGAAAACCGTAGTAAAAGTCCGCAATCGCCTCCATAAGGATGACAGCTATCAATGCTTTTTGATTAATTGCATGAAATGGATGATGATCGACGGTGAAAAAAAAAACAGTTTTTAAGTTTAGCCATGCCTTTTCTCATTTATCACTTGCAATGTTGTAATGTAATTATTGGAATAGTAGGATGAATGGTTAATTCCTGGACTCCACTCCACTCTGGGAGAGCAGATACTGCTTCCAACAGCACTAAAGGTGCCGAATGTGACTCTGGGGATAAAGATACCACTTTAATATGAGATGAAGACTCGCAAATGACCTTCATGCGCAGCCGAAGTTTCAACAAACAGCAAAACATTTCATTATTGTAGTTGTGTCTGTGTAGATGCGATGTGCTGATATTTGATAACCAACAGATGGTTTTCCACAATACACTTCATCTGGCACGTTAATCTTTACCCGTTTTATACAGTACATCTGTTTCCTCCCTCTACTTTTCTTCTGCTCTAAACCATAGCAGCCAACCCAAAGAGTCAAGGAGATGACGTAAGAAGTAATGATGGTGGCCAGGATGAAGGCATTTTTGAAAGAATTTTAAAATTAAAAATGCTTCATATTGGTGCACGAGCTTCTTTTTTTCAAGTGGTATTTTTTGTTTTTATTCTTCTGTTTTTCCCTTCCATACTCGGTTGATCTTTTGGATTATATATTTGAAACGTTATTTGGAGAATGTAGGAATGCAGTCATTTCCATAAGAGATGTTGACTCTAATTATGTGTAAGCAAAGAAACAAAATGCTCACCCCTCATACTGAATGAAATTCGCTTGCTGTGTGAGAAGCTTAGCTTTGTATATCAGCTCTTGCATGCATTCTAATCCATCCCGTTCAATAGGAGCTTATTAACGTACTACCTCAGTAGCTGCTTACTGAAATTTGAGCCCTAACCCTTATCTTCAGAAAAGAAACACCTCTGTTTACAACTTTTTATCTCTACATAGATATTCCATATTCTATACTGACATGAACAGCAAGCAATTTTGCGTGGACGTAACATACAAAATTATTGCCATTACCAGAAAGGTACTTGTCTACTAATGTATATAAGAAAGCTAGTGGAAAATGTACTGCTCTGTCACGCTATAACAATATTAAATAAAATTTTGCAAATATTTTTGCAGCATATCAATATGCCGAACCTTGATGTTTTATGCATGGTACAGCTGGATATAGCTTGAGGCCTTGTTTGGGAAGAGCAGAGTATAGTCATATATACTCACTATATTGCTGAGTACTTCCTGATAGTGGCCGATAAAGCTCATTCCTCGTAGCTCGATTAAAAGTGAACGTTAACTTCTTCAAATGCCTTAAGCCCATTACAAACCGTGGCGCCCCACATACCCATAATTATGCGAGATACCTCTGATTCAAGAGCAGCTAATCATTGCCCCCTGACTGTTTGAACATCTGCAGAATTGCTGGGCTCCCTCTAGGTTAAATCTAACCAATAGAATATCCTATATTAACCCGGTTGCTCCGGCAACAGTCCTTTGTATTTAATTTCCTTCTCTTTTCATCCAATCAAAGGTTTAAGAGACACTTCACTGCAGCATGTCCGCCTTCAGAGATTTTTACATGTTATTGCAGCAGTATATTCCTACTGATGAGAGGGACTGCTGACTTGGCATGTTCAGAACAGCCTTTCAGATCTTTCTGGATTGCCTGGTTTCTTTTGGTGTGTGCATATCAGTTACGGCGTGTGTCCTTCCAACTGATATGTGAATGAATTAGAGTGTAAATTCAGCTACCCCCCCATTTCATGTCCCGTGTTTGGAGACATGCAAATGAATCATCATTCTGCGGAAATGATGAATGCTACAGAAAAGTCTGCCACAAAGCAATGGCCCTCAGTTTTGGAGAGCATGAAAGTCATATGTTTCCTGTTTAAGGTGTCATGGTGTGACAGGTAAGAAATACCAAAAGAAATGTGATATTTGTGTTATTCTTAGCTCATGGGGCAAAATAGCATATAGCTGTTTTATTCTGCCTTACCAGAGAAAATGCAGGAAGCCCACGTGAGTATTCCAAAAGCAGATTCCTCACGTGTATAACAGTTTTGTTTGCCCTGTGACAGACTGGCATCACATCCAGGGTGTCCCCTGCACTGTACAATGTGACAGACTGGCATCCCACCCAGCACGGCCTCTGCCCTATACCCTTTGATGGACCTGCATCCTGTCCTAGGTGTCCTCTGGCCTATACGCTGTGACAGACTGGCATCCTGTTCTAGGTGCCCCTTGCCCTACACCCTGTGACCGACTGGCATCCTGTCCTGGGTGTCCCCTGCCCTACACCCTGTGACAGACTGGCATCCTATCCTGGGTGTCCCCTGCCCTACACCCTGTGACAGACTGGCATCCTGTCCTGGGTCTCCCCTGCCCTATTCTCCAGTCTTACTGTAACCCTACGGTGCCTTAGCAGTACGGATAACAGATGGAATTCAGAAATGTCACATGACCTAAATGAATACGTGTAGTTAATTGATACATTGTTGTATTATCCAGAAAGACGGAGGTGATCTTCAGGTACTCAGTTGTTTCTCAGCATAGCTCTTCTTCTGTGTTTGTCTGAATGTGAATCTTCCAGGACTCCCACCTTGCTGCACTTAATAAGTGATCTTGGATGGATGGATGGATGGATGGACAAACTGGTTGCCATGATTTTAAGCGAGATTTAAGCTAATTTTGCGAGAACAATTTTAAATTGGACTTATGCTGTTCAGACACTTTCTGACTGTAATATCACTGGCTAAGCTATAGAGTATAATCAGTTCTTGACTGCAGGGGACATAATGGGAGAGAAGGAAACAGTTACATAACTGTTTGGGTAAACACATTTGGCATAGACATAAACATGACGGCTGGATTAAATGCTTTTAGCTAATCCGGTTAAGACAGCCCGAAAATGAGTCCAGGGCGCAGGTAGGACCCTCCCCCTGACCCCCACCCCACAAGCCTGCACCTCGTAACGATCTCAGGCACTTATTCTCGGGCCTCTTGCCCCCAAGACCTCCGTGGTGATTAATCACCTGCCACTGAGGCTTTTGCTGGGAGCGTCTGGCAGCCGGCAAGACCGTGCATCCTGGGCTGAGCGTTGTTGGTTGCCGCAGGGTGACTACGAATGAACCTGGGCCACCCGTCACATGGGCCGCACTGTAATCTGAGTGCGGTCAGGCCTCGACAGGTTCACTATTACACGGTGTCCTGAACAGGGCATGGCAGTTAACCTCTGCCACTACAGTATGTGCTTACTGAGTCAGGAGCAGTCTGCACTCAGAACAAGTAAGGCACACACAAAGAAACATGCAAATTCATGAAGGGATAGATAGATAGATAGATAGATAGATAGATAGATAGATAGATTTATTGATTGATTGATTGTTTAATAAATGAATAACCTATAATCCCGTACTGGATAAGGGGTAGGATGATGGATAGACTGCGATGGACTGGCCCCCTGTCTAGGGTTGTTCCCTGCCTTGTGCCCATTGCTTCCAGAATAGGCTCCGGACCCCCCGCGACCCAATAGGATAAAGCGTTTTGGAAAATGAATGAATGAATGAATGAATGATGGATAGATAAACAAATATGCTGTTGGTCGCTGTCACATTCATTAAATTTGATCATTAATGGCAATAATAATAATATGTTGCCACACACCCTTGTCAAGCACCTTGGGTTGACTCTGCTGTGAACTATATCAAAATGAACGGAATTCAATAAATTTAATCAATAATTTTATTGGTTTAAATGAAGACTATTATTTTTTGTTATTTTAATACATTAGAAAACAATGAAATATTATTTACATTTCGCTTTAATATACTGTACTGTACACATATGTCCAAAGCAGTGGGGGCCTCAGTCCACTACAGAACCTCAAGGAGGACCGAGGGTAGGATAGTGGCTGTAATGAATTTTTACGAAATATCTTTATTTTTTCAAAATGGGATATAGGAAGATAAAAACAGTTTGTATAAATATATTGATACTGATTTACTTTAATTAAATTGCATTAACATTCTAAGTTATCAATAGTATGAGTATTCCTTCCTGGTTGTGAACAGCACAGGAGTTTTGATCGTGACATTACACAGAATTCGCAGCTAAAATTAAATTGTTCAGTCTCGATTGTTCTCAGGGAGAAGCTGGTGGCAAGGAATCATTGGTACTTGATTCATTCTGTTTCACGGCATTGTTAAAACATTGTAATTTAAATATTTGTTTTATTTTGTTGAAGGCTAATACTTTCAAATGAGGGCATTACAGTTATTAAGTGCATAGCTGTCCGGCTTTTGACTTTAGAGCCATTTGCCAAATAGGTGTTTGATTTTGCTTTTTGTTCATATACAGTCACCTTTGAAAATCATAAACTGAGAAAAATAGAGTGTCGGTGGACATATTGGAGTGAAACCATGTTTGAGTCGTGTTCAGAAGAAATTACATTGTTTGGCAGTGTAACCAAATTATACTGTAAAATGTTTGTCATCACTGCAGAATGCATATGAGAGAAACAATATCCTAACATGTGTAAGGGGGCCCAAATAGGGTTTTTGAGCAAAACCACTGTACTAAAACCAAAAACAAGTTCGAGATGTGATTGCATTTACCAGCAAAGCCTGTCGAGCTAAAAATTCCTGTTGTCTTCCAAATGACAAATTAGTAAGGGAGTCGTTCAGTGGATTAAAGATGAAATGGGGGTCTGGGAACAATAAGAGCCTGAAGGTAAACAAACAAACAAGTGCAGCCGTCACAAGAAAGATCACACGCTTGTGAGAGAGGGTAAACAAGCGTTTTGCTGAGCGCGCATTCCCTTCCGCATTAATTTGTTTTGCAAGTGCTCAGCGCTGCAGATCCTCTGTCATGCTAATATTCCACTCATAATCTACAAGCACCGCATACACGTGGACTAATCAGCAAGCTTAATAGGGGTTCCTTATAATGCTGATGATTCGAAAAATGGTCCGCAATCGACTTAATTGTGTCTCTTCCTGTGAATTAGCACTTGACACTGATGAATACATTCTGATAAATGTATTTTAAGGTCATGTACTTATGAAGCCCCACCCCCACTTCAGTTTAAAGGGGGTCTTAAGACTCAATGGGAAATTAAGTTTGACTAGATAGCAGAACAAATATTCTACACCAAATATGCATGCCCATTCAATCTGCTGTGGATGTTACAGTGTTTAAGTAACTGCAGATAAACATTTTGATTAACAAAATATTGCGCCTATATAAGGAAGGTGTTTACTTTTTCAGAGGATCTCCTCAGATGATAAGCATCAGATTTTGTTGGTAACAGTCATGCAAAGTAATGCAGAATCATAGACGGGTGAGTTACCCAGGGAGGCGTCCAACTTTCAGTTTTCCTTTTTTATGCAAATGTCATCCAAGAAGAACCCAGACATCAGACAAAACTGGTGTGTAACAGGAAGATAAAGCAAAAGCTACCCAGATATGGCTCAGATGAAAGAGCTGCGGAGGATTTTTCACTGATCTTGTCTTTCTATTTACAGATATACATGATGAGAATGGCCTAAAGCCCGTTATGGTCTACATTCATGGAGGATCCTACATGGAAGGCACCGGGAACATGATCGACGGAAGCATCCTAGCAAGCTACGGCAATGTCATCGTGGTCACCATAAACTACAGACTGGGCGTACTGGGTGAGCTTGCTGCCTTTGGTGTACTTCAGTGTGTGATCAGCTATGCTGCTGGTCACGCTCTTTTAGTGATGATGGTTATTATGGTTCTGGGTGGAATTCAGCCCCTCTGCTGTGAATCATCATTCATATTTGCTCCAATTGCAGTAGCAGCGCCTGAGTACTCCTAGGGGTGCAGAGCAATGGCCGGCTTTCAGACTGGTGCGGCCTCTTTGGAATATAGCCAAGCAGCTGTCAAAGTGCTAAGCAACAAAATAATTATATCTTTAATAACAGTGATTTATGATTCAGGACAGAAATGGTTCTTTTCAAAATGTGACTTTAGTCTCCATGTTATTGGATGACTCTTCCATACATGGGTGACAGAAGTCACACAAAAAAATAAGAATGTTTATCGTGTTTGAAAAACATATTTGTTTTTATTTATTCAAACCAAGTTGCAATGACATAGAATTCCATTTGATAAACCAGGAAATTTTGTTTGGATACCCTACAGAATGCAAAAAACATAACTAAATATGAAGTAATTAGTATAATACAGTCATGTAGGTCGTCTCATACGGTCATACAACTCATATTGTAATACAGTAAAAAAAAAAAAAAAAAAAGATGGAAAATGTGTCAGGTTTCAAAACTTTTTCTGAAAAGAATATCTGGTTTTTATTTTGTAGTGACAAATGCACTGAAACAGTAAATATGACAGATAGCATTATTTTCAAAATCAGACGTTATTACTTTCACTACTACTTTTATTGCAAGATATCAGTATATTAACTACATGTTTGTCATACTTACTGAACTACATCACTATCATATACCATATGGAAAATTAATAAAAATATATTTTAATTATTAACAAAGTAAACATTTTGATATTAAATCAATAACACTGAATGACACATTTAAGGGTCTTTCGCACTTTAATAGTTGGTGTGTAACAGTATAAATAATAAATAAACGGGATAATATTACGATACATTACACCATTAGGACATGTTCAAATTACTAAATTCTGTTTCAAAACCAGCAAATTCGGAATTTTGGGATTAGAGTTATAATTATGTAAATTAGGTGAGATGTGATTTTCTTACAAGGGCTGTAAGCAGCTCTTTGTGAACTTTAACCAGCTGTTAACGAAGCATGACTTCTACCTTTGGTATGTTGTGCTTTTGGTTATGGTTCATGCTACATGCCCCTGGTGGTGGCCCTCTGCCCACACACTGGAGTCTGCTCTGGGCCTAAGACACCTGGAGCCAAAGGCAAGGCCTGTAGTCAAAAAAGCAGATGGTTTTACTGGGACAGGGACCATAGTTCCTCACCTCTGGACATGCTTAGGTGTTTCAATTATTGGCCTTTTATTTGAAAAATATCAGAATTTTATATTTTCAAGACCTCAATTCATAGGTAATGTTAAACAAGCTGATTTTATTGATGTAAAAAAAAAACAAGAAAATATAACAAATCATCGCCGAATGTTTATCAGAAGGCATTTATCCGAATCCTTAGATTGTTTTGTGTACCAAAAGACACATTTCTATATCCCAGAAGGTTTTGTAAAGCCTGTTTACTGTTAGTTACTCTAAGTATGCCCTGTTTACCAAATTTATTAACCATCTTCATGTCAAACTGTGGCCAACCCATGGTAATGTCAGGGGATGTTTTTTCTTTCCTTTAGCCACAATATTCAGGTGAATAGTCAACACAAGCAAATGGACACCTTGCGCTTTGGTTCATCCCCTTCAGCTTGTGGCAGACCTTCAATGCTCTGCTGACTGCTCACATCAGAGTATGATTGGGACTAACAAGACAGCACTCGGGTGCAAGTGCTATGGGGCAGAGGGTGACAGTCTACTGCGCTCTGTTTAATATCACATTTTGAGCAAATTAACAGTGAATGGCCCAACCTCTATCCAATGGACAAAAAGTCATCTATAATAAGGACTTTTGATCTATCTATCTATCTATCTATCTATCTATCTATCTATCTATCTACTGTATCCATCCATCCATCCAGCTAGTCATTATGTGCTTAGGACACCAGACGTGTATGTATTAGTCTCAAGCAGTGAAGAAGTAATTCTTTCAATAAGCAACAGCCAAAACTTACTTAATATGTCCATTGGGCAGTTTTGGATACAAATATACTTGAAATGTGGCTACTTATGAACACCATTATGGCTGTATTGAATTAAGAAAAGGTCATTGTGCAAAATCATGAAAAACATGTCAAAACAACTGCATGTGTTGATTTCTAATTGCATTTTAATTATGGTACTTCCAAGTCAATTCCATAAAGTAAAGCACTGCGATGGCTGATAGCATGGCATCATAAATTAGATAACGATATCTTTGATATCCGGACAAATACTAAACTCGTGAAATGCATGTGCAGGCAGAAATCTTCAGTACAACAACACAAGTAGAAGAAAATCCACAGGAATCTCGGCCTGAGAGAATTTAACCTATTATCCTAATCTGTGCATATAACCAGAATTTTTTAGACCCTCCAGTATTTACATGGCATCAGAAATGACTAATGTTGACTAGAACAACTTAACAAGAAAAAAGGTTGTTTTTGTTTTTTTAAGTAACCCTCTTTTTGTTTCAAATGTGTTTAAGGGTAGTTAATACCTTTGAAATATGGTGAGTTGCTGTGACTCCTTGGAGCTAAGAAGCGTGGTGCCAATGCAGGCTTACTGGAGAGATTTAATGTGCTTGCTCATGCTGTCTGGTCCATGTTGCAGCTTCCCTAAGCAGCTCCCAGAACTGGGCCTCGGGGTTCCTTAGATATGCGGTTCCTCTTAATGCAGTACAGCATGAAAACCTTTAAATTTAAGGTTCACCATGCAGTATTTGAACAATATTGCTGCAGTAGTCCTACAGCTGGATAAATAATTGAATGTTCCCTACATTCAGCCATTGTCTGCCAAAGGCACTTAAAATCCTATCAATTGTGGCTTTATTGTTCTTTTTCTTTAATACCAGTAAACCCAAATATTTACTATTGACTTTTAAAGACAGCTTCAATTATTTCATCTATTAGTGTGGCCATAACATGCTGTGATCCATGGTTATTATACAGTATTTGTGGGCTGATTTAGAATGGTTCTCTTCCTCACCTCAAAGCAGATATTTTATCAGCGGTGATGTAAATGTTTTTATCAGGAAATATTCCAAAACACTCTTATCAGACATTTAAGTGCTCAGATGCAAGTGTTAGGGACACGAAAACTCAAAAGGACACAGCTTTCAAGAGCTGTTGCTAAGAGATTATCTAATCATTTTAACTCCCCGACTAGGACTGCTAAGTGTGGGACTACAGCCAAAATGAGACTATTTATAGATGCACAAATCACAAAATACTCAGGTGACCCATGGTTATTAAGCAAAGCAAATAATAATAATAATATACATATAGATGAAATACTCCAAACAAATAGTACCCTTTTTGTATGATCATATCACAGTAAGAACATAAGAACATAAGAACATAAGAAATATACAAACGAGAGGAGGCCATTCGGCCCATCAAGCTCGCTTGGG
>JAODKF010000001.1:36533250-36573151 GCA_026779585.1 Mormyrus proboscirostris | reverse complement strand
CTTTATTTCCCTAGTAAACCATCTAGGTTGCAATTTCCTAGATTTATTCTTGCTGGAAACAGGTATGAAGTCCTCTTGCACTTGCAATAAGTAAGTAAGTAACGACATGCAGCAGTATACCAAGTGTGACAGACATATGGCAGTGCCTTTGCTTAAGATGGTCTCGTGTCATTAAGTCACCCCTTGGAATTTTCCCTTGTTTACATTTCTTCTAATTAATTACAAAGTGCAGCAGCATAACGCCACCCTTATGGCCATGGAAAATATAAATTATATATATTTTTCTAAAGATGTTATGCGAGATGCATGACCGTAAAAAAATTACGATTATGAGGACAACAATAACATAGTCAGCAGCTGTATTTTCTTCTTTTGCCTAATTATATATTTTTTTTTTTGCACAAAATTCCTATCTGGACTCAGTCAGTAGGAACAGCATAGAAGGAGCCGTATTACCTGGTTTACCACCAAGATCAGTGCCTCATTAGAGAAAAGCAGCATTGTGTTTATGACACTCCATGATAAATTGCAAAATAAAAGTCAGATATGAAGGCAACTGATTTCAATTAACCTTTATCAGAGACCTGGCCTGTGTGACTGTTGCTCCGTGGGTGAAGGTCACAGAGACCTCATTTTGTCTGGCTGCTTGTTGTTGGCTGTTTAATTTATCGGTGAGCTCAAGCAGGGAGCTCTCCGTACAGCCTGTGACTCTGGGACTTTTGTTCATGTCTGTCTCTGCAGCGGGGGCTGCGGCTTCTCTATATTCTCATCAAGGTTTTGTGTAAATAAAATGAAAATGAATGAAATGATATGCGTAGCATGGCCCTATGTGGGAATAAAGCTGCCCTACTAGGATAGATACCAAGGATATCCATCCATCCATCTTCCAGCCATTTATCATGGTCAAGGTTGCAAAGAAAACTAATAGTTTGAATGTTTTTTCCCTTTAACAACAAGACTAAAACACTTTTTATGGTTAATTACATTTATTTGAAAACATGAAACTAACAAGTTTTCTCTAATCAGCAAATTACTTCTAACTTAAGTAGTTCCAAACACCTCTCAACTTAGCACTGTCAATTATTATGGTGTGAGCAGTCATTTATGTGGATTTGCTAGTCTGTTGACTGGGGTAAATAAATAATGCCAAGAGAATCCAATAGGAACTATGTCTAAGTGTTTAAGCAAGAGCTGGGAATTCAGTGGTGCTAGGAACACTCAATGAGGACTGTGAGCCAGTGAGCGTCACTGTTACGATGAGGTTGGTTTTGTGTTTAATAAGAACTGATTTTGTGCTTTTAGGTTAAACCCCGTCATGGTTTCCACGAATAGCGGGATATCCTGCCTGACTGAAAGGCCTTGAAAGTTCGAGGAATCTCCTCCATGCTAAGAGAGAGAGCACCTGACTCTAGGAGAAGCCTCTGGAATCCCGGCATGTCGTCCGCTACGCTGCTGTTATACACTGCCGCGTACAGCGTCATGTAACCACATTAATGTCAGTAGGTCAATGCTGTGTAGAGGCACAGTGAGGAATGTGAAGCTGACATGATTTTCAGGGTTTTGCGGCTTAAATCCTAGAAGGGATAATGCATCTGAATAACCTTAAAAATGATTTATTTAGTTTGATTTCAATATTTATATATACATTCAAGTATATACATGTACATATTGTGTATATGCGCATACATTACTTTTTCACACATAAGTTAAGTCACTTCCAGATAGCATTAACACCCAATATTTTGACACATTTGTTTTCTTGTTGCTGTACGTGTCATACATCAGTGGTTATTTTCAAATCCTTGCCATGACATTGCTTGGCTGTTTTATATTGACACTTGAGGAATTTTAGTTCAACATAATGATATAGAAATCTGACATGTCACTAATACAATGTCAATATTTAGAGCAAAAAAAAAATCTGACTGATGGTGTTTTTGTCACACTGATGCCAATGTAGAATAATACTATGATAACAGAAATCTTTACTGGAAGGATTGGTTTATCGGCTTATAAAGATGGCTGACCCTGGATGGGGTTCTATAATAGATATTTCTTAGCTTCTTTGAGGCTTATTAAGCACAGACACAAGAATAAATTAAGAACTTAATTAGCATTCAAATACTAATATGAACGTCCCTGGGTGGATTCAAGTGTCCTTGACAAGATGAGTGAAAGTGCAGCCGTCCACATCTCCTGCTGTGACTTACTTGGGTTTCTAACTATGAACTTGGGTTTCTAACTATGAAGTCACTACTGTGGAGATAGTTTGAAGAGCGGCCATTTGTGGCAAACAGAGGCCTTTCACTGAGACATGGTTGGTGGTCATTCTTGCCCACTGAAGATATAACAGAGGCTTTATTTTGGGGGAGTGTGAAAAAAAGATGTGGGAGGAAGGACTATGTAGGGGTATCATCTGCTGAAGGAAAAGTGTCAAATGCGATGGATCACATGTGCATCTTAAAGAGCAGGGTCAGCGCAGAGCCCGCAGGATTTCTGTTCAGGAAAGAATGTCATCCATCAGCGTGCAAACCCAATGGGCCGTGAGATGGCGCAAAGAGGGCAAAACTGGGCTGCGCTTGTATGTAAATATGGTGATATTTTAATGGAAACCATAATGGACGGAGCAGTCCCACGTGAAGTTTGCAAATCCTTTAAAAAAGCCTCCTATGCTATAAACATTTTATACTTCAAACCTATAATTCTGTGGAAAAACACAAACGATTATGATATTATAATAAACAGGAACAAAAGACCAAAAAATATTGGGACAATAGTACGTGAAAAATAATTCATGGACACAAAGCGAAGAGCAGTATAGTAGAGTAAAGTGCTAAATATGCTATGTGTGTCTACGTGACACTGTTTACCAGTGAACCTCATGCTGGCCCTCTCTGAGAGTGTTCTATGTCAGGCTGCTCTCTCACACACAAATGGGCTCTCGTGGGCTTTGCTTATGAAGTCCAAAAACATAATAAAAATCCCACGTTCAGTGTTCTTCTACTTGCTGTCTGATCACTACCTTTTTATAACTATCCTGCATTCTGTATCAAAGAGGATCCTTGAGGAATTATCACTCAATAAATTAAAGGAATAAAATTGTGCTTTAGCTGGAACTCCAGAATAAAAAGACAGAAACCTCATAAAATTACTTTGTCTCCTGTGTGTAAAGGGTATATAGAGTATCAGAGTGAGCCGGATGTAGCATTTCAGACAAGTAGCCTGTCTTCATCTTTAACATAAATCCTATTCTTTCCTTCCAAGAATATCTGTCCGAAGTAGAGACTCTAACATCCCTGTGTAATAAAACTGGTGACGCATTTTTATTTCGTTATTTAAAGCCATTTCAAGCGTATCTATATCCTGAACAGGATTACATTCAAATAACAGAATGCACCCTTTTCCATAACTAATTTAATGAAAGTAAGTTATGTGTTTATTGTAACATTTTCAAATTAGTATTTTCAGTATTTTTAACAGAGCTAAATATTGTTCTTTCCTATTGGGGGATGATGTGGTAATTGCTAGTCAGTCGCTGGGAAAGCGCTTAATAGTCTGTTCATTCTTCGGTAGCGATTTGCTTAGGGTTGGTTGAATGTTCTTCTGCCCACACATTCAATAAGTAGTGTGCATGTGCTGATTTTTAAATTACTCATCTGTGAGTTGCAGAAGCTGAATTCAAGTGAACTGAATAAAGCTAACTTAACTTTAAAAAGTCATTGGAAAAACTATAAATAGTGATGTCATTCTGTGAATGCCCCCCCCCCATTGTCTCTGTCTGTCTCTCTCTCATTTTTTCAGTTCAGTCCCCTAAGAGGGGTTCTGTAATTTTCTGTAGAATTGACCGCTTGGGAGGACATGCTTTTAATCACTGGCTAAAACTCATAAGCCTACTCTGGAGCAGGTAAAGATAGACGGTCTTTTCTGCAGTTATAAATACCTCTAGGGGGCATTTTAGAAAAATGGATAACAACTCATTCAACTGACTTTGATGGAGTAATTTTAGCCTAGGAGTCTGTGAGGTCATGTGACTAATATGACTCATTGGAGCCCAGCAGAAGGGAAACTCATGAAAGTCCATTACTTATGATTTGTAGGCTCATTGATATATGTTTTGTCTTCATATGTATCTTTTCATTATGAAGCTTAACACTAAAGTGATTGAACCTCTCAATTCCACCAGTGTAACGAAGCCGTAACACGACCCTGTCATTTAAATTAATGTATCCAGTTGTCTCATCAATGCATGACAATCAAATCGTACCCAGACTGCACTCTCAACAAAGGCAGAACTCCTGAAAACATTAATTTCCATCCCTATAGGTCTGGGCTGTCGTTGCATATAGGCAGGTGAGTTCTGATGTTCTGAGCTGCTGCTATCCGTTATTTCTGAAAAATGAACAAAAGCGGGTCTTGGTTTCTATGGGAAGGGATGACGGACATGACTTTACAGGTATTAGAGTGAGTCATTAAATCTAAACATCCTTTTGTTGCATTTCTGCTTCCCTACAGAGAAGTGGCTGTGAATTCCAGAACTAATTTAACATGGGAAATCTTCCAGCTAATTTAAAGCTTTTATTGACTGTATCTTAAGGAACAGAAGCAACCTATTTCCTGCAAAAATAAAAGCAAGTTCCTTTCTCAGTGGAAAGATTTCCCTCACATCTTTTCAGGATAGCAGAGCTACCTTGACAGGCATTTAAAACAGTTTGCAGTCAGCCATGCTTGGTTTTATAAACAAAAAAGTTAAACATGTAGAGTTAAACTTGCATGGATGTGTTGTTTTGCTGGCATGTGCTCTTCCACAGCAGGCTGTCAAATGTGAGGAAAACCTAACTTGGAGACGACCTTAGTGCAAGTTAGAGTTAAATACATGGGAAATGGACAGAAAGTGTAGGGCTACTGTATATGTGTGCACATGTATAGGCCGTGTTTTACAGTAGATGTCATGGGGTAGACATGGATGCCACCCCCCCAGACATTTATGAGACCTCTGAAAATATACCTTCTGCCGCTCACCACCCCCCTAAATTGTTCCGCTCAGGTTCACTCCCATGAAGGTCAATATACCAGCTATATTCAGGGAACTGCAACTGCCAATTTTATTGAGAGTCGCTCCCCACCCCCGCCGGGGAAATTTTATAATGGGGACCCCCCACAGACATTTGATGTCTGGATCACTGTGTATAACAGACAAAACAAGACTTTAGATGCTATATTGAACAACTCTAGTGCATACCATATTCCATCACCTCAACCCTTAGAATGCACATTAAAATGAAAATAGCTCCTCGTGGGTAGACATTCAGATCAATTTGTCGGTATATTCTGCTTTCAATCAGCCACAGACTTCAGACTCAATGATCCTCCATCACTTCCAAGAATGAGAAAACGCCTGATATGTTCTAACCTTGGATTCACGTTCCTGCTAAGATCCTTCTCTTATTCACGCTGTGAATCACTTAGCACTTTGCACTCTAGCCAAGCCCTGGTCTGAGAAGTCATTTGAAGCCCAGAAGCAACCACCAGGGTGGCAACGGCTAAATTACTGACTTTTTTTAACCTGTAATTCACGGAGGCTGGAGGCAAGGTCTTTAATAGTGTAATATGAAAACAAATGATTTGCATTATTCATTAATTAAAATAAAAGAAGCAAACAAGGTTAAAGTATTTTGTGTTGCATAACAGTGCCTGGATGCTACATAGCTTAGCAACACTGCGTATATTACTATTTCAGGGGTAATTAATAAATAACTTTGCTGGGCTCTCGGGCAGCTGTCAGATATTTATACATAACAACAGAAAACAGTTTTTGTTTCTGTCTTTTGCATCCTGGGGCAACTTTTAATTTGGCAATATATTACACACTGTTAAAACTGAATTGTTACAATTTCTATTTTTAGCAGAAATAATGTCATGCAATTACACATGGATAACGGAAGCAGAGAACACTTCCCCCCTTGCATCACTCTGCCATCTGAGTGTGACTAATCACTTGGGTGTCATTTTCCTACGATTTATAAAAAACAGAAATTGCTATGTGTTTGTTTCAGTATCTGCGTGCCAATGTGCAATCCCTGAAATCTGCAATGTTAAGTTTTCACCTTGAAAATCAAACTGTAGTTTCATTGAAAATTCATCGTTATGTACATTTGCAGCAATATGCATGACAAAATAACTCTGACAGAGAATAAGGTGACTGTTCTTTATGATGCTGCCAATATTTTGTAGTCTTGCAACATAACATGTGCATGACAACTTCTCAGTTTCTCGATATCCTGCACTACCGATGATGATGCAAAGGTTCCCACATTTGTACATTAGTCAAAAGGTAAGAAGCAATTTTGTCAAATGAACCACACATCAGAGGTTTATATCTGTGGAGTACTATGCAGCCGTAGCCATGCGCACGCTCACTTAGGCCGTTTCAAGTTGCTTCCCTCTTTTCCGCTCGTGTCTGAGCGCCCAGTGAAAAGAGGCATCTGACCTGCAGCCGGGGGCCTACATGTCTCTGCATGTCCGCTGTGCAGGGAACCGCAAACGCCTGTCCAGCTGTCTCCTGTGCACTCACATGACGAACCGGATCTGCCAGCTGTAAGAGCCGCAGGCCACATTCTTCATCATCCTCCTAAATCTGAGCAGTTCTGTCAGGTTCCAGGAAGTACCTAGTACTTCCCAATGGCAAATACTGCGACTGTTTAAATAGCTACACTGTCCCTCATGCACACTACAGGTATTTATGTTTATTTATGGCTATTCCTATGTTAGCTGTTCAATGCCTAATGTCCTCATTCTTATCTCCCCTTCAAACCTATGTCATTTTTACATACAGTATGTCTCCTGTTTACAATCTGAAGTTTAGTATAACTGATTACTAATCAGTAATTGTGTACTGTATGTGACAAATAAAACTTTTCTCTTACACACAGAGACACACACATACACATACACACACATAGAAAAGCAAAATTAAAGGTCAATATACTGCATTATGTGCCCCTGCAAAGTGTATTAGTGATTACACATCAATGGGCCACTAACCGGTCAAAAGATTTTCCACACACTAAGATATTCTACATTTGCATATTACTTACTTAATGTGTACTAAAAATACGCCCAATGGGCCTTATTCACCAATATTTTCTTAAGAATTCTCTTAAATTTGTTGCTACGAAATTTGTTAAGAACAACCTACGTCTGATTCATGACGTGTTCTTAAGTTGCAGAATTGTTCGCACCTTTGTTCTTAAGAATGATGAATCCCATGTCTTCGTAACAGAAATCGCTTGTCCTAATTAGCATAGGGAAACGCCCTGCAATTTCCCATAAAAGAGCATGAGACTGTAGGGTCATGTGCAAGGAATGGCAGGTTGTGAATCGCTTGGCACTAAGAGGAAAAAAAACTTCAGTAATGCTGAAGTAGAAGTATTAATATAGTAAAATCCTGTTATAGTGGACTCGCTTATAATGGAATATCATCTATAACGGACGAGGTCTGCTGGCCCAGGCCGTGCGCCTATAAGAACATACACAAAAATCATCGGATATAGCGGCTTCGCATATAACGGAATTTCGCTTAAGTAACCCTGGATTCTGGATGCGTGGGTAGCGTGTGCTAGTCTCTCTATCGGACTGTGGGTAGTAAACGGGCTACAGTTTGAACGATCGTCTTTAATAATCACCAGTACGGCAACACATTACCTTCCAACTTTTCCAGCCGCTCTCCACTTTTTTTTTTATCTCTTCCTCTCTTAGACTGTCCCCCTGTGTACCAGGGCAGATAGGATCTAATAATTCGGGTAACCTAGGGAACATGCTGAACCTAAATGTAACACATGTAAATATAGCCGAAATAATAAAGTGCTGTAATTGATAATAAATAAAATAATAATAATACTTAAATTGGATCATTTAACATAATATTGTAATGTAAAATAAATACGTATTAACCTTAATAAAATTACTGCAGAGCATAATAATAATATATGACATAAATCAGTGGTATACACTTAATTAAAATAAAAAAAAAAAATGTGCACAGTAACTACGGTTACACTTATAACGGACAAAGAATTTGGTCCC
The DNA here is from genome assembly GCA_026779585.1 of Mormyrus proboscirostris. Taxonomy (NCBI): domain Eukaryota; kingdom Metazoa; phylum Chordata; class Actinopteri; order Osteoglossiformes; family Mormyridae; genus Mormyrus; species Mormyrus proboscirostris. The sequence goes on along the minus strand of JAODKF010000001.1, from coordinate 36,565,069 downwards.
TAGAGTCACTTATAGCTATAGTTTAGTTCGCTATGATGGAAATGCAGGCTCCGCCTACAAGGCGCGTGGCGTGCCGGTGAAATCCAGCGCAGATACTTGGTCGGGATTATTAGTAGTCACGCATCTGGTCAGGTGAAATTGGATTACTACATGTACAATATAATAATCTACTGTATACCACAAGTGTGTCTGCTGGGGTGTGGCATAAATACTGTAAATGATGTCCTGTAGTTGTGGGCATACCCCAGCTCTGGATATAACAGACTGTTTTACCAGGTACCTTGAAGTCCGTTATAATTGGATTTTACTGTACAGGAGGTAAATGCAAATAGACACATATATTATTTAGTAGCGTAACCAGTGGATATAAAGCCCCCAAGAAAGCTGATACATGGAAAGATATCACCTTCTCTGTGAACGCTGGGGGCCAAATAAATCTAAATCTTCAAACATGCATTCCCTTCTCTGAGCATGGTTGGCAAGTAAACGCCATTTTGATTGCAAGGCCAATGCGCAGAAACAGATCTATTTAAAATCCACATGATTGCCATATTTTAATTTTATAATTTTTTCCAATACTATAATTTTATCAACTGTACAATGAACAAAACTGCTATAACCGATTATTTTGAACAAACTATCATTACTCAAATGTGCGTACGAATGGTTTTGAATGTGCGTAGATTCTTCGTGAAAAAGTGTGTACGTGGGGTTTAAGAACAAATTTGTTCGTAAGAACGGTTGGTGAATGAGGCCCAATGTTGTTTGACAACAAAAAACATTTACAGTATGTTCATGATTTGAGTACCTTTATCAGCATGAAAATGTCATATCTTTGATTCGTCAAAGTAACCTCCTTTAGGAGTTACAGTAGCAGAGAAAATTTGAGGCATTCTTTCTACAAGGGACATTAAATACTGCTCTGTTTCGTGGCATGAAGAAATAAACTAGTGCATTTGACTCTGTCATCACCACACAACCAGTTAATAGGATGTCAGACATGCACTGTTACATACTCTTTCCATGTTATAAAGGAAATTTGTTTTATTTGACTGGTAGCGTATATACAGATACAGTGTAGATTTCATAAAAGAAAACTTTACAGAGGTATAATGTATGTGCTGTTAAGAGTTCTGCACATACTGTAAATAATAGAGTAACAGTTTTTAGAGATACAGTATATGGGTAAAACTATTGGGACACCTGAACATTACAGCAGGAAAGTTTAAGAACTTTTAAGAAATCTCATTCTAAATCCACAGGCATCAATATGGAGTTGGTTCCCCTTTTGCAGCTAGATCAGCTGCCATTCTTCTAGGAAGGCTTTCCACAAGAATTTGGAGTGTCTGGGAATTTTTGCCCATTCTTCCAGAAGAGTCTTTGTGAGGTCAAGCACTGATGTTGGACATGAAGACCTGACTCTCAATTTCTGTTCTAGTTCATCCCAAAGGTGTTTGATGGAGTTGAGGTCAGGGCCAGTCCGGTTTTTCCACACCAAACTCACCCAGCTTTGTCTTCATGGCCCTTGCTTTGTGCAGCGGGGCACAGTCAGGCTGGAACAGAAGATGGCCTCTTCCCCAAACTTCCCAGAAAGGGGGAAACATAGAAACGTAGAATTGCCCAAACTGTCTTGTATGCCGAAGCATTAAGAATTCCCTTCAGTGGAACCAAGGGGCCACGCCCAACATTTGAAAAACAACCCCATACCATAGACATGTCCATCAGACTGCCAAACAGCGAAGCATGATTTGTCACTCCACAGAACATGTTTCCACTGCGCCAGAGTGCAGTGGCGACGTACTTTACATCATTCCATCCGACCCTTGGCATTGCGCTTGGTAATGTGAGGCTTGCATGCAGCTGCTCAGCTATGGAAGCTTGTTCCTTGAAGCTGCTGGCACACAGTTTTTGTTCTGGGGTTAATGCCAGAGGAAGTTTGGTACTCTGCAGTTATTGAGTCAACAGAGCGTTGGTGACTTTTATGCATTATGTGCCTCAGCACTTGGCGACCCCACTCTGTTCCTTTATGGTCTGCCACTTCATGGCTGAGTTTCTCTTGCTCCTAAACACTTCCACTTTTCAATAATATGATTTACAGTTGATCTATCTAACAGGGAAGGAATTATGCAAAATGACTTATTGCAAAGGGAGCATCCTATGACAGTACCGCGGTTGAATTCACCGAGCTCTTCAGAACAATCCATTCTTTCACAAATGTTTGTAAATCTGACTGCATAGCTAGGTTCTTGATTTTATACACCTGTGACAATTGGTCTGAATGGAAATGAATTAAATGATTAAGAGGTATGTCCCAATACTTTTGTCCATATAGTGTATATTCCAATTCTAATTCTTCTACGAGCCGTTTTTAAGAAGAATATTCTGGAATAAAGAGATCTTGCTGCAGCCAGAAAAAGATACCTAATAGTTCCGCCAAATTATGTTACATATGTGAAGAATGGCTTCGTGTTTGAAGCTGCTTATTCTACTTATTGCCCTGGGCAAGTCACCATCATGCAGAGAACCATACCGAAATATTCAGAAGTTTTGAGTTTGTCTTGAATTTGTACCAAAAATGATGTCCATAATATATTAACATCCATTAGTCTCTCTGCTGGACCATATATCCAATACAGGGTCACAGTGTGATTCTAAATAAGGCAATTTATTCAGAGGAAGAAATTCCATTTCAGAATGCTTAGGTCAAAGTTCGCAACCTAATAGAAATGTTGTGGAAAGATCTGAAGTAATAATTATATATGTGCATTTAGGTTATCTACGTTATCACATGATGGAGCTATAGTATGAACATATTCATGTGGATTATGAATTAATCTAATGAGATTAAATTAAAAAAGTCAGATAAAAGACTTATGCAGTTCCTAGCCACAGTTGAATTAAATTGAAAAGGATTCATGGCTCCTTTGTGAGAATTGAACCAGTCAAGGGAAAGCCAGGATTTCCATACAAGGCTAATGTGTCACGACCGTCAGCTCTCACAGAAAGGCCTTGCAGTGAACAAAGCCTCCTTTAACCTTTATATTTCCATTTTTTCTGTCTTCAGTATTCAGCACTTATTTTGTATTGTGAAGAGGCACCTGTTTTTAAAATCCTTCAGTCTTTATGTTTTATTTCATTATTGAATCTCATGTCACTTTGAAGGATTTAAATGGTTACCACAGCAACAGTCTGTGCAATTTCAAATGACCTTTTTATCTTATCCTTTGGTTTATTATATATGTTCTGTATGAATTCACAGAAATTGCTTAGGAATCGTGATTAAGTTGTGTTTAATAAGTATTGAATGATCTTGAGAATAACATTGCATACTTTAACTGAAAAAAACGTTTTATTTGATGAAGCCATTTATTTTATTACCTAACAATAAAAATAAAATAATATACGTAAAGCATATTTTGTGTAAGCAGACACAATCTTGGAATTATCTCCACCTGTTTTTCTCAGTATGCCGGAAGGCCTTTTCCCCTGCAAAAATAATTTGCTTAAAATCTCCTCAATCGTGATTGCATGGATTAATATATTTCACGCTGAGTAAAAATTACAAGTAATCTGTTACAGACATTAAACAAGCCGAGATATTTTCACCTCCCCGTTTGTGGCTTTAGTCATACGTGGCTCATTTCAAAGGTCAGGAACTACACAATCCCTCTGCTTCCCGCTAGTTCTGTCAAAACGCCTTTGATTTATGGTGATATCTTTCACACTAAAATTGGTGCCCCCGTGGGGTACAGATATTGCCCTAAAATTATACTCCCAAAAAGACATAATGAATTCATCTTCTTAGTCTAATGTTGAATCACCCTTTTTCTATCAAAACCACATATATGTACCTTAGGCAAAGTAAATGATAAAGTCGCAGATAAAGGGAATAAATCAACTTTGAACACATAATCCATCCAATAATACCATAGTACAATATCTTTTGACTTTTAGAGAATCTAAAGATTCAAACAATCTTTGTGAAAGTAAGCATTCTGGAATACACATCACTTTATTCCCCCACAACAAAATTTTACGTATGTCTGTAGCTGAATTTATAGTAGTATTATTAATGACAGTACCAATTGCTGAATGATGTGGTTATTGTGGAGATCTCCGTAGAGGTCTCATGCAGGCGATGGCCTCTGGCAGCATTAGTGGTGTAATAATGTACACAATATATGTTTTGCTCTGTAGATCAAAAAATTATTGGTGCCACGAAACCATATATTTGCTGTTAAGGAAATCTGAGTTCCATTTGAATACAAGACAGTATAAATAGTGCTAGCTGAGGTTAGAGGTGAGGAATAGGGGCAAATTCTGTGTTTCATGCTCTGCTCTTGTGGATGACGAGAAGAGCATTTTAATTTTTCTGGAAACAATCATGTAAACTCATTACTTAACTGCAAATCTTACTACCTATGGGTTAGACATTATCTAGGTGCCCACTTAATCTTGTATATACTGTATTTAGACTATGTGTTATATATTTACTATATTTATTAAAAGCTAGCGTACTGTTTGCCTGTTTATCCAGAAGAGTTTGGATGTGAAGGCATTATCACCAATTGTAATGTATATGAAATCAAATGTACCATAAATTAAATAATAATGATATTAACAATCCCTGATATTTTAAGCACCACTCATTGCAATGCTTATAAAACAATTCCCATTTAGCTGCTGTGACTGCAGTGATAATGTGTAATTTCCATTCAAATACAATAAGACACCATGATAAACTGTGTACCACCCTGTTGAAAAGTTCATTAAAGGATTTATGCCCTTTTAGAAAACAAGAAGCATTAGTTTTAGAAATGCACTGCTGTGGATTTTGTATGTAAATATACTCATTATGATGCTATTTTTCTATATTTTCCCCTTTATAGTTTTCCTTTTTTATGTTAACCAGACTTTCTGTTTAAGTCGTTAAATATTCATTAAAAAGACACATGACAAGTGATTGGATGGCTGAATGGATTTAGGGATACGTGGATGAATGCGATAACAATTCAGTGCCTTTCTAAAAAAGTGAGATATTATTGCATGTGTTAATTTGAAAACATCTAAAGATTTTACAGATATCCTGGCTTTGGTTTTTCAAATGTGCAATATAAAAGTTTGCATTGATTATTATCAGAGGAAAATGTAATTTTTCTATGTAAAATTTTACCCATCAAAATGATAGCTATTACAGGGGCTAATGTGTTAATATACAAAAGCCAAAATGTTTAGCATAATAAGAACAAAATTATTAGGCTTCCTTTTGATTTTGCCAGGTCTTCACCAGAACATGGATGTCTATGTCATTTACTTATTAAAGTAATTTATTTTGTAGGATTTTTAAGCACGGGGGATCAAGCTGCAAAAGGAAACTATGGATTACTCGATCAAATTCAAGCGCTGAGGTGGATCAAGGAAAATATCCAGGCGTTCAAAGGAGATCCGAAGAGGGTTACGATTTTTGGATCTGGTGCTGGAGCATCTTGTGTGAGCCTGCTGACACTGTCTCACTACTCAGAAGGTATGCTGCGTCACTTTGATGCATCTCTGATAACATCTGTATACCTCAGCACCAATAAATGCACACAGAGATGAAGCCACAAGAGATGGCTTTAACCAATGTACCAAAACACGCATTCAGGTTACTCAGATTTTCTCACTATGTGTGAGTGTATGTCCTGCGATGAACTGGCAACCTGTACCCTACGGAAAGCCTTCAGCTTCTTGGGACTGGCCCACAATCCTATACTAGAGAATCAAGTGCAGTAAATGGATGAAAATAGTTGTTTGTAAACAAAACATGAAACATAAATGTTTTAAAGTGCTATGTGTCATTTTACAGTATTAACTACATGTATGTTATGTATTTACAAAATTTGTCATATTTACAGAAGACACAAAGCATACATTAACATGGAATCATTCTGTCTTCATAACAAAATTGGTTTGGTAAAACAATTTTGCAAAGAGAATAGAAATTTCACGTGCTGGCTTTTCAACATCTATTATGCTACGGACAAAGAATTGTGGTAGGAAGTATGTGTTTTAAAATTGTGTTTTAGTACAAAGAGTCACCAAAAAAGTGTGTCAGAATTCATCACAACATACACTGAACACTCTGTTCGAAGAAATAAAATCAGGATCCGTATGTTAGTTTATCGGAGCATGAAATGATGTTACAGCCCCTGGATTTTCAGCTGCATGAATAGAGTGTGGTCACAGATAGAAGAGGGTACATTGACATTATGTTACACCCATTTAGGATTGCTGTATTTTTTTTTTATCAAGAGCCACTTACGTGACTGTAAAGGTCATACTGTACAATTCTAATACAGGCAGCATGCTCAATGTCACCGGCCCCAACCGCGCCCACCACACGCTGCATTTGATAAAACGTGGATCAGACTATACTGCCACTGCCACATTAACTTAATGCAGGAAGCTTCTATTATTACAATATGGTACTTTCATCACATCGCAGGTTTTATTGTGACGGAACCTCGTTTTCACCTTAGCTGCTGCTGTGTAGTGTTCTGGAAAACAATTTAGCCCTCTGTAAGCTCTTTATGTGGCTATATTGCGGATTTGCCTCTCAGTTTTACAATCGCATACTAAAAGGTGCATAAAGTCCACTAATTGCACAGAAGTATCTTTTTGAGCAGGGAATGCGAATGCACACTTTCCAGAGAACTACAGGGTGATACTGCAGTAGACTCAACCGAAACCTGAATTGACACCTTTGGGATGAAACAGAGGGGCTGAATTAGGGCAAGACCAAGGCAGGGGCAAAGCTTTAAAGGAGGAATGGAGGACAGTGCGACCGGAAATTATTGGAAAGGTTTCTTGATGCACTGAAACAGTTTTCAAAGTTGCAGCGTGAGGCACCCTGTTTCTTGGAACAATAACCCACAAATACCCCATCTTCTGTAATAGGATAGTGTTTCCTGTATTTCGCTGCGACAGTAGGTTCATTCCTGTGGGCAAAATGAATTAATACAGAGTAGCCTACATGATATATGACTCTTGCTTTCATGATGTCCTTTCGTCAGATCTGACACTACAAAGTATGTCTATCACAGGATCTCATGAGTATTATAATTTATTTGTTTCATTGTTAGAGCTCTATATTCTTAAGGGATACATTAAAGGTAATGTATTATCATGAACACAAGAGAGATGATCTTCAAAGCTGAAGTGCACAGCATGGCCCATATCTGAAGAATACTGTACTTTGCTAACATGCTATCTGTTTACAAGAGAACAGCTTATATATTTTTTGTTATGATATACTCCATATTATTCGTCAGTTCCAGAACTGGATAGTTCTGGTCCAGAAAGTAAAAACCCAGACCAAGATTTTGTTTCAACCAACCAGCTGACTACTCTGTGACTGTGACTCTTTATGCTCAACTGGTTGGTTGAAACAAATCTTGATCTGGATTTTTACTCTCTGGACCTGAACTATCCACCTCAGCTTATACCATTGGATGTCTGTTTGCATTTGTGAAAATTCAATACAAAATATTTTAACAAAATAATGAAGGAAATTGTTAGGATTATGGTTTTAACAGTCACTTTGTCTCTCAGATCTTTTCCAGAAAGCTATCATCCAGAGCGGAACGGCTCTGTCCAGCTGGGCAGTGAACTACCAGCCTGCCAAATACACCCGGATGTTGGCAGAGAAGGTTGGCTGCAACATGCTTGACACCATAGCCTTGGTGGAGTGCCTACAGAGCAAGAACTACAAAGAGCTTATAGAGCAGTACATCACTCCTGCGAAGTACCACATCGCCTTTGGGCCCGTCATTGATGGAGATGTCATCCCGGATGATCCACAGATCCTGATGGAACAGGGAGAGTTCCTGAATTATGACATTATGCTGGGGGTCAATCAGGGCGAAGGCTTTAAATTTGTGGATGGAATTGTGGACAGTGAGGATGGCGTGTCGGCCAATGACTTTGATTTTGCAGTGTCCGATTTTGTCGATCATCTCTATGGTTATCCGGAGGGGAAGGACACACTTCGGGAAACAATCAAATTCATGTACACAGACTGGGCGGACAAAGAAAACCCTGAGACACGCAGGAAGACATTGGTTGCACTATTCACCGATCACCAGTGGGTGGCACCAGCTGTGGCCACCGCGGATCTCCATGCTCAGTATGGCTCACCTACATACTTCTATGCCTTCTATCACCACTGCCAAAGTGACATGAAGCCCAGCTGGGCAGACTCGGCACATGGTGACGAGGTCCCGTACGTCTTCGGAATCCCGATGATTGGGCCCACTGACCTCTTCAACTGCAACTTCTCTAAGAACGACGTCATGCTCAGTGCTGTGGTCATGACTTACTGGACCAACTTTGCCAAAACAGGGTAAGTTTAATTATAATTAACAAACCAATAAAGAAAGAGTTTGGTGTCTGTCATTTGTAGATTACCTTTAGAAAACCCTAAAATCCCTACTCAATATTTCTTTTTCAAATTAAATCTCAAGGTCATATTAAAATACATGTCAGTTGGATTTATTTTCCTACATTAGTAAACTGCTAATGACATAAAGATAAAAAATTATATACAGTATGTTGTGGCCACATTTTAATAATTTATTCTCATGGTGTATTAAATCATAAGCACATTTTACTAATTCATTCCCTTGTTTTAGTTACATCGTGGTCATACTTTATTAATTTGATCCCGCAGTATATTAAAACGTGGGCATGTTTTACTACATAGCCAGCTTATTGTATAATGTACCAATTTCATTTAGGCCACTAAATTGCGGTATCTACTGGTATGGACAAAGATAGATAACTGAGTTTTATTCTAAGGGTGGAATAGAGCTGCCATCCATCACATATTGTACAGGGTCGTCCCATACTGAAAAATGGAATGCTGTGGGGTCCCATCTTTATCCATTAATGGATACGATTTGTCCTATAGTAGCCCCCCACCCAGATCAGCATATTTTATGGTGTGGGAAGTGCCGTGTTTCTTCACCTTTGAAGTGGCAACCCCAGGTTTAAATGACCTACAGACACATTCTTAAAAAAAACGGTATTAGTGAGGGGCAATTATGTTGGATATTGAAAGCTTGGGCGTTTTACCGAACTAATTTGTTCTGTAGGTTTAGTTAAATCATGGCCACATTTTATTAATCTGTTCCTTCATTACAGTTAAATCGTCGCCACATTTTATTAATTCATTCCTATGATATATTAAAATGTCTCCACGATATATTATTGTTATGTCATGAACGGGACTCCATAGTAAATCTATAAATGCAATAATATTAATAATTTAATGACGACAAATCACCACATTTGGAAACAAACTGAAACTTTAGTTGTTTTGCAGCCAGGAAGTTATGCAGCTTACAACTCCAGAGTTGGAGCCCAACCTTGTGCCACACCTGTTGCATAGACGTGTGTTGTATTTATACACAAAACAACATTTACCATCAAGTGAAAAGCAGTAGTTTTATTGTGTCACAATACTTTTTTTTTTACAATGCACTCATTGTGTAAACCATTCAAATTCAGCATTTTTAGCATTAACTTTGACAACATCTTTGCTCTTCGTTCCTGCTTCACAAGAAAGAAAAGCCCTCGTGCATGGAAGGCATGGTTTGTGAGCCCCCTGTTGTTGAAAGTGAGACATAAACACTCTCAGCTGGATGTTCATCTGTTTCATCAGCTTCTCTCTTTGGCTCTGTCCTTGGGTTATCTCTGGCAAGAGCCAGTAAACCCTGAAGAACGCAATTATCACTTTTGTCTGAAGGGTGGTTGGCCCCTGTTCCTCACATAAGCTTTGGTTTGATAAGCATTTAGCCTAACCTGGAATTATTTCATGGCATGTACTCAGACTCCAGCTTTATACTAGTACTTATATTAAATTTATGTTCTTCCTTGGGAAATGAGTTGATCTACATCCTCTAATTGTACATAGAATATATGAATGTGTAAATTCAATGGCTGTCGCTGTCATAGGTCTTGTTCTGACATTTTAAAGCATCCTAAGTTCATCAACGATGGCAACTGGAAGGATCTAATGATGCAGGACAATGACGGGACAGTAGGGCAGCTGTCAAACCACCTTGCTCCTAGTATTTTTGAGTGAAGAGGGCAGAGTTACTGTACTTCAAACTATAGCTCAGGTGTAAACAGGACATATGAAACACAACCACATTCTTCTGATGCCTCTTTAAGACAATCCTTATAGAAATATGATATCACTTACTTTACTTTTTTTACAATGCACTCATCTACAGCATTTCCCTGGTAAGCAGTCAAAAAAAAAAAACGCAAGGCGAATTCCTTAGGATTACACACAGTTTAATGGTGATAAGACCATGAAGCTCATTAATTGCATGGATTGCTCTATAATCTCATTCGCCCGTGTGCTAAATAAATATAGAAGACAGTCAAGGAATTATTTAAAAATTAGATAAATTAACAGGAGCAGATGACTGACAGTAGATTTTTAAAAAGGAAATTTGCCTGAACTAGAAGATGGTGCGATTTTTTTAGAGAGTCGACAGAATAGAGAATAAGCGTATGAAAGACAGAGATGACACTTCATAGATAAATTCACGATTTTCTGCCAACACAGAACTTCAGCTGAGTTCAGATTAGGGCAGAAATGTGCATAACAAGTGCACCCCAATTCACACATCGAGCACATTAAACAGTCTGTAAAAACAGTAAACGTCACGGAGGAAAGCAACCTTCCAAGTGAAGCCAATTATTTCTTAAAGTGTTCCTCATTTTAAAGACTGCTGATTTGATTGCCAATTGTTGTGAGATCTCTCCAGACAGCCCATTTGTTGTTGCGGGAACATCGATGTGTGCATCAGGGGTCTGTATTCTTACAGCATGGTCTGTGCTAAGTTTCCATGCCTCCTCTACGTCTCCATTGGTGGGGGTCACCCAGTAATACTGCAGTGCGCTGCAATCAAAAGAGGAGCGCTTTATTTCACTATGCCTTACCCCAGCAAAGTGTCGTCAGCATCGCCATAGATGTATAAAAGACATTGAATCTTTTATAGCCATGCTTCCATTGCACAAATCAATGTGATTTCTATAGCACTCCCATCCAGTGCGAGGTTATTTTTAGAACCTACGTCCTCCACTATGTTAAACTTTCAGACGAGTTACTTCTGCCTCACCGCGACTGACTAACTCAAAGTTAAATGCTGTCTTACCCTCTTTAAAATATGAGCAATAATATGAAGTGACTGCATAATGGTCCTTTTTACCCATTAAACTATCCTTTCTGTTTCCTTGCATGGATTTCAACTTTACTGTATGATTAGTCGGAGAGATGTTTTCTTCAGAAAATATCAGTGTTATGATGCACACATCTGCATGTGGACAATGGAACCATAAAACTCACATTCATTGCAATAGCTTTCCCCTTACAGTACAGTACACTTACTGTACACTCATTTTGACTTACGTGAGTGATTTGAAATTACATATATGACATATATAAATGTTTGGGTCTTATTTCTAAAGATTATTATGACTTTATTTCAGAGACCCAAACCAGCCAGTGCCCCAGGATACCAAGTTCATCCATACAAAACCAAACCGATTTGAAGAGGTGGCCTGGTCAAAATACAACCCGAAGGACCAGCTGTACCTGCACATCGGTTTGAAGCCGCGGGTCAGGGATCACTACCGAGCCACCAAGGTCGCCTTTTGGTTAGAACTCGTGCCACACTTGCACAACATAAATGAGCTGTTTCCATATATTTCGACGACAACTAAGATCCCTCCCCAGGACACCACCCCTTTCCCGTACACCAAACGCCTGTCTGGGAAAACTTGGCCATCCACCACCCGTCACCCTGCCATCCCACCCGCTAACACCAAGCAGGTGACCGATCAACGGAAAACAGGGGAACCCGACGAGTCATTGGTCATCACGGAGAACAAGCGTGACTACTCAACGGAGCTCAGCGTGACCATCGCGGTGGGGGCCTCTCTGCTCTTCCTGAACATCCTGGCGTTCGCCGCCCTCTACTACAAGAAGGACAAGCGGCGGCACGAGTCCAACCGGCGGCCCAGCCCGCAGCGGAATACGGCCAACGACATCGCTCACATCCAGAACGAGGAGATCACGCCCATGCAGATGAAACAGCTGGAGCATGACCACGAATGCGAGTCTCTCCAGGTGCACGACACGCTCCGACTAACGTGCCCGCCGGACTACGCGCTGACGATGCGCCGCTCCCCAGACGACATCCCACTCATGACGCCCAACACCATAAACGTCTTCTCCAACACTTTGGCCGGAATGCAGTCCTTGCACACCTTCACTAGCTATGGCGGTAGCCAGAACAGTACAAACCTGCCCCACGGACACTCCACCACGCGGGTATAGCTCTTTGCAGAGGGAGAGTGGAACTGCTCACAAATCACAAGATATTATTTTGTTATATACAGTAGCCTTCATAGAATATATTGGCTGCAAACTGAAAAATATGGAAAGGATCACTATAAGTCAGATGTAATTAAACATTACTACAGTGACACTGTCTCCAGACTGGAACATCTGTCGTATCAAACCAAGGAAGCAAGACATCAGAAATTAACCTTTGATCCTTCAACACACCGGTATAGAGTTAAAACAAAGTATATTTCTGTGTGTAGCAAGTGATATCAAGGATAACTCAAAGATTTGTATGTGCCATACGTTGTATAGTATGCTAGAAACAAGCTACAAGGATTTTCACGTTAGTCCACTTTTCAGACTGAAAGCTGAAGAGCTTCTGTGCTGTGCCGTGAGATGGTGGAGACCAAGGCAAAACCCCCCCGGTCTGAACTGTATTTATGAAACTTTGTAAAAAATGACATGTAAATAATTGTGAGTAAAACAAATACATAACAAAACAGACAAACATACAGAAAACTTTTATTGTTGTTTTGAATTTAAATATAGCTTTTAGGGACCTTTTCTCTGAGTTGCGATGTATGTAAATATAATGGTCATATGGTTTTTAAAATTCAAGCAGTGTAACTCTCTTCAGTGGAAAAAAAAAGAAATCATCAGACAATGTTTATTTGAAAGCATATGCCACAGTACTGAACTCATTTTTTAGTGTTACCTATCATTTCTGCTGGATCTCCTTGCATGTTTGAGTATCGCTTACCAAACTTCTTTTAATCTTGTGATGCATTGCATAGTTTTATTACCATTTTCTTGTTTTCTAGCAACCTAAACACTGCTTCAGCTGAAGAAGTGACCAGCACTGTATAATTTTGACAATGGCAGTGGATTTTGATCAACATAAGTTGGAAATGTGTGTAAAGATATATGTTATATATTTAAAATTGTCCATCGCTAGCAATATGTAAAGCATCGTGCCAGGCTTCTAATATTTTGAGTTAAAAGAATGAGAATGATTCTAAAAAATAATAGCGGTAATATCATTTATAAAAATAGTTTAACACAGATTATCCTAATCATGCATTCAATTTGAAGACAAGCAGAAAACTGTCTCTTAAAACAAACGACTAATTTTTAGATGTGAGTAAAGGTGCCCATCATAGCCTTTGGTCCTTCAAACTTAAATAAATGCAGGGTTTTAATGAAAGGTATCAAAATATATATTGTTTGTCTACTATTGTTTGCAGTTTTGCCTTAAACAATAGATGGTATTTCTGGCTGAACACCTGTATAAAGTTTTTCTGCAGCATTTTTAATAAAATATCACAATATTTTCTAACATGTACTTGTATTACCTCTGTATGTATTATTGTATTTTCTTAAGGCATCACATCCAATGAAAATAATGGTCTCTGCATGTCCAGATTTAACGTCCAACACCAGATTCATGTGTAGCCTTGAAACGTTTATATGGCTATATACAGTAGAGATATGGAATTATATATCTATGTTTTTGTGTGTGTGTGTGTGTGTGTGTGTGTTTTGGTTATGTGCATATTACATTGTGGGGACCAAATGTCCTCAAAATATGATAAGAATCTGTCATTTCGAAATTGTGGGGATATGGATATTTTTTTGGTTTCCAACAAGGATAACTGTGACTGCAATCAAAAAACTATTATAGCCAAAAGTCTCGTATTTGGTTTTGTTAAGGTCATCATGTTGTGATTAGAGTTTTCCCCATAGAAATGAATGGAGAGTCCCCACAAAGATATAGTATGACTACAAACCCGTGTGTGTGTGTCTGTGTCTGTGGGTTTGCATAGATCACATTTGAGCACCAAATTGTCCCCAAAGTGTAGTAAAACCTGAAGTTTCCCTACTTTTGGGGACATCTTTTGAGGTCCCCATTTGCATAACCTCAGTTTTATAAAAAATCTGTGAATGCAATCAAAAAAAGTAAAAATGCCAGAAGTCTTGTATTTGGGTTGGTTACTTGTGGTTAAGGTTAGGGATGGGTAAGGGTTAAGGGTGTCGTGATTGGGATCATGTTTTTTCCCATACTGTATAAATGAATGGACAGTCCTCATTCAGATAGGTGTGTGTGTGCATGTGTGTGTGTGTGTGTGTGTGTGTAAATGTGTTCCCTGGTGTCACTGGCATGTGGATCCCTTTTGTGAAGAAAGAGATTCATTCACATATTCTGAAAATTTTCCACGATTCCATGGTTTGTTATATCAGTTTCTTCTCTCATTATTTTACCCAATAATGTTATTGAGCCCATGAGATAATTGTGCGCTGGTTTCCCTTAGGCATCTTTAACAAGCTGTCCATCAGGAATCTCATAAAACTGAACTCATGATCCAGCCAAACTCCGGCATGCAGGGGTTAGCAGATGTATGGCGCTAACAGAAGAATAACGGCAGTGAATGTGAGACGAACAGACAACCCAGAAAGGCAGCTATGAAGTGTAACTGGAAATGGAGGACACAGGCAAGTTAAGTCTCCTCAGAGCCTGGAAAGCATGCCGTTATGGTAATCTGTCTCACCACGTACAAGGGGGTGGGAAGGGGGGGGTGCAGGAGGTGATGATAAGATGATGAATCCTGGGAGAAATGGATGACAGCCGCTTCAGCTCCTCTCTTGGGGATGCTTTCATGCTCGGGTTCTTGCCATGCAGATACAGCACGTGTGGCGTTCAGCCGGGAGGAGCTGGTGATTTACGTCAATCGGACTTTGAATGATGCCGGGCCCGGATCTACTCTACCTACTCCAAAGAACGCCTTCAGCCATGCCTGTATGTGCATTTATCAAAACCGAAAGGGCTGTAGTTAAAGATACCCAGGTAGCATGTGCTAAGAGTATTTATGAATGCAGGTTTCACAAAGCTTTGATTTTGTTACGGGAGCGGCTGATGGAGAAGCACCAGTCACCCAGAAGACACGCACTGAGGCCAAACGGCCCCTGAACATGGCATCATATCAACGCATAAACCATCCAGATATGGCCGAGACACACAAACTCGTGCCTATTCATGTTGCATTTCGTTAGACTGTCCATTAGCTACTCTGAACCTCTGTGTGCTGATTAATCTGCTTCTTATTCACAGCTTTTAAGAGAGATACATTACCTTCCGTACATATGTAGCCATGCACTGAATGAGTGTCTAAGTGCCGCAGATCCATCTTTTGACATAGTGGCCAATAACAGGTAGTCATGCCATTATGACTCCATTATGTATTGTTACCATTCCCACGACTTCCTGTAAAATGTCCCATATGCTGCAGTAAAGACCCAACAGCTTTTTCTTCTCATGCGAGTGATATAATTTTCCATCAGTTCTAGTTCTTTCAATAGGATGTTATTTATACGTGGCCAGGAATTGTTTTTCATAATCCATAACATACTGTTCCTTATTGCCTGTCATCATGTGGAATTAACTGTTTTGGTGATACAGTATAATCAAGGAGAAATTCTACGTTTTAGCCTACTTTCAAATGGACCGTGGTGGTTTTTAGGTTTGAAAATATTCTGTCCGTTTTAGTTATACATAACATTGGACATATTTATCATTTAAAAGAAATGGAGTCTGGAGTAATATATCATACAGAATCCAGATATTACTTTGGGATATTCATATTCATTAAGGTAAATAGGCAGTACTGTTAGGCAGCTAGCAGCACAAACTACCTGATTTTATACGTATTCTGAGGAAATGCACCCATGTCTTAAAAATCCATGGTACGAACATTCAGCGAACGGGTGTCAGTTCTGAAATAACCGTGACGCAATTTTGCTAGGAATGCAGCTGTTTATTTCACAGCTTGACAGTCAGTCCATTTTTCCATGTTGACAAAAGGCAGCAATATTTTATTATTTACTATTTTCATGTCACACTGACTTATTTATATTTTCTTTAAAACTTGTTATAAGCCCATAATACGCATAAGTGCATGGCAGCTTACCAGTATTTTTGACACAACTGGCAGCCTAATATATTATATCCTTCTAACTCAAGCTATTTTAATGTCATATTGCTGTTCATTTATCTGCTATGACGCTGTTCTCAGATGTAGGAAATGTGTGGGTGGGTATGGGAAGAGGTAGCCTTAAATAGCAGGACATGTTGAGCATAACATCAAATCAGTCTCTTAAATAAAAGGATGCGGAAAATAAGAAGAAACGGGTATATTATAGAAAATACTAAATAGTGATGCTACTTGTCACGGATGACTTCTCAAAATGTACATGCGTCCTTCTGCCTCCCTGTCTCCTCTTCTCAGCCCAGTTGGCCCCTATGAACCCTTTCAGTTGAATCCACCAGTAAATCAAAGCCAGTTTGGTGTCATTGATAATTACAGCTCTGCTTTCCTTGCCGAAACCAATTTTGCTTATTTTAAAAAGTGTTTCCCTATACAGTTCTCGCAATTAAGAAAAGATGTTTGACCGCCGTGTATTGAGTTTCCACCAACATTTTAATAGATAAGAAATGTATTTCCCCATTAGCTCACTTGATGCTTTTTTTGGAGAGATTAATTTATGGTTTTCACTTCCTGTGATCAAAACCATTATAAATTCTTAATTTATGAGGGCTGTTACCCAAATTACTCATGCGAGAAAATTGAATTATTCACTTGGCAACTTGATTATGTTGATCATGTGTATTCTTTCAGTGGGGAAATTTAAAAGCATTTTTTATGCATTAGGGGATTTAAGTCCCATTTAGAAAGAGTCCATACATCAAATTAGTAACATACATAACAGTGACACTATCGTGTCCTAAGGTAGGAACCCCAGAATGCAACCATGAATGGAGAAAAACCCCTGAAGAGGACTTTATTTATATTTTGGGGGCAATGACAGGGAACAATGACTGAACTAGAGGCGACAGGACAGGGAAGCATGTATATACCAGACTAATGAGGGACTGATACGATTCAGATGTCGAAATTAAGATTGGGGATCAAGAATAGGACACAGCTGGGAAGCAACAGGAGGGTTCTAGAGGAGCAGCAGTGACCCCTGTTGGTGATACCAGGGGATGGACTGGACTATTTGTGACAGACACATGCTAAAAATAGCCACCCACTCAAATTTTCATGGTGATTGTACAATTTGCTTCATTTCTTAGGGTTGGGTCAAACCAATAGGAAGGACATAGGTCTTCATTTCTCTGGCCTGGATTTAATAGGCTGTTGCTCAGCCACTCAGGAAGAACAAATTTACAAATAGCACAACAGCTGATTCAGTATTGACAGCTCAGACGACGTCGCTGTTAGAGTGAGTGCTTCCTGTGACAGGCACTCCAGCACATATGGTTTATGAAGATACATGTGACAGAAGCCGTGTCATCAAACAACACATAAAACAGAAAATGATAATGCTTTTAGCATTAGTAGTACAGCTAGGAATGGATGTTTCAACTTTGTATCCAGAAGAACTGCAAAGCAATAAAAAAGAAAAACAATTTCTTGGAAAATCGGGCAGGTGCTGCTGTGTTACAGGAGTCTTGCCACGGAAATGGAAATTGATTAAAGGCTATTGGAATATCTGGCTAGAGCGGACAGTAAATGGAAGACATATAGACATATACATGTCAGCATTTTGAAGTGTGGGCCTTGCCAATTTCATGGAATACTTCGAACTGAAAATGTGAACTAAACATGAGTGAAATAATGATTTAAAAAATAAGAAACGAAACTTTAGCTTTATATTACTTCATTGAGTGTTGCTATCCTATTTTTCACCACATGTTAAGGAGTTAATCAAAATATAGTGTGGCTCAGTGGACAGCACTGTTGCCAGAAGAGCTAAGCAAATTGATTCCCAGCTTCGTTCTGTGTGTAGGTGGTTAGCATGTTCTCCCCATGTTGTTGTTGGGTTTCCTCTCACAGCCCAACATAAGACTGGCTGGCATCTCTCACTTGCCGAAATCAGGATTTTTCCCATTGAAATTCAGGAACCTGGTTAGTATCTTACAGTATGTCGCTTTCCCATCGTACAACAGAAACTGTGACCTTTATTGCTAAATTAGCATGAGAGACACAAAAAGCTCATAAGTCAAACTTCACAAGTAATTTCAGAGGAAGCTACATTACCAGCCGAAAACAGTGGAGAATGAACACGTTATTTTCTTAGTTACTGGGGGGATCGATGGCATGGTCTAAAAATATACGACACAGCATTTTATTCACATTTAATTTACAAGGCCTGTAACATATTTATTTGCATATTTATTTATATGTGGAGGGCAAGATTTTCTTTGGAATCTAGGCAGGCAGACTTACCATCTTTCTGCTCATTCCAAGTACATCGATACTGCAGTTCTGAAGGGGGGTGTCCCAGGAGTTACAGGGTGCATTGAGTACACAAGTGTCATCAGGTAATTGAGGATGCAAAGCGCAATCAAGGAAACCTTGCAGTCCTCTGGTTCGATATATCCAACGCTTATGGAACTGTTCCGCACAAGCTGGTGGACCTTACTCTGCAAGCCTACCATGTCCCAAAGAAAGTCCAACATCTCTCGCAGGACTACTTCAACCTCTTCAAGATGCGATTCACCTGCGGGGACTAGCAGCTGGCAGAGGCTGGAAAAAAAGGCATTGTTACAGGGTGCACAATTTCGGTCATCCTATTTGCAGCTGCAATGAAGCTCCTGGTCAAGACAGAGGAGAAGCCAAGGAGAGGTGCGGTTCTGGTAAATGGTGCTCATCAGGCCCCCGTTAAGGCATTCATGGATGATCTGACAATAACTGCAAAATCAGCTCCAGATTATCGATGGATTCTGGAAGATCTTGTCAAGATTATCGCAGGTACTAGGATGGAGTTTAAGCCATAAAAGTCATTGAGCCTGGTTCTGAGGAAAGGATGCATTCAGGACCACATTCGCTTCAAAATTGGAGAGATCATCCCCACTGTCAGTAAGAGACTCATTAAGTGCTTGGGGAAATGGCATAGAGCAGAGCTGAATGACCGAGAGAGTGTGAAAGAGATGCGTGGCCAGGTTGAAGCTTGGCTGCGAGCTCTGGACAGGAGCGGGCTACCTGGTAGGTTTAAACTCTGGGGCTACTACCATGAAGTACTCCCAAGACTGCTTTAGCCATTACTGATGTATGAGGTGCCATTAACAACAGTTAAAGCCTTAGAAAGGAGGATTAGCACCTTCCTGCGGAGATGGCTGGCAGTTCAGAAAAGCTTTTCTTTAGTTAACCTGTACAACTCTGGAAGTAAGCTTCAGCTACCATTAACATCTGTGGTTGAAGAATTTAAAGTGGCTAAAGCCCGCCAGGTGGTGATGCTGCGGGACAGCAGCGATCAGTTTGTGAGCCAAGCAGATATCTCCATTCCGCACAGGGCGGAAGTGATCAGCCAGCAGGACCGTGTCAGATGCAGAGGCAAGACTACTCCACAGAGACATCATGGGAACTGTCAACCAAGGCAGGCTGGGACTAGGGGTCATAACCAGGGCAAAGTGGAAGGAGGCAAATGGCAAAGGTCGCCGCAGCCTCATCCAGGAAGAGCTTCATATGGTGGAGAGGAGGAGAACAGACAGATGAGGGCAGTGGCCATGACAATCCAGGAGAGGTGCTCCACCTATGATGTCCCGCCATCAGCAGTTAACCTCCATCGTTGGGGTCTGATTGAGAGCCCTGGGTGTGAGCTGTGTGGGAGACCAGCAAGCCTTGAACACGTGCTGTCATCATGTCAAGTTAGTCTGGCAGACGGCAAGTTCAGATGGAGGCATGGCCAGATTTTGGCTGAATTGGCCACAGGTCTGGAGGAGGAGAGAAGTAAGGCCCACAACATCACAAGGTCGACAGCGCCCAGCCTCATTAGGTTTGTTAAGGCAGGGGAGAGCTCTAATACGACATCAATGGCCATAGGAATTTTGACATCTGCTGTTGATTGGGACATGAGGGTTGACCTTGGGAAACAACTTAAGTTTCCAGAGGAGATTACAACTGCAACTCTCAGACCAGACATAGTCCTGTGGTCCAGAGCAACCAAACAAGTAGTTCTTCTTCAGCTGACTGTGCCATGGGAGGAGAGGATGGAGGAGGCCCATGAGAGAAAGCTTTGGAAGTACGAGGCCCTCATCCACGAATGTCAACAGGTGGGATGGTGTGCTTGGAACTTGCCAGTAGAGGTAGGCTGCTGAGGATTCCCCGGGCAGTCTCTCTGGACTGCCCTGTCCAGGCTCGGCATCAGAGGACTCAACAGAAGACGTCTAGTGTCAAACATCACTAAATGAGCTGAGACCACATCTAGGTGGCTGTGGCTAAAGCGCTTTGAGCGCTGGAAAAACCCACCAAATAAAGAGGAATCAACTTGAGCAGTGGCTGTGGAGCCTGAAGGGCCGAGGGGGCTGCCCCAGGACGCTGGGGTTAGCTGTCAAGCCCTCTGGAGGTGGGTTAATTGACAAAACACTGGTGAAGGGGGGTACCCAGCTGATGACCCGAAGAAAACACCAAGGGCCCACACCACAAGCTCTGTCATGCGAGTGTTGGCCATCATCCTCAAGAAAGTGGCTGGATTTCCATCCAGCTGTTGGGGTGAGAGCGATAAAACACCGTATAACAGACGATAATTCATTATGAAATCTGGCCAGCAAATTTGTTTATAAAAAAATTATGTAACATTACTCCACTTTTAAGTGCATGCAAATTTCACAGCACCAGCAATAAAAGAGAGAAGTACAGACGCTCCTCTACTTATGAATGAGATACGTTCTGAACGGCCGTTCATAAATTGAGATGTTTATAAGTTGTTATTCAACATCATTTTAATGGTATACGCAAGTACAAAGAACTAGCATGCTGGGAGTACGCACGCTATGCTGCTGCGTGGTGGGAGTAGCAGCTAGAAGTCGCACTAGACGGAATTGGTGCGCAGAAAAAAAAAATGATGTTGCGGACAGGAAACGGGAGCCCAGTGAACACAATTTGGATTTAAAGTCCACTTCATTCGTATGTCTGAAAGTTTGTAAGTAGAGGAGCCTCTGTATATGAGTTACTGACAGACTTTTCCAATGCAGAAATATGGAGATGGAAGCAAAAAAGGTATTCATTAAGGCATTTATTAATATACTGTAGATAATACAACATGTATTTGGGTTTCCCCCCACAGTGCAAAGACATGCTGAGGCTAATTGGAGTTAATAAATTGCCCGTAGGTGTGCATGTCTGAGTGAATGGTTACAGTGTATGAGTCTGCCCTGCGATGGGCTGACCCCCTGTTTCTAAAACACTTTTATCCATCAGTGTCTCTAAGATAAGTCAAATTGTGTCATCTATTTGTAATCAAAGCAACACAAAATATTTACCCATGCATCCATTTCAATAAGTCTCTGGCCAGGACAGGGTCACAGCAAACCTGAAGCTCATTCCAGGAAGCAGATGCCATGGGATACCCTTAACGGGTTCTTGTGGAGTTTAATTATTGTGGGTGACTTAAAGATGCCAGTTCACCTAACTGCACAGAGCCAGGGAATTAGTATTGGAGGGTCACCTCATTTAAGTTCATTTTAAAATAAGCACGACAGCCTTTAATGATGGACAGCTTTATTGGTTCATACAAGACTCTCTTGGTGTTATCTGAATAGCTTTTCTTTTATTCTATGGTGGCTTGTGTGGCTTTTGTTCTTCTATCATCTTGCATTTGTTACTGGTCTCATTAGATGCTCGGTCTAGCAACACTTCTCCTTAAGTCAGCTCATTGACAGATACATGCTCATTGCATCCATCACTTGTACTTGGGAAAAATAGCATGCGCTAAATAATTAAGTGTAAATGTAAAGCTGAATTGCAACACACCAAATGCACTGTGCTTTTCCGGTTTGAAATAATGAGCCTCGCCTCACCAGGCAAAAGCATCAGATGATGTTGGGAGAGCAGAATAATGGATTCAATGCATGGACTAGTTCATGAGTAGCGCTCACTAGGGCAAGAATTTGGTGAAAGAAAGCAGCAAAGCATCATGGTCATGTGTCCATTTTCTCCCTGTCTCCTCATTTCCCCTATCGTCATTTGTCTCTTCTGCATTCACCATGACAACAGACATGCCCACGGCACTCGATACAGCCTAGTTTCTTCACTGAAAGGCTATAGGATCTTCACCGTCACCGCAATTCAGTCAGAAGAACTTAAAGCTTGGTCAAGAGGCGTTGGAGGAATTCGAAACCACAATACCATTTATCCTAAGGATAAAAAGTAATTGTTTTTATTTCTTCTAAAGCCTTTACACATGTGGCTGTCTTGCCTTCCCTGCAGGCCTCTACTCTTTTCATCAGTAATATTAAGCAACCAACCAAGCAAGCAAAATAAGCTTAGTTGGGGTGAAGTAGAGGCTTATACCAATGGGGTTGGGGCTTCAAATTTTGCCTGTGCTCTGTGTGTGGGGTTCTCATGCTCTCTTCCCGGCATGCAGGACTCTTCCAGGAGCCTAAGGCATGTAGGCTAATTGGCATCTCCAAGTTCTCCAACGTATGATTGAGCACCAATATCGAAGTCAGAAATCATGGAGTGATCCTCCAGAAATTCAGGTCAGCCAGGCCCATAACAATTCAGAAAAAATATATATTTTTACCTCTGAGCAGAAGCTTCTGGGAGATGTCAAAATGTGTCATGGTAAAAACACGTTTGCTTTCATACACATGATCTGAGGCAAAGTACTCCAACCTGTGCTGGCCATCCATCATGCCAAACATTTTGCTCATAGGCTCCAGAGACCTGAAGACAGTCCACTAAAGGAAACAGGAAACCAATGGGACTTCAGGGCCACTGACTGAATGTGTGGATCCCAGATGAGGTGTACAGGAACGCAAAGGACTATTGGACCCAGACCAGAAACCAGGAAACCTGAAATGGGGCTGAAACACAGAAACCTGAAAACACAAAGTTTAAAGACCAGACACCAGTTCCACAGCACTCAAGGCTAATCAGAACCATGAATCCAGCTAAAGGACACCAGCTAAACAAGACCAGAAACTCAGAACAAGACAACCGCAAACAAGAACCATGGACATAAAAATATGACTCAGACTGAAAACCACGAAGCCAGTGATCATGCTAGCAACTGACAGAACACTGGAGAAAGCAGAACCAACCATACCAAGTCGCACAAAGAGCCTCTGATCTGAACACTACTCTGAGCTGTATACCCTAAGAGGAATGATGACTGCAGTGGTCAATGCTCACTGCTCTGTTTCAATAAGGTTAAGATCAATAGCTACTGCCACAGAACAAAGTCACGTACTCAATTACCCGATTACTAAATGTATGGAGCCGCCCACCGGCCCAACAATGGAATGCGATTGGGCTGCTAAAGGTTCTTAATGCATGTAGATCCTTCTGAATGCACCAATCATGAATCCAGGCGGGTTTAATCACGAGGGTGTGGCATCATGCAGGCGGGGAACAGAAAGTGGATGACCCACTGGCAGCTCAGAGGACAAAAACAACAACATAAAAAGGAAAAAAAAAAAAACACTAGAAATGCAAAAACAGACCACGAGGGGTCAAAAGCAAAAGGCAGAAAAACAAAGACTAACTACCAATCAGGCAGGCAAAATACATTATCAACATCAAACAATAAACCACTAAGGGTCTGAACGCAGGCAGGGACTTAAATACTAAGGGGTAACAAGACTAACACAGGGCAGGTGAGACTAATTAACATGGGTAGGGAAAACAAGCCACAGATGAAACTAATAATTCAATCAAGGGACTGGGGCAGGAAAACTAGGACACTGACAGAAACAAGGAAACAGGATCAAACACGGGGGAATAAGAAAGACAGGTAAAACACAACCAAAACACAAAGCAAGAAACCATAACAGAAAACAAACCACAAAATCACCATAACTAGAAAATCTGATGGAAATAAAATACAAAAACAGAGGGGGCAGGATTTGAACACACAGCAAAAGGATTTGCAAATGGCCACATGCTCAACATGTTGAGCTATGTGGCTGATCAGGAGCAAGGGAACACACAAAGACTGACAGGAGGAACAGGATGGCCAGCGACACCTGCTGGCCAAAAGGGGAAGGGACACGAAAGACTGGGAAGAACAGGAGCTGACCCTGACAGCACTTACCCTTTAAAGTTACATCCAAACAAATCTAACTTCAAGTTAAAGACTTACTTAGAATCTTTTACTCATGACATTTCTGTTATTTAGATTACTTCTGGGTTCCCCTTCCTAATGCTTAACTTTATTCGTTCCAGGTGGTGGAGCTGCACCGGATTCGCCTTAGCCAATAGGACGATCCGCATATCTGCTGTGTCTCGGTTCTCAGGTTCAGCAATCACCTACAACTAACACAATGTCAGCTTAGTTGGCCAGTTGGGTCCAGTGACTCAAATACCACCTCAGAGACACAGCTGGAATTTACCATAACTCAGCCTGGGCAGTCACACATGGTCCCAGAGAGAAGGGTGGTACAATAGTTTTGCAAGTTATGGAATTTCTTTGAAGATTATAGTAAATCGACTCTCTGACTAAATGTTGTGATTGTTTACTTTTAGGGGCTGATTGTGATCTCAAACAAAAGTTAGCTGTGTCATTGGGGGGAATCTTCAGCATTTCTCCAGGTCCTTGAGCAAGGCCCTTAACCCCCCTCTCCCTGGGTGCCTCAACAGGTGGCTGCCCTTCACAGACAGCTTGCTCTATAAAGAACAAGTTGAGGGAAGCATAAAAAGAATTTCCCCACAGGGATCAATAAAGTTCAATTATTGAATTATTATTTAACTGCATGCTACACGACATGGTACATATTAACCATATTTTTAAAATCATTTTTTGTGACCATATTTTGTGTTTTGAATAGGATGTGTTTTATGTCTTTTGATATTTGATGTTTTTACAACATTTAATCGTTGAAAATGAACTATATATGCAAATAGAACTTATCTACCAACCACGTCTATCAAATAAGGTAGTGGTATTGGCATTAGTTGTGCCAACAGATACAGAGCAGTGCTGAAAAATCACTTGCTTTTGCTCAAAATTGTCTCTTTGAAATACAAAATACTTACATACAGCTGAAGACGAATGTCTTTTCATGACCAGTTCTTGTTCACTATTCTCTCCGCTCATTTTTGTAGCACTGGAGCCATCTTCATATCCCAGCATGCTCACAAGCCATGTAGTCAGGCCCATAAATATTTGGACACTGACACAAGTTATTATTTTACCAGTTTACTGAAAAATATTTCAATTGAAGTTATACAATGGGCATGGAGATAAAGTGCAGACTCTCAGATTTCATTTTACATTCATTTACCCCATTTATTGTGGTAATGTACAAAAACTTTGTCTCTGTCCAAATATTTATGGTCCTGACTGTCTTAGTGTAAATACTTGTTATGTCCCTGAGTATCGCGTGTTCCGGTACCTGTATTGTATGTGTAATCCTGATGTGCTCTAGTGTTATCTAATCACATACCGTGTGTGAGCCTTCCAGTCTACGTCTGTAACTTGCCCACGTTGATATGACTGCCATGTTTGTGAGGGACATATCCCTGCAGCCCAAAGCCGAATGCCGAGTAGGAGGGGCAGTGTAGGAGGGGTTTATAACTTATCATCTTATGCCCTAACCTTAACCCTCATTCTAAGCCTCTCCTACCCCTACTCGACATTGCCCCTTCTACTCAACCCTCGGCTTCCTACCCCTACTCGACATCGCCCCTTCTACTCAACACTCGGCTTCCTACCCCTACTCGACATCGCCCCTTCTAGTCAACACTCGGCTTCTGGTTTCAGAGATATATACTTGATGTTTGTCGCTGTGTCACTGTCGCTTATCGTGTGGTCCTTTTAAGGGTTGATATAAAGAGCAACTTCATGTAAAACAGTGCCCTTTTGTTTCATTTGCCACAGCCATGATGCCCTGGTCTGCTAAGTGCTAAATTCTGTTATTTCTCATGAACACGCTGCACAGTCTATGACAGTCAAGGAGCAAGGACTAGAATGATTATGATTGTCTCAGAGCATGCATGCAGAGGTCATGCAAAAGCGGTAAAATGTAGACAGATTTTTTTTTACATATACTAAATAATTCTGAAAAGGAACCATCGTTAGAAGGCTTTCTGAATTGTGTTTCCTATGACTGACCAAAAATATTTTAATGCAACAAATTGAAAGTGTGGATTCAACAAACTATTGTTGTCCTTGCGATGTGACAGTTGTGTGTGCATTAAATGCTATGTCAATATAACATTGCACATCATGCAAGCCATTTAGGGCCCTTTGCGCTATTGATGCACACTGTCACTTTGTGTGTATGTGGAATTTTAATGTTCACACCGTGTGAACGTGGCTTTCCTTCTCTGGTTTCCTTCTACTGTCCAGAAACATAAATGTCTTAAAATGACCGTATGAGTGACCCTGAAATAGGTAGGATCCTGTCTTGCACCAAATGTAATGTATGTATTATATTATATTATATTATATTACTTTAGATTACATTAGATTACATTAGATTAGATTATGAATGACTACTTGATGAATCATCATATTAATCAATAGATTATTCGATTATTGATATAATCAACAGTGATTGCCCTAGTATTTTCCCTTCACGTTTATCATCTGTGCAAATAAACGCTGTTTTGTTATATGATTCTGTGGGCAACATCTTAACTTAAAAATTAACTGTTAAAATAGCTGTTTTTGCCAATTCCAAAAATTATCTTTTTATGACCACATCACAGCAGTTGTGTGTTATGCTTTTGTTTATATGCTCTCTACGTCCAATATTAGGTGTGATTTTATTGTTACAAAATAAACTTTTTTCATTAAAATGTATTGATTTTATGTCAAGCTACTGAAGCAAATTAACTTTTGACTTCAAACCATAGTGACAGCAGACAATTTGAAATCTGTAATAGTTTTTTTGCTGTTATTGAAGTGCGGTGGACATCTACTGCTGCTGCTCTTAACTTAAGGTGTGTTGACTAAATAAATAGGCTTTGTTAGGGTCACTTACCACTGTATCAGAGAGCTTAATGGATTGTGGGCTTGATACCCAATGCCATGGAATAGATTGATGATGCTGAATGGAAACTTATTTCAGGTGCTGAACTGCATTTTTTCATGATTAGATTATTGTATTTGATTATATCTCTACAGCCATTAATAATACACTATCGAAATGATACATTTAACTAAGCTCAACAGTAACTTTCTTTGATTACACGAACGTATATGACCCATCTGCCCAAGTATTATTGTTATCATCATCATCATTACTGTTGTTATTAATATTACTATTATTATGTATTTTGTCAGTACTTTGATTGTAATGATTTGACACGCATTACACTGCGAGCACGGCTATGTAATAACACTGATTCCCTGCTGAGAAAACCCAGTGATGTACATGTGAGTTGAGCATGTTTGTGTCATGGCTGATGTGTTGGGGAATCATCAGACTCAGCTGGCTGTTAATTAACCAAGCGAGAACACTCCATCCTCCCCTCAAGTCCCCAGAGAGCCATTCGAGTGTGGAGCTTTTGCGGCAGTCATTATCATGCCGTATCGATTCGCATGGAGATCCGCGAGGCAGCCGACCAGCGAGAGCAGGCAAGGGAAAACAGCACTAGAGCAAAGCGTAAAATCCACACCTAAATCCTGCACTCAAACGCCACATCCACAGCAATGGCAATTCCTTAGAGCATTGCATGAGGACCGAGCATCTCCCTGTTGAAGAAGCCGAATTAAGACACCAATAGATGTACCCACATTCTAGCTCATTGATTATATCCCACACAGCACTCCCTTGTGAAGAGAGGCTAATGGATGAGTATGAATTCATCTGAAGCAATATATATGCTGAACAGTTAACTGGAGACGAATTATCTCAAGGACACTTATCTGCACAGGCCTGTGAAAGTAATGAACAAGGGCCAGAGAAAACCTTGATGGCACTTCTCTATCTCTCCTTCACTGTCTCTCACTCTCTCTTTGTCTGTATATATATCATAAAATACCATTTCTCAAATTTCTGATGTTTAACACTCTAGTGGGCAGTAGTGTGTTTATGATATGTCCTTGCAACTTTTTCCTTTGAAAAACGACATTCATCAAATGTATTTAGAGGAGAGTGTACAGAGAACAAGGTCTCTCGGTGATTCAGAATCACAGAGATAAACAAATTGCTCTATGGAAATATTTATGACAAATCTCAGCCTCATTAGATTTATAATGTGCTTTTAAAAGTAAATTAAATGCTTTATTTACATCCTGAGCCTTTATATCTCCTTATCCTTGTCTTCCGAATGATGTCCTTGGTTATATAATGTGTAGTACTTGGGCAGACAGCAGCTAGAGCCTGAGTGTTACATGTTTTGGTGATAGCCTTTGTAAAGGTAGATTATTGCTAAATTTTGCAGCTTGTAATGACGGTCCTAAAATTTGGGGACAAATAAACTGAAAATATACACTGGGGAGTGACAGTGCTTGGAACTAGAGCCAGTAGTTTGACGTGAATGTGTCATTCAAGCAGAAGCGATAATAGTGACAGCCTGGACACACGCACGATCTATGATGGTGTAATGCCATTCCTGTACTCCCACAATAAGGTTTATAAGAGAATATCTCATAAATGCAGACTATGATGTTTCAAGCATGTTTAAATATGCTGAAATATGACAGGAATGTCATTGAAATAGGCATTTGAAGTTAGTAAAGCCCACGATTTCTATCTCATGCAAAAAGGTAAATCTCCTTTAGAGCCTATCTGGCTATAACTAGGTTTCAGGACTTCTCCAGCATATGATGCATTTCTGATTTGTGCAAACAAAACAAAGCAATTGAACACGAGTTAACAACACAGAGTAGCCAGCATATTAGGCGCTGCTCAAGTCAGCTTGCCGTCCGGCTGGACGCACGGGAACTGCTGAATGGACAGGAACTGCCAGTGCTAGTGATGTGCTTGCACTTTTACTTTGTGCTTTCTAAATTTTTACGATTCAAATTTTTTTACTTTTAAAATACGACCCTCCAAAAATACTGCAAGCATGGTCCAGCGCTATTTTAATGTATATAAACATAAACACGGGGTATCTAAGATGAAATCACAGATTGGTTTATTAAACTTACATGCGTTTTCAAACCATTAAAGAAGAAAGAAAGTCAACACGAGGGAAGCACCCTCAGCCCTCATAAATCACATTATTTATTTGCTAAAGTCAGCATAAATCATCTCCCGCTGTTTCGCGCCTGACATTGTTATTCTCTGTAAGGAATGATGCGTCAAACAGACAGAGAATTGCACTTTTCCACTTAACGTTGGAAGTGATTGTTCACAACCCTAGTAAGGCCCAGAAGATCTGTGCTCACAGCAAACATTCTGTTAGCCTCCCTTTAAATGCTTGCATTTATTTAATATATTTATTTATACTTCACTACTATGGAAACTATTGTTTACAAAGAGCCAAGAGTTCCAAGTAGTATGGTGGTTATATACAGTAATGAGTCATTTAAAAAGCAGCTAAGAAAAAAAAGAACACTAATTAAGAAAATAAAACTGCGTATCAAAGTCAGTAAATTGTCTGAGAGCATAACTGTTTCCATTCCAGGCCCTGCAGTGTTGATTTCTGCTGTTTATTTAAAGCTGTCACATTCACAGTCATGATACTGTAGGACTATATTTATTGCTATTGATAAGGAGCTGAATGCGAAGCTGATTACATATAAAGCGAAATTCCTCCCCTTTACACTGAAACACTGCTATTTCTGTCATATTCATTGCCATTCTCGTAGACTCCACAGTAACGTTATTTTTAAAAAAAGAAGAAAAAAAACATTAAAGTGAGCATATGGAGTTTTGAGTAAGTTCCTGCTGTCTGGGATAGACCCCTGGTTCCATATCACCATTGATTGTACTGAATAAGCAGTCAAAGGCTGGGCGGATGGATTTATAACATGGAACGATCTGTGTTTATTTCACTTAATAGGAATCTTTAGGAAACACAGAAAAACGGGGTACCAGCAGTATCACTTGCGTTACCTTATCTGGATAGAAGCAACAGGGTTTATAATTTGCTGGTGAAATATCAGTTCAGCAGTAATACTGAGTGCCTCAAACGGGCTAATACTGTAGATCCATGCTCAGCTTCACCCTGCTTTTAAAATGTGATCATTTGATACATACATTGATTTTTCTGTGGCATCAGGACAAATTCAGATTTGAAATGTGTTTTGTGTCATCAAATAATGCGAAACCCAACTAGTGCACTACTTAACATGGCATCTAACTCAACTGGCCAAAGCTGCCATTGAGCTTTTCTGCCTGAGGATGGTAGGAAAT
Organism: Mormyrus proboscirostris; assembly: GCA_026779585.1. Lineage (NCBI taxonomy): Eukaryota > Metazoa > Chordata > Actinopteri > Osteoglossiformes > Mormyridae > Mormyrus > Mormyrus proboscirostris. Next base: position 36,534,359 of record JAODKF010000001.1, on the reverse strand, counting down.
GGAGCCAAACTCTTTTCCACGATGCTGAATTTTGAACTTACATGCTCTGATATAATTTCCTCCCTGTCTACTGAATTTCTGACAGGCTGTGGTGTGCATGCCTATATGATTTTCTATCAGAGGACAGCATGGATGAAATGGTCTGCTAATTGATTCCTGTGTTAATAATACAGAGGCCATATCTGAGCTGACCACTGTACACCACTCTGGCAATGGTAACATGAGAAGGGCAGAATGTTTATCCCCTGCATGTCCAGCAAACTGAATTTGTCATAAAACCAATCCGTCGGCATGGCTTTAATTTCAGGAGACAGGGTCGTTTGTTTACTCCCCGTGGTGATGGATCTGAGAAAAGCATCTCATGTAGTGATTACACTCTGCATGCGCTCTCATCTTGGCTGAAACATTTACCTAGTCACATTCCATTACGTCCACCCTTTAAAAAAATTAAACTTAACTTTTATTTTGAACCTCTTAGTAGCTCTCCAATTTGATTAGTATTCGTCTGAGCTGTTACTGTTTGGGTTTTGCTGTTCTTTCAGATAATGGTTTAAAGACACACACACACACACACAGACACACACACACACAGACACATTGTTGGTCTTCCTATCTAAATGAGGACTGTCCATTCATTTCTATGGGAAAAACCCCAATCGCAATCACACCACCCTTAACCCCTACCCATCCCTAACCTTAACCATAAGTAACCAACCAAAAAGACTATTGGCATTTTTACTTTTTTGATTTCATTCACAGATTTTTAGAAATAAAACTCAGGTTATTCAAATGAGGATCTCAAAAGATGTCCCAAAAAGTAGGGAAATTTGGTCCTCAAATGTGATTTATGCAACCCCCCCCGCACACACACACACACGCACACACACACACGTGCACACACACACACACACACACACACACACACACGCACACACGCACACGCACACACACACACACGCACACACACGTGCACACACGCACACACACACGTGCACACACACACACACACACACACACGTGCACACACACACGCACACACACACGCACACACACACACACACACATTTGTATTCATATTTTTTCTTCATTTCTATTTCCTATTAAGGGAC
>JAODKF010000001.1:36517910-36533150 GCA_026779585.1 Mormyrus proboscirostris | reverse complement strand
GGCACACACACACACACACACACACGCGCACACACACACACACACACGCGCACACACACACACGCACACACACACGCACACACACACGCACACACACACACACACACACACACACACATTTGTATTCATATTTTTTCTTCATTTCTATTTCCTATTAAGGGACATTTCTTTGTTTTCTGATTGCATTCACAGATTTTTATAAATTCCCAGTCCTGATAAGGTAAAAAGTAAGAGGTTTTTATCACATTATGGGCAAGTCTGGTTCCCATGATGTAATAATTACAAAACACAGATGCATGTAGATTCACACACATATAAACGCTTTTGCGTTCATCTATATTTTAGCGTTTAAACAAGTTCTACAGCAGTTTCTCATCCTGCCCCAGCTCCCTGCCATGTTTCCATCGATAATCTGACACGTCTGATATTCTGGGCCCTTTCAGAGCAGGATCTGAAGGACTCAGATGTGGAGAGAACAAACATTTAAAGCTATGATTGTAATTCCTTGTCATCGCTTACAACTTTCCAGTGTTGGTGTCTCATTTAAACAAACTAATCTGTTGCTTGCTTACATTCATCATTTCATGTTCAATTGCTTAGTTTGTGCTTTTATCTAAAATGACCATTAATTAACCTCCATTTATAAAGCTGTAAGTTCTTATATCAGCAACCCAGGTACTTCAGTGAAAAATACAGTAGTGATACCTCATCTGGGACACAACCATTATGTAACTGGCATGACATATACAAAAGTCTTCGGTTTGTATATAGTTGAAGGCTGTCAAGAGTGAATTTTAAAAGATGAAAAACATATGACGGAAAACAAAACAAAACTGGACTCGGAAACACAGAGGTTGCTCGAGCCAAACAGAATTCGGTATATTCCCTCCGACACGCTGACATGGCATCGTTAACAAAGAAGCAGGTAGAAAAAATACATGCGGAAGCCGCGTTGTTTCATCCAGAACCAGTTTCTACTGGTAGATGAAACCGCAGAGGTGATTTATGGACTGCGGTGTGACAATGTGCAGCAAGGTACTGTACATGGCAAAGCGTATGCCACAGAAATTGGGTTACGTACGAAACACCTCATCCCCTGCATACAAATGAAATGAGTCATTCCTTTCCTTGAGGTCATTTTAATAACACAGCACGACAGAGGAGTTTAGTGCCTGTTGCCTTTTTCAGTAACCATAATACAGTTTTACTGAGGCAGCTGCCCAAGCTTGTTTTGGATCTATGTGAAAACATAGTTATTAATATTTCAAACATGACAATAACATGCCATTTCCACAAGAACATAACATTTGATCTGTTGGCATAATTAGTTAACACCAGGCAATGCACATTAATGTTTTCCTGTTCTGTTATTTTTTTACATGGGTTTTATTATTCCAATGCTATGCAATGTGTGAGTGTAACTAATTTTTCTGGGAGTTTAATCAAGATTGCACTGGCATTGGTAGCTCTATGTCTACGGTGCTCCTAAGACCTATTAATAAGTTTTTATTGTCACGTTTTCCGAGGAACACAGTGAAATTCTTATGCCACAGTTATTGGGTAGGAGACAGGTACATGGAGGGCCAATAGGACAAACTACAGTGCTATACAGGGCACACATCACTTCAATGAAATACAACACAGAGCAATATGGGAGGTACAGTAAATATGCAATGAATATGCAACAAACAAATGGTGCATCTGGGAAGGAAGTGCAAATATGCTGCAGAAGTAGTACTGTACTGATAAAGTGCGGAAGTGGAAATTTAACAAAAGTGTGTAATAGTGTGAAGTCAGGAGAGACGCAGGTCACTGGTTATTTAGCATCATTGTAGCTTTGGGAAAGAAGCCGTCCCTGTAAGCAGTGGTGTGGGGCCTTCCGAAATACAGGAATGCGTGGATGGTGTGAGCTGGGTGGCATGGCATCCCAGATGATGGCAATGGGAGAGGCAGATGGATTGCAGGTGGGAAGGATGTGTGCCCATGATCTTCAAAGCTGTTCGGACAGTCCTATGCAGCATTCTGTTGTAATGCCGCTCATCTACAGCATGATGAGTCCAGTTAGGATGCTCTCAGTGGCGCAGTAGCAGTTCACCAGGACTTTGGTCCCCGACCCAAAGCTATTTAGCCTCCTCAGGAAGAATAACCTTTGTTGAGCCTTCAGGAGGATGCAGCTGATGCTTAGAGACCATTAAGCCATTAAGAGGGAGCCAGTCAGAGACCATTAAGAGGGAGCCAGTCAGTACATTTACTCGAACACTAAGAAAACCGATCAAGCAACCAACTCCCACATTTTCTTGTATGTTGGAGGACCACCTTACAGGGCAGATTAATATCATACCCAGGAAAAAGAAACTGGAAGTGAAGGACCTTGCTCAATCCAAATGGAGTAGGATCGCTTGTGGCATTCATAGGATTTGAACCAACAACATTCTGATTACTGGGACAGATCCCTAGCCTCCAGGCCACCAATCCACCTTGAGTTGACCTAAGACACCCAAATAATGTGATTGGGAGTCGATTTATTGATATTTACTTCAAGAATGTACCAATAGTAAGGTACTTCACGGTGTTGGTTTTCCACTGGTGTAAAGACAGGTACTGGCACCAACGGGCATTTTGTACTGTATTTCAAAAATGGCTGTAGTAGGACAGGATGACGTGCGATATTAATACCAACATTAATACCAATTATTACAGCGCTAATCAGCTAGATCAGTTTCATGGATATTATAGCACAGTGAGTTTAAGTCTTGCTAAAACATTTTTACTCTGTAATAGGAAAAAAAACTAGCGAGTTTTGCAATTTTCATGTTTATTCCTTTTCAAGATTATCTAATATATTGTAGCAGCTGGAGGACTAGGACTATTTAATCTTTTGTATAGGGCAGTCCTCCCACCCCTTTTCAGCCAATCTCGGGGGGGTTTGGAGATAGCGGGAATGTGGGGTACCTGTGGAGTGGGTAAAAGGAGAAGTGGCGGCTCTGCACAACCCTATATATACGGGGGAACATTAACTGTTGCTGGTTTTTCCCTTTCTTGGTTTTGTTGCATCCTATTCCTTTTTGTGAGTTTGGGGTGGGCTCCATACAGGGTCCAGTAAAAAGTTCTTTTGTGTTACGTCTGTTGCATGGTCATTACAATATGTTTAAAAATCAGTGTAGAATTTACCATCGCTGCTTTGGCATGAGCGCTGCATTCTCCGAGACAATCATAATCATTTTCATCTTTGTTGTATACACTCTTAGACAAGTTTGTGAGAATTTTATGCTGAACTCATTTTTTTTTTTCATGAAGACCCTAGTATTTATTACAACAAAATCGTATTGCAATATTTTAAAGAAATTCCAATACCATGCTGTCATAGTATATTAAACAAAATACTTTATTTCTTGTTTTGCTATCCTGATCTTATTTTATCTGTTCTTCTGACCAGATCACACTTAAAGCTTGTGTCACTTCATTTGTCCACATGTCCATTATTATTAATTGGGAAAAGCACAACACTGACAAGCTGGAAGGACCCAAAGCAGCCCCTATTGAGTCAAACATACATAAATTGATTCCCCTCCCATGCATCTATACTGGGACAAGGACAGTAATCCGATTAAATGGCATATTCGAGCTATAACCGTAGCTCAACAGCTGTGCATGTAAACATGCTGAGTGATCTGGACACTTAGGAACCTGAAACCACGTTTACATGCCATTTTTAGTGTAAATGTAAATGTAATGTACAGTAAAGGTACTGACTGTCTAAATAGGAGATCTATCGATGAATAGTGAGGAATGAAGGCTAGGGGTCTTTTTTAAGTCACTGATGATCTCTTTGTCTTCTCAACATCAAACGAGAGGTTGTTGTCGTGGCACGATTCAGTCAGGACTTTGAACTCCCTCCTGCAGGCTGCCTCGTCAATGTCGTTGTTTTGCCATACAAATGCAGAATAAAATACAGTGAATAGACTGTACAGTAGCAGGCTGAGACAGCAGCCGCGTGGAACGTCAGTGCCAACAATCAGCGTAGTTGATCTCCTGTTACCCAAAGTGTGTCAAAGTGTGTCGCCTATTAATTATCTTCCTTTTAAATCACATATCAGCTACCTGTATAAGGGGGAAATTCTCCGGCATTTTTCACGAAACGCATTATGGTCTTCGGTATCTGTAACAAATATATATACAAACACACACACACACACGCACACACACTTGCAGCACACTTTACATATTAATTAATACAGTTAGTCTTGCTTCTGGAAGTAAATCACCCTGTGTATTGCTGTAGATGCCAGTGGTTTTAGTACTTAAGTAGGGGTTTTACTAAAAACGTTGTCCTCTATCTGACTTGGCGAGACTTCCACCACAGGATGAGTTACATCTGACTTTTTGCGATATCCAGACAGAGAGATGCCATGGGAGCTCATGCAGCTGCCTGTCTGGCATCACGAAGTAGCTTGATAAATGATCATGATCATAGCTCTGAATTCCCGGATCACATTCACCATGTTGTCCCTCACCCAGTCCCTGCTAGCCAGTTCCCTTGCTCTGATTAGGCTGTATCTGAGGTCCCTATTCCTAGCCAGTCCTCTGCTGTCCTAGCTATTGCATTTATCACAGTCATCAGACCTACCAAAGCAGACTCTGAACCTCAAGCCTGTCAAACTCACTGCAGCAGCATCCCTGCTGTGCCGCACACACCAGGCGCATTAAACCAAACTCTTTCTGACTCATCATGTCTCTGCTCTTGTTTTTAAGCTGTTATAGATATTACTGTGTGCTATTGTTTTCTTGACTGTGTACTATACTTTTTGAAGTTTCTCATATTCCTGCATCAGTTAAATGTTGCCATTTTTTAACCACATGTCAACCACAAATTTACCATGGATGTCAAAATCACTAATTTACCCAATAAAGGTCATCCTATCTTATCTTATCTTATCTTATCTTGTCCTGCATTTGTTTGTGCTGGTCTTTTCCAGATACACTGGTTACCTCCTGCATTTTATATACATGCTGTATGTGAATTCGAGTTCACACATTTACTTTAATGTGTGAAAGCAAATTCCCTGTGTTAGAATGGCATCCTGTCCAAGGATGCCTGGGACAGGTAGTAGTCTTACTGTGAGCCTGCAAATGGTTGGTAGTTGACTGAATGGATGTAGAATATCTAAATGCAAACTTTTGACTCGTTACATTTGAGTGTTTTGTTCTGTGTGGGTCACAAATGTAGCCCAGGTTTTTTACTTGTAAGATCAACCATATTAGCAGTTTACTCCTGCACTAGATTACTTTAATGGTGTGGAACCGGTCTATGACAAGTCCATGTTTTACTGTGCTTAATGCGTCACTGAAACACTGCTCTACTGATAAATCACCTAGGAAACCATGTGGCTATTTTTGACCACTGTGGTCTACTTCTCCCACCTTCTAATAGGCTTTTGTTAGGTTTCTTTTATGTGCTACATCCATATTTTGGTTGGTGTTGACATTCATGGAGTTATATTCCCTGCTGGGGGAATACATATGGTTTTGGGACCTGTCCGCCGCTGCAGACACTTATCTCATTAGCATGATAATTCAAAGAGTATTTGACAGATCTTTTGGCGAACTTTGCAAGAACATTACATAGGTAAAAGTATGAAACTTAGCAAATTATGAGAAGGACTGCCTAACCACGTTAATGTGATAACTCAAAAAGTATTTGATGGATCTTTCTCAAACTAGTGACATAGGAGAAGGGAGCCACAGACTCAGATCTGGCGAGCCAGATTACATTGCGATAAATCATATAAATATTTTGGAAAGGTGGGCAGAATTCATGGGGGGGGCTAGAGATTGTAGAGGTTGGAGAGTGTGGGAGGAGCAGGGATTAGATGGGGACAGGTGACGGGGCCATCTGGGGAATACATTGTTGTCATTCCGACAGCATCGAGTTCACTTTAGCTTCCCTCAGTTTTGTTCAGTTAGATGTATGCCTGTCAGATTTCTACCATACCCTGTATTTTTCTCATTTTCTACTTTTTCAAGTTTTTTATGCCTCAGGTAAAGCTGTTTTTATTGTTTCCCAGACTGATATATTTGCATTGACAGCTTCTTAGAGACAGTTATTCTAGACGTGACAATGCTTTTCTACCTGATGCCTTTCTCTTGGGCTTTGGCGTGCCATAGCACAACAATACACGTTTCGTTTTTTTTTGTTTGTTATTTTTTTTGCTATCCTTTTTCATTGACCCTGCATCAGCGGGTGACCAGAGGGCCTGTCTGTCATCTACGGTTTCCATGCAAATCATATGCAGATGCTGCATTGCGTAGAAACACTAGCTGAATAGACTGAACGATGTCAGCTTATATTGCACTCTTTCCGACACTGATATTAGGCAGCCATTATTGCCAGTGTGGCACTCAGATACATACGTTTTAATCAAGCTTGACTGATAGATTCTTTGAAGCATATTTTCAGCATGAGCAAATTTAAGTATGTTCATCAAAGTTTAAAATATATACTAAAAAAAATGGTTCAAATCTTATTTTTAAGAGCCAGAAGTTCTTGTTTATCCACAATATCAATAAAAACTTACTGATTGTTAGCATATAAAATTTTTTAATTAGTTGGCATTGTTGATCTTTTAAGCAAAATAATTTCATTAATCTATATTTGTGCAATATATTCCTGTTCCTTGAAATGAATATTTACTGTATTCCATACATTTTATTCATATGCATGAGATACGGAAATTACATGCAAAATAAGCAATTAAAAAGGCCCGGATTTTCTCATATTGACATTTCTTAAGGGCATCTTTGACATAACATAGTGAAATAAACTCACTTAAATTAAAATTTCGCTCATATTTCACAGTGTGGTATTCTATGTATTTTATCTGATGGACTTTGCACTCAGTGACTAACTTCAATTTGCAGGATCAGAAACTGTAATTACCTGTCTGCTATCCTCTCTGGGATCTCACGTTTATCCCCAGTTGGCTGAGGATCCTCAAGGCAACACGAGACTCTATCAGTCTCTCTATACTGCAGTCTATCAGAATAGCAGAAATATTTTCCCATATACTGTACATTCAATGGTGTAATTTCACTGTTACTGTCTAATATAAAATATGAATCAGAGGAATGGTACTGTAATTGAGTTTTGAAAAAACAGATAATTACCATTACGATTGGGAGATGTTCTGGTATGCAATGTGAGCATTATAGGTATTTAAATATCTGTAAAATACCAATTGACTATTATTCTTTACATATTTTAAATAACTGAATATGAACATGGCAGAATATTAAATATTAGATTAAAATTTCAGAATATTAACATATTAATTCAGTATATGAGTGTTCTGCAACCATCACCTTTATGTCATATGGCCTGACAGCCTTGCCAGCTGTTTCGATAGTGAATCACTTCTGTGAAAATGGACTCGATTGGGTGGCCCTTTAGCAAAATGAACTGTGATCTAATTCACATGTGTCTGGTGAAAGTAGACAGCAGGACAGAGCTGAGCCTTCAGAACGCAGAATGGGTGCACAAACTCAGGCAGTGGCAGGAAATCTTCCCAGCTGCCGATGGTTGTCTGCTATTAATATTGGGAATAAACAGCACCTTAGTGATTGTTATCACACAGTATGCTGTGGTCCAAACCAGCGACTGAGTGTATGGACTGTTAATTTGGTTATTATATGAAGATGTCAATATCTAAATTCACATGATGTTTTTTTCCACTGTGGTTTTCAGTCAGTCCTAGGAGCACTTTCTTATTTATTTTGTTCCAGAAATGATGGATTGTGATATGTTCAGATAAAGAGAGCTGAAGCGAGCTCCACCGCGTTCACTCCACAGAACTGTTAGACAGCTTATTCTCATAGATCTGCGATTTCTCGGACACGTTTAGCAGCAGTATCTGTTTCTCCAAACGCGTTTCCCACCCAAGTCACAACATTTGCTTTTGGGAAAACCCAGGAAGAACAGCGCGCTCTTATCATATCTGTCTGCCCCGAAGGAACACTCTACAGAGACACTAACGTTTGCTGTTCCCCATCAAACTCTTGCCTCAGTCTCAGATGAACGAACTTCGCAGTTCCGTTTCGATGCAAATAAACAAACAGTGAGGTAGAGATTGTTGGATAAATTCTGTTGGGTGAGCAAAGTCGTATATAATGTCTGTTGGTAAAATGAATTCACGTTTGTCTTCATACTGATATGAATATAATACATCCAAATATAAAGAGGACAGTTTCAAAGTTTTGTAAGATATACTGTCCTGCATGGTTCATTCAGAGCATCAAAGATATTTTTACCCATCCATATCATTCATCCTCTTCCTAGCAGACACACGCTTTGTTGCAGAATAAATGGCTGTAACATTATCTGATGCCCTTGAGCCGTCCTCTGAGGGACAGAGGGTTCTCCGAGATTTAAACCTGGAATCTGCCACCGTTCACACAGTGATAAGTTGCTTCGCAGGGGAAACTGTCAAACAATATCACAGCTCAAAATTAAGTCATGGGGCTGAATTTTTATTTTACTCCATTTTTATGACATATGAGGTGGGGAGGCGGGAGAATCGTGCTCACAGACGTGATAATCACCAGGAGATGGAGATGAACAATAGATGACTCTCAATGGCAGAGCTTAGGTCCTGAGGACCTATTTCTGTGTGTGTGTGTGTGTGTGTGTGTGTGGATTAGGTGTATATTACATTGTAGGGAACAAATGTCCCTCACAATGTAATAAAAGCCTTTGATGTTGTGGGGACCATTTTTTCAGGTCCCCACAAAGATCTGTGAATGCAATATGACGCGTGACACTTGATACCAGTAAAACCAATATTCAACGCATTATACACATAGCAGCACAATACAGTGAGAGCCAGAATATAAAAGACTACTTTGCTTATAGGGGTTTTGAATCAAGCTGCCCTCTCTGTGTACACCTCTCCTTGTTTTGCCTGACCACTGATTCGGTCATATTACTGTGGATATATGCAAAAGAGCGAAGAGTGAATTCAAAGCGTAAGCACTCTTTCATATAACATAAGTCTATTATCAGTCTATTACAATAACTTATGCTTTTTTACATTATATTCCTATACTTCTCTCTGAGAAAAAAGCTGTATCTTCTGACCAAAAGGGATAAGGCTAATGGTTGTTTCGGTGTGAGGCAGGTTTAGTGTGCATGTGACCACACTTCAGCACTACAGCAGGAGATGATTGAGGACTCAGAGCTCAGTACTTACAGCATGACCAGTGAATGTAGTCAGCTAGTCAGGGAAAGAGACAGAAAGGGATTCTGCACTAGTGCATCTCTCTTTCTCGAGATCCAATTGAGAGATCCACTGACACGAAGCCAACTTAGAAAACTTCGCAGTTTGACAGTACCTTTAAACCTGGGTGATCTCCTCCTTTTTCTTTTTTATCCATTTATTTCAGTAAATCAAACTGACTGGTGACATTTCCTGCAGATCTGTGTACCTTTGACTGCTGAATCTCTGCTCCATTTTTACATAACTTTTTTATTGCTCACAATATTTAAACAGTTAGTTTTAAGATACTCAGCATCTTGACTCTTGGATAACTTTGTAACCATCTTTGAATTGTGTGGTTCCAGGCCTTTCCCTCAAGGGCACTTGATGATGATTGGTGTTCATGGCCATGAATTTAGAACTCACTCTCCAAGCTCACAATCCTGTTGAAAATGACTAATGTCAAACCTGTCACCATAACAACCTTCATAAGCTGACGTGTAGCGTAAAATCCATGCGTATGCATTTATCAGGCTGGTCCTTTAGGGTTTTGGAGCAGGCCTGGTGCCACTGAAGCACACCGCTGAAATCCTCATTTGATTTCTGGATTGCATGACGGACAACTTGGGAAACTATGGGGAAATCATTTCACTGCTGCTTGAAATTTCTTTAACAAAGTATAATAATTATGTTTGGCGCGATTTTTTGTTGTTCTTCGCTTAGGTATTAATAGATGGGACGCCAGCCCATTGCAGGACACATACATACATATTTAAAATCGATTTTAGGTGCGTGGCATTCGTTCAACAATGGATCACATATATGACTGTGGTAAAATGGAGCTGAAAAATTCCTATCGCTTAGCAGCATCGTAGCCGTCATAACGTCGCAGCACGATGCATTTCTCACGAGCTTATAGTGATGCTGTTGTAAACAAACCTACCGTGCTAAACAAATAGCACATACAATTATGTAAAGTACATAATACTTGATAATGATAATGATAATAAACAGATAATGATGATAAGCAACTGTTATGGTTTATGTGTTTACTATACAGTACTTTTGTTTATTTAGGCTATACCATATAGCCTAGGTGTGTAGCAGGCTGTGCTATCTAGGCTTGTGTAACAGCGCTCTATGATGTTCTGACTATAATGAAATCGCCCAATGACACATTTCTCAGAAGGAATTCCTGTTGTTATGTGACACATGCATTATTTCCAAATTGTATAAGCTGTATATTTATCACATTATTCTTGCTGTTACTCTATATTAGTGCTATTTTAATTTTTTTGTGTTAGTTGGTATGATTTGGTAGGTTATTTTTTTGGTTAGGGAACTCTCAGTAATCTCAGTAATCCTTCCCATAAGTAATTGCTTCTTTGCTTTACACCATTTTGGCTTGTGAAAAGTTTCATAGGAATGCTTTACTTTAGAATAGTATAGTTTTACAATATAAATAAAATGCTGAAATATCTCACCACTTTAGTATTTGTTTAATTACACTGAATGCTGCCCGGAAACCCAACCGATAACCCATCAAATAAATGAAATGATTTTAAGGCAGTAAAGGGATTTACTGTATCTGATAAGAATACGTCTTTGGGACATATTATTTACATTTATACATAGTGTGTAGATGTACACGTGTGTTTAAAATGTAGGGACCACACAGAGTGTTGGTCTGTAATATTTATAGGATATTAGGAATATAATATTATAGTCCCCTGATATTTTGATAATAGAGATTAAACTATTAACATTACCCAACTGTAATCATTTGCAGATAGATCCTGCTCCTGATTATGAAGCGTATATTATGTCTTGGGATAACCTATATTAAACTTCCCCACAAGCTACAGAACCATCCCCCACCCCCGGTAGTGATACCTCCGCGCTTGTTCACAAGCCCTAACAGCCAATTCCTCCCTGGAATAATACCTCCCGGCTGGCCTGGAAACGGTCCTGAATCCCAGGGGTCTCCCTCTGCAGAAAGAGGTCATGCGAAATCCTTATTCAGCAGTTCTGCGCTTTTCACACCTGGATAACAGAAAGATGAAGACGTCTGCGTGTCACGCCTCCTGCACGTGTATTATCTCCTCATGCCCTTGTATTTAAATGTGTATGTTTCCAATATATCAAGGGTTTCATGGCATCCACCCGCTGCCCACTGAACATTCGCCTTGACAGAAAGATCAATTGTTCAGCGAAAGCCACGCTCAAGTACTCACCGGCAGGGACTGGCTGCAAGCTGCTCGCAGAATCTATTATATGGTGCATTGAGGCTACTCTGAAGGTCACGTCAGCCTGGCAGTAGAGATATTGGGAAACCGGGATGTAAATTTAGGCAGCTGAAGTCTCTCCAGCCAATGCAGGAGCTGACCTTGCTTTGTACTGTAATGTTCAAGCATAAACTCCAGCTAATCTTTTAAAAAGGGGTTTTCAATTATAGACACTAATATAACCTCTTCAGCTACCTATGCCAGGGGGAAAAAGAAAATATTTATATAAGAATGTAACTTCCAGGTCTTCCTGGGACCATTTTGAATGTATTTTAAATAAAGCACCAACATCAACGTCACTGTAGACCAGCCTGGTTGAACTCCATCAGTGAGTTGCAGTCCAAGACAGTTTTATTAGAATTTATCATCAGGATTGTGCAGGACAGTGGTCATGAGTAGAAGTCCTTATACTGAATTTAAAAACAATAAAAAATATACCATAGCAAAATAAGTGTATCAGCAATGAATGGAATTACCTTTCCTTCATATCTGTATATATCATACCTCCATATGGCTACTTCACAACAGAGCAATAGACTCAGAGCCAATGTATTGAATATATTTCCCAGTGAATTCTCACAGATATGCATATATCAATGTAGTTTCAATGTGCTTATTCCTTGAATAATTAACATTATTGGACTTGTGTATGCGAACTGCCTTTAATCTGTTGACAATACTGAAACCGATATTAAAATCCTGTCATTGAAGCATCGAGGAGCTGGAGATTGGAGATGTTAACATTTTATTTGATGTGGGTAAGCATTTCGTTTTTTGATGCCAAGATTACATTTCAGGAGACTCATTCCAGGGATTAAACTATCTGAGACACCTGTCTTTCTGAGAAACCCCTAAAGTGAGCTTAATGGAGCTGTTTCAATGGGTTAGCTGGGCTGATTCTTAATCTGTTGTTATTTGTTATGGCTCATTTACTTTGACTTGATTGTTCTCTTGATTAGGAAGCATTGTTATGTTTGATATATTATGTCTTCTTTTAGTAACATACTTTTCAAATAAAAAATGCACATACTATACACAGCAACAACACAGAAGATGAAAAGTGGGACCTAGAAATTATTATAGATTCCAGCAAGGAACTGTATTGGATTAACTTTGAAAATGAGATGAAAATTTTGCCATTATGAATGCACCTACAGTATATTGTAATATGATAAAAATTTAGAAACCACAATCTTGCTATATGCAGTGATTAAAAATGTTCCAACTGACTATCTGTCCATCCATACCATATCCATCCATACAACCAGATATAGATTGAAATTAGAGGCATAGATCACCGGACACACCTAGGTAGTTCATCAGGGCATGTCAGTCCATCACACACACACAGACACAGACACAGACACACACACACACACACACGTCGGGTATACATATCCTTATGGGGACCGCTCATTCACTTCTATGGGAAAAATGCTAACGCTAACTATGACAACCTTAACCCCCCACCCAGCCCTAACCATAACCATAAGTAACTAAACAAAATAGTTCTTTAGTTTTTTTCATAGCAAATAAAATAGCATATAAAATAGAGTTTTCCCCTTATGGGGACCAGGATTTCTGGGCCAAATCCTGACTGTTGGTAGCCCATTCTTGCATAATCAATGCTTGGAGTTTGTCAGAATTTGGGTTTTTTTTGATTGTCCACCCACGTCTTGAGGACTAACCACAAGTTCTAAATGGGATTATGGTCTGGGGAATGTCCTGGCAATGGACCCAAAATGTCAATGTTTTGTTCCCTGAGCCACTTAGTTATCACTTTTGCCTTATAGCATGGTGCTCCACCATGCTGGAAAAAGCATTGTTCGCCTGTATTCTTAGGCAAAATTGTGAGTCCACTCCCTTGGCTGAGAAGCAGCCCCACACATGAATGGCCTCAGGATGCTTTACTGTTGGCATGACACAAGGCTGATGGTTAACCATGAATAACAGAGGAAGAACAATGGGCCTCATTCACCATCCATTCTTACGAACAAATTTGTTCTTAAACCCCACTTATGCACTTTTTTACGAAGATTTTGACATTCACCAATGTTTTCTTATCTGAATTTGTTCTTAGCCACGCACACTCAAGACCATTCATACGCACATTTGAGTAATGATAGTTAGTTCAAAATAATTGGTTAGAGCAGTTTTGTTCATTCTACAGTTCATAAAATGGTAGTATTTGAATAAATTATAAAAGTAAAATGAAAAAAATAATTTTGAAGTGTAAAAATTATTTTCAAGGTAGAAACGGCAATCAGGAGGATTTTAAATAGGTCTGTTTTCGTGCATTGGCCTTGCTATCAAAATGGCATTTCTGTTACTTCTTGAAGAGCTTGCCAATTGTACTCTGAGAAGGGAATGCATGTTTGAAGATCATTTAGATTTATTTGGCACACAGCGTTCACAGAGAAAGTGATATCTTTACATGTGTCAGCTTTCTTGGGGGCTTTATATCCACTGGTTACGCTACTAAATAACATGTGTCTATTTGCATTTACCTCCTGTACAGTAAAGTCCAGTTAACGGACTTCAAGGGACCTGGCAAAACAGTCCGTTATATCCAAAGTTTGTTATATCCAGAGTTGCTGTATACCCAGAACACAACTACAGGACACCATTTACTCATGCCACACCCCAGCAGACACACCTGTGGTATAGATTATTATATTGTGCATGTATAATAATCCAACTTTACCTGAGCAGATGCGTGACGACTACATATCTGCACTGGATATCACCGGCACACCACGCGCCTTGTCGGCGAAACCGGCATGTCTGTTATAGCCGAACAAAACTACAGCCAAAAGCGGCCCTGGGGACCAAATTGTTTGTCCGTTATAAGCGAAATTCCGTTATATGCAAGTTCGCTATATCCGATGCTTTTTCTGCATGTTCTTAAAGGCGCACGGCCAGGACCAACGGACCTCGTCTGTTATAGATGATATTCCGTTATAAGCAAGTCCACTATTACTGTATTAATACTTCCACTTCAGCATTATTGAAGTTTTTTCCTCTTAGTGCCAAGCGGCTCACAGCCTGTGTGTCTCTTTGCCATTCCTTGCACACGGCCCTACAGTCTCATGCCTTTTTATGGGAAAATGTAGGGCGTTTCCCTATGCTAATTAGGACAAACTGGCATGCGTGTTCAGTTACGAGATGCAAACAATTCTGCTACTTAAGAACACGTCATGAATCCGACTTCTACTATTCTGATTCAATCAGCAAGATAGAGTGATCTCCAGCCTTGTCCTTGTCAACACTCTCACTGTTAGCAGGAGAATCACTGAGATGTCAGCAGGTCCATTTGGGATTATGTTCATTTTCATGGGAAAGAGGGAGTTTGCAATTAATTAATTGCAATTAATCTGTTCACTCTTCATAACATTCTGGAGTATATGCAAATTTCCATTGTGGCGGAGTGGTCAGCAATACCCGAGTCAGCGGATAGCCGACTACACCACTCTGGGGGAAGTTTCTCCCCAGGGAAATACTATGATATTACCCACAATCTCTTATAACTAGTGCACGAGCACACAGGTCCAGTCAAGCGAAGGGGGCCAGACACATAACATAAGAACATAAGAACTATACAAACGAGAGGAGGCCATTTAGCCCATCAAACTCACTTGGGGAGAACTTAACTAATAGCTCAGAGTTGTTAAAATCTTATCTAGCTCTGATTTAAAGGAACCCAAGGA
>JAODKF010000001.1:36459879-36472215 GCA_026779585.1 Mormyrus proboscirostris | reverse complement strand
AGAATGCTTTCAGCACCTTGTTGAATCAATGCCACGTAGAATTAAGGCAGTTCTGAAGGCGAAAGGGGGTCAAACACTGTATTAGTATGGTGTTCTTAATAATAATTAGGTGAGTGTGTATACTATTACCAGAATCTTTGGGAAGATTTTATGTCAGAGCAAAAATGAATGGCAATGTTAAAACAGACTTTGGCTATCAGTCATCACTTCTGATCTATCAATAGATGAACTTAATAAATAAAGAAATCGATATCTTGATATAGAACCTAATTATCTATTACACATACCCCAGACCTTGACATGCACCGTTTTTCCTAGATAGCCTATATAATTGAAATGGAATGGGAATAGTCATAATGATTTAACCCATCAAATCTACAAAAGTTTTTTCTCATTACTTTATTGTACTCTTTTATTGCAAGGTAAAAGTTTTGACTTTATAAACTTTTTAATGAACCTTAACATAAGCCCATCCCAGGATGCGGAGGGCATGGAGCAGGGTGCATCATGAACAGGATGGAAGGACACACTTAGAGTCATATGCCAGGGGTAATTTAAAGGTACCTCTACATCATTTTTTAAATTCTGCTCTCTATTTTTTTTTTGTGTTTAGTAAGTTACCCAAGTAAGCAATGTGTCCTAAAGTTCTTATGGTAGCCATTTAGGAAATTTCCTTGTATAATATTCTTTATCAGTCCATTTGTTACACGGCACCTTTCTCCATGTTTAGCCACATCATTTTGATAATTGCTAAATTTGTGAATTTGTAAAAAAGTGACATTTTCCTTTATGGCAAAGCCATCCATCCATCCATCCATCCATTGTTCATCCAAAACAAGACTGCAGGCACCTGGAGCTCACAGATGTACACAATAATACACAAAGAACAATTTAAAGTGACCAATGAACCAGAACAAAAGACCTTGGTGATAGGAAAATTGAATATGTGAAGGCGATCTGTACACATACAGGAAGCAAACACGCTCTCACACACACACACATGCACGTGCAACTCGGGGATTTGCTTCAACCTTGTGATAATGTCATCTTCTCATATATTAACTTCAGTTTTTGCTTTGACTGATGGAGATCTGACTTTGAATACAGATAAGAATAATTTGACAGCTAAACCCAGATACAGCTACAGATAATGTCTCTTCTGAGCACCTGTTGTGTGTAAAACGAATTGAGATTTTGTTCCTGTCTGCCACCCTTGTTTATCGAGTCTGTTTGTGTAATGCATTGGAGCAGCAGGACTCAGTAATTACTTCAATCAGTCAAGGGGAGCATAAATCTCAGGTAAACCGTGGGGAGTAAATGAGGCAGTAAGACACCAGGCCAAGAAATATGAGTTTTATTTGGTGGCTGTTCATTTTTCGGTTTACTGTGTCCATAGTGTCGACCACATAAGCATTTCACAGTTGCACAAGTATTGCATGCACGTCAGAAAAAAAGAATGTACCGCCAGACAAACACTTTTAATACCGCTGACACTTCATTACTTAATATTAAAGTGATCGTCATATACTTCTATGTGCATGCATGCCTTTTAACATTTAAAGTTACCTGCAGTGTTTACAGATTGCAACTAAAGACTAGTTCTACTTTTGGACTGCAAAG
This sequence comes from Mormyrus proboscirostris, assembly GCA_026779585.1. Lineage (NCBI taxonomy): Eukaryota > Metazoa > Chordata > Actinopteri > Osteoglossiformes > Mormyridae > Mormyrus > Mormyrus proboscirostris. The sequence continues at coordinate 36,470,595 of JAODKF010000001.1, read as the reverse complement.
GCCTGTGTTGGCATATTTTCACTGCCTGTGGATAGTGCAGCCTTCCCTTTTACGCTTTCCTTCTGCTGAATAAGTAAGTTTAGAAGTTATCAGGCTGTATTGCCCAGTGGTGATAAAGTGTCTGACCAGCACAGTATTATACAACAAAAATTAGCATCTCTTGGTAAAAAAAACAGAAACAATCTTTTAGCTGGCATTTCATCTTAAATACAAATGCAAGGTTTTTTTGTTTAGGTGTTTTATCTCACTGATCCATTAATAATGGTTGTGTAATACGACAGAGAAAATTAAATATATAACTGGTAGCTGTACTGTTACAGAAATACTGATCTGTGGCCTCCTGCAGAAGCCAGGCTTTGTAGTCCTGAAGCTAACATACACATGGGTAAAGCAAGGCAAAAAAGACTTAGATTTGGCATTAAATTGATTATTTTAACTTTTCTATACTGATTTGTGGGGCACTGACAACAGAGAGACTGACTTATATGCTCACAATAAACCAAGAAGAGGAATGTAGTATTTTTGGACCAAAGGAAACATTAAGTCATGATAGCAGGTCATGATAGAACCCCTCCCCAAAGGGCTCGCACTCCACGCGCGCCTCAGGGGAGGCGACGAAGGAGACAAGACCGGCAAGACAGGACCTGGAACACAAAACACCATCAACGGGGCACCGGAAACAGAACAGAAACACAGAACTGGCACAGGGACAGGAACCAGGACAACACCTGACAAAGAACAGGAAACGCAGCCGAGGAAGGGACACACAGGGGGAACACCAACAGGAGGAACGAAATGGCCGGGAGTGAACACTGGAGGCACAAAGGAACGAGGCGCGAACAAGGGAGGCCAGATAGGAAAGGTCAGGGGACAAAGGGGAAACAGAGAGAACCCAGGCGGGCGAAGGAAGGCTGCCGGAGGGGCCACAGGCAACAGGGAGGCAGGAGCAGGAGAAGACCACGAAGGGGGCAAAGAGACAGATGGAGGGAATGACAGAGGAAATGAGGAGGGAGCAGGAGGGGACACTGTAAATTGCCCATAGTGTGTGAGGAAGGGGAGGAAGGAGCGGTGGTCAGATAGTCTGGGACCTCCCCGGGGACAGGAACTGGTGTCATTGGCCCTAGGGCAGGAGCAGTAGCCTCAGGCAGAGCAGGAGGCAGAGGCCCAGGAGCCTTAGGCGGAGCAGGAGGCGGCGCCGGGACAGCAGGCATGGCTGCAGGAGGAGCCAATGAGACAGGCAGGACAGGAATGTCGGGCACCGGCGGGACAGGCAGGACAGGAACATCAGGCACCGGTGGGACAGGCAGGACAGGTGCAGCGGGTGTAGCGGCGTAGGTTCATTATAGGCGCCAGGGTTGGCGCCGAACAAGCTGGCTTTGCCAGGCCTTGGGGATCCGGGGATATATACTGGTGTGTTTTAAAGCTATGATTAGTCTAAATGTTCAGATAATGTAAAGTGCATATTAATAAACGCTTTTCAAATTTACATAGTTTATATTTATTATATATATAACTGTTTTTACATACATAACCTAAAATCATTCTCACATTTAAAAATAATTCAGTGTTGGATTTATATATAGTCAGTTTTCTGTTCTTATTTTCAGATTTCACATTGTGACTTATTGGGTCCAATGGGTACCGAGATTGGAGGGAGGAATTGGAACTTTATTGTGAACAGGAATGAATATACATTTAACTGAACGCCAGAACAGTGTAGAAAAAGCCAGGAGGTGGGGTATGGGATCGTACATCAGACTTAGTCCTGTAGGTCTGGTAATAAGGTGCAGGCAAGACTGAACGCATGTACTAAAGTTCACCTCACCTCAGGGCATCCAGAACACACACTGCATAATTAATGTGTATGACACATAAGCATAGGCTACAATTAGCTGAACATATTAAGGAACATATTTGAAAATGATGAGATCTTTCAGTAGTATTCTGACATTTTTGCATTAAAAACCCATGTCAATATGACTGGTCACAGTGTTTCCATCGGTACATTTGCTCTATGTATTGCTCTCTCTGCAGGTTGATACATAAGTTAAATGCTTTCCTCAGTAAACGCCGCCTTTTTGTACAATATCAAGTGCCAGATGATGCAATTCCTGGCAACGCCAAAAATTAAAAGAAGGTACCCAGATATTAGTGCCGCACGTGGTTAGAATCAGTCACGGTGAATATTAGTAGATATGAGTATGTACTGCATTATTGTATGGGTAGTATGTGAATCACTTTATGCTTGTGAGATCTAAAGGTTCCTGAAACCGTATCTGCAGCCCTTCTGCAACTGTAACTTAAAGTGTGATTTCATATCTGTGATGAGTTTCTGGGAAGCCTGTGGACTTCCCTTTGGTCTGGAGCTCCTGATTGAAGAGGAACCACAGCAATGGTCTCATGTGTGTATTGGGCATGTAGGTTGTTCTGCATACTCAATTGAAGAGAGGTACCTCAATGACGTTCTGATTCTGCTGGCCTTACTTACAGTACAGGGAGCGTTGGGTGCCTTGACGAGTGTTGTATTCTCTTTTTATGGCTACTAAATTGTGCTGTCTTTGTATGTCATTGAACTGCTTTATGTTATGCAGAGTCAAACTCAGTTTGTCCTTTGAATTATCAAGCTCTTGAGGTTTCCATTCCGCCACCTCTGTACGATCACACACGGTTGTCTCGTAGCAGGAATTCTGTACAATTTAACAATGCAGCTTCTGACAGAGTCTTCTGTTTGGCTAATTATACTGCAACTTCACTGTAAGTCATATCATTAAGAAAGCAAATGCATTTCCCTTGATTTTCTAGAGGCACATTAACCAGCGATGCCAGTGGCAGCTCATGCAGCCTTTCAGTTTATGAGCTGCAGTGCCGCCTTGAATACGTGATGTGCTCCTCAGTTTTCATCGCCGATTTACACCCCTTTTTTTTTTCATATTAAATCATATATGCATAAATTCTGATTGTTATGTCATGGATAGTTTCCTGTTCTTAATGTGTATGTGTGATATATTGATTATGAATGCCTCCACCCATACTCCATGACTGCTTATCCAGAACAGGCTCTCGGTGAGCGTGCAGCCGATTCCAGGGAGCAAGGTGCATAAGGCAGAGGACACCCAGGATGGGATGCTTGTTCATCACAGAACTCACACACGTACAATCACACACTATGGGCAATTTACAATAGAGACACCAATTAGCAAAACTGCATATGTTTGGACTGCAGGAGGAAACCGGAGTACAGAACCTAGAGAAATCCCACTATAACATAAGGAGTGCATGCAAACTCCATGCACAAAGAGCTGTTTAAAGCATCAGTAATTAGCTGTGCTAGGAAGTCTATAATTATGTTTCAGTTTAGCTACCCTAAATTAATCCTTAATATGAGGGCCCTTATAAGCCCTTATAAGTGAATGAAGTATTAGAAGATGGTGGTGAAAATATACAGGGCCTGCATGAACATATATTAGTGTGAGCATTTACCTCATAAGAAGGCCACTGTCATCCTGCCCACCCTGTGGTCACAGCTTATTAAATTGTCAAATGACCGTTATGTCACATATTTGCCTCTCTCCAAGTAAATGGTGAAGCGATGCATCACCGACAAATATATAATGAACAACAGCGCTTCAAGACGGGCCATTATGAAGTATCATTCATTTAAATGAGCTGTTAGACATTTGTATTCCCCATTTGCCTTTTTTTTTGTATGCCTGAGACGAGACTGATGGGACGAGCGTGGGTTTGGGGCTCATAAGGCTCTGCGCCTGACCCTCGAGCTCGCTGTTCTCTGCAGCTTTAAAGCACCTGCTCTGTAATTACTCAGCCAGTGGTTGGCTCCCAGTGGACTCCTGCTCTACGAAGCCCAGTACACCGCATTCGCTGCAGGACTCCAGCTGATGCAAATGCCAGTTAGGCTTCCTGAGCCACTCTGCCGATTGGGAGGCAGATCGGGGCCTCCCCTGTGGGCACCGTCACCGTGGAGAGGAACGTCAGTCCACACGATATGCTTCACGGTGCCCCCCGCAGCATCGAATCCAACGGTATCCTAAGGTTGTAATGCCAAGCAAATAATATATTTTAATCTCCAAGGGCATGTTGAAGAACAAGTTACACTGGTTAAGTGTGGGAATTTGTGATAATAGTTCTAGGCACCACTTTCAAAAGCAATACATGACTACTGAAATTAATGTAGATTAAAAGCTCGGCGATCGGGAGGATCACTAAGGAACATGTGCGTCAGGTAGATTTTCATATAGTGACACATACATGGCACGGGAACATCCACTCCAAATGGGAATCCATCCTACCCTGTTAGTTTTAATGGAATTCAAAGTCATCATAGTAGATAACACAAATATTTCCATTGTTGTCTTGGGGGATTTTTATCCTTGCCCCTGAAATGCATCTAAGCTGCAGATTATGTCCTTATTTAAAGTGCCAGTCTGTTTGAAATATAAGCATTACAGCAGAAAAAATGGGCCAAATCTTTGATCCCTTTGACTGTGCTGAAATTAAATCTACTGGTTTTCAATTTAATTATTTACAGACCTAAGTAATACCAGAATCTAGAGGTGCTTGACTATATATAGTTAGGTCAATAAGTATTTGAATATTGATGCAATTTTTTGTAATTTACCCACTGTATACTGCATTTGAAATTAAACAATCAATATGTGACAGAAGTATAGACTTTCAGCTTTCATTTAAGAGGTTTAACAAAGGTATTGCATAAAGCTTTCAGAAATTACAGCCGTTTGTCCACAGAGTCCCTCCATTTTTAGAGGCTCAAAAGTAATTGGTCATGTGACCGACAAGCAGTTTCATGGCCAGCTGTGGCCTGTTCCCTCGCTACTCCATGACAAATTAAGTACATAAAAGTTCTGGATTGGAGTCAAAACACTGAATTTGCATTTGGTAGCCATTCAGTGGAACTCAGCATGAGGTCCATAGAGGTATCAATGCAAGTGAACAAATAATAACCCCTTCGCAACATCAATCCAGGTCAAGAGCACTCTTGAGAATTTAGGTGTATCACTGTCAAAGTCTACTATCATGAACATAAATAGAGGGTTTACCTCTAGATGCAAACCACTGGTGACACTGAAGAACAGGAAGGCCATATTAGACTTTGCCAGAAAACATGTTAAAAAGCCTGCCCAATTCTGGAACAAGGTTCATTGAACAGATGAATCCAAGATTTGTTCCAGAATGATTGGAAGTGATAAGTATGGAGAAAGAAAGGGACAGCTTAAGATCGGAAGCATACCACATCATCTTTCAGACATACTGGATGCAGTGTTACGGCATGGGCATGAATGGCTGCCAATGGAACTTCTTCGCTGGTATTAATTGATGATGTGACTGTTGACAGAAATAGCAGAATAAATTCTGAAATGTATACAGCTATATTCTTTGCTCAGATTCGGCCAAATGCTGCAAAACTGTTACAGCAGGGCATGGTGACGACGACAAAATGGCTCCAAGACAAACCCTTATGAAAGTTCACTATGGTTTCCTTTGGTTTTTATGTAGTAACTATAGTTTTACTATGGTACCTCATGGTACTTTGGTACTACCCATAGTACTACCATGGTTTATCCATAGCACTTCATGGTAACTATGGTACTACTATGGTTTTAAAAAGCATGGTTTGGAAAGACCATGATAAAACAACAACAATGGTTTATGACCAAGATTATACTAGGGCTTAACTGTAGCGAAACCATGATAAAACCATAGTCGTGGTTTCCATAGTTACCCAAAAAAAAAACATGAAAATCATAGTAAAACCATGGCTAATTTTTCGTAAGAGAAAAGGGGTTTATAAAAAAAAAAAACAGGATATAAAAGGGCAAACCACAAAATAAAGAGACTGTGAGGGGTCAGACACAGCATTAATAAAACTGAACATGAGGCAGAGGGCAGACACAGGGAGACTACAAAAGCTAAAAGAGAAACACAATCATGAGTAAACTTACAAATGCAAAGCAACACTGGGAAACGGCCACAATGAACCAAGAAGGAACAGAACGAAATCAGACATACACCATTGATAGGACATGACGCTGGACAGGTGAAAACCATAACTTACGGTAGTTATCCAATCAGTAAGACACAGGACAACAATGAACAGGTAGGATACATACAATTAACCAGCACAACAAACTAGAGAACATTATTAAACCCAGAAGCTCAGAAGACTAGGAACATAAATAGAACAGAGTTAAATCAGAGAGCAAACACATTGAGCTATAACTGGAAAATATACACTTGTTAACCAGGAGAACATAAGACAACAAATTGTAGCACTTTACTTAAGGCCATGTTTTTAGTAATTTATAAACAAATTCACAACAAATAATAATGCATTCTTAAACCATTACAAACATAGCTATAAATATTTATGAAAAGGCATGACACATTATAGTCATGTATATTATGCATTACAACTACTTTATGAAGCTCTCATGTATAATGCACTATGGATGGCATCATAATGCATTATAATGGTAGGTTTAAGCACATTGTTCTACATTATAGCGATATCTATCGTGCATTAAAGACAGGGATGGACATAACTGGTACGCAAGTACACATTCAGTTTTATTAACGATGAGTGCGACAATCGATTGCGGTAACGGTGCAAATGCGTACGCATTTTATGAGCATTTGCGCTGATATGAAAACAAAATATAATGCATTTTGATCTTTATATGCTAACTCCACTTCATTTGCAGTATACAGGTTAAAATGCAAGGTATTTTGTAGTCATAGCAATGCAAATGCACATAAAATTTGCGTTTTTACGAACAATATATTGTCGCATATATCGTTTTTGAAGGTGAATGCATACTTGCGTACCAGTTATGGCCATCCATGATTATAGATAGGAGTTTCATAATGCAGTTAAATTACTTATATATGGCTAATGATGTGAAATGCCTTTTTATAAATATTATAGCCAGGTGTATAATGCTATATAGCTGTATTATAATGCATTATGAATGTATATATAAATTACTAAAAACATAGCCTTGAGTAAAGTGTTACCAAAGCAACTAGTTGAGGCTGGCCTCTGGTCAGCATTGAATCCAGAATAAGAAGGAGAGTAGGAACAGTGGCTGACCATTTAGCCCATTAAGCCATGCAGTGGCCTCGGGAGCAAGCAGACACACTAGGGACTAATGGGCTACAAGACAGAGGAGGGAACAGGATGGACAGCAACACCTGCTGGCCAAATGGGAACAACACACTTGGGGCAGGACCAGACAGCACCAACCCTGACACAGAATTGATTAGATGGCGCTTTACAGGGTAAATGGATAATGAGCCAAAACATGCTATGAAAGCAACTCAAGAGTTTCTCAAGGTAATGAAATGGGACATTCCTCAAGTAAATCACCTGATTTCAACCCAACAGAGCATGCTTTTCAGTTACTGAACGCAAAACTGAAGGCAAACAGACTAACGAACCAGCAGCAACTGAAGGTGGCAGGGGGCCTGGCATAGCATCTCAAGGGAGGAAACTCAGCATTTGGTGAGTTCCATGGGTTCCAGACTTCAGGCAGTTTTTTTCATCCAAGTTTTAAAACAGTACATGTACATATATTTATTTTACTACTTTTGAGCCTCTGAAAATGGAGGGACTGTAATTTCTGAAAGCTTAATGCAATGCCTTTGTTAAACTCCTTAAATTAAAGCTGAAAATCTATACTTCCGTCACATTTTGATTGCTTAAATTCAAATCCATTGTGGTGGTATACAGAGAGAAAATTACAAAAATTGCATCGATGTCCAAATACTTGTGGACTTAATTGTACATATTGTCGTGACAGAAAACCCAGGAGTGATCAAGGTGCCAAGCAAGCAGTCAGGTTTATTAGGACCAGGTCAAATAAAAGCAGAATTAAGATGCTGAGATGTGGTTAGGGTCATGGAGCAGAAGGTCAGGTAAGCCAGGGAAATCAATCCTACATGGGATACAATGGACGGGAGTGGAGAGGACAGGGGGGTCTGGGGGAACCAGGAGCAGACTTAGCGAGCTTAGGGCAGGGTTCCAGACAAGCCGTGTTAGCCCGGGGCTCCCTCTTGCCACAGCCCAGCAAACGAGCTTCTCCCAGGCCGTCTTCTACCCAAAACTGATGCCTCTCTCGGGTCACATGCTTCACCACTGCCCGCAGGTCAGGCATCCTACTTCTGACACCATTGCAGCACCGGGCAAACCATGGAATCTCGGCGGATGCAAATGAAGATGAGAAGAAGCGGACTGATACAAAGTTGCTCTTTATGTCAGTCCTTAGAACAGGGGTGCCAAACTCCATTCCTGGAGGCCCGGAGCCCTGTGTAGCTTTAGCTCTTTCCCTGTTCCACCACAAATGATTCAGCTCTAGAGCTGTGTGGTAATTAACACAAGTAGTTGAATCAGGTGTGAGTGGAAACCCAAAAATGTGCAGGGCTCCGGCCCTCCAGGACTGGAGTTTGACACCCCTGCCTTAGAAGGACCCCGCAACGATAACGCAGAGGCCAACATGGCAGGCAAACGCGGGGAGGTTTCACACTAACGGGAAGGCTCACACACAACACTAGAGCACATCAGGATTACACATGCAACACGGGTAAGAGTACGCGCGACACTCAGGAGCACACAAGTGTACGACGTACGAGACACACGCGGCTCGCAAGCGTGCTGGGATACGCAAATTCCGCATATATAAAAAAATACAGTATTGGCCCAAAAAGATGACGAATTCCACTTTTTGACTTCTAATTTTAGAAAAGAGTAAAAAAAAAAAAAAAAGTAAAGGTTTTTGGAATACCCAAATAATTTTACTTGACAAGAACATGTAAAAAGCCAGCAAACCAGCAACGGATGCTTAAAAAGCAACCACAGGCAATTGGATTACAAGTGTATTTAAACACCAAACATTCCAAAAAACAAATGCGCTATTTTGTCGGGGGGTAGATAATGAATATTACAAACAACCCTTGAGGGTGCAGAATATTTTCGTTGCAGCAGACCCATATGAAGAGGGTTAAAAAAACGTATTGTGAATAAAGGTTGAGCCATATTAATAAATGATATTACAACTCTTGTCAAATGAATGTTACTATCTAGCCACTATTGGTATAATACTAGTAGCGGCACAGCCAGGGAAGCCAACAATTTATACAGCACTCAGGGATACACACTAAACACACGCATTGCCACGACTGCCAACTGTCATGCATCTGGCGTGGCACTCTTGCCTCTTGAGTCACACGTTCATGCAAAAAATGTTGCGGCAAATCTATATTATGGTAAGTCAAAGCACTTATTACAAAATATCGTACTTGGCACCATCTATTTCGTGTGTGTGTGTGTGTGTGTTTATATATTTATGAATAAAATATTTGGGCCAACAAGGAATGACTTTATTGTCATTGCAGATTTCTTCCATAAAGAAATTTGCAGAGCAGTCCCTAGGATATCCATATACTGTATATGAAAATTAAAAAGAATACACAATTAAAAGAAATGGAAAAATATCCTATAAAAGTATAAATAGATGTGCATAGTTTTTGCAAGTTATTAAACAGTAATCACAGTTATTCCATATTGCACAGTTTTCATAGCATTGCACAGTTGTTGAACTAAGTGTGTCTTGCTAATTTTAGTCCAACCGGAGTTCAGTTCAGTGATGGCCCTGGGAAAAAAATGTTTTTGAGCCTGTTAGTGCAGGTCTTCAGGGTCGTGTAGCGCCTCCCTGATGGTAACACGGGGAAGAGGTGATGGCAGGGGTGAGTTGTGTCTCTCAGGATTCTGCTGACTCTGCGCAGGCTGCATGTCCTCATGATGTCCTCCGGTGAGGGCAGAGGAAGTGCTATGATCTTTTGGGCTGTGTCGATGACTCTCTGTATTTCTCATCTGTCTGCCGCTGTGCTGCTGGCATACCAAGCTGTAATACAATATGGCAAGACACTCTCAGCGGAGCAGCAGTAGAAGGACACAAGCAGTTCCGCAGTCAGGTTAGTCATCCTAAGTGCCCTTAAGAAGTATAGCCACTGCTGAGCCTTCTTGACCAGAGCACTGGACTTGGTTGTCCATGTGAAGACATCAGTGATGTGGCTTCCCAGGAACTTGTAGCTGGAAACCCTTTCCACTTCCTCTCCTCTGATGTTAGGAGAAGAATGGTTTTCTCATTGTCTTCTGAAGTCTAGAATGATTTCTTAATTTTTTTGCTTTTCAGTGATGGGTTGTTTTCTGTGCACCACACACAGTTTGCAGACCTCATCTCTGTATGCTGTCTTGTCCCCATCTGAGATCTGCCCCACCTCTGTTATTTATTCAGAGTTAATATAGAAGGAGCCTTGCGGCGTGCTTGGAGTAAGGTGGTGGCCAAGTCTAACTCTATGCGGCCTGTTGGTTAAAAATCCTTAATCCACATACGCACAGGATTACTGAGGCCAAGCTCCAGGAGTTTGGTGACTAAGCTACAGGGGACAATAGCGTTAAATGCTGCAATATACTCCACAAAAACGTATTCTCATGTATATCCCTCACTGTTCGAGGTGGGTTAGTGTTATGTGGAGAGGTACAGCGATAGCATCATCCTCGGTGGAATGGTTTGGCCTGTAGGCATACTGATGCTGGTTCAGGGTGGTGTCATGATCCGCGCCGTCCGATCCTCCCGTGTGCCACGCCCACCTCATTACCTTGTGTTCCTGCCCAATTGTTTT
>JAODKF010000001.1:36431354-36459779 GCA_026779585.1 Mormyrus proboscirostris | reverse complement strand
CTTATTAAACCTCGTTTGCCTCGTCACCCCGTTAACTCTCGCCTCCGTGCCTGCTTGCCCGCCGCCAGACGTAACAGGTGGCTGGGAAGGAGATTTTTATGTGCTTCAGGATCATTCTTTTGAAGCACTTTGTTATGATGGGTGTGAGTGCCACCTATTTATAGTCGTTTAGACTGCTGATGTTAGACTGTCTGGGCACTGGTATGATGGTGGCTGGTTTCAGACCGGTAGGTACCTTAGCCTGTGCCAGGGACAGACTGAAAATGTCCATAAACACCCTTGCCAGTTTTCTTTGAGCACTCTGCCTGGAATGTCATCAGGCCCTGCAGCCTTCTTAACAATGACCATCCTGAGAATCTGCTTTACCTCCTGTGTGTATTTGTATGTATGTCTGTGTGTCTGTATATATACATATATACATATGTGTATATATATATATATATGTGTGTGTGTGTGTGTGTGTGTGTGTGTGTGTGTATGCATAGAAATCTGTTTTCTTGCCTCTCATTCTGTGAACAGGCGTTACCAGTGTAGCTGTCCAGCTTCACTTCACCAAGGACAGTGATATGTTATGAAAAGGATTTGAACTGTGCTTCTCGCATTGTATAAGTCTGTATGTTATCCTTCCCCAATTGACAAGAGGAAATAATGCTATCAGAGGTGATGAGAAAGGCACAAAAATGCCATAAACTCCAGAGAATATGGCAGTGCTTTGAAAGTGCCAACATGCTGCATGACTACACTGGCTATTTGATATGAATAAATATGTTCATTGTTATATCCAACATCTGAAAAATGAAAAATAGTGGAAGATGAAATATGATGTTATAATGTTTGGTGTTGCACTGCTAGTGTACTACTTGATCTGCACAAAGGCCCTGATGCATATGCTATATCCAGGTCATTATGCACCCATTATATAGACTGACAAATAAAGCACCAAACCTGAAAGCTCATTTCCAACATGCAAAGCACCTCCAATGCTCCTTAGTGACTTCAACATCCTCTTGACAGCCTAAAAACTGTTGTTTGCTGTGCTTCCTCAACTCTGACAGCAACAGCATGTCCAAATGCCTTTAGACACAAGGAGAGCAAACCACTCCACTCGGACTTCCATGAGATGGCAGTGGTCCCCGTTACCATGTGACCCCGTCTACTTCTTGTGCTATTATTTCATCTCATACCATCCCATCCTTTCTCCTTCGAATAATAGACCTTAACCCAGTCACTCCATCAAAATAGCTTTGAAACGTTACAGGTAATGCCCTTAATTGGTTCGTGTTGCACTCCCCTGGCAGATCCTACCTAGTGTCCTGGCAGCGCTCTTTCCTCATCTCAGAACGTAGCCAGAAAGGTCCTGCAGGGTTCACTGCTGAGTCCTCTCCCCTTTTCTCCGCCTATCTAATGCTTCTGTCATTCATCCAGTGGCTTTCCATATCACTGCCGTGCTGATAACACTGAGTCTTACCTCTCTTTTCTTCCCCCTGACATGTAGCAGGTCTTCACTGACATTAGTGCATGCCTGGCTGACAGCTCCACCCTGTTGACCGGCAACTGCTATCAGCAGAGTGTTGTGCTGTCAGTCGACTCAGCTCATCCAGAAAGCTTCTGAACATATTGTCTTTCTCCTATCTAAACACTCCTTTCCTTCACTGGACACCGGTCGAACTCTGCATCAAGTTCAGGTCTCTGGCATTGCCATACAATCCCACTCTATGGGCACATTAGAACAAACATCTAACCCAACTGCATGTTTCTGGCCTGTGCGGCGGAAACTATACAATTTCCAGAGGAAACACACAGCTTGGGGACAACATGCGAACACACCAAGTGAGGGGGCAGGACCTGAACACCTGACTCTGAAGGTGTGAGGCTAGTGTTCATTGAATATACAAATAACAAAAGCAACCTGATTAAAAATATCTTGATGAAAGAAGACAGCAAAAGTATAAGGTACTCAAGGTCTTTGCGATGGTGATTGGGGACTGAGAGAGGGCTGATGAGGACAGTCATCAGAAAAGTGATCATGCCTCATTTTTTTACTGGATCTCTTTCCAAGGCGCTGCTGAATAGTGGGCGCTTCAGTAATGCCGATAATCTGTTTACCTCAAGGCCAGATTGCCCTACACGACGAGCAGGAGGGAAAGCAGAAAAAGAGGAGCCGTGTTTTGCCTTGATGAATAGTTAGTTTATGCAGACCTGAAGTTAACTGAGTGTAGTACCCAAGCATAAAAAATGAGAAGCAGAGCATGTACTCAGCCATGAAGGAGAGGTGAGAGTGTGAACACCAAAGGCGGCACAGCAACAGCCAACAGACGTCAAGATGCACAACACTAGGAGGGCAGCATCATCTTTACATCAGTGGTACAACCGCATGGTCACTCATTCTCCTCTTAGCAGTTTTTATAGTAGGGTTTTATACAAGACTCGTGTAGATTTTGAATTCTAGATATGCTTACATAGATGAAATGAGGCTATAAGCACAAAACAAGTGATCTGCCCAAGAACCCTCTCCTCTTGTGAACATTTTGGTACAAATAAATAACAGGCATATTTAGATGTCAGTAATTAAAGTGGATGAAGAAAGAAGATCCGTCTAACATGTTGGGGCAAGTCTGGTTAAAGTTCTCACATGAGAATTATTCCATTAGCTGGTTAAGCATTTGGATCATTAGGTATAGCAATTGCTTAATAATCAGCATTCAATAATAATAAATAAAATTTTAATTAATGTTAAAAAATTGCTGGAGATATTAAAATTACCTGAGCTAATAATTCCTACACTATTAATCTATAGGAAGTCTCCTGGTTATAGTTGTTGTTATTATTATGAAAATGCTCTGTTCAAATAAAATTGGTATTTAATTGAATATGTGTCAGTGTGAGCATAGGAAAGGCATCACCATATTGTTTGGAGATAGGTGGAGATTTTACAATCACAGTCAATTTGAATGCAATTTATAAAGCCATCCAGTGACTGCATGTTTTCACTTGTTTGCTGTTGTTCTCGCTTGTTTGCTGATTGACTGTACGACAGTTGACCTCATTTAACGGAATTTAAGCAGCTATTCACTGAATCTTCACCCAGTGAACATACACTAACTGATAGTCCACTAGCACTTGAACACCCCAACTCCTCCATTTGGCTTGGTAGTAATATGAACCATATTACCTTTTATAAGATTGATTTTCATATATTTCTTGCATTCTCTGCACATACAACTGTATGCCAGCCATCTGATTGGTGTGCGAGTGACAATTCCTCCTCATTTCAGGAGGCAGACTGCCCAGTGGACCATGAAATGAGCTCATTTTGTCATATTGAGGGCCAGTTGAGTATGACTGAGGTAATATCATAATCTGTCCTTGTTTATACATAGTAAAATGAAGCATTGAATCCTTTTTAAAGAAGATCTTATACATATTATTCTTCCTTCTTAAATTTAAATTAATTATTGTGGCAAGGCATGAAATAAATGATAAAAAATGTACAGGCAAGAACAGTGGTTTAGTTGTTTGCAGCCTCATGCAAAGGCTGCATGTGCAGAGGGATTGTCATCATCATTCAGCTTTGACCTCCCAGTTCCTTTATATGAAGGCACTGATGCACATTTATTTGGTGCAAGTGCTAACATGATCAGGGCTATTTCTGTACAGTACCTGCCAATAAGCAAATGTATTGCTTTTGGGTTACTTCTTATAAACTAATCATATCTTTTATTGTCCTCGTTTTTTTTTGTTTTGTTTTGTTTGTTTTTATATTTATTTTTTATTTTCTAATTTGTAAATCCTATATATGCATTTGCAACATGACAACAAAGAACATGAACTGCCACCAAAGAAGCGCGGCTAATGGTTTCCTGTCTGTCATTACCTCCCATCTCTTTAAAAATCAGCCAGGTGTAACTGTTGCAAGCCTTTTCAGAGTCAGTCGTCTATGGCAGGGTGGTTTTTCAATCATGCGGCCCACACAGGGAGCTTTTCTCAAATAAAAAGCAAATATTAATGTTAGTGTATTACTATCTGAAAAGGGAGACAGGTTTCGTTACCCAGAAAATGGTATATTGACAACAGGGAAGTCAAGTGTTTGATAATAAACTGTATTTGTCTAAAACTTAAAATATATTATTGGTAGAATAATGCCTGCTACAGTAGCTGCACTTTTTGACATCTAACATGCAAAAATGGCATGATACTCTACGGAGAATCAGCATTTTCAATAGGAATACAATCAATATATTAGAAACGATTTTATAGGGTATCGAGACATTTGTCGGTTTAATGTCGGTTTTCTTCTTGAATGATGGGCCAGTAAAATTTTGTTACACAGTGTTCCCTGGCAAATGGGAGGATAATATATGAGTCTTTTTTGTTATGTGTGAACTCATTCTGACAGAATAAAAGCATAAATCATACTTTATTAATGTATAATACGCAAAAGTTTTTATTATAAAAAAGAACACAAAAGGAAACTGTTTGCCCCCTTGCAATGTGTAACTAACTATATATATATATTTCCATCCACCATCTAACCACTTTTCTTGGTCAGCGTTATGGGTACATGTCATGTATATAATGGGATGACGAGAGGATATGTTACCCTTTGCCTTATAAAAGTTCTATTCTTTTTTTCCATGGGAGATGATATACCCATGGGAGAGGAAATGGACACTTTGAGCCTTCTGAGGAACGTCACAGGCAAATGATTATTCTGGACGTGTGCCATGGTTTATAAATATAGCAGAAAGAGCAGTCACACCACTGGATTATCATCTGCCAGCAGATGAGCTAAAGAGAAAAGTCATGAATGAGGCAGCCCATGTACTATGAGAAGAAAATACTATTTGTTTTATCATTAAGTGAGGGAAAGGAATTGAAATGACTAATGTGCCAATATATTATACGCTCCAGTGCTGTGTGGCTCTGAAGCGTCTGAGTAGTCGTGAAAGAAGACAATGACAGAGAATTACATCCAAAGGGATAAAACTGCAAGATTAAATAAGGTAAAAATAGCTTGGTGGGAAATGTGTCTACCAGCATTAGCCCCTAAAGACCTATCTGCTATTTCTGCTTCACTTTTATGGTCGCCGTTATTGTTGTTTATTTGAGCCTGAGTAGCTGATGTTATACAGTCAGATTATTCAGTCTCACCACGGAGCTCTGACACTGTGTACTGTCAGCAAAGACACTACTACTAAAGAGCTGTTACTAGATTTTATGGTGAAACCTTTGGATGGCAAGAAAATCAGTCTCATATTCAACCTCATAGATAAATTATGGCATAATCTAAAATAAAGAATTTTTCACTGGCAGAGCCAGTGATGACAAAAAAAAAACAAGAGAATGCATTAGCAGTAGACAGACATTAGCATAATGTCATTCACAAGGCATTAAAGTAGTGCAGTCTTTAAGACTTAAATCTGACCACCATTCCATGACATTATATTAAGATAGCTTTCATTTTAATAAGATTTCATGGGTTTAGCATTTAGTAAACAGCTGAACAAACAAACTTCTTCTGGATACTAAATACATTTATGTAAATGATTTAAAGCAGGTACAAGTGTCACCAGCTATCACATTCACTAAGAGATTATGCAAATATTTTAATGTTTATAAATCTCTTTAGTATGAAACATGTTTTATATACACACAATACAGCTCCATTTCAAGGAGCAAAAACATTTTGGAGAGTGTTTCTATTTCCTTGTTAACTTGACCTCATCCAAAAAAAAGAAAAATTCCTAATAATTAGAAATATATCCGGACTATCTAAATACACAGGGAATAGAACTACTTAGATCAGGATGGGAATCTAGCCCTCAACAGCAGAGGTATCGGCTGTGCGTTGTGCTGCCATCACCATCCAATACAATAGAATACCAATTGTTGTTATACATTGGCCATGTAAAGGAAGCGTGTGTTTTATACTGATTATTATTGTTGTTTTATGTTTATTATTTACAATAATATGTAAAGTCACAAATCAAAAGCAAAATCACTGCTACAGGGTTGCCAACTCTCACATATTTGGCATGACACTCACACTTTCAGACTAACGTTCACGTAAGAAATCCTACGGCAAATTTATATTACTCCATAATAAACCTAACATTAGCTACATGTAAAGTGTTGGGTAGTTTGCAAACCATGCAGACTCTTTACAAGTTAATTACTGTCACATAGACGCAGATATGTGTGCAGACTTGTCTCAGATTCAAAATCTCGCGCCAGACAGCTGACCAAACCTGCTGCTCTATAGAATATGGAACGAAGAATGACGGATGGCAGTTACCTTTTTTAGTTTCAGTTTATTTCATAGAAATTGTTTTTTTTTTTTTTTTTAAGTACAAGGGTACCAATACTTTTGGCCACATCTTTACCTTTACCTATCAATTACATGCCTTATTTCAGGGTTGCAGGGGATCGCAGTGGGATTTATGGGGTTTAATACCTGCATGTCTTTTAGCCCTTAAATCACTAGGCACCTATAAACATTAAAGACGTTTTAGCTTAAGCTTAAAATACACAAAAAATAATAATGCATAACTTTTGTAAGTTGGATATTATGTTGATTTCAGATTAAAGAGTCTGTCAAATGTCCAGTCAACAGCCAGTTACACTATACAATAAACATCTGCTGATCCCTTCTGACCGGCAGGAGGTTCCGCTCCATCCTGGCCAATACAGAAATACTCAGGAGGAGGTTTTATCATCAGGCCATTTGACTCCTCAATCAGGACATGCCCCCCTCTCCACAGTATAGTATTATAGTATATTATTATAGTACTTTATATTATTATAGTATATTATTATAGTATTATAATATATTATTCTGTTCATTATTACTGCACTGTTCATGCCGCTACACTGTCAGTCAGGTTCCTTACTGTTTATACTGTTATGCTGTCATTGCATAATGCACTTTAACTTTATAACTGCATATTGCACATCTGTAAATCTGTTTAAAATCTGTATTATATCCAAAGTTCTATTTTTTTTTTATCTTTATTTGTATTTTTCTCATATCCCTTGTAACCGTATAATTGCTCATTCCTTGTTAAGTTATTCTGATGTTGCACACTGAAAAGAGCGGATCAGGATACATTTCACTGCAGGTTGTACATGTATGACTATGCATGCGACAAATAAAGAATCTTAAATCTTAAAAGTATGTTGGAAGTAGATTGTCTCAACAGGGGGGAGGGGCAGCAGGAGAGAGTCATTCACAAGCCTGATGGCCTGTGAACAGAAATGCTTCTGAAATCTTGCGGCCCTTATTTCGTACTTCTCTAGTTTCAACCTGACAGGAGGAGTGTGACTAGGCTGTGCTGGGCTGGGTTAGGGTTAATTATGATGCTGTGGGTCCTCCTGATGATCCTGCTATGATAAATGCTCTCCCGAGATGGTGAAGCTGCTCCTGAGATGGCTTGGGCATTTCTGACCAGCCGCTGTAGGGCTTTGCGGTCATGTGCCGAGCAGAGTGCAAACAGGACTGTGGTGGTGCTGCTAAGACTCTTCTCAATAGCTCCCCTTTAGAGGTTGCTGAGGATTTAGGCCGGCGTGCCAATCTTCTGTAAGTCTTCTCAAGAAGTACAGAAGCTGTTGCAAATTCTTTACTAGGTGAGTAGTGTTGTGAGACCAGCTGAGATCCTCTCTGATGTGATGGCCAAGGAATTTTTTGTTCTCACCTCACCTGTGCCTGACCAATGTGCAGCGGTGTGTGCAGCTTCCTGCTTTTCAAGTCTGATGATACTGGCGTTGTTCTTCCAGACAACTGGAGCTGCACAATTCTAGGGAAATTATGAATTGCATTTTTTTTCTCAGAATAAGGACTGCAGTCACCTCTCAGAATTTTTCTCTCATTATCTATCATGACTATTACTATATATTACTTGTATTATTATTATTATTATTATTATTATTATTATTATTAAGAGACATCAGACTCTTTAGATGAGCCAAACTCATGCTTCGAAAGAACATCAATTTTAATGTTATATTGAAAATGCTGTTTTCCAAACTTAAGTTTTTTCTAAAGTTAACAAAAACATTTTGATTGTGATATTAATGCCATAGTGAGCCGTGACTGAAAAGAGGAAGCGTTACCTGAGTGTGGATGAGATACAATGGGCAAAGAGCTCACTTTGAAGGGCTCATCATATGGGCACAGCCGGCACACCCCTGTCCATGCACACGCACACACATGGACACACCGAGCTGCCAATATCTCTCCATGATGATACATTAGCTTTTAGCCAGGAAGCCTCCTCATTTTTTCCATGTCATGATGCCATCATGGCCTGTTCCACCATTCATCCGCCTCCCTCCTAACCCCCTCCAATGGAAAAGATGATATAGGGTTAATCATCATAAGGATTCCTTTAAATCAATTTCTGGCTTGATTTACATTATTAGATTTTTGTGTCAGTGTTGACGCCGTGACTCAGAAATACAGCGCGTTTCCTCCACTCATGCACCTGACTAATTAGAATGAGTTATGGCTTTTCTATAAAACCAGTCTCTGAAAACTTGTGTCTTCTGACAGGAACTTTATCAGCTGTTCCACAAATCAGTATGATTACCAAAGTGATGTGGCAGTTTCTAGAAGCGGCACAATATTGAGCATCACAAACTGGTAGCTAGGAAGAGTGTAGTTGTTGTGATTGCCATTTTTGATATAACCATTTGCAGTGGATAAGGAAATGCTCAAACAATTTACTTAAGTAAAAGTAGAAATAAACAGACAATAACGTGTAACGCTTTACATTAAGTGCACCTTCATAATGCATTCATAGAACATTCATAAGCAGTATGCAACTACACCTCAGCATCCTAACATCCCTTAACAGCTTTAATACACATTAATAAAAAACATTACATGATTATACTAGTATAATGTTTGTTATTGATGTATATTTCAGCTGTTAAGGGATGTTAGGATCTTAAGGTATGCATGATGTTTATGAATGTTTTATGAATACTTAATGAATACATTATGAAGGTGCACTGAATTTTTTATGAATGCAATATGAAAGCATTATGAATGTGCAGATAATGTAAAGTGTTACCCAATAATGTACTCTATCAAAAGTTGAAGTGTCCCATTGAACTTTCTACTTAAATAAAAGTAAGTACTTGCTTATATATACTTAAAGTATTAAAGTAAACGTATCTAAATTTTAGTCCCTGATGCAACTATATAACATGATATTAAGTGTGCCTACTGCACGTATACAGTATATTTATTGATAAATACAAACGTTCAGGCATGACTGATTTGTATTTTCTAATCTAGACATTTAAAACAGTGTTGGTTTATAAAATCATTAGACTGTCAAAGAAATATCAAATTCCATTGTGTTGACTGAAATTAGGTTTACATAACCAGCTATAATGATTAATGCATATAAACACATCTAAGTTGAGCATATGCTCTCAGCCATACAGGTCAACAATACTTCTAGCACTGATATATGTGTGTAGGGATGTGCGATATGACTATATACTGTATATTATGTGACGACAGAAAAATGTCATGTACCTTTTTGCATGCATACAATGAGCAACAGTTCACAGCCCTGCTGATTTTTCCTGCACATGCTCCAATAGTTCAGTTTCTATTTACCTTTTTCTATTTCAAACATGAATATCTTATATGAGTTACTAAATAAAACTTAGCAGCTAATGGTGGCAGGATGCAGATTTCAACTTTTGTCTTGACTTTATCAACATGCTATTGACAATTGACTAATGTGTCAGCCTGATCACAAACATTCAGGGATCGGCTCTTCCCCTTTCCAGGGCCATCCATCCATCCATTCATCCATCCATTATCTACCGCTTTTCTGGGTTGGGTCGGGTCGCGGAGGCAGCATTCTAAGCAGGGACCTTTCTAGGGCCACTTTCCATAATGAATCAAAAGATGTTGTATTTAGTGTAAACTGTATAGCAATCATCTTCCTGACCAGGAAGGGAAAAAAGCAAGATGCCCAAATTTTTCATCTTCAGTTTTATAGAGGCTTCTAAGAGCTGACAGGATTCAAAACCTCTGATGGCCACTCCGCTGGGCTTTATTTTACCAAGACAATCCCTGAAATCTCAGCATTATCTGTCCAATCACTACCCTTCCCTGTCATCATTCGATTAAAAAAACAGCAATGTGACTGTAAAATGTAAAACTGCACTAAGTAGAAATGGAGTGGAACATAAAATATAAATATTTGCTGTATGATGTAGCAAGCAGTTTAAAAGCCTAAAATGTCGACAGTTAATTCTATTTACCTAAAATAGACATATGTGAAAAATGTACTTAAGTGCAGTAATTTTGCAAAACAATGTAAAAGTAGAATACTGTAAGTCAGAATTTGTTCAAGAATTCTGAGAGATGTTCAGTTCTGAAAATATCTCCTTGAAATATAACTGTGTACATTTTATTCAACATCTAAATAACAAATATGTGGTATTCTCCTGATTGTGACTGCATTCTGCACAGAATATAATTAATAATGCATCAAAAGGAACCTTGCAAGCATGACGGTCCTTGTGTGGGTTATTTCTTGGACGTGTAACAACTGATGTACTTTAGCCCCAAGGCTTTGTTAGAAGCATAAATCAACATCACGGTTCAGTCAGGAATCAAATACCCGAGGACCTTTATTTTCTTTTCAACTGGGATAAATGCACTAGCCTCGCACAGAATTCAGTGACAACTATTGCTGTTTTTTTTATTTGAAAACATGTCAGCGGGAAGTATTGTTAAATACTATATTTCCAAATATGTTTCACTTCTCATGCATCCTGCCTGCGTAGTATCTCCGTATGAAACTCAAGTTATTTTCATAGTATTTAATGCAGTTGTATAGCTTGGGAAGATGTTTGCTCAAATTAGGAAAATGAATTGACACATTCTGGCAAATTATAAGTGTTGAGTGAGCTTTTGTGTTCACTGGGCTGTGAAAATCTTGTTGCTTAGTGATGAGTGATGACAGCCTCTCAGTTGTCAACGGCATTGAAGGGGAATGCAATGCACCTTACTGGTTTAACTGGAGACAAAATAGGCATGCTTAAATGTGATTGGCATCTGTCTAGGGGTCAGAATCATTTATTTATTGCCTAGTACTCTAACGTTCAAAGAGTTTAGTCTTGGATGTTGTGCAAAACAAGTAAGGACAATCAAGACAAGCAACATATTACTGTACTTACTTATAGAAATAAAATAACAATGTGCTTAGCGCAGAGAATGTGTATAGTGCAACACAATGTAGCAGCAGGTTCATTAGTTGGGCTGGCTGAGGTATTGTGCTTGTGTGATGTCACAGTAGGTGATTAGATGCGCAGGAGCAAGGGGATGGACATAATTGATGGTTGTTGATGAGGCCTACTGCCGTAATGGAAAGAATCTTTTTTAGGTATATGGTTTTGGTCTTTATAGACCTAAAGCTCTTGCTGGAAAGGAGTGTTTGGGAAAACTCTGCATGCGCAGCAGAATAGCAGATATGCTTTGATGTCACTTTCCTACTGGAATACACGCCTTCAGACTAAGGTTACCATATTTGGTGAGACAAAAATGAGAATATGTCCAGGGATCAGAAGAGTTTTCACATTCACCATCCAATCAAGTGGTGCTTCTCTCATGAATATTATTTTTTTTTCCCTAACCACCCTGTTAAAGGGAAAATTCGCATCTGGGGAAACACAGATGTATGGCAACCTTACAGCTAATTCTCGTTTTACAGTCTACACACAATTGACACAATATTAACAAAAGTTACAAAACACTAAGCTAAAGTTTGTTAAACTTCATGCAAGCGACACAATACACCGTTCACACAAAAACAAAAATAAAGTGTCAAAGTGCCAATGGTTTTCAGAAGTTTACGTCACTCGTGAGCAGCACGACACATAGGGATGTGCATATCATTTAAATTTTAAGGTGAACATGTGAACGAGCCTTGCAAACGCTGTGTGATGATACTGAGTAGCTGCCGTGTCTTGAAAATTGATGCCTTTTCCTTCACTTGGTACTCCACTCTAACTAGCAACACTGGGTCATATGGGTTTATGCACTAAACCCGGACAAACCACCGAATTTTGAAAACCACTGAACCCCCAGACGGGACCAAAAAGAGGTTGTGTCCAGGGAAACCTGAAGATATGGTAAGTGGATAAGTGGCAAAACATGCTGGAAGATGGTTGATTTTAGCCAGGTAACTTCTTGTCCTGGGTATGACATTAAACTGCATCCTGCATGCATGAAGGGGACGGGGGAACGTATTCAGGAGTCCTATCCCTGGAGGAGTCGAAACCATCACAGAGCTAATAAGGGCTGGTGTGCTGCTGAGGCGTCGCCTGCTGCATAGCGGCACCCAGGACCCAGTTTGAGGCGACCCATCTGGGTAGGCACGTGAAGCTTCTTGTCTCTCTGGCAAGATGACCATCTTCATCTGCTGTTGGGGGAGCTTCGCAAACTCTGTGTTTCAGTGGTAGCACTCTCTGAGGTATGCAGACGGGGAGTGGCCAGATCTCTAGGTGGATATACCTACTTTTGGTCTAGTCGGTCTGATGGCTGCCATACTCAGGGAGTAGCTGTTGCTGTAGCAGTTTCAATGAGCGTATCATGAGACTCAGGCTGAGGCTAAGGCACTCCTTGGGTGTCTTGTCTGTTGTCTCAGTGTATGCTCCAACTGCGGGGAGTGATGTCTCGCGATGTCTCAGGAATGAAGTTGAGAGTAAAATGTCTCCCTCAATGAGACATCACTCGTTGAGGGAGACGTTTTACTCTCAACTTCATTCGGTGGTTAAAGGGTGCCCATGAGATGACACTCCTCTGGTCATGGGTGACTTCAATACGACCACTGGCACTGACAGGGCTGGCTATGGGGATTGTGTCAATCCCCATGGGTCTGGAGATCAGGGTGAAAGTGGCTGCATATTCCTTGACTTTGTGAAAGGTCAGGGGCTATGGCTCACTGGATCCTGGTTCCAACACCCTGAACTTGGTACTCCAATATTGGTGGTGCGGCGACGGAGATCGATCATATCCTCATGGGCAGATGCTGGAGACTCCTGAAGAACTGCAGGATCTATGGAAGTGCCCAGTTTGTGAATTCTGACCACAGACTTGTTGATGCTACTCTGAAGATTCAGCTTAGATCCAGTAGGCTGCCACCTACTTGGAGAATGAGGCTGGACTTCAAGACTCCAAGATCAAGCTGTTTCTGATGAGTTTGCGTGCAGTATGTGTGAGCAACTTGCAGACTTGGGTGCGACTGCTGACTCTAATGTGATGTGGGAGACCTTCCGTGACAAAACCCTGAAGGTTTCCGAAGGCTGTGTTGATGTTGCCAGTGTTCCCAGAAGGAGGTGTTTCATCTCGCAGGGCACCCTGGATATTATCGAGAGGAGTCGCAGCACATGACTTAGTGGCAACTGTCGTCTGTACTTTGAACTGAGAATTACAGCTGTGAGGTCGCTGAAAGCAGATAAGGAGGCATTTGTTAGATGAATTTGTGAGCAGGTGACATACCATCTGTGGTCTAGTGACCCACGTCCTGCTTGCAGAGGAATCAAAGTATTATGCACATCTGAATCTGTTCCTCGGAGACAGGGCAGGTGATGGGACGGTCCTTGCAGATGACACTGCAGTTGTGAATTGCTAGGCTGGCTACTTTGAGCAGATGTTTAAAGCTGACATTCCAGCTAGGATGTTGAACATATCTGAGTCTACAGTTCTCAAAACTGATCCTCCGATCAGCTGTGAACCACCCAATCTCAATGAGATTGCATGGGTGGTGAATCAGCAGGGGGCAGGGAATTCAGGTAAGGTCCTTGCTAGGGTCATCCTTAACAGGATGGCCCAGTAATGTAGAGTAAACCACAGAGCATTTGGGTACACACCCATTAGAGGATTTTGGCAAATTAATAATTCAGCAGGTTCAAAGTTAATAGGAGATGAAAGAGCCACATTTACTGGAATGACTTTGCCTGTTGTTCACCAACAAACCAGGTCTCTTATTACAATGACAGATATTGGGCCCTCCTTTAACAACCTAAGGTGCATGGCCTGATCTTTTAAGGTGTGGCCAACCCACTATTGCTAGATTAATGATGGAAAAATAGTGTATGTGTCAGGCGAATGGTCCAAAAGGGTTGTACTAAGTCTCAAAATTAGTCATGGGTGTTATGGGTGTGTAACATGCTATATACCGATCTCCCATTCTCTTCAAAACTCAGGTCTACTTGTACTTTGGCAGACATATTATGACGGCACATTTGCCAGGTAGTAGAATATTTCTCTGTAGAGTAGGGGTGTCACTATCAATTGTATCAATAATCTAGTAATCTACCGATATAAAATATAATATAATCATTTTATATGCATTGCAACTAGTGCACACAGTCTCACATATGGTCAATTTAGGCATTCCACTTCACTTAAGTTGCATATTTAGGCAAATGTTTATTATACTAATGAAAACTAAGACTAAAAGTAAAACAAGGAAAGAAAAATTAATTTTGTTAACTAAACTAAAAATAAAAATGACAGTATTCAAAGAAATGAAAACTAAATAAAAGCTACAATGCACAATGCAACATGAACTAAAACAAAATAGAAATTCAGGCATTTTTTAAATTATTTTTACCCCCTTGATTGAAGCGGTGGTTGTGATTTACGTCACATCGTATTGCCCACAGGTAGCAAAGACCATCATCTGCCATGTCGCTGCATTTCTCATCTGAAGGTGCTCCTACAGTATATACTGCACTAACAACAATGTTCGCAAGAAAAGTAAAGGTTTCTTCAGAATTCCAAAAAAAGAAAAAGAAATGTTCCAGAGAGGGGAGATTAAGTTTTACCTAGGGAGCACCACTGCACATTTCCTAGGGAGCACCACTGCACATTTCCTAGGGAGCACCATTGCACATTTCCTAGGGAGCACCACTGCACATTTCCTCTGTTCTCAGTCTTACAGACACACCCATGAATCTTTTGAGATTCCTGCTAAATGGAAACCAGTTGTTAAGCTTTGTTTAATGGTAAGCAATTGAATTCATGTTTATTAATTAAACTTACTTTTTTATATTGCTGTACCTATTGTCAAGATGGGACCAGGGCTAGTGGCATTGCAAATTACTGTAATCATTCACACATTTAATGTTGAGTGAAACGTTATTGATTTTGGCATTGTGGTGTAGTAAGCCCTGTTTCATCATTTTCTTGAAACTTTGTACAATAATCACCTGATTGCTTTCCTTTAATATTTCTAGGAATAATTTCTCAGCCTGTAACTACTACTCCACAGATAGATTTTTCACTCTCCAAATATACATATTATAAAAAATGGGAGCATCAATAAACCAGATAAAAAATAACTAAAACAATAAATGTTCATAAAATAAGATGAAACTAACGCACTATTTGTTCTTAAAAGAAACTGAAACCGAACTAAAACTGAAAAACAAAATGGAAAACTACATAAAAATCAAGACTAATGCAAATTTGAACACTATACTGTAATAGCTCTGTTTTGACATTGGAAAAAACACAGCTGAAGAGTATGCACACACAGGGCAAACATGCAAACTCCACAAACACAAAGTGGTGGTGTGAGGCAACAGCACTACCCACTGTGCCGTCCTGACAGACTTGAATGAGGTGCAATGTTAATATCAACATCGAATTTCATAATATAAGAAATTTACAAACAAGACAGGGTTTTAGCTTCCGCTACACTAGGAGGAAGAATATTCCATACTCTAACTACACGCTGTGTAAAGAAGTGCTTCCTCAAATTTGTTTTAAAATGTTCTTCCGCTAATTTCCACTTATGGAGTTCTAGTACTTAAACTAATACTGAAATAGCCATTTGGCTGAACAGCATCCAGACCCATTAGAATCTTATATACCTGGATCATGTCCCCCCTTAGTCTCCTTTGCTCAAGGCTAAACAGATTCAGCTCAGCTAACCTCTCCTCGTAAGACATTCCTCTAAGACCAGGAATCATTCTTGTAACCCTCCGTTGCACATTTTCTAAGGCAACAATATAGTTCTTAAGGTATGGTGACCAAACCTGCACACAATATTGTAGGTGAGGTCTTACCAAGGAATTATATAAATTCTCTTATATGTAATTCTCACATCATATGGACCATGTTAGTCTACTGGGTTCAAACATTGAGTTGTGCTAAAACATTTTTACTCAGAGGAAACCAATCTTAGTTCAAAGTTTACTGTCTCTGCTGTTGCATGAGCTCTGCATGCACTCTCTGAGACAATCATAATCACTCTTGTCCTTGCTGTTGGATTCACTCATAGATCTTATGCTGCATTGGTGAGAAATCAAACAAAACTTAAGTCAATCCTGCTACAAAGCGTGATATCACACCTGTAATTTACCCCATGTGATAAATTTCTCTACGGATTCAATGAAGTGAAGCATCATACAAGGAACATGTCAAGAAGACAGATGCTCATTGGGAACTGGTAGCATTCTTTTGAAAAAGATATATACACAAAAATTAAGTGACTATTCATCTGCAAAAATACTGCACAATAAAAATAAAACTCATGCGATGGTAGTTAAAAATCATTTCCCTTCTAGTGAGTAATGATACAGCAACAATCCCAGAAAGCAAAGCTGCTCATGCCTTTGGCATGACCTGCTCTCCCTAAATCAAAAGGAGATCAAAAAGTCACCAAATACTAGCAGAGATAGAAAACAACATGTGACATATTTACTATTTGTGATCTTATTTATGAGATGTAACTGTCTGACTGAAGTGTCCCTACATGTTTTGGCTCCAAGCAAAAAAGTCACACATTACAATATATTAAAACAAACAAGAGTCAAACTCAAACCTCAAATGCTATTGATGACCCAGATGGGTTTTCAGTGATGTAGCTGTGAAACTTGCTTTTGATCTTGATGAAGTCAAACAGGAGCCACAGGTGGGTATTAGTAGGTTACTTATAAATAAATAGTCAACTAACCACAGACAGCCTTCAGTAGAAGCATTAGGCAGGACAGGAGGGCAACGTGAAGTAGAATCTCTTTTGGCAAGACCAATGTGCTTCAATACTTTTTAAAAACGCAAAAAAAAGCCCTGTTTCATTATTTCATAAAAAGGCATAAATTCTAATAGTAGGTAGTTGCATTCACAAGGTGGGGAATACATATGGTTTTGAAACTGGTGCACTGTCGCAGACGCTTTCCTGTTAACACAATAAGTAAAAAAAGTCTTTGATCTTTTTCAAGCTTTGCAGGCACATTGCCAGAGTGATGACCTGGAAATGATCAAATTTTGAGACAGACTGCCCCTAAAGCAGCAGTGCTTAGTGATAGCAAAAAAAAAGGACGGTTAGCATTTGATCCTGTTACTGTGATAACTCAAAATTTCTCCAGACATCTCAGACTCCGCAGACATATTGTATGGGTGAGCAACTGGGACTGATAAAATTTTGAAACAAAGTGCACACTTAGATAAGACACTTGACCTTGTGATAACTATTAGATATTATTACTTTATTTCATCTTTGATGAATCTTCATACTACTTCCGAAAAACGTTATATGGATGAAAATCTACATCTGAAAACCATATACTATAGCTGTTAGGTGTACCTATTGTGTTTGCCTATTCTGTTAATTAACAAGTTGTGTCTAGTAATTACCAATTTTCCTGCGCCAATTGCCCTCGTGTGTTACACCTGTGTTTTCCCCTTTATATTAGAATTAGAATAAGAATTTGGTGATCAGTGGTCATTGTTAAGACACCACAGCACAGCACACAGTGCGCAACAACAAAACGTGTCCTCTACATCTAACCTATACTGTATGTGACTTTCGTGACATAGCAGGGGGCAGCTAATTCAGTGCCTGGGGAGCAGTGCTTGGGGACGGTACCTTGCTCATGGTAAATCAGTTGTGACTTGCTGATGGGGGATTCAAACCTGCAATCTTTCGATTATAAGGGCGTGAGGGCTTAGGCCTTGGCTGGCAAGTGGATCAATCATAGTTGCTGCAGTCTGATGTATGGTTACATTTCTGGGGAGATACACATCAGACTACGGCATACAATGGCTTAGATTCTACACAGAAGTATAAATCCAGGTGCAGATCTGGTTAACCTGATTATCTTACGTAAGTCACACAAACAGGGGCATCAGATTTATGGCCTGACCCTGCATTCGAAACCCAAACTGTTTGTGCATCTACCTATGTGTGTACATCTGAAAATGAGGGCAATTAATTATTTTTTCTTTTATTATGCAATAGGAACATGTCCGTGCAGTCATGCAATTCCATCTTTTGGGAAATGTGAGAATTATAGTTTGCACCTGTCCTATTTATAATATGATTTTCCTGTACTGAAAAATGAAATTCTTCAACTAACAGTCAATATTTTGTTTCGTATTTTCATATCATGCAATATAATAAAGATTTTTGCTAAGATGACAACTTTGTGTTTGCCTGATTGATGTTTAGTTTTCACAAGTTTGGGATCTGGTGCATTATACGGATTTTATATACAATCCTGATGGGAGTCAATCCCAAGGGAGTCAGAGGACATGGACCTTTAATGGACCATGTTCCAGAACTCCATTGCTGAAGCATCAGCATTGAGCTGTGGCCATAGGCAATCCCCCAACTTGGTGGTGGCCACCAGTGGTAAAGGGAGCTGTCAAGCTGAAGAAGGAGGCCTTCAGTGCCTGGTTAACTTTTGGGCCTCCGGAAGTAGTGGACAGGTACCGGCAGGCCAAGCGGGAAATGGTTTGGGAGGCTGCTGAGGCAAAAACTCAGGCGTGAGAGGAGGAGTTTGGTGAGGCTATGCAGGAATGGTTTTGTCAAACCATCAAGCGACTCCGTAGGGGGAAGCCGACTGTTGTTGGGCTGACTTAACTGACACGCCTCTTCAACATTGCATGGACATCGGGGACAGGTGCAGTCAAAAACAATTTAGGTAGCAGGGACATTTGATCTTAGAAGAAAATCACAACGGTTTATGTGTGTATCTATGACATTACAAGGCAGTTATACCCACTGAGCCTTGAAGAGGCCATGGATAGTTATTATTATTATCATTATTTTATTTCATGCATATCATGCACTAAAGCAAGACCAAGTTGGAATGGGAGACATACGGTATTATCAGTTATAACAAAGTTTTATGTGAATAAATTTATTACCGTAAATCCTATTGTATTTGTGCACTTCGGTCTAGCTACTGGATTGAAGACACTACGTAATTAACTTGAGAGCGTGAAAAATAGTAAATTATGAGCAGCTTTCAGGGATTTTGTGCACAAATTTTCATTTGGTGTTTCATCTGCACATTCAACTAAATCGTGTGCAAAACGAAAAAAAAAACAAAAACCATCTGTTGCCCCTTTAGGGCTCTCATGTACCAAAAGTACCCAACCTGTTGATCTCGATCTACTGGTCGATTGTGTGTTTCCGGTTCAATCACAAGACGGTTAATGTATTATAGTCTCAGTGAGATGGCTCTACAAAGCCTACATAGTGGAGGCCATTTGCCTTTCCCAGCATGCTCATAAGCCGTGTAAATAACCCCTGTGTGTAGGTCGTATTTGTTGTTGTAAAGACTTGTGCTGTTTCTGGTTTATGTAAGTGTGTTTACCTGTGGGTGTCCCAGCAAGGACAGTACGACATTCACAAAATAATACACTTACCCACGAAGATGTTGAGGAAAGACTGTGCAAAATTACATGTAAGTGCAATTGAACGAATAGGCGAAATTTCAGAGTTATGTGTGACTGAGAGCATTCAAGTAAAAACACATTTATTGGCTTTCACATTTCCAGTTGATCCATCGTGATTCTACAAATTACACAGGTTGAGGGTGTGGGATGAGTTTGGGTAGATAGGGGGAGGGTGGGGGGTGATGGGGCCGTCTGTGAAATTTTCTGATTGACACTTTTTATGGAACTTTGTAGGGCATTTTTTTCCTCCTTTCTGAAATCCTTTCAGTCCTCCAGGTCTGATGGGCAATAATGTTGCCTTGATTGCTTTTAAAAGTCGCCCACCTGTCATTATTCGCTGTATTTTAGATGACAGAATTCTGTAATCAATTCAAATATATTGGCATCCAAATTCCCACTGGCTAGCCTAGCGCAAAGCCATCCACCCTTAGAGAAATTAAATTAAATTGGCCTAAAGGACCTTTCACACTTCAGTTTCACTGGGCCTCTATGCTTAAAGATGATGAGGAAACGACTGATTGTAAATTACTTTTTAAGCTTGACTACAAATATGTGTTCTGCTTTTAAAGATGGGGACATGCTAAAAAAATGTACATAAATGTTTTTCTCTGATTTTTACGTAGATAACTTGTTATCTGTGAAGACTGCATTTTTCTCATTCTGAAGTCTTTTCTAATCCGTAACATGGGAGATGACGAAGGTATTTTAACGAACCACTGGAAAGCCCAGGTTTTGATGATGTTGTCTTACAATACAAATACCTACTCTTAGCAAGGGGCAGCCCATATCTGGTGTAGAACAAAACATCTCTTTTTTAGTGTGTTTACACATCTGTCTCTTCATGGTAACACTGATTTCCATGTGAAGCAGAAACTGATTTCTTCATGCCTGGGGGAGCACGCACACAAATATGTGATACAGGTGAGAATATTATGGGATATCTCCCTGCCTTATACAGCTTGGAAAACCATATAATAATAAATATATTTGCGTTTTATTCCAATTACAAGCTTTTATAAATTCATGAAGTAGAAGGATGGCAGGATGTTATACCTGCTCGCAGGGTTAACGAAGACAAATAGAATGACAAATATTAAAGCATGAAACTGATCTGAGTTCAGGATCCAAGTAAATATACAAAAAATAGAGCATGCGATGTTTGCAGTACTGACGAGTAAAAGCATCCCAGAGTAGCTGTGATTAATTCTGGTTGCCCAAGTATTTTAGTTCTTTTGAAGGTAGACCCTCACTCAGATGTAATATAACACATATACAACTGCTTTCAATAAAACTGGTAAATTTAAGCAAATATCCCTTCTAAATTGAATTGGTTAAGTGTTCTTGCTATATTTAGGATGGCTCAATACTTTCCTTGTTATCACAGAGCTGTTGACCAACATCACATTTGTTTTGCAATGAGCCATTGGGTTTTGGTCGACAGATGGTGGTCATCCTGCCAAGAATACCTCTTGACTCACTGAAGACAATCAGTTCTCTCAGAATGATTATCACAACAGACCAAAGCAAGATAAAGCAACGTATAGGTGCTTGCAATGGAAGACTGTAGTTCATCTAATTATGAACGTATGAATTAAAAAAAAACCATGTGAAAATATAAATCTGTCAGACATTGAAAGGTTACAGGACCTGCAATGTTAAATCATATAACTTGCCACATTTAATGCTTTTCCTGCATCATTATCAGAAAACATGAGAGTCAATTTCTGTGAATACATTACATAGTAGAAATTGATTCCCGTAAAATACCTAAACAGGAACAGGTCAAAGCAGTAGACCTCTGTACTCCAATATACAGCTCAGTGGCATGTTAGCTGGAGTATGTTTACCAAAATTACTAAGAATGAGAGTTGAAAATTTAGATGCAGGCAATTATTTTGCTGAAATGGTAAAAGTTCTACTGATATCTGGCATAAAATCTGTTAAAATTTGTTCTCATTTAATTTCCTTGTAATGTTCTCTCATCTACTCAATTAATTTCTTTCTCTCAACAATTAATTTTTCACATTATTGTAAAAGCAATGTCACTACAAATTAAATAGAATGTAAAGTTTATGTGGAAAGAACATTTAAAATCGATTATATTCATTTACCAGTTCTTGATTAAAATAAACCAATTATTGTCTGTTAAATGAGCACCGTCCAAAATAAGACAGTCTCTCGAATTTAGCCCTTTTTCTCTCAATAAGGCTTACACAGACCAAAACAGTTATACAGATATGTGTATTCTGCTTTGGCGTAGAATGAATTGAATACTGGGCTGCTTCGAGCATATAGCTTAAAAACTGATTCATATGGAGGAGCGACATCACCTCCCTCAGCCGAGTGCTTCAACGTAGCAAATATTTAGTGGAAGTTCATTGAATTCATTTTTATTGCGATAAGACATGGCAATCTCTGCATGACGGCAGAAACTGTTTAATGTGAGTTTTTCCTCCAACTTGCATTTACCTGTGTCATGTCGAACGTATTTGCTAATCGGGATTCTCAAACGCCCTGTGTGTCAGTATCATTAGCAGTAGGTATTGGTTATTTGGCATGCTGAAGCTCCATTTAAAGAAAAATAATGTGTTATTTGTGAGAAGCTGAGGTCTGCGATCTGACCTGAGCTTGAGGGACCTTGACTGCGTATCACATCTCAGGCTGGGTACAGGTCAAGTTTTTATGTTCAGCTTCAAGCTTAGGTCACATTTGGGTTAGTTTTTTATGTGTGATTTTTTTTTTCCAAGTGTGCAAATTGCTTTTTGCACTTTTTCTTATCTGAGCTTTCCATACAACGACATCATCACCTCTAAAGACCTATACTGTACACACCCTAACAAATGCTTAGTTCCAACTCAAAGTAACTGAAAAGTTTTTCATTTCAACATGCTGACTGCGCACAGTTCCATAAAGAACACAGTCACTTAAACTTCTTCTGATCTTAGCTGCCACATGTGTGGAGTATTTCAATATGTTTGTTCTTTCTGAAGGTATTTATATTCTGGCAGCAGTAAGCGTCTCCTTCTGGTGTTTGAGGGTCAGTCTAACTAATAAAACTATTTTGCCCCAGCAAACCTTGTCACAGCAGCGCATGGTATGTTTCTAATCTGGTAAATTGGTTTGTCTGTCAATTTGCACGAAGTAAAGGATTCTAATTGAAAATGTGCTCATGCGTTGCATTTAATGTCATTCATTACAAATAACGTAACATCATTTGACATAACCTGCAAAATAGTCCTTTTCAGAGTCAGGGCACATTAGCAATGTCGGTTAAAACCAGCCATTTTCTTGAGTGGTTAAAGTATACTGCCATAGTATTTACTCAGCAGATTCAGAGAAATTGAAAAAAAAACTATACTCCGAAGAACCAAACAGAATAAAATTCATAGGGCATATAATCTTCAAATAAATGGAAAGAAATGTGGTTTCCCATAGTTACATATCTGATGCAATAAACCAAATACATGCTGGGCTCTCTGATATAGCACCAAGTGTTCTCCATTCTCCAACTACTGCACCAGTAGGTAATTTAAACGAGCAGGGTTGCAGAGAGATATGTATTCTGAGCAGGCGACGGCAAAATTACCCGTAATCTCATTGGATAAACAACTTTCAGTGACCTGCCGCAATACACTTCATATTGATCACATGCTGGAACAATGCAAAAGATAAGGCACTCGGAGGCAAACATTGAATGCAAATGCCGCACTACAAATAACGTCTCAGTTTAATGGTATTTTGTGAGCTTTAAACAGTTTAAATGGCTTTAAAAAAAGGAATAAATGTGCATGTTTGATGCTACTGTGAAGACGGGAGGATAGTGGTGTCAGTCTCAAAGTCCCACCTTCAGCAGCATCCATATTTGCAATCACTTTCATTCAAAGTAATAAGCTGAGATTAGCTTACGGTAGTGATTAAGGGGGAAACCTAAGATGTTATTGAAGGCAGGTTGTAGCAAAGTAAGGTCAGATGATCCAGTCCATTATGTGCAGGAATGCAGGCTGGTATCCTTGGAACCCAGTGGGCTATTCCAAAAGAAAAGGAGAATGTCACTCATCCCTGGGCATCAAGGGAACCACTCAAAAGGCCTTAAATCCAGTGCCAGTTGAAAGTGTACTGCGCCTAACCCAGTAGCTCATTGATAAAAGGTGTTGGCTATGCATTACACCGATAGGCTGTTTTCCTCCATAGAATCTACACAGAGCCAAGCAAAGCCGGAGGCTTTAGAAGGAGCGTGACAGTACTGCTTCTGGACAGTCTCAATTCTTTCATATACTGAAAAGACTTTATCCTGGAAAGCATTTGTTTTCATATTCAGGCATATGGGTTGGCTAAGATCTACGTACGGTGCCTGCTGAGCTTCTGTATATGATGTTGTAAGAGGTCTGAATAAGGCACAAGGTCATATTTGTAACCTCTACTATCTGTTGTGTAAGTCGGACACCAGAATAAGATCAGGTATTTTCGGAGGTTGTGAAGCCTTTCCCGCGAATGACACTGTTCCACTCCATACACAATTACAGCAGGTATATTCAATCTCCTCCAATATATGGTGTGACCTCAAATGACCTCCACTATTCTCTGAGTAATTTAGACACAGATGTAGGATATAGTAATACAAGCACTTTATCTCATGGTAAGACACGGATACACGCCGCTATCTGTTTCAAGCAGTTTGTTGTCTTTCCTGACCCTGGAGCAAATGCTCCCTGGCCAGATGCCCTCTGACATGTACTGTATTTCATTTTTGCAATGGCTTAGACTCTCCTCCCACTGTGGTTTAATAAGTTTTAGTATTGGCACGAGGCCAGCGGCCGTTTAATAATTAGAGGGGAGGGAAATCAGAGGAGTGCTTGGGATCCTCAAGCTCACTGAAGAGCAGAGGATCAATTAGTTTATGTTTTTTTATACATACATATATATATATATATATTTATTTTATTTTAGTGTGAATTTACATCTCTTAGACTTAAAGGTTTTATCAAGTGCCCGCACATTTGCATATACTGCTTCAAATTGCTTTTGCATCCAATCATTTTCAGAGTCCTAATACGGTATGTGCAGGTACGGCACCTTATCCTCACACTCTCTCTCCTCTCAGATCTAGGCACAGGAAAAACAAGATGAAGTGTGCCTCTGTAATTTCTACCTGAGGTGTCGCGCAGGGCACCGCTCCGGGTGTTGGGTTGCGTAATCCACAATA
Organism: Mormyrus proboscirostris; assembly: GCA_026779585.1. Taxonomy (NCBI): domain Eukaryota; kingdom Metazoa; phylum Chordata; class Actinopteri; order Osteoglossiformes; family Mormyridae; genus Mormyrus; species Mormyrus proboscirostris. The sequence goes on along the minus strand of JAODKF010000001.1, from coordinate 36,434,853 downwards.
ACTAAAACAAATCAATGGTACCTGCACCGAGATCCAATTCCCTGCTGAGATCCATACCGATTCTGTCCGAGGAGATTTTCATTAACCGATGGGGGCACCGCACTGCCTCTGCAATTGCTGTGGGATTAACGAGCTGGCATTAACGAGTTGACATTCTCTGCAGCTCACACACCACTGGTAAACATCTGTGCTAGTGCAATTATCCTTTGTGAGGTTGCTGCCTCTCTCGAGCAACCTGCCATAGGGCTATGATGAGCCCTGGGGAAACCATTTCAAGATTATTGGGACCTGCAGAGTTATGCCATCTTCTCCTGTACAGGGCCCTGGTTTAACGCAGTCAGGCAGGCAAAAATCACATAGCAAAGAGCAGTCAACTGCCTTTTTTCAGCATGAGGGATGCCGTTGTCCTCTGCTGCAAGGGCAAATCCCCCTCGTGAATGGAGGGTGCTTGAAAGGGCATAAGGAGCCACCTTTTTGGGGGTCATCAGTACATACAGTGCCACTAGTGGATATCTTCCCCATATGTCATCGTAAGCTGAAATCCCATCAAAAACTCACCTAAAATTGCAGGACGGAAAATGTGCGAAATAGCCACTTTCATTAACCTATAATTTCAGCTCAAAAATAAGAAAGAACATTCTGACAGGATACCCACAGATCTGTGTATGCAAATAGTATTAGCCACGGCTGCCATGCCCTGCCTCTTTTAAGGGTTTCTGCACATTCCCCCTCTTACGCTCTTCCTCATATGTGGCTACAGGATGCAAGGGTTTGGCTAGCGTGGTGTCCAAATTCATGAAGGGGCAGTGCATGCAAATGTGGCAGAGCACTGCTGTCCCAGTGTGCCTGAGGCACACGGTAGATCTGTATGAGCATTTACAGGGCAGAAAATGAACAATGGAAGCAGACCCATGCGGATATGTGCTGGAACGCACAGAGAAAAGCCTCAGGCTTGTCTGTAGGCTTCCGCCTCTGGGAGCTGGATGTGCACGGCTGACAGAGACAGGGGCTGTTGACGAGGCTGTTGGTGGCTCTCGGGGCCTGGCATTTTGGCAAATACCTGGTAGTTCTCCTTGTGCCTTCAGTACTCCTGTACAGCAGCTAGACACATCAGGGTTTGCAACAACACCGCAATGCTCGATTCCAGGATCATCCTGGCGGATCTGAACCAGTGCTAAAGGTATTCCTTTTAGGGCCTCTCATTCGAGTTGTGTGATATTGGGAGACGCAGGACTGTCTGCCAATGGTTAAAATGAATATTCATTATTTTTATCGCGTGAAGGAAAACATATGAGGCGAAAACCTCAGTTAATTAAATGATTAGAACAGAACACAGAATGCTTCCCCTGAACATTTACACTGGAATTCAGCAAATTGTTATGGTAGCTGTAATATTTCTGGGGCCACAATGACGACTCAGAGTGGCCAAGCAGCCCTTGCTGGGCAGGATGGATTAGCAGATGGCATATGAACTGAGATCATTCATTGGGCTGAACATGATGCTAACTAGAACGTAACAATTGGAACATTTGGCAATTCATATGTTTACTGCCTGCTAAGAAATTAGCTAATCAGCTGGCTTGATATATTCCCAAACATCAGCGAATGCTCTAATTTAAATCCATAAATCTAAGCATACTGTTTGAGTGTTTTATTTTATTAAAAAAAACACATTTTTAAAAGATACCTGCCAAGGATCTTTTATTTCACAGGTTGCTAGAAGCATACAATCCACCGATTCCCATCATCTTTAAGAGTAGTAAGAATTAAGCTCTAAATAAAAGTTACTGTTGTATGTTAGTGCCTTTGTGGGTGTATGCTTGCATTACCTCAGCTAAAACCAACTTTTGGATAAGGGAGGCATATATAGCTGCATCCTCCACATCCTGTTTGGAAACAAGGTTGATTTCCGAGCAGCATAAGGAAGCCCAAAGCAGCAGCGCTTCAGCCTGGCATGCGCCGGCAGCAGCTCCTCGGATTGGCTCTGATGTTCATGCCTGTTTTTTTTTTTTTTTTTTTTTTTACTTTTATGGTGCAATCTCCAGATTCCACACATGACACCTTCTAAACCGATGTGCTTAACCATCATTCCACAGTTTGTCACAGTTGGTCAGTTTCCGGGATAACCTTAATTACCTTTTTTCTTTCTCAACGATATTTATTTAATGTGTTCTCTGGGTAAATGAGCCTGATTAACAGACAAATGTGCGAGAGCAGCGTGGTTCTGTTTGTCTGGAGCCACCCTATGAAATGCAGGCAGCCTAGCTGGTTGATGGCTCACTGCTCTAAGGGCCTCTCATCCACTGAAATCATTACCAAATTACTATTATTACCAAATTGCTATTAGATGTAGTGTAGCAATAGGCTTTGTGTGTCCCTGAGCCCCGCGTCTCCCTCCCAGTAGCTGTGCTGCCATACCGCCATGCCTGGATCTGCACACAGACGAGGAGCTCAGCCAGCAGCAGTCAGCCAAAAGCTCCCCAAAGCATGACAGCCTCGCAAAAAATCACCCCTCACTGCACATTGTACCTCTGACAGCCTGCGTGGCTTCACAAAACATGAATTTCACTAAAAGGAAACACTCGCACTTATAATCTTTTCATTTAAAGTACATTTAAAGGGGAACATTGCATTATCGCATGAAATTATGTCAATTTAGGGAATGCCCTAAAATCCCTTTTCTCTACGAGCTGACCGTGTTGATCTGCAGCACAGGCTGTCTGTGTACAGCACGTTCCTCAGCTGGACCCCATCCACGTCAATCACTGTGTTTGTTTCTCCTTTGTGGACTTGTAGCTGTATGTAACTACATGTAATGATTTAAAAGCAGAAATAATAATAAGATTTTAATGGAAATGATTGAGAATGCATCATTTAAACTAATTTGTATACATTAATTTGAGGGGAGGGGCTAAGGCCCCCCTAAACCAGCCCTGGTGATGCCCTTATGTACCACAAAATGCACCATTTTTACTAAAGAATATCAGCCGGGGGGAGGCGATGGAGGGCAGGGTTGCTATAAGAGCCAGTGCCACCTGGCTACTACGTGGGGGCTGGGGTGCCCTCTCCCCCCAGCTGTAATGGCTCTGCCTGTAGCAGTCCTGAGGGAAACGCTCTTTCGTCCTTCTTACTTACAGCATATAAACTAAAAGCGGACAAAAAGGTGCTGTTAAATTGGGCAGGGAAAATGATGTGGGGGAGTGATAAAGCTCCCTAGATCTTTGGGGTGCCCGTTTGTCTCATCTCCGAAACCCAGAAACAGGGAAATGATGTGGGGGGAGTACAAAAGCTCCCTAGATCTTTGGGGTGCCCGTTTGTCTCATCTCCGAAACCCAGAGACTGAGATGGCAAAGGTGGAGGGCAGAGAGAGGCAGGGAGCTGCGCGTGGGGTATCGGGTGCCGACAGCCCAGTGGGGTCGCTTGTAGTTGAACATTATTCTTTTGATATGTTTTTGATTGTTTTCTATTTCTTTGATATTGGGACATTCTGCTTAATTAT
>JAODKF010000001.1:36395284-36409780 GCA_026779585.1 Mormyrus proboscirostris | reverse complement strand
GGGGGGGGGGGGGGGGGGGGATGGTCTTGGCACACATAACAGATAAAGCTGCTATCAAACTGAAATAATCCTCATATCCATACCAAATGAGATGCAAGGAAGAAAATGTGTCTTTTCAGGCAAGTTATTATATGCAAATCTAATAAACAATTATTAGTATCATAAGAAGAAATAAATAAAATAATTAGGCTGTCAAACCTTCAGTGCCTTAGGTCCCGTGATAATTAGGAGTATAATTATTGTTCTTGGATATTTATTGGGTATCTCCATGGGTTCACCCTCACACAGGCAGACATTTTCTACATCTTTCACCCAGTTCAGTTATCGCTAATGCTATATGAATACCAGTGATATCAGTGCTTGATGTACATATCAAAACTGAAAGAGTGTGTGACAGCTTTACAACCAAACCTGTAAAACTGGACATAAGGGTAAAAGGCAGGAAAAGATACTTACTACATGATGGTTTGCACCCATTCATAGGGAAAAGTTTGGCAGTTACAGGGGAAATCACTGTCCAGCTGCTTTTAGAGGGAGAGCTTAATTATTAGTTTAATCAAATGCCCTGTAATGTAAAAATGAGCCCATTTCATATCACACCTGTTCTCTTCGGGTTGTTAATATGTCACCTTGCAGAACGTGATTGTCGCAGCTTCACTTTGCACATGTGCTTCAGCTGTGACCTCGTGGAATGTAGAGGACTGCCACTTTCCTTAGGGTAACGCACCGCATTCTGTTGATTTAAGGGACGATTCGCCACGCAGCCATTTCAGTGTGCATACAAGCTGTAGCTACCCAGGACAGCACAGCATCAAGGAAAGAGGCAAGGTGCTCACGTAATTTGCCCCACCCTCACCCACCTCAATTATGCACGCACATACACGTAAACACTCTCCTTTCCCTCGCCACATCTTTAATCAGTGCAATCACTGCAGAGAAAAGTGCACAGACAGATGATCTACTGAAGTTTGTGGTGCCACAGCTCCCCCTGCTGAATGACTCTGCAACTACAACTACACCAAGGGTGACTTCCAGATTTGGAAATATCGTTATTCAAAGGAACATGTTTGAGGCACAGCCAAAGAGATTTTCTCTGTTTATTTGAAACACTGCAGTCACTACTGTACGTAAGACTTAATTATGCTCCCCCTCCCCACCCCGCTATTAATAATCAGTCTAATTTCATGAGATGAGTGTCAGCTGAGAAGCAAAAGTGAAAGTGGAGACTTTCTTCATAGCCTGACGGTAGGAGTGGAGCTTCCAGGACTATGACAGTAAATCAAGCAACTAGCCAGATCTTGGGTATATAGAACATCCCATGTTGACGGAAGAGGTAAAGGAATGGCCCTCTGCAAGAGGAAGACATCAATTTTAAATCCTGCAGAAGACGTTATTATAATTGATTTATATTTTTAATTACCAAAGGTAGTGTATATCTTCAGTTGAAACGTTGTCACCATCGGTTCACCTCTAAAACCAACAGACGCTAAACTAAAAGGCATCAGGTACGGTCACATAAGCAGACGTGCGCCTCGTGGCTCCTTGTGCAAGCCACGCAGGCTCCGTTTGGTGCTAGAACGCTGTCCTGCTCATTATCGCTCACTGTGCTGGCCTTGAATTCTCTGTCCTGTAGTTAAACTTATTTTTAGAGTGGTGTGTGCAGCATTAGGGAAACAAAGGCACGTGGGATGAACTCGCCAACACGGTAGCAGGTCACTGATCATCACCACCGTTACTCTCCGCGGGTCTCCTAATTAATGACGAGTGAAACGGCTTCCAGACAGACTACAGCGGTATTCAGGCAACATTGCCTCACACTAGTGAAGAAAACAGACAAGCTTTCAACTTACACCTCTCAGAGTAAAACTTATTGGGAAATTCACGCCATCATGTTCTATCAGTTTGGAGGTCAGCATTACCATCAGTGCTTAAATCCATCAATCTTCCATTTACTGCTTATCCTGGTCATGGTACATGGGGAGGACACACAAACTCCACACAAATTCAAAGTGCAGTAGATACTGAAACCCCCAATCGTGAGGGTATGAAGCTGTAGCCACACTGAGCCACAGCCCCCGTTACCTGAATGAATACTTTTTTCTTTATTTAAGGCATGTTCTGTTTTGTGAAATTGTGCAATAAAAATCCAGCAACTTATTCTGATATAATCGCAGATCAATTTCGATACGTTCGGTTGGATAGTGTATTTCCTATTAAATAAAGACCCATCATATTTTTCTGTCTGTTGTCTGCATTCCAAACTTGGTTTTTCTGAGCATAGACCAATGTGAAGGGATGTGCTCAGCACAATTACATAACAATAATATCTGTGATAAATATTCAAGCGGTTGTTCATGCTTTGTTTTGACAATTCATATTCACATCGATGGATTAGACAGTGTATGTAATTTTATTTTATGGCCTTTAATGCTTAGTTGTTTACATTCTTAACCGATCAATGCATTCAGTAGAAGAATAGTCCAACTTAAAAATGCTCCAAATTATAATCATCCACTAAACTATGTAGGACTTCCAAGGTTTAACTAAAACAATACGGTAAATGGCAGAAGGCTGTATTCTATGAATAACTATTGTTCAAGTTTTAATGAACAAATCTGTTTTGTTTTTTTTTTATGTGGGAAGCGTGGTTTGATACTACAGGTAAGTGCAACATGAAGGATGATTTACACTCATCCAACCATTTGGATTTTAGTTATCACCAAGGGAACAGACGAATGCCATGGGGTCCACACAGGGGTGGGGGGTTAAATATTAATAAGATGAGCCAAAATGATATCCACTATAAATAAAAGGGTGTGGCAGTGGAGGGCCGTTCCCCTGGTGATGAGAGTCAGGTCGCATCCCTCAGTGAATGCATGGCTGACACTCTGTGCTGGATGTCACGGGGACCCGCATGGTGCTGTTTCATGGCGACGTGCACAAATGCCACTTATCACAGATTCCTCCATTTCACAGTCGGATGCGAAGCGACACTCTCTGGGGAGACAGGCAAATTGAGGAGGAGGAAGGGCCTTCTCTTCAGACGTGCCTAGATTTCAATGCAGCCCATCGCCGTCACCGCCTCCGACGGCTCCCTTGTGGACTGAGCGCACCATGGCTCTTCGCTCTGAAGCCATGGCCGGCCCGCTTGCCTGCTTCCTACCAGTCTCAGGCACTGTGAAGAGCCGCTTTGCTGACCTCGGAGCAGCTCCAGTTAATATGGCCATCTGTGACCCCACCCACACACGTGTGCTGTAATACAGGGGGTGAAATGCAGCCACTCGAACAGGCTGATATAATGCCGCACACAGCAGCGCATGAAAATGCAACATGCATTATAGATTGCAACGTGTGCCCTCTGCAACCTTGAGACAAGCAGAGGCAGCCCACAACCCAAAGTAAAAAGCCCAGACTGTCATTTTGCTGTGACTATTGCTGAAGATGATGACGTATGGCTTGTCAAACAGTGCTGGCTGATTGCAGTTGATTAAGCAATCAAAGCTAATGAACACAAGGTACATTAGCATGCTTCCTCTAAGCCTAAGTACACTCTGAAACAAAGCAGACAGCAAAACACACACACACGCACACACACACACATATATATATATATATATATAAAAGAACACATCTCCTGATGCAGAGACTTATAATCAGCAAGTGTAGAAACAATATGGGTGTTGTGAAATATGTTACAGCTAAATAGACAAATACATTTGACATGTACAGATTGAGATGCATGGAGTAACTATCACTGAATGTTGCATTGGGTATGATATCTAACATCTGTTTATAAGGGCCTGACCTGTGATGGATTGATGTCACTTCCAGGGTGTCCCCTGCCTTGTGCACTGTGCATCCTGGGATTGGCTGCATGAAACAGCCTAAAACCTACTGTTTTACTAATGTTTGACTGCAATTTGTGTTGGGATGTAGCTAAGCATGCATTCATTTCTCTCTGAACTTTGGTTAAAGTGCACATAGCGAGCTGTCAACATGTTCTTAGAACAAGATGCCTGTAATCAGTCATTGTCTGATGGATTAAAAGACGATATACTGAAAATGATCTGCTTAGCTTAAAAAAAAGTCATTTGACAAGCATTGACAGACATGTGCAAACTAGTGTCTTGTTATTTGTACTGGGCATCCATGATGCATGCAGGTGGATGGTGCTGGACCACTGCATTGCTGCTTGAAGAACACACTTCATTACTCAGGATGGCTCATCAATTTCAATCCTGTAATTATGTGCATTCACTGTAGACCCAAGTGTCCCTATATGCCCTTGGGAAGGTACCATACATATTCCATCATGCATTACTTCAACACTGTTGCTTGGCTTCAGTAATTTTGAATTTCATTCTATTCTCCACCTTGACTCTCTTTAAATATTATCAAGGCACTTATTTGTGACCCTTCTTGAACAACACATGGTATTGTGCAAAAGTCTTAGGGAGTCAAAGAAAATGATGTTTAAATGATCTTCACGTCGGTTAAAGTGTGCCATTTCAAAATCTTTCATAAAGTTACTCCAGTATTTGCAACAACCATCCAATGCACACTATATGGACAAAAGTATTGGGACACACCTCTTAATCGTTGAATTCATGTGTTTCATTCAGACCCATTGCCACAGGTGTATAAAATCAAGTACCTACCTGTAGTCATGCAGTCAGTTCCCCCTTGGTGGAGGAGGTGCTCGAGTGGGACGATTCCCCTGATTGCCCCACTGCACCCCACCAGTGGGTTTCCAGGACCTCGTCTCTCAGTCTCCCAGAGAGGAAGAGGACACCTGTCCTAGGGTCAGGTCTCACCCACCCAGTTTACAAACTTTTGTGAAAGAATGGGTTGTTCTGAATAGCTCAGTGAATTCTTGCATGGTATTGTCATAGGATGCCACATTTGCAATAGGTTAGTTTTGCAAAGTTTTGTGGAAAACCACCTAAAGTAACAGAGCAAGGTTGCTGATTGCTGAGGTGCATAGTGCAGAAAAGTTGCAAACATTCTGTTGATTCAATAACTACAGAGTTCCAAACTTCCTCTGGCATTAACCCAAGCACAAAAACTGTCCGCTGGTTTCAGGGAATAAGCTTCCATAGCCGAGCAGCTGCATGCAAGCCTCACATCACCAAGCATGTTGCCAAGTGTCAGATGGAGTGGCGTAAAGCATGCTGCCACTGGACTCTGGAGTAGTGGAAAAATGTTCTGAGGAGTGAAAAATTACTTTTCGCTGTCTGGCGGTCTGATGGATGAGTCTAGGTTTGGCGGATGTCGGGAGAATGTTAGCTGTCTGACTACATTGTGCCAAGTGTAAAGTTTGGTGGAGGAGGGATAATGGTATGGGGTAAAGCACTTGTGTCTGAATTGTGCTATATAAATAAACTTACCTTGGCGTGCCTTGCAAATTCTTTTCTGGATAAATGAGCATACTGATAAGTAATGCTTTAGAATGGAATGTCATAAAAGTTCATGTAGGTGTAATGGCTAGGTGTCCTAATATTTTCCACTGTGTATTTTTTGAGTCAACCATTAACCAATAAGATTAACTTCATTAAGTTAATTAAGGGAGGCAGAGGGGACAACGGAGAAGGCGAGGAGGGAGGAGAAGCCGCTACAAGTGAAGGCGTAGCCACAGCCGGCGCAGGTGACCAATGAGTTGGAACTGGGGGAACCACAGTCAACCAACGAGGGTTCGGAGGAGGGACAGCAGCTGCCCAATGAGGCACTGCAAGTGAACCCGCAGGAGGCCGCCGAGCCAGACCCAGGGGGACCGCAGGTGACTGCCGAGCCAGAGGAACCAAAGACGACTGCCGAGCAGGAGCTAGGGCGACCGAAGGCAAGCCGGGGAGCAGGGTGGGTGGGACCTGACCCCGGCGCAGATGTCCTCTTCCTCTATGGGAGACTGAGAGAGGAGGTCCTGGCTGGGATCTGCCACGCTGGGGTGGTGGCTGGGGCGACCCACTGGAAAGGTGCAGTGGGGCAATCAGGGAAATCCCCAAGGGGTCCCACTCGAGCTCCTCCTCCACCAAGGGGGAAGGAGCGGTGGTCCAATAGTCCAGGAACTCCTTGGGGACAGGGACTGGGGCCATGGGAGTCAGGGGCACGGGAGAAGGATCCGGGGGATCAGGGGCCTCCTCGGGGACAGGAGCCGGGGGAGTTGTGGGGGCTGAAGCTGGAGGGTCAGAAATCAAGGGGGCCAGAGCAGAAACCACTGGCACAGGAACCATGACAGGTGGAGCAGGAACCACAGGCTAGGAACCACAACGGGTGGAGCAGGAACCACTGGCACAGGAACCACGGGGGAAGCAGCTGCAGCCGGGGATTGTGCCTTGGGTGCGGACGCAGCAGACACCTCCAATCAAGGGAGCCTGCTCTGTCCGCTCAGCTTCCACAGGGTCTCCTATGCCTTCTCCTGCTTCTGTGGTGTGGAAGCTGGAGTAACCACAGCAAACTCCCTCCTAAGTTGTTCCAAAAGCAGGGCAGCCCCTGAGGAATCTCACACCTCTGGCTCCCCCATTACCCTCCACTAAAGACCCTAGAGGGTAAAGAAGCGTCTGGCCAGGGTCTCGGGTGGAGATGGCAGCGAAGCTGCAGGTGGACGAGCTTTGGGCACACTATCCGGGGGAGCAGCTGCTACGCAGGAGTCGGGGGCTAATTCGAGGAAGGTGACGGCAGCGGAGTAGTCGTGTATCAGCAGCGAAGTTGTAGATCCAGACACAGTGGGAGTGACGGAGAGTTATGGCTGTTTGGACAGCTGGGGGAGAGGCAATCCACTGTCCAGGTGCACCTACCGAATCAGGGCCTCTGCCACTCCTCGCCTTAAGCACCACAAGTTAGCTCACACATCCTCCACAAGGCGCAAGCGATCGGGCGGGGAAATCTGCTTCAGGATCTCTCTTGCTGGGAAAGCAAGGGCTCAGGCAGCTGGGTCCTCGACTACCTCAAGCTGCCGAAGCCAATAAATCACCTTGGAGAGGTGAGGTGTTCATTTGTGGAGTCCGGTCATTCTGTCGTGTCTCGGACCAGGGAAGTAGTAGCAGGGAGATTTATTCGGTACACGACACCCACAGGAACATAAAACGGCAGACTATAAAATGGCAGATGGAAATATACTTAAACGCAGACTTAAATACACAGGACTAATGACAACTCGAAACAGCTGATCACGGACGAGCGAGGCATGACATTAACATGTATAATTCTTTGTATATCCCATGTTAGTCATGTATTGATATATTCCTGTGCAGATCCTTGTTGTGCCATAATCCCTGTTTGTAGTGGTGTTCTGTATCCTTGTTTTTCGTTTTAGCTGACGTTTGAACCTTTTGGTATCTGTTGATTACGCTCACCTGTTCAGTGAGTTCCCGCTGTGTTTAACTGCCTACACCTGTCTCTGGTTGAAATTCATCATGTATGTATTTAAGTGTCTCACCATATGCTAACATTTAGTTGATCATCGACTGTGTCTGTGTGCTTAGCTTCTGGTTTCTCTCTGTCTTGTTTGCCTTATGTTCTCTGTATACTCCTTGTTGAATCACCCTTCCCAGTTAGCGTTTTGGTTTTCTACCTGTTTCATTTTGACCCCTTGTGGTCCCATCGTTTTATGGTTATCTCTTTTGTGTTTGGTTTGATAAAATAACAGGTTTTTTTTTCCCTGAGAGCTGCATTGTGGATTGTATTCCACCATGGCTCGATGCCAGAACATTAGATATCAGTAACTTCTGAAAAACAGGATTGTTAAATGTTACCGTGCATTTGTCATTTATATATGCTGGCTAGTTGCATGAAAAGATTACTGTGATGGTTTTACTGTAAAAAGCAGCCTATTAAACATACCAGGCAAGCCTGCTATACAAAGCGGGCCACGCACGTGCACTGGGAGGCAAATTCACTATGACCCACTTGCATGAACGGAGGCTCTTATTGTATTTATTGGCCTGTCTCTATGGGATGTGATATGCGATTTCAGTCTCACTCAGCCGTCCTCGTAATTTGATCACAGCCATTCTAAAGATGTGGTTTTAGAGATGAGCAGGAGTATCCTACTATAGACCTCTTCCCCTGTCACCGGCAGCCAAGCAGCCATCATGGGTTTAATCTTACAATGAAATATATATTAGGAATGTACATTCTACCGGTTGTTTACAGTACATGAAATCAACAGGTGTGATGTAATCTTCATGAAGGTTTCAAGATTTCCAGAAGGTATATACTTCAAGATTCAAGTTGCTATATATATAGTGAACAGGCAGTTCCACTCTGCAGTGAAAACCTTGCTGTGCATGTCCTTTTGCTACACACAAATTAACACTAAACACAGAAGTACAGATTAAGGTGCAAATATAAATTAAAGTGCATGTACAGTAACAATGAATATATCATTGATAGGTTGCTGTTAGTGGGCATTTTCTGTTTTTAAATTTTTTGATTTCAAAGCCAAAATACTCCTACACAGCAATCTTGTACGGAATAAGTGGTTATGGCATTTATTTTATTCTGTAAAAAACAAAATAAATTCAACGATAAATCTATTGATGATAAAACAACAAGTTAACATACTATAATGCAAAACAGGACAATCAGAAACCAGAAACCTTGCTGAGAGTTAACATTTAATATTTTTCTCATCTTTTATTAGGTTATTAATTGCTATTTTGTTTTGTTGTTGTAAATGGAAGTAGGAAGCTGTATATATAATATAAGCATCTGCAGCAGGATAATGATGCTCAGTCGCATTTTAAGCACTGGGAGCACAGCAACACGTAACATGTAATTATGTTATTTCAGTACCCCCTGCTGCGTGACAAATGCTGTAAGGCTGCCGTGTTTCTCCCAGACCAGCAGCAGGCCTGCACAGGAGAGGATACCTTGGCAGGCGAGGCTGGACCTGGAGAATCCACTGCATCTCCAAGCGGAAGGAGAGTGGGAAGTGATCTGGGCCTGATTACAGCATACAGATCCCTGAGCCTTCAGCATTTTCATAGCCACATTAAAGCTTAATTGAGCTTCAAGCTGTATGTACAAGCCGTAAAATGAGTAGCACCATATCAGCCGCGTTATAGATCATGTTGTTAAATGCAATTTACCGACAATTCTAAGCTGAACCCCTGTGAGCAGATGTGTGTTTTACACTTTACATGATGGCTATGGGGGTATGAAAGGAATGTACAGTATGTACTGATCAACATGTCTCTGTCCGAGCATTTCTCTGCTGGCTAGGGAATAGTGTTGGATTGATGACTCATTTGTTTCATAGTGCATTTTTCTAATGTAAATTTATATGTCCCTCATGTAAATGATGGGGGGATGCGGTCCTTCTGCTCATGATGCCCGTGTTATTTATTGTTTGCATTCCGTTAAATTGTGTGTGACTTGCACTGAATGAGACTGTTCTTCCTGTTCTCTGCCTCCGGTTTCTGGGTGGTTTGAGATATATACAAATACCGTTATACAGCATACAAAATCAAATGGCCTTTAGAATTCTACCCACATATACTGTACTCTGTGCTGAAAGAGGCGATCACAGTGCCACAGATGCAGGCTTTGTTTTAAAGTTTGGTGCAATGTGGGACACTTTGAAATAAGGTGGCACTAGCCAGTTGTGACGGAGAGTTCTGTAACAGTGGAGCCTAACTGGCAGCTAGGTGTGAAAAGTTTCGGTTCCGCAGGGTTTCCTGGCGACGTTAGCAACTTCGGAAGACTTGTCAGACTGCCTGCCTCCAGCTGAGAGAGCCGTGGCTCAAACACGGTGGCCGGAATAGTGGCCATCGGCTCATGAGGGAATCAATCAGAGCAGGACTGTGCTTTAGCCTCGGCGCTTTCTGAAACATACAGAGGAATTAGCAACACGGGATTAGCAACTACCAGTAAGGGAACAGAGGGAAGACTGTTAATTGTTTCACTTTGAAAAGATTTCTTGGGTTTGTAGCAATAAAAAAAAAAATCTGAAATGCTGAATGCTTTAAGACTGAAAGAATCACCATGGACAGGACAGGACGATTTCTGTAACCCGAGCAGTTATTGTAGAACACAGCAGGGATTTATTTAATACATGTAGAGGAGCATCTTCCGGAAGGGGATTTTCCTTTGATGCACACCAGGAAACTCAGGAAGTACATATTCATTTTGAGAGAGGTTGTAAAAGTAGGACAAGTGCAAGTAGTAACAGGCAGGCCTGGACCCCTGCCAATCAAAGCAAAAGGAAAAAAGACGAGCTGTCAGATGGAAAACCATTAATGGTTCCCACCACCCAAGAGGCGGCAGACGATCATTTGATATTCGATTGAGTTAATAAAACTGAATCCCAAATTGAATTTCTAAATCATGACACAGAGGAAAACTCATTGCAGCCTTTCAAGCACTTTGTCTACGTTAGGAGTATTAGATTAAACCGTGGTCAGAGCATCTCGTGATATGTACTGAATATTTATCCAAACCTGCTTTTGATCATATAAACCTGCCAGATCATTTTCTCCTAACCCTTCCCACCAGAATGATGGCTTGCATTTTATCATCGGGATTGTGTTAAGCAAACATAGGCTCCAGTAAAAATACAGGTTTTAAATTGTTTTCTGCTGCATCTTTTGATAAATTTTCCCTTATGTAAAAGAAGGGGGTGTGGCCTTCCCAGGATGGAGCCCTTAAACCCTGACCTCCCACCACAGTCTAATGAACCTCCACCTCTGTACGACTCACAGCATGTGATTGCAACCTCTTGATGAAGTATTAACAAAGTTGGGCAGGTGTCACCAGCCTAGCCTGGGCTCTTTGCTCACCATGAACTTTTGGATAGCACTGGGATACATGCTTGGACTGGTGAAATGAGCAATTTTTAATGAAAATGAAAAGCACTTAGTTTTGCTTATATAACCATCCTCTCATTTTTTGGAAAAGCCATACATATGTAACACTGCTGATTGTTGTGATTTAGTAAGAGGTTTCCATTTGAATTGCTGGTGACACACTGTCATCAGAATAAACTGACACCAGATTAAATGCTGGAAGTGCCTTTCAGCCTACTCGATTACCTCTGAATGTCTGTGATTACTGACGATTTCAGCTTGGCATGTTTTCATAAACACCACAGATCCGTTTCCTTCACAATGTTAGTGGTAATTTATCATGGGAAAACAGCTTTTTAAAAACTTGTTTATACACAATTATTGTACTTAAAATATCTTGACAGCTAAACTAACTTTCCTTAGACCAATGAAAAAATAACGGCTATCTAAGTTGAGATTTGAACGTGCAGTGTCAATGTAGTCGGTATTAGCATCTGCATGGATGTTGGAGATCTGGGAATTGAAGATCTCATCTGTTCTGACCACATCCTCCATTCCAGTTCTTACTGCACATTTTAGCTCATGGCTCTGAACTCAATACCTGTTTAAACCTCTTCCACAGTATGAATATACAAGCACATGGCTTCTGTTACCGGAACGTAAACAGTGACCCAAAGATAATCGGGACATTCCGTATGTTCAGAGTGTATAGCAAGCTGAATGCATTAATAGATAGGATGAGGTGAATTTATAGGTTTGCATTGAGAATGTTCATTTTAGCATAATTTGAGTATTCATGTACACTTTAGGCCCTTCGTTAAAAATGCAAGAATGTTACCCAAGCAGGAAGAGCGCTGCACTGGCTGAAAATTTATTTTGGTGAGAACACTGCTGGATTACCTGTAAGGCATGAAAAGCAGTTCTGTATTAATGAGGAGACACTTCATGGTGTGGTAAACCTAACTAATTTGGAACAAGGATGGCCACATCACATGCACAGCTCCCTTTCCTCTATTTTTGGAATATCAACGATTTAAAGGTCAAATTTGTGTGTGAGCATAAGATGCAATTTTTAGACTCACCATGCCTCTGACAGTTGTGTCTACCATTGCAGTACTATAAAATTAAATAGAATTAGGAGTCATCCCTACACAGAAAAATGAGCTGGATGTGTATTTTATATGACAGTAGTTAAAATTGTGATCCTTTGTTGAACACTTTGTAGATATCCCATCTTGTTCTCCATGAGGTACATAGTCACATATACAGATGAGAACAAGCTTGGGGGTCACAGCACAGGATCAGCCAGTGTACAGCACGCCTGGAGCTGAGAGCTTTGCTCAGGGGCCCAATGGGATTATTGGACGGCAGGTTCTGTGATTCAAACTGGTGACCTTCTGATCACAGACCTGCTGAGCGACAGCCCCCCACAATCAATTTTTTGTAATGTATATTTTGGGGCACCAAGTATCAATTGCTCATTTTCGTTCAAAGAACATCATTCTGTGCCCCAAAAAACATTATTTAATGATGAAATCAAGTAGCTTTGTTGCATTTCGTCCACAGAGAGCCAAATTCCAGTTACATTTTGTGCACAGAATTGATATCAGGACCTTGCATTTTGTGGACAGACGAACTGAATGTATCTGCTTTCTTGAATGAAAAGAAAGTCATCTCGTTCACAAAATGCATTTTGCCAACGAAAGTTATTTTTTTTCTACAAAATTCACTTTGTGAATGAAAGAAAGTCACTTTTTCGGAGGAAAAGCATCTTGTAGGGCGGGGTGGTTCTGAGGGGGGGTAAGTGCACTCTTGACAACATGCATGCCCCCCTGTGGTCCCCCTAAATACATACATATGCTACTTGACTTTTAAGTAGATGTATTGTTACTATTATTATTATTATTATTATTATTATTATTATTTACATTTAAATATGTGGGTTAAAATTTGTGCGCTAGGAACAGGTGAAATTCAAATATAAGCACATTTTCTTGACGGATTTGTAACGCAGGTGAGACGGTGGTCAAATCGCCAAAAGTTGATGAAAAGTGAAATTAACAACAGTAAAAGTAATCAAGCCTGTGGAAGCAAGAAAGTCTAAACAAGAAATCGGGGTGAATTAAATAGTTCTAAAAACTGTAACATGTAAGTGCAAAGTATTTCATAAATAACACTGGTTTTCACTGGTTTTGTCTTTTGCGTCTTAATGCTGGAAATCAAGTGTAAGTAATTCTTGGTGCACATTAAGGAAATGACTTTCCTCCACTAAGAAAAATGCATTTTGTCCACAAAATGTCTTTTTCACTCAATAAATGCATTTTGTGCACAAATTGACTTTCTTTCATTGACGGAATGCTTTTTGTCCACAAAATAAATTCATTGTTATTAATGAAAGCAGATACATTAAGCCTTCTGTCCACGACTGTGCTGATTTCAATTCTGTGTACAAAATGTAATTTTCTTTTGGATTTCTGTGCACAAAAGAAGTCTTTATGCTTTCCGGGCAAAATGTAACTGGAGTTTGTCTTTCTGTTCACAAAACTCATTACTTAATTGATTTCCTCACTAAATAGAGTAATGCTTTTTTTGGCACAAAATGAGCACTTGACACTTAGTGCTCCATAGTATTGTACATCCACACTTAAAAATATTGTTCACTATGGATCTAACAATACCAAAAATGCACAACACGATAATATCACGATAAACGGTTCACGATACGACAATATTTGAAAAGGCACGAACCTCTTCATGATTAATAATCAACACGTTTATTTATATCAAATTATTTCTTCCTTTTAACATAAAGTGATTCTGCTTTTCTTTATTAGTCAAATATCCAGCTATGACCTTAAGCCTCCGCCAGAACTTAGCAGTAATTGTCCTTTGAATGAATGACTGAACAATGCATTTAATTATAAAACAAAAACAAACAGTGAGTAGTTCCTTTATAAAATATTAATTATTACTGCGGCGGCTGGATCTTTTATTTGAAACACAATCTGCAATTCCAAAGTAGTGTTTTCTGTCATTTTTCCGTCCGGTCTGTTTTCACCATGCCCATACATACTAACACGCTAAATAATGCGTGAAAACAGTGCACGCGTAACACTTTTGAATCTATTTTGGGTCCACTTAGTGCTACTGGCCAGTTCTAGGTTCGATGGGAGTGGCGGGAGAAAAGATAATGACACCTCAAAAATTAGAACAGCAGCCTTTAGTAAATATTAATTGTAGAACACGAAGAATCGTGAATACATTTACATATATTTACATTTAAATGGAAAAATTAAATCTACCTCTTTATAAAGTATGGATATTGTTTGTTTTGGGTTCTGAGTCCAGTGGTTAAATCAGTTATTCCTAGTTAATCCTAAATCTAAATCTAGTTATATCCTAATTCAGTTTTGCTCATTATTGACTGCGCACTGATAATTATTTTGTATCTATTTATAATCAACTATTCTCTAAGTCCTTATTTAAATTCTCTATCCAGTATCTTTAGCACCAATTTATCTTTCCTTTAAATCAGTAATCTCCCCCCACATATCAAACTCAAAATTCAACACATATAAAGGGAAGAAACAAAATCACATCATATACCATTCAGGCATAACAATATCCAAGGGTTGATATCAGGCCCGGCGCCAGCGAAAAACAAGTTGGGGGGCAATTGAAATGCAGAGAGGGGGCGGCGATTTAACTCCCAAAA
>JAODKF010000001.1:36363620-36376540 GCA_026779585.1 Mormyrus proboscirostris | reverse complement strand
AAATGGCTATTTCAATATTAGTTTAAATACTAGAACTCGTGGCCGTAAGTGGAAATTAGCGGGAGAACATTTTAAAACAAATTTTAGGAAGAACTTCTTCACACAGCGTGTAGTTAGAGTATGGAATAGTGTTCCAGCTAGTGTAGCGGAAGCTAAAACCCTAGGTTCCTTTAAATCAGAGCTAGATAAGATTTTAACAACTGTGCACTATTAGTTAAGTTCTCCCCAAATGAGCTTGATGGGCCAAATGGCCTCCTCTTGTTTGTAAATTTCTTATGATCTAAATAGATAAATCAGAGAAGCTTGTTGATTTTTTTGTGACACAATCGTATTTTATTGTGTCTGAGCATTTGTTGTTTCTTGACATAAAGTGGTATGTGCCCACTTGAAGCAGATTTTTACTTATGTGATCGTACTGTTTTTGTGATGACTGCGTGCGGGCAAACGGGGAAGGGAAGGGAAGGTGGGACGATGGAAGGAGACGAGACCGGAGACACGGGACCTGAAAAACAAGAGCAAAAACAACGAGGCAATGGCGGGGGATCCGCAGGCGACAGCTGAGCAGGAGCCCGGGGAACAGAAGGCGAGCCGGGGGGCAGGGCAGGCGGGACTCAATCCCTGCGCCTATGTCCTCTTCCCTTCCAGGACACAGACAGTCGAGGACCTGGTTCTGGCTCCACCACGCTGGGGCAATGGTGGAGGAGTCCGTCCACCACTGGAATCCTTGGGACCCAGTAGGTAGATCCCCGAGGGGTCCCATTCAAGCTCCTCCTCTCCTTCCACCAAGGGAGGAGGAGTGATGGTAACACTGTCTGGGACCTCCTGTGGACAGGGATTTCTAGCATAGGCAGAGCCGGGGCCTCTGGCACAGCAGCGTGCAGAGCCCTAGGAGCCTTGGGCGGAGTATAGTTGGGCGGAGCAGAGACGGGTGGGGCAGCCACGACCTCGGGCAGTGGTGGAGACCTAGGAGCCTCGGGCGCTGCGGGCAGAGCCGGGACAGCAGGCGTAGCTGCAGGCAGAGCCAGGACAGCAGGCGTAGCTGCAGGCGGAGCAGGGAGCCCGTGCGGAGCCGCTGCAGGCAGAACAGGGAACCCTTGCGGAGCAGGAGCAGCTGGAGCAGGAGCCATGGGCGAAGCCGCAGCAGGAGCCTAGGGCGCAGCAGTGGGCGGAGCAGCCAAAGGAGCTGGGAAGGCGGCTCAGCAACCTCTACCCTGTGTAGCGCGACTGGATGGATCCTTCCCTCAGTCACGCGCTCCATCAGCTGTCGGAGGTTTTCGTGCACCTCTGCCATGCATTATAGATGACTGATCAAAAACATCAATGACTGATCATCCATATATCTGTATTTATTCGTAATAGATTTTGTTAACTGGTGCTGCAAAGTCAATCCACTGGCGGTGTGTGGAGCACTCTTTTACGAGGGCTATATACTCAATATACCATTTTCAAGCTTTAGATGTCTGTGAAATGGTGGTTGAGTAACATCACTCATCTATTCAGAAGTACATGTGTGTTCATTTGAACTGCTACACACCAAAGAGATGGTGCATACTTGCTAGATGCCTGAGAAAATGCAATCTGACAGTGAAGGACACATCAAACTCACTGATCTGAGTTTTGCTTTAACAAAATGTACAATTCTCTTTTATCTTTTGACACATTTTATATGCAGATATTATTTATTTTCAAGATTCTCCATTCCATCACAGTGTCCATATGAAATACCGTGGTAGATTGCAGCTAATGGTTTTGTATGCGGTTGTTTTTGTAAATGGACATTACTTGGCAAATGTTTATGCACTTGGATGATTTGAAAATTAAAAAAGATTAACATTAATAAATGCTTGTGTAACCATTCAGTTTGTTTAAAAGATTGATCATTGATAACTTTCAAAAGAAAACAGATGACTTCTAACCCAATGTAATAATTTTCTCATTTTGAAAATATAAAAATCCAAATACATATAGCAATAATATTTGTACACATTTCATTTGTTCTCCTTGCTCTTTTAATGCTCAGAATCAGTCATATTTTGACATCTGTGGCTGGCATTGACGTTGTGAGTGCATTGAAGAGAAAAACTAAACAAATCTGAAGATGATTTCTCTGATGTGCAAAGGGTTTCTCTAAAGTGATGTGTCCCACTTACACAAATGGAAGGCAATAAAATGGCCTGAAATGCGCTTGAAGGACAAATACTCAGGCATTAATGGTCTTTTAGATAAAAGATGAAACAATGCTGCACCAGCTAAACAGTGTACACAGAGAGACACCTAGAGGACACCTAGTGTATTTCGTTTTTTTTTTTATTATTTTCTTCTTTGTCTTATATTAGATGCATTTAAATTTGCACAGGTCAGTCCAGGGCTTTGAATAGTCCTCTCTGGTATCAGAGTTGAAGTTGTAGCTGTAGTAGAGTGAATTATTATAGGTAAAACATTTTAAAGCTTTTCAGTCTCATTTTTGGTGATACCGCTCTATTACATCTTCGACTCAGACTCAGTAAGTAGCAAGGTAAACAGATGCCATGTGGAGCAACATACCCCAGTGCCTTGTCTTCAAAATCTGGCCCAGATCTGTGTGCTGGGGTTTTCCTGGAGACTGAGGATCGTTGTCTCTGATAGTCCAAAGGTATGAGGTTTATTTTCTGACCCTAAATTATGTGAGTAAATACGTGTCTAAGTGCCCTGTGATCCCATTTTGGGTTTACCCTGCCTTACAATTATCCAAAGTCAGGAACAGGCTCACTGAATGAATGGCTAATGGAAATTATGAGTATTTGTAGGTTCCAATGAAAGTGGAGCTGCAGCTGTGAAGATGGGAAGCTTTTCCTGTTTTCTGGGACACAATGTTTCCTTTAGAGGGATTTAGTTGTATCTGCTGCTTGAGTAAGAAGTTACAGAAGAAAAAGTCCAGTAACCAAGATCTTAACAGACAGTGACTTCTTGGCGAAGGCTCCAAATGGATGAATAAGTAAAAATTCTGGCAGCCCAACGGCCAACACAAAGAATGAGGATGACAAACAGAACAAAGGGGGAGATTAGTCCCTGCAACGGCAATGTGTCAAGTGGGAATGTCCGATGCGGCACCGACTCACACCATCCTGGATGATAACAGTTATCTTCTTCTCACCCGCTCAGATGAGGAAACGGATTAGAGGGATGCTGAGATGTTACTTATCTGAATGCGCGATGGAGGCATGGAAATGGGACACCGGTGAGGCCTCTCCGTGGTAATGTAGTGCGAATGACGTGGCAAACCTCTACCCGTGTGCGGCCACCTTTAGGCGTGACGTGTGCCGCAAAGAGGGCGTGGCCAGTGTAGCAGAGTTCCACCTTTCATCTGATGAAGCAAAGACACAAGAAACTGTTTCATTTGTTTCACCACCCAGGATATTAACTTTTAATTTTGCACGTCTCTTATAACATGTCTGTGTCTGATTTTGATTGCATTTGAATTTTAATCAACATTTACTTTAACAAAAACAGTACTTGTCTGTGCAGCTTGTGGTGAGGCATTTGTAGAACAAATATTTAAAAGATGAAAGAAACCTCATGGCTGATGAGGTTAAGCGTCAAAGGGTTTTAGTCAGAAAAATAATCCACAAGTTCTCTTTTTCCTTTCCTTTCCTGGTCCTCAACTGTTGCTTTGCATAGAAAATGCTTTTATCACTAATTACTTTGAACAAAGGCGAGCAAAGTAACAAAAATGAAATAACCAGCAGGTAAAATCCAGGGTCTCCTATATGTGCCATCTGCCTGCCCAGAACAGTACACAGAAAAGGGCTGTTGCCATGGTAACAGTCATTACAGACTGAGGAGCCAATTAACACAACATCTGAGCGCAGTGTCAGAGCAGAGAGATGTTAACATTATCTACAGGGTGATGAAAATCCTGGGGCAGACAGATGTTACGCAGGCTGCCAAATGCTTTGGTGTAACCACAAGCTCAAATGAAGAAATTTGGCATTGCTTTTTTCGTTTCAGCTCAAGGAAGTCACACGTTTTGATAAACGGCGTTTCAAGGTCACGCATAATTTTGTTCTCCTTAAATGATAAGAACAAAAATGTACAGCTGAGAATAACCCTAGCCAAAGTAAATTTTGGTCAAATGGTTCAGTCGGGCATCTTCGTCACAAATAACTGATGCTTCCTTTCATCACATTATGTTTTAAATCATAGTGCAAAGGATAAGTAAAAGTAAATAAATAAATAAATAAAATAAATAAATAATAAATAAAAATAAATAAATAATAAATAAAATAAATAAATAAAAGCTGAAAGTCTTACAGCTTCGATTTGTCTTCCACTCCCTGAGAACTGAAGGTTTACAGGCCTCAGTCGAATCGCTACCATGTCACAGCCATGACCTGGGCTTTTCACGTGAAACTTGAACCCGCGTTATGTAGTATCATGCCTGGAAACATTTTGTATCCAGGCCCTCTGCACTGTGAGTCGTCTCGTGTGACACGCTCTCTTGACGATTTTTTGCCCAGCTCTGTCATAGTGTTTTTTTTTTCCAGTGACAGGCTTCACATGGCAATTGGACTCTGTTGTACGATAGCTTCTAATAATATGGCATTCTGTCATGTGGTGGAAGCTCTCTGCAGACTGTCAAGTGCAGTTGCCCTGTGTTATGAATTGGATGCACTTTGACCAGAATGCCTGTGGAGCATAATGACAGTGAGCTGTATTATGTTATGACAGGGCTTTCATGGACTGATTTGGGATTTGAACCTTTCTTTTGACAGACCCTCACTAATCTCTGTCTTTGTGACTGTCCTAAACTCTCTGTAGGACTGTACAGTGTCCAGGCCCAGAGGACATCCAGGGCAAAGATCATCTGGCAAGTTGTGTAAACGCATTCCTTGGTGCTGTGGCTGTAAAAATGATTCTCTGAAATCTACTAAATGAATAATGATGGGCAAGTAAAATCCAGGGCCATTGTAGCATAATACAACCCATACAGATATGCTGTGGTAGATCATGTAGAACATGCCGACATGAATTTAACAGTCCTAAAATCTGGATTTATTTCTAGTTTTTGATTATTATGAATCACAGTTCCCAATTTAAGCACAAACTTAATTTTAGACAAAGTTACTCATATCTCCTCTTATAACAAATGAACCGAAGTGATAAAAGAACTTCAAATGGAACGGTCTCCATGGATCCTTTACATAACAAAGGTTCTCCACCAAGAGTCGCAGACCGGTACTCCGTGTTCCCCCATTGATCGTCAGCCGGAGGCAGCGTTTCAGCCGCTCTTGCCTGAGGCGCGCCAGGTGTTGTGTCCCCTCAGTACTTCTGACACCACCATTCTCATCCACATAAAGGGAGTCCAGATTACCTTGGTGTTAGGTAGGCAGCCATGTCAAGTATAAAGTCGAGGGAAAATTTATTTAATAAAAAAAACATACTCTACATCATTTTGCCAAAGGCGGCTTTTAAGTACTTTTCAAATTTTTAGGTTTCTTAACTAGTATTGGGCACTACCACCCACTGTATGGCTGTTTGATATGCTGGGGCAGCTGGACACGTATGAGTGAGCCAGTGGGTTTCCACGGTGCCTGCGGGTGGCGACAGACTGACAGTATAGAGCAGAGCATGACCTTCTCCGCGCATCCTCTCCCATGAAGTCAACGCAGACGGGCCAGTCGGGTCCTGCCTGTGAATCACAAGCAGGTCGTTCAGTTAATTCTGAATGCAGGGGCGATGAGGCCGCCATTCTTCTCCAGAACCTTCCCTATTAATTCAGATAGAGGCTCAGCAGCCAGCTCTCTTTAGCGTTTTGTGTTAACGCTGCACACATGTAGTTTGTCAGAAGAAATTCATTTTGTTTGATCTTTATATATGCTGATTACAAATAATTTATGATTAATAAAAAACTGTACCTTTTATTTAAAAGATATACTTTTAATGCCAACATGCTTCAATATTTCATATAAAATTTGATATATAAAATAGACTGGCTGACCTCTACTGACAGCGTTTGATTGTTGAGAATACTTCACGACTATGATAATAGTTCCCGTAGTGAATCACTTGTGGAAGGGCATGTCACCGTTCAGTGATCAGTGTCACTCATTTATTCAACAGTACAGTACAGTAGCTTTACCCAACAACAGTACAGAGAATCCTAATTACAGAGCCTGTAGTCTAACTCTAAGAGTGGCCAGGGGAACAAAGAATCGTAACTTTCCGTATCGCTCCTATTCAGGGAACCTAGGAGTTTGCACAGCACACGTTTAGCTACCTACTGTGACTGGAATGTCTAATTTGCCCTTTGGTTGTGACTGTGTATGAATATAGGTTATACTGCGTATACATTTGTATTTAGAAATTGCTAAATCTGTTTATACAGCAACATATTTGTGGGGTACAAGCTACACTCAAATCTTACAGTGGCAGTGTCGTAATAGTTTTTTTTTGTTTGTTTTTTTAGCAAAAATACTTAATTTACTTCAATAGTTTTAGATGAAATATAATGAGTCCATAATTTCACTATACTCAAAGCACATCAGCATAATATCCCGTCTTTTGGGGAATTGTAAGCTGTTTGCTTTAAGTGGATCATAAGGCTTTCTCTGTCCATTGGAGGGCACTCTTAAACAACTGCCATTCGACCTATAAAATCGAGAAACAATTACATGGAAACAGGACAATGGTTTTCCAATTCAGTTTTAAGCATACTCTACAGGAATGAACACATTTGGTGAATAAATGGCTGTTATTTTATGAACATAAAATGTTTACAGGTCCTGAATTTTTGGGGACAGGAAGGTTAGAAGTGCAGCGCATCTACAGATCCACTCGTAGCTGTACTGTATTATTCCTGCATTATTCCTGAATTAACATTGTGCATATTTTACATGTCACACCCCCGCAGACTGATGTGTTTACGATGTAGCCAAGCTTTAAACCAGTGACAACTGGGCACCTGAGTGCAGGAGTCTCCACTGTCAGTATAACAGGACTGCCGTAAGACATTAGGACTCATCAACCCCACGCTCTACTCTGCAGTGCTGATGGGTTTGACCCCACAGTCACCAAATGTCCCATTTCTGTGTCCCTTCCACATGGCCAATGGTCTCCTCTGACCCCCCCTACACACACACAAACACACACGATGGGAGCACACAGGCGGCTGTGCAAAGCTAGCTGTTATCATCGGCCAATTCTGCTGTTTGGCAAACAGTAAGACAGGAAGGAAGTTTGGCATTCCATGGTTTATTCTGCTGTGTGAACAAACATGACAGACTCCTGAAAAGAGGAGGGTTTATACACCCATGTGGGAACTACACAGGACAGAGAGACACTGAAGCAGGATGAGTAGCTGACAGGGGCCTGCAAGAAGCTACATTATCCATAAAATATATGTCAGTGGATCCATGTGGTTTGAGATGAACGTAATCTAATCAGTATAACTTCTGAGTGGTGAATGATGTAGGTACAACATGATCCACAAATAAAACATCCCTATATCACATTTAGTCGTGTTTTAATTCTTGCCAAATTTCAAAGTTGATTAGTCTCATGCTAAATTTAAAATCAAACACAGCCTACCCTGTCTAAATGCCGTGCAGATGATGAACATAGTTGACGTAGACATCCTTTTTTTATCCTCTGGTTTCATATGGTAGTATGAAAACACTCAAATCAAGTAAAAATGCTTTAAGATCGATGCAATTCCACCATCATTTCATTATAGATTTGTGTTTTTGTTTTTAAATATATGGCAGGTGCCCATGCATGTAATCTGAGTTTATGGGTTTTTTTCAGCTAAAAAGTAAAGTTGAAGTAATCAATATGCCACAATACGTGCATGAAGCTTTTGTCACATTGAGTCATGTTAGAAACTTGCACTGCCAGTTTCTGCTTTTGAAGAGACAGATTTTTTTCCTTGCCTTTAGAAATATTCTAATGACCTTGCAGCGTTTATTGATATTCCACAACAGCGACTCCATCTCAGAAAAGTCCTGGCAAGGCCACACACGTTATATAAACTCTCAGAAAATGTTACATAAGTGTGATGTGCCGTGTTTATTATGGGCTACCACATGGCAACTAATTCATAGTAACCAGGCCAGTACCTGCCAGTCCCTGCTGTAAAATTGGGAGAAATGACTTTTGGTGCCAGATAGGGGAGGATATGCCTGAGTCACTTGTACCGTCTGTCTGTTTCCCAGCGCCACTGTAGACGGATCATAATGGGCCCAGTCCAAAGACAAAGCACCGTGAACTGGTGCCCACTCTGTGCATACTGGACGCTCTTCTGCTAAGTCCATTACAAGTGTAAAAAAATATGTATAACAGCTCATATTCATTCAAAAATCTTTAACAGATTTTTTTCTTAAGAATATTTCCCTTCTCAAATGGTCAGCTAAATGGACAAGTTAACTTCTACAGCGATTATCTCAAACAGTCAGTAAAGGAGACAGGATTACAATTTAAGGAAAGATATTTAGTTTCTGTTAAACGGAATTCCAAACACTGAAAAGTTAGAATTTCATATTCAAAGCATCAACTATGAAATGACTGATTAAAATATTACGTCATATTCAGTATGCATATTTTTTTAAATCAGATATTGATGTGGAGCAGCATGATTTGTGCAGTATGTAGGCTGTAAGCTCACATAATAACTTACAGAAGTATTTCCTAACCTGGTCCTCAGGGAATCAGAGACGGTCCATGTTTTTGCTCCCTCCCAGGGACTAGATTGGGAAACGCTGACTTATGCTTAGAGCTGCCAAACTGCTCAGACCGTGGTCTCCATAAGCCTTATCTATTCAAATCTGGCCCTCAATTCCAAATCCAGGCCTTGCTTTCAGTTCTCCCAGGTAGTTAGTTAAATACTTACTGATTCTGATTGGCCAGAGGCTTCACACCTGGCTCACAGGTAAAAGAAGGCTGGAAAATCAGCAGTGCTTGGCCCTTGAAGACCATGATTTGAATAGCCCTGCCATAAGCAGTTTAAGGCCTTTTGGCCTCATGCTGCAAAGTGAGTTAGCAGATGAGCCCAGAGTGCATCAGGGTCAAATGGAAGCAGCACCTTTACCTACAGTATGGGGGCATGGGGGTGGCAGAGGCATGCAGGCAATCATTAAAGGTGCTGCTGTCCTCTAACCCATGACATGTTCTACATGCATACGGTGAACACTTTCACAGGCTAATTACCAGACAGATTCAAATACAATCTTATACTGAAAGGTCTTTTTTCCCTTAAATGGGCTCAAAACTGCCCTTTTTAGATTTTTGCCATTTTTTCAGTTGCCCTCGACACAGCATTTCCAAGATGCAATTTTCTTACTAGGTTTTATTATTTTAATCATACCAAGAATGCATTTGTGTTACACTAAAGACTACAGATCTACTAGCAAGACAGTTTCTTGATAAATGGCTGTCAGCAATCAGATTCTCACTTATGTACTTGTGTCCCTTGTTCTTTTAAGAAAACTGAGTGTCTTTAAAAGGTTCTGTGTCTGGCATCATTGGGGTCATTTCCTCTAGAATGTGTCACATTCTAAACATCTTTGCTCCTTTAATTTCACGTGGGAGTCTTCATTCCCAAGTTGGACTGAAGACCAAATAAGCTATTGATTTCTGGTCTCAGTAACTAACAACACTTAATATTTACGTGGTCATGAGAAACCCTCCCATCAGTTCCCTCCCTCCCTCACCCTGCCTACAAGGAGGAATTTCACAGAGGTCCAAGATATACTGATGTATTCATTTCACTCTTTACTGGTGTTGGGCTAGTAGATGTTTTGAAGGTTCTAGCGACACTGTTATGATGTCCATGTCCTGGACTAAAGTTTATTGACAATGAAACACATGCCTGTTGTTATATCCTTGGTTGGAGTTACATTCTAAACTGCTGAGGCAGGCAGATTAAAGAAAGTCAAACATTATTCTCAACTAGGTTAACAGTATGCCTCTTCGTAAACTATTACCATCATATAAACACCAGCGGGATACCGGCACAATGCAGGAATGCTGGGGGATTATCAAATCAGGAAACACACAGTGGAGATTATCAGAAGGCAATGTTGTTGCTCGCTGCTATGATCTTACATGCAGAAAATTCAACTAGGAAATAGACCCATTAATCTCTTTGGCACTCCGAGATACCTTTCAAGACAAAGCATTACATATGCATCCACCCATTTGTCTGACTCCAGCCGATTATTCTGGCCGAGGTTGTAGGGGGCCTAGAGCCTATCTCAGACAGTACAGGACACAAGGTTGGGGTTCAGCCTGGACAGGATCCCAGCCCATCACAAGGCACACACACTCACACTGCCACACATATTAAGGGCAATTTCAATTTGCCTAAATGGCTGTTCTTGGACTGTAAGTGGGAACACAGTTACCCAGAGGAAAACCGCACAGCATGGATGGAATGTGCAAACTCCGCATGCACGAGGTGGAATGACCTGAGTAATTCCTACAGTCACATCATAAATTGTTATTATCACCTTTGTAAATCATTAAATTAGAATCATCCTACCACAATTGAATATTTCTAATTGTCAATATTATGCATTTATATTCTTGACATTTATACATTAATATGAGTTTCATCATCAAATTGTTGTTGAACCTAGATTTGAAGCTTCAAAGCTCAGCAGGTCCAATGATAGACATAAACACTGTTCCTAGTGGAATATGTTTTAAATATGACTTTTTGTCATGGTTTGGGTATTTTTTTAAAATCTGAGTACCCCTGGGGTAGAACTACAGCTATTTTCAATGTTTGGCAGAATGTTTTGGTACTTTTTTATCTGAGAAGATGGACCATGTTTCAATTAAGCTACTGTAGACCGTTTTTTTTTTCTTGCTTTATGTGATTAAAGGTAATAGACTGACCAAAGAACATTTTTTTCCAAAATATGCCATCTTTCTGCATGTGACCATAATAAATGCAAAGTGATTTATCTGAAAGCCCAGATGTTAAACTTGCATGCATTCTGTATAAATTGTACAAGTTGGATGTCGGCTTCGTGGAAAAAGTGAAAATATGTGTATTATATTAATGTTAAAGGTTTAAGTGGTTATTAGATAGAATTATTTGATTTTACATTACTATAAACCCATTGAGTTTCCTCTAGGTGCTCTTCTTCCCAGAATCCTAGGACAAGCTGTTAGGTGAATTGGTGTCTTGTCTTTCAGTTACCCTCAGTGTGTGACTGTGTGTGTGTCTGTGTGTTTATGTGTGTGTTCAGGTATACCTTTCTTTGTGGGAACCAAATGTCCTCACAACGTGATAAATACCCGTTTCTTTTTTACCTTATGAGAAAACTATTTTATAAAAATCCATGATTGCAATGAAAAACTAAAAATGCAAAAAGTCTTGTATTTTGTTTGGTTACTTATGGTTATGGTTAGGGCTGGGTGGGGGTTAAGGTTGTCATATTTAGCACTGCATGTGTGTGTGTGTGTGTGTGTGTGTGTGTGTGTGTGTGTGTGCATGCAATACAATCAGCCCTGGGTGCCTCCTGCCTCTCTGCCTGTGCTTCTTGGGTAAGCTCCAGGTTCATGACCCTAGACTGGAAACAGAGCTGTACAAACGGAGATGATGGATGGATAAACCCATTCATATTTATTTATGTCTAATGCTAAGGTCTAGGTAGATTAAATGTATAAATGATAAAAAAAGGCATAATTTGATTTCTGCAGTATATACTTTTATCCATCCATCTTATTCAGCACAGGGTCACAGTGAGCTTGGAGCCCTTCCCAGGAAGCACGAGTCAGGGACACCTTGGACAGGATGCCAGTCGGTTGCAGACATACATTTATCTAATCTGGAATTTAGTCCATCATCATGTGCGATGAAATTCTCTTAGGAGAAACCAGCCTCTTTCTAAGGTTATGAGGAAACCTGACGCCAGGGGGGTTTGCGGTGGAAAGATCACCTTTTACAAGGTGTCTCCAGGTTCCCTCGGCTCTCTGGCTGTGTCTTCCGCTCTTAAAGATGGACATTAATGAGCCCCAGATCTTATACTTATCCTCATGAGGTCAAACACTGTTAACCTCTGGGTTCAAAGGGCCCAGTGCCTTTTATGGAAAGTAGGGCACACGAAGCAAGCGGCCAGCACAGCAAAAGGAATTCCATACCCTCAGTTACACAAAGGGGAAAGTGGAATATTGAATAAACATTTTATTATTCATAATTTTGAATAAAAGTTACAATTCAGTGCAGTACTTCTTAAAATGACTTCTAGGCAATGTACCTATTACCCCATCAGAAAGTGATTACAAGTAAAACAGATTCTGGTCACGTTTAAACATATGTTGGTGCTCAGGGCATGCTTTTGTTTGTGTTCAGGAGATACTGATATTGAGATAATGATAACCAAAGCTGATAGAGACACAAATACAGAATAATTTGTCAGCTTATGTCATTGAAACAGTTTCTGGCTTATAAATGAATCAGAATAAGTAAATAATTTTAGTGCTTTTCATGTGGCTTAAATGAAAACCAAATGTGAATAAATATGAAATGGCATTTACAAAATCATTTAATCTAACTTACCATAAAACACAGTTTTATCATTATTTTACTTTGTCTATTGCATTATTTGCATACAATAGAGACTGTATGATTCCCATTGGCTGCTGTGTTTGATTTCTGCTAAATATCTGAGGGGGTTCTCGTATTTTCAGACCGAGAGGCTTATTGCCCGGCTGTTACCTGTAAACAGCTCACCTGCAATGTCTTTATTGTTTTCTGCTCTTCAGATGGCCGTTTATTCCTCTGGGAAGTGAATGCTTTATCAAGAATCTGGGACAGAAGACACATGAAAACAAAAGTCTTTATTCCACTGTGAAATCAATCTGCTCCAACTCATCATCTCACACAGAAAAGAAAACAAATAGAGCTTGATGTTGCTGTTCCTAGCAGCAATGCCCCC
>JAODKF010000001.1:36328568-36343024 GCA_026779585.1 Mormyrus proboscirostris | reverse complement strand
GAGTCAGGACTGACAGGGGTCCTAAACATTTTTAAATGTAATTAGACTGGGTTGAGGGCTAAAGCAGGACTCTAGTAGCACCCCTGCCTTCATTATCTTTCTCATAAATGCATGTTTTCATGTACAAAAATGTTACTGAGTTGAAGCTGATATGGGGATTAATGACAACTGCTTTCAAAGTGAGAGAGACTCTTTTGAAGACACATGACAATGTGGTAATTGAAAGGCCGCTTATGTGAAGCCTTCATGAGTCAACAGCATGAAACTGCAACATCCATGTGAATCTCCTAAGCAGCTCTACTCCTCCCAGTGCCTTGGACAGTGTAATGGGGAATACCTCCCCTCCCTGAGGTGGTAATATCACACCCAACTACTAGCCTTTTCAGATTAAATGCCAGGTGATTTCTCACACTGAGGGCAACGTTGATTCACATGATGAATAGTGAAAAGGGTAGGATATGTTCAGATTGGACTTTCAAAAGGAAAAACAAACAAAAGGCAGATTGGGTCTAAGGTCAAACTATCATGCACACAATCATGTGCTATGGGCAATTCAGAGATGCATATTCACTTAATGATAACTTATCATTAATTCATAATGAATTTAAGCTGACATTAAGACAAGCCTTGGTGATGCATCCTTTCCAAAACTCATCGCTATCAAGTTGTTTGCAGGTTTACAAGAGCTGTTCCATCCCTGAGTGCTGAAAAGGATGTCAGGTTAACAAAGAGCCATCAGTAGGACAAATTGTATTACATATTACATATTTTATTACCTTTACATTAATTTCATCCAAGGAAACCGACTGATCATCTCTAATTCTGGGATGGCACACTTCAGTGCGCAGGTGACCAATATGTATCTACAGGCAGCACACTCATGGGCAGTTTGTGCTGTCGGTGCTGCGACAGACTGAATATAAATCTCAATGCCCAGCTATAGTGCAATGAAAGGTTGAGTATCCTTTCCATAGAGGACACTGAAGTACAAGGATGAATGTAAGGGCTTTGTCTCCTTTTCAGATGGATGGGGGACATCAAACTGCAGCTTCATAAACGGCATCATGACAATATGTGATTATTATTGTTAGATAATAGTGAACCAGTGAAGAACACCCACAAACAGGAGTGAACACCGTACTGTTAGTTTAAAGATATTGTACCTTTGAATATTTACTGTGTCACCTCAGATTTAAACATTCTGTTATATTATTACTGTATTTCAAAAGCACCAACTTAGATTGAAGCTGCATATTTACAAGAAGATAAATCTGAAGTTTCAATAAAATGCAGATAAAAATATCAGTATTTATTAAGCTTGTACATCTTTAGAGATGTAGCCAAAATCTGAGGTTAAAAAAACAAGCTTATGCTGCATGTAACCAATAAAATAGATGCAGACAAGCCCCTTGTATGTTTTCCCTGAGAGCTCTGCCCCTTCACAGGCTGCTGGGGGCCAGCTGTGTACAGTATGATGACCCACGGCTGGGAAATATTACACTGGGAACATGGATTAGTGTCTTTATAACACGGAGGCAGGTTAAGGCAGTGCAAGCTCACAGCTCATTTTTGCATAAATCCTTCTTAAAGTCAGAGTATTTATATGGCATATTTGGACATGTTTACTTAGCACACCACCTTAAAACCCATTGTAAATGTAAAAAATACCAGAATCACAAATTAAGAGTTACATTGGGCATTTTGGGTAACTGAGAAATGAGCAGCATAATTACCTCCTGAAAAAAATCTCCTTTTAGCTACGTGTAGGAATTGGGTACCTTTAAAATAGGTTGTACTGTAATACACTGTATCTTTTTGTTGAGTGTTAAAAAACCATCAAGACGTTTATGTAATTATTACCATAAAGACTCAAATCCCAGTTTGGTCATGCATTTATACCCCAGAGAAAAATGAGTTTTCTTTAATTGAATTCAGCTGTACTTCATACGTTCCATCAGAATTGGTCCCTGCCTTGTCCTGTCCTGCATGTTGTTTCCTCATATGGCCAACAGGTGTCACTGGCCAACCCATTCTTTTCCTTGTGTTTCCCTTGGTCTAGTTCCTTTTAGTCCCTATTGTTTGCCTCTGCTGCCCAGGCTGTTGTGTGACTGAACTGTGAGAATCATGCACCCCATCTGCTGTGTGCTGTAAGCTGACCAGAGGGCATTTTCAATAATGCAGGATATTTTGAGTTTTGTAAGCCTTCTTCTTAACGATGTCATCCTGTATTTGTCTTTTACTGTATTGGTTTTGGTTTTTGTGCTTTTTTTCTTAGTTATTCATGTTGATATTTACTTTGGTAGTTATCTTGTTTTACCTTTGTTCCCAGTATCTCCTCTGTTACTCTATTCCCTGGTGTTTGGTTGATTGTTGACGAATCCACACCTTAACTTTATTACTTGTATGTGTGTGTGTGTGTGTGTGTGTGTGTGTGTGAGTGTGTGTGTATGCCCTTGCCCAGTTTCTCTGTTGCTCATCGTAGGTTGTGTATGTGCAGTATGTCATCGTAGGTTGTGTATGTGCAGTATGTCATCGTAGGTTGTGTATGTGCAGTATGTCTGTGTTGCTCCAGCATTTCCCTGTATTTAGTTTGGTTTGTTAATTTGTGTTTTGCCTTCCAGCCTTTTATTTAGACCCCACTTGGTCCCTTTTTCTTTCTGCTTCTGTCTAGTTCTTTTAAAATATATAGTTCTTTTCAAATTATAGATGCTAAGCCGCACCATGGACCATCACCCTTTATTCATGACTCATTCATTCATTCATTTTCAGTGTTGGTGTCCTATGCAGGGCTGTGGGGGTCTGGAGCCGATCGTGGAAATGACGGGTGCAAGGTGGGGAATAATTCATCACAAGGCACACGCACAAACCATTCATGCACACTCAATTACGTTAAAAGAGGAAACAAAAAGCAATATATGAATTTAATTGTATATGTACACTACCAGTCAAACGTTTTTTGCATGCAATGAGATTTTCTACATTTCCATGTTACTCACTTAACATTTACTAAAAATACACTCAATATTCTTTGCTGACAAATAAATTTACAGTATGTTCGCCATTTGAGTACCTTTATTGGCAAGAAGATGTCATATCTTTGATTCATCAAAGTAGCCTCCTCTAGCTGTTATAACAGCAGAGAAAATTCAAGGCATTCTTTTCAACAAGGGACATTAGGTTCTGCTCTGTTTCATGGGATAAATCAGGTGATTAGTGCATTTAAAGTTAAAGGACAGCCTAGAATTTGACTATGGCATCACCACACAACCAGTTAATAGGATGTCAGACATGCACTGTTACATACTCTTTCCATGTTATAAAGGAATTTTTTTTATTTGACTTATATTTTCACTTGTATTATATTTATATTTTCATCAACTGCCCAATGCTTAACAAGAATAAAAAAAACTGCAGTTTATGAAATAAATGGAAAAGTGGTAAATACCCGTGGTGCACAAAAACTGGTCGTATATTTAAATATTAATCAGAGGATAAATAAATATCCAGTGACCTTGTTATTGATCTTTGTTTTAGTGTGATTTCTTACACTAATTTCTTTAGTGTATTTCTTATATTTGGATCATTTGTTTGTCTTTTTTTAATTACTTTCAGGTGATTCTTCCCAATTTTATGGCTGTTTTATGAAACTACAAGTAAAAGATTTAAAAAAAAATTCTGCAACTATTGCTTGTCTGGGTTGCAGGGTAGCAGGTCTTTCTAATTTCTAGGAATAACATTTACTTTTCCTACAAACAATCAAAAAACATATCAAGCTGTTCATCTCTTGCAGCTAGTTGCCATGTTCTGTTTGTTCATTGGTCTTGCGACTTTGTTTATGCACAGATTTACGTGGGATGTAACGGAATGTCTGCTAGGGGCTGATTTTCAAAGACTTCCGAGCAGGATCTTGTATTCCGTAAACCATGACAGTCTGTCAAATAAAGACAAGCCTGATTCACCATGATAGCTTCATTCTGACAGAACTGTTGATCACAAGTAACCACAGGAGGAAACACACCACAGGCAGCCTCAGATAAGAAATGCCAACAATTGGATGCATTATTTTATACTGAAATGCATTTGTATAATTAAAATTAAATTTTTGCCAGGGGCTTAATGTGTGTAACTTCAAAAATCAATGGAACAATTATTATTTTATCTTTCTTTATTGAGTCCATCTTCCATCTATTTAATTCAAGAAGGCCACTCTCACTGTCTCCTAAAATTTAATTAAATCCATGGCAGACAGCAGACTAAAAAGGCCAAACAGCCCCATTTTCAGTGACCTGGTTAATACTGCTTTAACTAAGCAAATGTATCTGCAGATGTTCCTGCTTTCGTCTCATTTTCCCAGTTCTTCTCTACTTCTGTTTTATGCAGTGCCCAGAGTGAAACTGCATCGTTTAACTCTTCATGTGTACCTTAAGATAACAAGTGAGGAAAGAAGAACACTGCAACCACCCAAAAAAATCAATAAATAATAATCACATAACCACCCAAATAAGGACGGCACAGTGATGCAGTGATTAGCACTGTGGCCTCACACCTCTGGGACCAGGGTTGGAGTCTCTGCCTGGGTTACATGTGTGTGGAGTTTGCATATTCTCCTCATGTCATTGTGCGGTTTCTTCCGGGTGCTCCGCTTTCCCCCCACTTTCCAAAGACATGCTGACGCTAATTGGAATTGCCAAATTGCCCATAGGTGTGTATGTGTGAGTGAATGGTGTGTGAGTGTGCCCTGCGATGGGTCGGTGCCCCATCCTGGGTTGTTTCCTGCCTTGCTCTGTAGCCTTCCGGACAGGCTCTGGACCCCCCGCAAAAAATAGGATAAGCGGTTACTGAAAATGGATGGATGGAATACAGTAACCCAAATTAAACACACATATGACGACCAGCAGCTGGTCAGGGGCCGGCTGTTTCCCTAAGTGCATTTTTCACAGTCGTGCTGATTGATTTCATTAAGTCTGACTCATTTTTCCCAAAAAGTCAGTCCCAGCCACACTGAGAAAGAATGATGAACTCTGAAGGTCACCTACATTATTCTGAATAAACTAGTCAGCTAACTGAATAAAATATACATGTTACAACACCTAGATCTATAAGAAGTTCTGATCAAAAAGAAGTACATGATATTAAGTGGGAAATAGGAAATTCAGAAAGTCTAACGATAAACTGTGGTCAGCACTGGGGCTCAGCCTGTAACACTGGGGACTGCAAGCATGAATCGGCCCAGCTCTTCTCTCACAGGACCTCCTGTACTTGTACATTTTCCTGTCCAAGTCCAGGGCTTATACCATTCCAAGGAGTGTAGCTGTTCTGAGGAGTCCCTGTATTAAAAACTGGATGACAGATCAACTTTTACATATTTCAGAGTAAAACAAATTCATTAAATCTGTAAGGATTACCAGATTAAAAGGGTTTAAACAGACTTTTCTCTGGTGTTCACGTTAATACTTAAAACATCTATAAAAATGTAACTGCATCAACATAAATGTGAGTATGTTAAATTGAAAAGAAAAGACTTGGACTTTCTGTAATATTTCCATGCAGGCTGCCATTTTAAGGTATGCCCTTGTTAAGAATTTTACAGGAGTTTTCTCAGGGACTTTGCAGCCCTTTACTATATTCCCAGACAGACTGACTGGCTTCACAGGAAGTGGTGCATGCTGTGCTTAGGAATGCTTAGGAACGTTGTGAAGATTAGGAAGTTTACTCCCTCCTTCAAAAAATAAATCTAAATAGATTAAGTACCATTATGAGGCAGCAGGACAGCTTGGGGGGTCACACTGCAGCCTTAAACCCCCAGGACTATTTCTTAACACCAATTGCATGTAACACTCTATAATGATGATTGAACACTAATGTTTTCTAAGTTCTATATGTTTATGTTTAATTGGGACCAGAGTTCATAATGCAAGGAAAGACTATTCTGATATGATGATGAACATGGAATTCAATATTCTATATTGTAATACATTTATTAGTGGAATAAACACACTCTGATTTTTTTTTGTAATATACCCAGAAAGACACATGTGATTAAAAAGCTAAGACAAAAGGTATAGCTAACCCAAGTACAATGTTTTTCATTATTTTAAAGAGCTTTTAGTATTGGGGAAATATTTCAGTATTAATACGTCAATATCATATTTCATTGGACAGTGTTCAATGTTTGAATTATGTCATTTAAAATAAAGAAGAATCTTTATTACCTTGTCATTTATTGTGGATACACTTTCAAGACACAAATCCAGACAAAACTACCAACAGCTTATCATACTGCTTTTCAAAAGCAGGAAAACACAAGTTTGTTATTAATTACATAATTCCATTGGCATTATAATACACACATTTTAGTGGGAGACTTCCAAAGCACACGTATTGTTATTTGCGCAAATGGAATGAAAACAATAAAAGGAAATAACTTTGTAGCTTTGATGGGTAACCAGATTTTTGAATTCCTTGCTTTTAAAAATCAATGTGTGGTTAATCATTCCAGGCTCTGATCTGGCCCTTTGTTATTGAATCCAGTGATCTCGTCCTGTGAGCTCTATGCTCTCATTCAGACCCAGCTTCCCATTTCCAATGCGTGGTCATGCAGCAAGGCTGCCATTGCTAATGCTAACATCACAGTTATGAAGGGGCTTCACAGCCACTCCCTTCTTTCTGAATTATTACCAGTATGGTCTTGTGGAGAAAACCCCGCAGGGTGCTCCTCCTCTGAGTGCGGATCCAGCAGGGAGGGCAGTTCATGGTCTGTTTTGTGCTGTTGATGACCATATGTCAGCTAGGTACAGATGTAGTGCGATAAACTTTCTTTGTTGATATATACAGTATATACTCACTGTCCACTTTATTAGGTACACCTGTTCAACTGCTCATTAAAGGAAATATCTAATTAGCCAATAATATAGCAGCAACACAATGTATAAAACTATGCAGATACAGGTCTGATACAGATACAGAGCTTCGGTTAATGCTTACACCAAACACCACGACTGGGAAGAAAGGTAACATAAGTGACTTTGAATGTGGTATGGTTGTTAGTGCCAGACAGGTTGGTATGAATATTGCAGAAACTGTTGGAATATTCACTCAGAACCATTTTTATGGTTCACAGAGAATGGCCTGAAAAATCAAGAATATCCAGTGAGTGGCAGTTTTCTAGGCAAAAAAGCATTTTTGATTGCAGAAGTCGTAGAAGAGTAGGCAGAATGGTTCCAATAGATCGAAAAGCAATGGCAACTCACATAACCACTCATTACAATTAAAGTATGTATAAGAGCATCTCCTGATGCACAATATGTTGAACCTTGAAGCAGATGTGCTACAGCAGCAGAAGATGACACCGGCTGCCTCTCCTGTCAGCTAAGAAAAAGAAACTGAGGCTCTGTTGAGCCCGGACTCACTAAACTTGGGCAATGGAAGATTGGGAAAACGTTGCCTGGTCATATGAGTCTTGATTTCTGTTGCAACATTCAGATGGTTGGGTCAGAATTTGGTAAAAACAACATGAAAACATGGAACCTTGTATTCAAAATTCAGGCTGGTGGTAGTGGTGTAATGGTGTGGGAGATATTTTCTTGGCACACTTTTGACCCGTTAATATCAATTGAGTATTTGAATGCCACAACCTACCCAAGTTATGTTGCTGACCAAGTCCGAGCCTTTATGAGCATAGTCTGTTCAGGTTCTAATGGCTACTTCCTGAAGGATAATGTATCATACCACAAAGCACATATCTCATACTGGTTTCTTGAACATGGCAACATGTTCACTACTCAAATGACATCCACAGTCAACAGATCTCAATTCAATAGAGCATCTATGGGATGTGATGAAACAGAAGATTGATCATAAAATTGCAGCCAACAAATCTGCAGAAATTGCACAATGCAATTGTGTCAACATAGGTCAAACTCTCTGAGGAATATCTCAAGCACTTTGTTAAATCTATGACACATTAAAGTATTAAAGCAGATCTGGAGACAAGAGGGAGTCCAACCTGGTACTAGCAATGTGTACCTTATAAAGCAGATAGTAAGTGTATATGCTGGCTTCGTGAAGCAGGTGGAGATCCTTACAACATTTCCCTAATGTCTGCCTATACACATTGCCATACCTGCTGGATTTTAGCAGAGCATGTTCAGAGTATTGTTGAAATATAACGTTTACTAACACTGTTAAATATTTTAGGAGCTTTGTGCCAACTTTAATAATAAAACATTGTGGAAATTGCACTATGTTACTCTCCGTGGGCCAGGGGCTCCGTCCACACAGCAACAGAGTCGGTTTCCTATATCTTATCAAGCCAGAGCATTCCTTGTGATCTCAGATGGAATCCCTCCATCAAGTTACAATAGCCCTGTGACAGACTCCCAATATGGCCAGTGTATCAAAGTTAGAGCATTCAAAAACATCATGTCCTTTCTAGTGTGCATATAGGAAGTCCAGCTCTCAAAAATGCTCCAGAATGACAAAACCTTTGTTTGTCTTATGAATTCTGGAAACTTGGCATGGACTGTTTTGTTTTGCAGCATTCCTTTAAATACTGTCATGAAGAGATTATATCTCTTCAAGTGTCAGGTCTGCCCAGGGGGCCTGCAGATTCAGTTATCATTCGCTAATCACATGTACGTTTAGTGAGGAAGAGAATTGTCTAAAGCATCAAATCATTGTCCTTATTTTTCTGACTGTCTGGTTTTATGGAAGTTTATTTTAGATGAAGTGTGTCGTGGCTGTTAGTGGGGTAAAATGTTTTAGCAAGACAACTAATCAAAGTGAATCCAATTCTTGACATTTTTGTTCTTCAGTCAGAGTGACAAATGGAATATCGAATAACATTTAGTATAGAATAACAGACCTTTTTTTGTTTGTTAAATCACCGAGACAGAACCACAATCAGTTTCTACAGGTATGTGAGCCTAATGAGCTTTTGGGAGTTTCACTTACACAAAAATGTTGTGACGGAATGAATAATGATGGATTCACAAAGATAACCAATAACGTTGTAGAGGAAGTGAGTCCAAGGAACTAGAGGAGGCAGGAACAAGACATTTCATTGGTTGGTCCCGCCTCCTCTTGTTGCTTGGACCCACCTCCTCGACAATCTGATAGTTCATCTCTCTGAACCAAACATTTTTCATTCTGTTCGCAGAACATTTCAGTATAAATAAAACTCCCATGAGCGCCTAATGATGGATATTACTATAAAAAAATCCCCAAGGATCACTACTGGTGAATTACTACACCAAGTAAAATCTTGGGGTTACCACATCTCCAAAGACCTGCAAATTCAGCTGGAGTGAGCCTCTTAACTTCTGGTGCTCAGAAATGCTTCACCATCATGATACAAAGAACTGAAGTGAAATCACTCACAGATTATTGTTTTAATCATGTTACTCTTATTATCAAAGTCTCATACCCCTCTTACTATCGGTGTGTTCCATAAAATCATCTGATGAATTGTTTTTAGATCACTGCTTTGTGCACATATTTCATATATTTAACATTTTTTCAAGAACAACACTAGTTATTTGTTACTAATCCTTGTAACAAATGCTAACTCAGTCCATGTCACTTATCAGTTGACTTTCCTCTATTCAAGTTTCACTTTATCAACATCATTCATCAGTTTTCCAGCCTTGTATCCAGCACAGGGTCCGGGAAATAATCAGGAAGCATAGGGCATCAGAACCATACCCTCCATAAAAATATAAAAACATGAAGCCTGACATTCTCACTCAAGCCTTGTTGAAGTCAATATATGAGATCACAAGATATCGGTATAGTAATACAATGACTTTCATATTAGTGCAGTTTCATGAATGTCATGAAGCAGTACAGACTACTCTTCTTGGTTCATGATAATTTTTTGGCATCTACAGTGCTTATAAAGCTTTGTGACGTCCAGCTGAGGTGTGACTGCAGTCAGTCTGTTGCAGAAATGTAAACAGTAGGTAGGTAGAAACAAGATGGCAACAAAATAAGAAACAATTGATTTATCACACATACAGAACCTCTTTATTAGCCTGGCAATGTGCACACATACAAGCTATATATACCTTTCCATTGATATGTTTCATAAATTAGAGCTTTGACTCTTGGTATATTTACATTTACTGAGGGTTTCCATATCAGTAGCCTGATATATTATTGAGAAAATTAAATAACCTATAATATAGCACTGGCAAGGACAGATCCTGAGCATTTGTGGGAAGCCTGGTATATAACCTACTTTGTTAGTGGAATTATAACTTGTATAAACAATTACAAGAGAAAGTATGGTCATTGATCTTCCAATATATTGCCACTTAACCCTGAGACCCGTCTTTGACTAACTCATATTTAGTTATGTAAAAGCAGGAAAGGCTGGCTTGCGGATTAACAACTGTCATTATTTCTTGTCATCTGTAGACCTTTATGTTGTGTTTCAGTACAAAGATTTTGGACAAAATGCTCCTCAATATGGAACACACCAAACACCCACCACAAAGGAGACATTTAACCATTCACCGAATAAGATTGGCAAATCATGTCATCATCTAAATATCCTAGCAATCAAATAGTTTAAATGGCGCGAATTACTGTGGAACACGTGACCCCATCTGCTCCCTGACCGCATTAGAAGCAAACGTATACAACGTGACAATGGATGTGTCCAGGTAAAGTGTAAGAATGCTCTAAACGAAAGTTGATGGTAAAAATGGAATCTACTGCAAGCAGATTATTTTTTATTACAAAAGAACATAAAAGTATTTATTCCGCCGTGAGTAGCGAGTAAAAGATATTACATACTGTAGTTCAATACTGGGCTTTTCCTAGGTCAGTGTACAAAACTTAAAAACAATGTAATTTCAGTAAAAACAGACAGAGGTTAACGGGGTAGTTGCCTAGGTAAAAGTACATAAATGATACATGATAATATATATAATATAATTTATTCATTTGTGTATTTAAAGAAATACCAGAAAATATAACCAGTTGCTCACCTATGGTTTACTAAGCAGTTGATAGTATCAGTATCAGTTGATAGTAACGATAGTAACAATTAAAGGCTGTTGATTTTTATTGTCCCTAATTAAAATTATAAAAAGTGGAAATTTGTGCACAGTAGCAGGTGGAAATGCCATAAGCTTCCTTGCTGTATTTTCTCATCCTCTTGGAATAAATTGCTCTTAGTGATAATTTTCGTTTTCTGCCTCTCGCTTCTTAAAGAAAAAAGAAAAAGAAAGAAAAAAATTGTGTCCCCAAGTGCTCCAGGCGGCCAACTCCTTTCCCCCACACAACTTTTTTACCTCACTTTTAGGACCGCTTTTGAACGGCAAACCTCGAAGGGAAAATCTAAAGTATATTTAAATTTTAAGGAAATTTAAGTGACGTCTATTTTTCAATTTTTACGGAAGACACTTTGCAGTTCATTGCATTATATTGTCATTCTGAAACTTTTCCAAGAATGATTTTATTATTTTCACGACCAAAATAAGGACAACAGATACACAATAACTACCTCTAATAAAGCGGCGTTTATTTTCTTATACCTATGAATTTTTCAAGAAGTTGGCTGGAAATTTTAATGACAATTTGACTGCCTGTTCAAATTTTATCTCAAAATGCGCACTTAGGAATGCGAGAAAACATGGTCAGTTTCCTTATTCTGGGGCGTCGAATACAAAAGGATCATAAGGTAATGTGTCTTTTAATTTTGTCCCAAATCTAGATTATAACAATGGCACATAAAACTCTGAATAGTATTTAATATTTTAGCGGTGAATAGGCAGCCTACTAATCTGTTGGCATTAACTATCAGTGTAGTTCAATGTCTCTAATCGTATTTTCAGGTGTAGCATACGGTACCTCAGTCACGGCACTGCCGCGAAGCAAACCATAGCCTTGTCCCTATCTTTAAAACTGTGCCGTTACTTGGAGGGACCTGACACTTATTGTCGCAGTTAATTAATTGCACGGGCACTGTGCATAATTATATTTGACTGTGTGGTTTTGTTTTCCTTGCGAATGAATGGGCGTCATTTGTGTGTGACCGTTTTAACTTAAGCAAAAGATCAGTGCACGTGTGTGAAACTCCAGCAGGTTGTCTGGACGGTCGGTCGATTCGAATAACCTATTTTTTATTGCTTTTGTTTGTGTTATTATTATTAGCATTGTTGTTGTTTTGTCTTTGTTTATGACTAAGTTCCTAAGACGGTTTAATAGCACAGGGTAATCATTCAATTTCCTGATTGTAAGATTTTTTTCCCAAAGAAAATATCCAGAATAAGTGATGAAGAGGGTCATACTGTATAGCTTTAAGCTCTTTGCATATGATGTGTAAGACATTAAGTGAACTCTGTATGTCAGCAAATAACTGCCAGCTATCGCAGTTTCATTGAGATTTTTGTTGAATACTCATCCATGCTTGAAGTAGAGCTTATAATACGTGGTTGAAAGAATGAGTTGGTTTTGTTTTGTGAAGTAACTCATTTGCATTTGTTTGCGTGATATTGATTTTCACAGCTAGAAACAGCCCCTTTGTCTGTCAAGCAGCTTTGAAAGGACCTGCACACTCATCCACAGAACATGGGCCATCCAGCCACCGCAGCCTTGGCCCTGATGGTCGTGCTGATGATGCCAAGTGCAGGCCTCCTGTGTCCACGCCCATGTGCCTGCTACCAGCCCACAGAGGTGCACTGCACCTT
The DNA here is from genome assembly GCA_026779585.1 of Mormyrus proboscirostris. Classification (NCBI taxonomy): domain Eukaryota; kingdom Metazoa; phylum Chordata; class Actinopteri; order Osteoglossiformes; family Mormyridae; genus Mormyrus; species Mormyrus proboscirostris. The sequence goes on along the minus strand of JAODKF010000001.1, from coordinate 36,330,329 downwards.
CCGCTCCCTGCTGACTGTTCCCAGCGGTCTTCCCAGCCACGTGGAGCGCATAAACCTGGGGTAAGCCCCACCCCCCGGGGCCTGCACGCGCAGACCGCTGACTATGCGCTGACTTAATAAATGTGCTCCCATTAAGCCATTGTGTAGACGCAGATGCCAAAATAAGGAGATTTTTTATAGTCCATAAAACTAATGCTTTCATATACGTTTTAAGATCGTACCCTGTTAAATCTTCAGCAGTGAATTCATGTAATGTACTTCATAAATCTCTATGTACACTATACTGAATAAATAACATCTTCATCAGAATGCCGAATGTGAAGAGAAGTTGATTTTCTATTTCATCCTACAGGTTTAACACTATTAACAGGCTTTCCGAAAGTTCATTTTCTGGACTAAGAAAATTGGAGCTTCTTATGATTCATGGAAATAATCTGCATAGTATACCCAGTTCTACATTTAGGGACCTGGTATCCCTGCAGGTATTGTCATTGTTTGTTATTCAGTTAAGTAATTAATTCACAACCTTGACATTTACAAAGCCATCCTATACAAATTTTAAAAATTAAAACAACAGCTTTCAGCCAATTAAAGATTGAATTGAATTTCAATGGCAGTGAACTTTTGAAACACATTAAATGAAAAAGCTTGTAAACTATTTGTTTTTATTAATTTCAGAAAAGCCCTTGTTTTTGGTCTTTTTACCCGTTATTATCACCCGTTACTATGTTTTTTTCCCTACCTAAAGCCAATGGTGACACAGACATAATGGCAAGACAGTTTAGAACAGTTTTAACAGACACAACTGCATGGTTTCTGCTTGTCAGATGTTGATGTGTTTGAAGCCAGTTAGATCAGATTTTCCAATAACACACAACTAAAATCAAAACTAATTAATGCTGCTTTTGATTAGATCAGGTTCCGCTTTGCTTCCTGAAATTTTCATCTTGTTTTTATTTGTTCTGTTTTATTAAAGAAAGGGTCAGTACATTTCATCATTGTTTTTTACACCATATATTAATTTATATTTTATAATTGTCTCATTTTTGTCAATGAAAAATCTTCATTGATTAATAATTGTTGTCATAGTTTGTGCCAACGAAATTCAGACTCGTTTAGCAGCAAGCATAGTTGTTCGGGGGGGGGAGTTGATGAAATCAACTGTGTTTTGTTATAAGTTTGCAAGTTTCAGTCCCAGTAGAAACCCCTGCATGACAGGCAAGATCAACATGCCTTAGAAGTTTACTGGTTGAAAGAGGCAAGCTGGTTTTATTAATGACAGGAGAAGCCTTCACTTTTCATGAGCAGGTCAGAAAACTGTCATGATGTTTTAGTGACACATCAATTACAGAGGAGACGTCTATCATGGGTCATAGACCATCTCACACTAAGGAAGCTCTGGCCTTCAAGCCTAAGCCTGTGTTTATTATTAAATTTTATTTATGGTTTGGTTTCTCTGGGTTGTTGGCTTTTTACTTTTTGAAACATGGGAATCTACTGTAATGTGTGTCCAGTAATCAATAGGGATGGAGGAAAGCACTTTTTATTGTGCATTAATTAAGCGAGTAGCCATCAAATGCAGGCTGCTTTCATTGTTCTATATACTTTTAACCACCGGTTTACTCAGTTAGCTCATTACTGACCATACCGCTAAATTTTTAAAAATAAACCTTTGTCATGGAGTTTGTCACGATCGGGCGGCAGGCGAGCAGTCAAGGAGGCGAGCAGAGTCGGACTGGCAGGGAATCGGGGTTTATTGGG
>JAODKF010000001.1:36313544-36328544 GCA_026779585.1 Mormyrus proboscirostris | reverse complement strand
AAACAGTCGGGCAGGAACACAAGGTAATGAGGTGGGCGTGGCACACGGGAGGATCGGACGGAGCGGATCATGACAGAGTTGATGTGTGGTAGCTAATTTTTGTAATTTGTTGCTACACCACGGGGGGCAAAAAATGGGCCCACTTACATTCAGAAAGTGCTGTAACCTAATGAGCCAAAATGTTTGTTATTTTACAGAAAATAACTCTTATGAATGACAGGTGAATTTCTTCACTAAGCCAATTCAATTTTGCATAGATATCTGGGGAGAGTACAATTCCAATGTGCCATTTCATAGATGTTCTCTGACCTTTTTCTTTTTCTTTTTTTTTCCATCAGGTGCTGAAGATGAGCTACAACAAGCTTAGAGTGATCACAGGACACACTCTTTTTGGGCTTTCGGGGTTGATTAGACTGCACCTAGATCACAACTGGATTGAGTTCATCCAACCAGATGCCTTTAATGGCATGACAGCACTGCGCCTCGTCAACCTGGAGGGCAACCGCCTCCAGCAGCTCCACCCCTCCACCTTCGCCACATTCTCTGTCCTGCAGCACTTCCACGTTTCCAGCCTCAGACACCTGTACCTGTCTGATAACACCCTCAGCACACTGCCCCACACAATGTTCAGAACCATGCCCCAGCTAGAGAGCTTGTTTCTGCATAGTAATCCCTGGGCCTGTGACTGCAGGCTGCGCTGGTTCTTGGAATGGACTTCTCATTCCCCAGGTAATGTGCAGTACTATATTCTCTCATTCCTTCAAAAATCACCATTGCCTTTTACTTTAAACATTTACATATATCATTAATTAAACTTCTGGAAGGGCACATTTCTAGGTACATGACTCTGAGTACCATAAATAATAATAAATGTATATAACAAATGTATGTATTTTCTTGCATTGGTTTATTTGCATACAACACTATTTCTGTCACTCACATTTGCTGTATATCATGTCTTAATTTGTACATATAAACTGAATATTAGGTTGCTGTGTTTTAATCAGAGAAAACTGTTATGGAAGGACACTGGAGTTTAGCCAAAATTATACAGCTGTATGTAGAATTTAGTTGTATAGACATACTATTGATGTAAACTAATCATATTTCCTTTTATAGATGTTTTGAAATGTAAGAAGGAAAAATCAGCCCCTGGGGGACAGCTGTGTTCAGTGTGCTCTTCACCTAGGCAGCTAAGGGGCAAGGAAATCTTACAGCTGGAAGATCTCAACTGCACAAGTCCCAGTATCATATCACTCAAGAAGGATGTGACATCGGAGGACAACCATGACGTTCTTTCACTAGAACACTTCAAAGCTGCTTTTGGAAGCATCACTCTTAATCTGACTGATGAGCATGGGCACAAAGTGGACCTAGATTGCAGTATCAGTGAGCCCAGAGAGTCCAGCAAGATCACATGGAACCCGATCAGCTCTTATCGAATCAGCACCAACCTGTCTCTCTTTCTAGATCTTGAATGCCCAATGCATAGAGAGAGCTATGAAAAACTGTGGAAACTAATTGCTTATTACAGTGAAGTGCCTGTGCACCTGCAGAGAGAACTCATGCTAACTAGGGAGCCAAAACTAAGTTACCGATACAGACAGGATGTTGAAAAAAACGGTTATTATTATACAGGGGTCAGTGTTTATATGATGTCCCAGCCTGAGTGGCTCATGCAGTCAAGTGTCAAATTGCAACTGAACAGACACCAGTCAACTTCTAGAAGTGCCAAGTTAATTCTGAGTATTGACTTCTCCGAGACATTGGAAACAGAAGTGATTCAACGGCAGAAGAGGAACTGGGTCATGATAGAGCTCAAGAACACCACTAGAACTGCCCTGAGTGCTCTTGTGGGTGCTGTCACTGAAATGGACTGCACTGTACAGAGTTCTGGCAATCCAGTTATTCAGTGGATGCTCCCAGATGGTTCTAAAGTGACTGCACCTTACCACAGTGCAGACAACAGAGTCTCTTTGTCCAGCACAGGAAAGCTGCTAATCGAAGCTGTGACCCACTCGGACTCTGGTGTATACTACTGTATCGCCAAGGTGAAAGAGGATCTTGATGTTCTGGCTTTCCGACTCTCTGTGGAGGAGTCGTCAGATCCATTGCCAGGGGATGTTGCTGGTTCTCCTGTAAACAGATTTGTGAGCGAGTCGATTTCCTTGCCTTGCATCACCACTGGCACCCCAGATGCTGACCTGAACTGGATTCTGCCTGACAGAAATATTATAAACTTTAAACTCAACTCTTCCAAGGCTGCTGTGTATTTAAACGGCACTTTATTTCTTCCCAAGAGTCACCTCACTGACAGTGGATATTACAAATGTGTCGCTGTTAACCAGTATGGCAGGGATTCTCAGGCCACAAAGGTAATTGTTACAAACCGGTACACAGCACGGCCTCTTCGTAAATTTCCCATGAGGCCTCAGTCAGCCTCAGGTGTTTCTACTAAAATAAAAGCCTTGGTAAGTGATACTGAGGAGTCATCCGGCGATGATGGTGTTCAAGAGGAAAAATTCACCGGCCAAATGGGCAAGCTGCATCTGAGGAGAGGCCAGCAAAGTAGCACCCGAAGGCTGCCACTGATGAATTCTGGGAGACTGCCCCATAGGCGGAGAAAACCAATCCACAAAGGTTTCCGTGTGGAGAATGGAAAGAGTGTTATTGAATCGAGAAGAAAGGTCAATATGCCAAACAAAAAAATAGACCCACAGCAGTGGGCTGACATTTTGGCGAAGATCCGTAATAAAATTGGCACTAAAATGACGACGCCCAGCTCAATTCAGGCCAGCACAGCTGCAACGACACAGCAACCCCAAAGCTCTCCCTCGTCAAACAGAGAACCATCAAAAAATCACGAAAACTCAGAGAGCTCCTCCACAGATGATGCAAGCCTGCTTGAGGAAAGACGCTATCTAGTCACCAGATTGCAAATTCCAGCTCATCAAACTGAGAGCTTCCAAGATATAGATGCCCCTAATTCTGAAGACCAGACTGACAGCATTTACCAAATATCTGCATCCAAAACTAACATTGACTCAGATGCTGTCACAACCAACACTCGTCTGCTTCAACCCACATCTGGTCCTCGTGAGTCGAGTCTCACTGTGAGTGATGTAAATACTGAGGAGGAGCACAACACAGGCATTATAAAAACCAGTGTGCAGTACAACTCACCATTAGAGGAAAATAAAAGCAAAGCAATGGAGACCAGCTCTGTATTTATGGCTCCAAGTCTTCTTATCATATCGGAGCATCTTCTTGACATTAGTACCACTGAAACCTCTCAGACTGGTGGATTATCACCCAGAGTTGATGCCCATTCTGGAATAACCTCACATAATTATGCAAAAGTTAATGATCACCTCAAAACCACAACAAAACCTGAAATAATAGCATCCTCTTCTCGCACAAAACTAATGAAAAGTGGAAATACTTCTCAGAAAATATACTCTAAATCTATACTACACAATCCTCAAAACCCATGGAATTCAAGGAGGAGATTCTGGGGCCGAAGAAGACCAAGCAGAATCCGAGCACCACAAAAAACCCCAAAGCCGTCGGTAGAATTTTTTACAGCTGCACCAAAGCTGTTAAAAGCATCCCATGGTGGAAGTGTCTCTTCATCAACAGCCAGCACAACCATAATGTCACAGTTTCAATCTGAAATGTCAACGGTGACAATGACACCACCCATAGCTGCTGTCACCAAAGATTCAAGTGTGCATGAAATGTCATCTAGCCAGGCAGAAATCACGAGTACTGCTTACGAAGGCCATGCTAACCCAGAACTCAAAATCATCGCTCGTTTCAACAACAAATCTGAAACACAGGACTCAGCACTAAGCACTCATTCACCATATGTATTCACAAACGCGCAAAATCAGAGTATAAGCAAATATGATGCATCAACAATAGCAACTCTAAGCTCATCACCTGACTATGAAGCAGTATTGTTAACCATGCCTAACAGTGACGTAACCAGTATTGTTCCTGTGGCAAGCAATTTTCTCGATGAGAATAATCTCGAGACTGCAACTCGAGGCATCATGGTTTCACTCAGCCCCCACCTGCCCACACAAGATTTTCAGATGAAGGCTAATGGGCTACCTGAAAATGGTCTTATTGATATTAAGCATGAATCACAAGATTCAGAAGAAACCACTGGGAACAATGACTCACATATCAAGGGCCAAGTAAAGTCAAATATAGACAACATGACCTGGGTTGGGAAGCCGTACTTTCTCATACCAACAAAGACACCAGTAATAACGGGAAGCTCTGAACAAGGATTTTTTCCGACTGACACAACAACAGTCACCGCGAAGCTCAGTACTACCTTAACCTGGAAACCTAATCATGATACCCAAACAAGCAAACCTGTATCAACAAAAAGTAAGGAAGAAGGTTTACTGAGAAGAACAGATACTAATCCTTCAATATTGACAAGTAATTCTGCCGCAATGACAACTCAAGTGGCTGCAACAGCTGTAGTAACAACAGCAGCAGTGAAAGTGATGGATTCCCCTGCACTGAGGCCAAGTGTAAATGTGTCAAGTTCACCCCACAACAGATTAAAAACTGAAATATCGCATAGCTCACAAGGAAGTAGGGGTAAATATGTACCTATTAGGCACAATGTTATACTGCCTGATATCAAGCAAAAGTACTCGAATTACTCAGTCATTAGAAATCCTCCCATCATGGGTAGGACTAATGCAGACAGGAAGTTTATTCAAACCACACCACTTTTCTCCAATACAACTGTTACTTCAGTAGAATCCAAACCATATTCAGCAGACAATGCCAAAACTACCAGTTCACAATTAGAAATCATGCTCAGGGAGACAGTTACCAATGTTCCTGCAACACTGTCACCTTTAAAAGAAAGCAGCCCTCATTCTCAGCAAACCCTGGGCAGTGAAACAGGGGCCCTAATACTCCCCAGTGTAGAAGCCCCTCCGAATGTGCCTCTGTTCCATACACCACCCTCTTTAGTGCCATCAAAGGGAGCACATCCCAGAATTACAACCACCAATCTCCACACCGTGTCTGTGTATGCTGAAATGGATGCTGCTTTGCCCTGTGATGCAGCTGGAGAGCCCAAACCATTCCTGATGTGGACTAAGGTTTCCTCTGGTATGTATTATAAGGACTACTGCATTTCCTATAAACATTGCAGAGTTCCAATTATGTTATTGCAAAATACAGCACTTTACTTGTTTATTGCCTTGTGTTGTTGTATAAAGAGCTGGAAAATTCACTGCAGATATGGGAAGGCAATTGAGTAATAAATAAAACTGACCTAAAACTGCTGGTTCCATGCTAAGGCAGAACGATTTATCGATTTCAAATTGAAATTGCGATTTAAAACAACACGATTAGCAAATCGCAAAGGCTGCAATTTAGGATATGCATTATAAATGACTTCTGACCCAGGGATACAACTGTCGTGAGAATAGTTTTACAAATTCATGCCATCCTCCTTGTGTGACAGTCATTGTCATCAATCAGAAGTGCTGCACTCTTCGCGTGCCAGTCATGCTCACCAAACAAGTGGCCCAAGGGGCTGTGTATACACTCACGAACAACAACAAACACGCGAAACCCAAGGAAAATGTTACATTTGCGGTGTTAGAAAATATTGACTCTGCTGCTGAGCTATAAGTGAACCAGTTACCTATTTCAGGGTCAGAGGTTGTTTGTAGAAAGGTCCTATTATTAGGGGTCCAAGTAGCAATAGTTGCAGGATCCAGATTGTTTTTTTCTTCCTGGAATTATTTATTTTTTATTATTATTCATTTATTTAACAGTCACAACTTTGTGATAATTGTTTTATGTTTCGTTGATCTTTGCTACTTAAAAAAAGTAATAAATACACCTTGGAAGAAGTTCATATTTTTAAGCTCTTATCCTTGCATTAGAATGTAGACCAGTTAATATTTTGATCGTACCTCATGTGGTAATGTGGCATCATGTTTTAAATCTCTTACACACTGAATGCTGAACTGACACGTGACTTATAAGTAATATCACAAATCAAATAATGTGTCAGAAAAATCGCGATTTGATATTTTCCCCAAATCGTTCAGCCCTATTCAAAGCACAACTATACAGTGGCCATTATTATGAGATGCACGTGTTAAGTCAAACATATATTTTCATATTCCATCTGCTTCCCCTTCTAGGTGGTTTATTGGACTGAAAATGATCAATGATTTCAATTTAGTCAAAAATTTGCATGTTAATATATCCGGTGTGAATGTCATACAGTTTTTGTTCCAAAGCATAATAAAAGAAAAAATGTTTATGAACATTCCAAACTATGCAATATAATGTCAGTAATTATATTTTATTTCATGTACTGTAGGTGTTGGACCTTAGAAATCGCTGTTAGTTAGATAAATATAAGAACACTAATAACTGTGCAAAAAGAATATGACGATTTCATTCTGTTGCAGAAGCTATGATTGCACTGAACAGTAAGATTCAGAGAATGGAGGTAAAGTCCAACGGGACACTTGTCATTCGAAATGCTCAACTTCATGATCACGGACGGTACCTCTGCACAGCCCAGAACCAGCACGGGGTGGACAAGATGCTGGTCACTCTGGTGGTGCTGCCTCAGCGGCCTCAGATTCTACAGCCACGCCATCGTGATGTGGTGGTGTATCTGGGCAACAGCACAAATCTGGACTGCCAGGCGAAGGGCATCCCCAGCCCCAACATCACCTGGGTGTTGCCAGATAGGACAGTATTACGCACTGCCTCCAGCTCCAAGCAGCACGTCTCGCTTTTGGCCAATGGCACCTTGTATATCCAATCTACTGCCTATCCAGACCGAGGAATTTACAAATGCGTAGCAAGTAACGCAGCTGGAACTGACGTTCTTTCCGCACGTATTCATGTCACAGCCCTGCCACCCATCATACAGCAACCACATTATGAGAACCTCACGCTCTCTGAGGGCCAGGCGGTCTTTATCCACTGCTCTGCCAAGGGTGCCCCCCAGCCCTCCATCCGCTGGGTCACCTTCGATGGTTCCCATGTCCGCCCCTCACAGTTTGTGAATGGTAACCTCTTTGTTTTTCCCAATGGAACTCTGTATATCCGTAACCTCTCGCCCAAAGACAGTGGCAGGTACGAGTGCACAGCCTCCAATGTGGTGGGAGCCTCCAAGAGGGGCATCGGCCTGCTTGTGAAAAAAGGCATATCTACGGCAAAAATCACATCCTCCTCTCCCAAACGGACGGAAGTCACTTATGGGGGCCAGCTGTACCTTGACTGTATTACTGTGGGGAACCCAAGTCCCAGAATCTTATGGAGGATTCCATCCAAGAAACTGGTGGATGCTTATTACAGGTATGTAGCAACTTTAAACACTTTGCTCTTAACTTTTATTCATGCTAATCCAAATATGGATGTTATCAGTTTCAGATTTTAGGTACAGCCAATTCCAGAATTATTTGCACCCCAGAATGGGTAAAAACAAACATAATAAATAAGAAATATATATATATATATATAATGGTTTTATTTTTTGGTATATTTGGAGAAAATTATTTCTACAATAACATTGTTTTATTTGGAGACGTGGGCCAAAATCATTGGCATCCCTAAAGAATACGAAGCAATTTGCATCCTTTACGAAAATAAAATCTTTCTTTTTATTGTTCCTGCTGGCCAGGAAGCCCTTTGTTGTTTGTCTCCATTTCCTGTTTCCCTGGGGTATAAGTATGAGGTTGCACAAATGTAAAATCCCTTTCTCATCCATAAAAATGAGTACATCCAATGAGCTTTTGACACAGACTAAATGTTGTTGAAAATTAGCCAGTGGTTATAAAAAAATTCATAGGCAGTTGAAAATACCATTAAGCACAATCAGTGACATAATAAAAAGTTTCAGAAGTGTGAAACATTTTACGATATCACTACATGTGTTCCTAACCATAGTTAAACATTACAAGAACAGGCCTAGTGCTGTTACTCTTGCCAGGGGCAGTTTCAATGTATATTAATCATGGGGGTGCCGATATAATGAATTTTTTTCAGTGAAAATTGTATGGTTGTTAAAATAAAATATAAGGCTTATGTCTGCGTTCAAGCTGAAAATGTCATGGTTCATCTTATATATTAAGGTTTAACTCATTTTAACAGGAGGTGTCAATAATTCTGTAGTTGACTGTATGCATGGATAAGAGTGCTTTTGAGGTTTAACTTTGTCTGCAATCTACAAAATGAGCTCCTCCAGGAGGTATGTTTTATTCATGTACTGAGACGGGGAGCTAAGGTGTGTGCATTGCAGACAGGCCCTTTGAAGACATGCCAATGCCTCCTCATTTATGCTTTGCCAGCCATGCTTTTCCCTGGTGATAGACTGATCCGGCTCTTACCTGGCTGAAGCCATGTTGATGGCTGTGCTTCCCCATGCATGCAGTATGCAGGCCTAAAGCTGTCAGTTTGTCACCTAGTCATGTCCAAGTCCAAATCTGGCTCCGAACAAAGCCTTTCTTTGTCTCAGCTGTAAAAACATACTTAAGCACATCAATATAGACACATGACATATATTCCCATTGCTGTACAAACCAGTATTTCTTGGGTTAAAGTTTATAAACAGTATTTATTTTTGTCAGCGTTCAAGGTTATCCAAATTGAATTTGGTAGTTGTGATGTATTTTTGGGAAGAATAAATGATAAACTTATATCATGAAGTTAAATAATTAATTCTTCTTCCTTTTCAGTTTTGACCCTAGAATTAATGTCTTCAGTAATGGCACACTTGCAATCAAAGCAGTAACAGAGAAGGATGAGGGAGACTACTTGTGTGTGGCCAGGAATAAGATGGGGGATGACTACGTGCTGCTGAAGGTCAGCGTTATGATGAAGCCAGCAAAAATAGAGTATAAGCAGCTGAGCAGTCGGAAGGTGTCATATGGTGGAGCGTTGAAAGTAGACTGTGTTGCCTCAGGCCTTCCCAACCCCAAGATCAAGTGGGGCCTACCAGATGGCACGTTGGTGAACAGTATCATGCAGGCCGACGATAGCGGCGTGCGGACGAGGAGGTACATCGTCTTTGATAATGGCACCCTGTATTTTAATGACGTGAGTATGAAGGAAGAGGGAGACTACACGTGCTATGCTGAGAACCAGATTGGGAAGGATGAGATGAAGATCCATGTTAAGGTAGTGGCAGACTCTCCCACAATAAGAAACAAAAGCTATGCTGTCATCAAAGTTGCATATGGGGATTCCATCTCAATGGTATGCCATGCTAAAGGAGAACCAGCACCGAGTATCACATGGTACTCTCCCACTAATCACATCATCCATTCCACTTCCAATAAATATGAGGTTCATGACAATGGCACACTTGTCATTCAGAAAACCCAGAGGTATGACAGCGGCAATTATACCTGCACTGCTCAGAATGCTGCTGGACATGACAAGATGGTGGTAAGGCTTGAAGTCCTTGTTTCTTTGCCCACTATAAATGGCTATAAGGGCGTGGAGAATGCAGTCATTGAGACTGCCTTTAAGGACCAGCGTAAACTTTTGCACTGCAAGGCTGAAGGGATTCCCACTCCACGTGTAATTTGGGTTTTTCCGGAGAATGTGGTCCTGCCTGCACCATACCATGGAAGCAGGATGACGGTCCATCATAATGGAACTTTAGAGATTCGGTCTCCGAAGAAGACGGATTCGGTGCAGATGATTTGCATCGCCCGCAATGAGGGTGGAGAAGCTAGACTTGTTGTTCAACTGGATGTTAAAGATGTTGTTCAGAAACCACAGCTAAAGAGTCCACAAACTGAGATTGTATTCCTAACCCGTGGCACCTCAATGACTGTGAACTGCTCTGTTCAAGGATATCCAACTCCAGAAATCACTTGGATTCTTCCAAGTGGGTCCACCCTTCAAAGTGGCATACGATTCTCAAGATTCTTCCACAAGCCTGACGGAAGTTTACTTATCAGCAACCCCACAGATCTTGATGCAGGGAAATATCGCTGTGTGGGCAAGAACTCAGCTGGACATATTGAACGTACTGTCATCCTACAGCTGGGAAAAAGGCCAGAAATTAATAATAAGCATAGTCCTGTAGTGAGCATCATCAGCGGGGAGAACTTACAGCTCCATTGCCTCTCCAGTGGAAATACACTGGCCAAGCTGTCCTGGACACTGCCCAGTGGCATGGTTTTGACAAGGCCGCAGCAGGTGGATCATTACACGGTTTTGCAAAATGGATCCTTGGTGGTCCAGCAGGCTTCAGTGTATGACAGAGGAACATACTCCTGCAAGGTAGCCAGTGAGTTTGAGACTTCCTCGCTTACAGTACCTGTGATTGTGATTGCATACCCACCCCGTATCATTAGTGGTCCTACCCCTGTGACATATGCCAGGCCTGGAGTTGCTGTCCAGCTTAACTGCATGGTCATTGGCATCCCAAGAGCAGAGGTGTCATGGGAGATGCCAGATAAGATGCAGCTAACAGCTGGGAACCAGCCAAAACTCATTGGCAACAAGTATTTAAACCCACAAGGTTCCCTAATAATACAGAACCCATCAAGCAGAGATGTGGGCTATTATAAGTGCATTGCCAAAAACATCATAGGAAGTGATATCAAAACAACATATGTGCATGTATTCTGATTAAGGATTATAGCTTCTATTTGATATATGCCCAAGAAACTGCATACCTGAGTGTAGCAAATACTGTTTATGGAAATATACTGAGGACTAAATCATCCTCTTCATTGATCATTGTGAAAGGTGAGGGTCTTAAAGTCATGTCGTTTATCATATCATCTAAGTGGCGTTTTTGTCTAACAACGTGGCACTGGAGGAGTAAGTCGGGAGCTATAAAGTCACTGCAGTGGTTTTTTTGTATGTATTTGTAAAAAATGGAAGCTATTTTCACAGCCCTAATGATGGTGATTATTATTATTATTATTATTATTATTATTAATATTATTATTATTATTATTAGTGGTATAGGATTAGGAACATATTGTTTGAATATGAAATGCAGCCCATAAAAGGAGTCACCAAGAAGTAGCACTGTATTTATATGGTCTTTATGTCTCAAATATTTTATAGCAAATGTCCCAACGTCCATTCCCTGCAGAATACTGTATGCCTCTTTCAGCTTACATTTTCAGTGCCTTAGTGTATGTATTACATATAACACATTATTGTCCTTTAATGTTCATCAGTTCATTATTGCTTATCTACTCCTAACTCAAGGACTTTGAAAGTTGAACAGTTCTCCCCCTTTTGGCAGTTTTGTTATACACAAATTAATTATCAGTTGTTTATGACTATAAATTTCTGGCAAATGTGCAAGTATAAGAGTTTTTTTGATGATATAGATGTTTGGGAAGATCTCGCTAATGAAGAACCCACTAGCTCTTTAGTTAAAAAAGATAGACACTGGCCTTGTCCTTATTGAAATTTTGAGAAACTATGTGTTATCGCACATTAAGCTCAATCTGAATACATGAATCAACTGTGGAAGATTTTTGTTAAATTTCCTGTTTTTATTGTGTGTTCATTCTTGTAAATTATTTGCCTGATGTATAGTTCTGTTAGGATGCCAAGTATGACACTTGTAATAAAGGCGTACGCGTCAACTGGTCATATGAACATTTGTTCTATTTTGAGTCATCAGGTTTTTATAAATAAATTTGTAAATAAATTAAGTCAGCCTGCATTATCTGCCTTCTTTTAATGTTGGATTTTGTTCAAAACTCTTGTAGGTCTGTGACCTACAGCCAGAAAAAGTGTTGAATTGATGGATCATGAAAACAGGAGACAAAGCTGGTTATAATTTTGCTCTAGCGTATGCCAACAGACTGATCGCTACTGAACAGTGGTGTAAAGCAGCAGATTAACAAAAGGCCAGTGCCATTGTATCTGTGAGCCAGAAAACATGCATTCTAGGGTTCTAGTCTCCTCCGAGCTCTTTTCATTCCTCTCTGTCCATCCTGAGCAATTTTGTCTTTAGCCCGAAGAAATACAGATAAGCACTAATTAGCTGTCTCAGCTTGTTTTAATTAATTTAATACATGAAGACATTATGCCCATCGTTAGCTCGTGTCTGTGGCATATTACAGGTCTCCACAGCAAAACCCTATGAGAACAGTAGGCAGAGGGAGTGAATGTAGTGACTTGCTCATATCCTGTCGAGGTCCACATGATCGACATGTCAGAGCATTGCGCGTTTCATTCAAGCATGGCGGCAAGGGGGGGAATTCCACTCTATTGAACCATAGATCACCACTGAGAGGCACAAGTGACAGCTTGCACAGATGTGATTGGATTGGTTGTGCTCCATGAATGAGATTGGCTTAGACAGGGTGTCAAATCACAAAGTAGAGAGGTTGGATCAATTATCACTCTCTAAACTGGCCCTTCTTTTGGGATCTATCATTCCTGAGTGGGTTTTAGATGTCATGTAACAGTTACTATTTGAATCAGGACATGTATATCGATAGAATCTGCTTTTATGCACAGATGGAAAGCAGATAGAAAGTATGTGGGGAACGACATTTCATTTTAAATATCTAACAGAAAGATATAAATAAAGGCCACAGTTTAAAACAGCATAAAAGCAGAGGACTGCTGCGACTCCTCAAAACAGGGGAGTGAGCCAGTACCGAATCAGAGCAGTCCACCATGATGAAGATGGCTCAAAGCGCAAGGCAACTGTGACAAAGATTCCTTTCCACCCCTTCAGGCCAGCTGGTCTGGTACAGGTAATGGAGTCCAGAGACCATAAACTGGAATGATTGAGTGACACTTGTGCATTTGGGGAAATGGGAGGTGGGGCGGGGAAACAGTGACATCAATGACGGGTCATGGTCAGAACCAGCCGTGAGGAGCCGCCTCCTGGTGAGAGTGCCTCAGCCAGGTGGGAAGTGGACTGACAGCACACTGACAGAATCCGCCATCCTAGCAATTACAGTCATTAGAGGCGCCATGATATACATCGTCCATCACTGTACTAATCATTACCACCATTTATTATCCAGGGTTATGAAAGGGATCCAGCATATGCTCTTGTTTTAGTATGTCAGGGATGGGTGACCATCAGTATTCTTATAGCAGCATGTATTGTTCTGATTTGCACAAAGTTTCATTGTACTACTGACGTTTTGCACTCTATCTATAGTAACTATATTGTTAAATTACATCTGTAAAATGCTATTGTCCCAAGTTCTTGTTTCGGAACCAAACCATAATCAATCCTTTATGTTGTACATGTGGGCAGTAACGTGTTTTGTTTGATCATGAAGCTTTAAATGAACATGAGTCAGATACAGAATTCTTCTTCGTGCCTGAGGTCCATGAATCCACTGCAATAGGGGGTTGATAAGGGGCAGATGTGATAGATTATAAAAGATGGTTGTTGCTTATTGTTTTTCTCCTTAGATGAAAGCAGATGTTTCTTTTCCAGCAGCAGATTTTCCATGGTCCTGGGTGGGGTCATCCCTCATCACGTAAACCCAGATGACGGAGAACCAATTTTTAGGATGAGTAGAAGGACATGAAACAACATCTATGGGCATCTGGTACAAACAGGTGGCAAAAAGCTGAACTGGGTTGAAAATGGCTGAGAATAATAGAACATTGGCTTTGTGATTTAGAAATACCATGAAATTAAATTCAGATTAGATCACCCAAAACAGGCAAGCAGGATTCTCTAAGCATTTACCATTTTTTGAACGGCAAATGTTTGATCCATCATTTATCCAGTTAATATATTACTGTCAATATAACATTTTATGTTCAGAGTTATTAGTATTCTAATGACATTTCAAGTTTGGATTTCTTAAAAGATAGATGAAGTGCTTTTAAAATGGAAGTAAGCTTCTACATATAGTTCCTTTATCTAACATTAACTTCCTATTATAAAAACAATCTTTGCTAAAATTATTCTTCATTAAAGGAAAACACAACTCAGTGTTACTTGTGCACTATTGGCATATTGGTGACACTTTCGAGTACAAGTTCTTTTGTTCAGGATAGTAAGTAGGTCAAGCCGGAGGTGGAATCTATTACATTTGTAGATTTTGTAGATTGAAAGCCAGCATTTGGGAATTCCTAGGTCAGTGTCCATGGTTCCAAAAATCAGAAACATCTGGGTTGAAGGAGTTCCCTCATTAGGTCACCGGATTCTTTGTGAAATACAGTATATTAGGGACAGCAGTTGTCATTGCTGGAGCTGGTCCACTGGTCCAGCCTGAAGTCAGGGAGGTCACTCTTTTTACACCCAACTTCTGCTTTTCTGACCGTTAGTTTTTATGGAAAATTCAAACATAAGTGATTAATATCCGCCCCATATCTGCTGAATGTTTTCCAAGAATTCCCTGTTGTGTGTCAGACTTGGACAAGTCATCATTCCCAGTTTTATAACTGCATGGATTCTTTTAAAATCAGATCTAATGGTTATTATATATACACTTTGACAAAGACAATAACTTTGAAGGGCATACTCCAACATTTGTGTCCTTGTGCCTTTGGTAGATGAGTATACTGTATCTTGACTGAGGAACAGTATATTTCTACGTATCAGAACTTTGATTTCAGTGCAGTGTATCAAGTTATTCCATCACTTGTATAGGAAATTGCAGTCTTAAGTTGCTGGGGAAGCCTTATGCACATACACACATAAATATTTAATAAAGTTTGAAAATTATGTACTAAAATTAATGCTACTTCTTTAGCCAAGCCAGTATACAGCTGTTAGTTATAAGTTGTCTGGCAATGACAATCCATAACAATGCATCAGCATTTTACTTTGTTTCTTAAGACAATGTATAATATAAAAACAATACATAATGAAATTTCTCAACTAGAAAACAGAATAATCCATCTGCCCAGTGGTTAAGTAAATTTCCAGAGAGCTATTAATTGGGTGCAAACAATGGGTCGTTAAAGCAGCTCGAATGCAGGAAATGGCCTTGAACAAGTCTGACTTGTCCCGAGCCGTTT
>JAODKF010000001.1:36287390-36313444 GCA_026779585.1 Mormyrus proboscirostris | reverse complement strand
TATATTATATCGACTTCTATATTCTATATTCTCCACTCCCAAAAATGATATGGAATGTTACAAATACTACAGGTTGCCATGAGCTCTGATGTGGCGTTTGACTTGCAGAGGAGTCATAAAGGAGAAAGCACAGGCTATGGGGAACTCTTGCCTGAAGTAAAATATGAGAGAGCCTGTATGTGTCCCACTGACATTATCCTGGGAGGCCCTTCATTTCTATATAGATAAGGACAACAGACTCTGCTGGTGTTTCATGATTCCACATCGTAATGTTGTGCAACAACTGAACCTCTGTCCTAAATCCCCCAGACCAAGACACAGAATGTCAAAAAAGACTTCTATTCTTCTAATTTCTTCTAATTATCATATAAATATACAGGGCATCTCCTCTCCCCTGAGCTATGAAGTGAAACTGTTGATGGGTGCAACCAAATTGAAGAAGCAAAAAAATGTGTTAAATATGTTATGTTGCCACATCTGCTCGCATCTTGTATTTAAAAATGTGTTTTAAAAGCAGTGAGAGGTCATGATGTGACATGATCTGACATCTCCTAGACAACAGGTCAGCTGGAACCAGCAACCTTGCTAAAAGTAAAGCAGAATAGAATTGTAAAACTAAACAGAAAATAGTCCAATAAGATGTGCAGCTTCAAGCCATGTCTAGATCATAATAGCATGAGCTACAAAGTAATGAGCGTAAGCTTGCCAGCAGGGCTGAGTTATTCCAACAAAAAAACCAGGGAACCAATTTTGTAGAACTTGCCGTGTTCCAGAAAAGCAAGCTGCTCGTGTCTAGCTGGAGAATGATTAGACCTGTGGCCAAGCCAGTTGTTTGCTGAGACAAGAGCAAACGAGTGCGAAGATCGCACGTGTTTCTGCCATACATTCCCAGCATTTGCTAATCAAGACAGAGGACCTGTTCATACAGATACTGATGAAGATAATAAGGTATATCTAGTGCATATCCTCATTCATTTTCCGATTCAGTTTAAGATTAGCAAAGCAAATGGATGCTTAGACAGTAATACTGAATATAATAAATTCAAGTCATTAATTAAGTAGCATCCTTTGACCACCAATCCACAATTCTTTTACCATTTATCTAATCAGACCCAGTGTATACTGTGATGGATATGACATGTTTCTTGGTTTTATCTAATGAAAATTCAATGTTTCACTCCTAGCAAATTGCTAGAGTAAAGTCTTATGGGGAGAAAAGGCTATGATCACAGGAGAACCTGGAGCTTTTCCCAGTAATCATAGAGCACAAGACAGGGGTATACCCCAGGCAGGGCGCTAGATATGCTATTTCTAAATGCTCTTCAAATACGTCAGTACTATAATGAACATAAAGGCTTTGCTTCCATACCAAAATGGTCCAGTAAAGACTATCAACAAAACAAGGTTTAGTAGAATTGTAAAACAATTATACTATGCAATACCAATACAATGAAGTATGTCGGGTAGCTTGCAGCTCCCATTTAAGTACATCCAGAACACAGCAGTGACATTCACAACTGTCCTGCTTGTAGGAGACACGTGTGTGAGAAACCAAATCTCTGCCAACAATAATCCATTTAGTAATAAACAAGGGAAAATGCTCTAATGAACACATGTGAAATTGCATACATTTTATGAACAGTATAACAAATTCATCCATTTTGTGTTGTGTCTTTTCATCTGCTTCATAAAGTTAAGCACTGATTCATCATACTCCCATCACAAGCAAGTTTCCTCTGAGCTGTAACCATGGATACCAGAACGAGGTTTTATATGACTGAATTAGAATGTAGGTAAGGATTCCAACCACATCAGACGCTAAATCGGCATCCTTCCTTCTTTGTTATGTATCTAAGTATATGCATTGATCATAGTTTTTATCACATACATTCCATTCATATTAAATTTTTTGTGAGGTGGATTTTTGCTATATAAAATCATTTTTAAGTTGTTTTAAAATAGCAGTAGTTGTCAAGCTACCAACATTTATAGGAGTGATGAGCAGATTTTTGATCTAACCACATAGTATACTTAGAGAATTGAATGAATGAATGAATGAATGACACCCAAAGCACTTTATAAAGCCAAGGGGTAGCCACTTCAACCACCAGCAATGTGCAGCACCCATCTAGATGATGCAACAGTGGCCATTCTGCACCAGTATACTCTCTACACAGTAGATACCCACGGATCTTATATGACTTCAGAGAGTCAGGACCTCATTATTGCAACACAGTGTCCTCATCATTGCACTGGGATTCACACAGACTACAGGTTGAGCTTCCCAACTGGCCACATCAATGCCGCTTCCAGCATTCCTAGCTGGTCTCCCATATAAGTACTTGCCAGGCCAAAACCCGCTTAGTTTCAAATGGGGAATTAACCCCATCCATTTTATACGACAAGATTTTTCAAAAACAGATTTCTGTATGTTGATGGTAAGTTGCAGAAATATTTGATAAAGACGATAAAGATGGTACTGTAATGTGTTGCAATATAAAGGGGTTTTCTAGGAGAAAACCAGGATAGAAAATATCACCCAGATAAGGAACTGGAATACTGGCTTTAGACTGGTACTGGCCCGCAGACTGGGGGGGAACCCCTGCTTTACCTAATACTTTGGTAGAAACTGAAATAGAAGTTAGGCAAATAGGCCATTACAAACATAGTCTGTCAAGGGCCAAGTGTTTTATATATAGCACATCTGTGTATTTACTTAAGGGAAGCTCTTTTCCCTAGAAATACAGGGCAGAAAAGTATGATGTTGATGCTTGACGGTTGATGATGATGATGATGGTGATGAGTAAGAAGATGATGATGAGGAGAAGGAGGATCTAAACAACCACAATTAGCTGTAAGAATCCTGAAAAGCATTATCTGTGTTTTGATGTTGATAATGTCACTATTTTCTGAAAGCACATAAGATTTCACCAAGGGTTACTTTTTCAGGATACTGTCCGTCTTTCCATAAATATTGGACACTAGGAAACTTTCAAACAGTGCAGTTTGTCCTGACAACATCTGAGAATCCAATTGCCCGCCCTGGGGGTTGCTTCCTGGGGCCAGTCAACCTCCTTCTGACTTGACATCTTTGGCAGATCTTCTTGGGGCTGGGAAATCTGTCCATTCCAGGAAAACTGTTGCCCAAAGTATCCACAGGGGTAAACACCTGTAGGGGCTTACGACATACACTGTTTGCACATATGAAGAAGGGGGAAGGTGTCTCCAAGTAGCTCTGGGGTGCTGATTTCTCTGTGTGGTCTACTGTAGCTTCAGCTGCTGGGACATCTGCCACTGACACAAGTTCGGGTCAAAGGGAAGCTTTTTTGTGGTCAGCATGGGCCACTTTTTAAAAAATAACAGCAATTATGTACAGGCCCATGTCAATTTCCGCTTGCCTGGTGGAGTTCCTCAAACTGCTTTTTCATTTCACTTTGCCTTGGGGATGCTTGCAAGGCTGATACTAAATTTAAAATACAAGATACAGAAAGAGAAAACCGCAGGTTTGGAAGACAGTGACATTTGAATGAGGGTGAGGTCATGCACTCTGCATCCCCAAACCCAAAACACTCATGATGGTGAGTTAATGGAATGAAATAGTAATTGAGAAATTTTAAAAGGAGGAGCTAGGATTAGTTAAGCTGAAATACTAAAAGGAATCCCTTCACTGAGGTTTCCTTCAGTGTATTATACCAGACAGATGGGTGAAGTCTGGCACACATTGAGAACTCAGCCATCCGAAATCCACCCAGTGGAAAAGCCCCACCCTTTTGCCTTATATGGGCGTCCTTGCCCCAGATCTGGCACACTGGGGACCAATCCAAGGTCGTGCTCTGAGTCCCACTGGGGATGACCCTCTGGAAAATGTGAAACAGCTCGACAATGGCCCAGCAGTGTTGCCCAAAGTGCTGTTAATACCTTGACACATTTTTCTGCATCTCTGAGTCTTTCTAGCAAGTTAAGCTGTCAAACATGGGAAAATCAGCCAGAAATTCAATGTGCTCTGGTTCTTTTGAGCATCTGTTTCTGGGCTATGATGGGGTTTATAGAGGCACATCAGTGCTAAAACAGGGGATAACAGTATATCCTGAGCAAATACAAATAACGTCTGCAGAGCTGGCAGAACTGCTGAGCAAAAAGTCTTGTTTCTTTCCCTTTAAAATAAAACTTTTATTTCTATTTATATCAAACACATATTCATTTTATTCTAGCCAAGTTAACTTCATTTATGTCAATGAAAATCCAATAATAAATACCCAGGTCTCACCTAGGTTTTAATGTTACCCGTCATGGGTGAGCTAGCTTAAAGTCAGCGTAACAGATCAGCTTGACCTCCTCCAGGAAAGCAAATGTGGTTTAAATCACAATGTGTGCCAGCGGTGAAGACGATTACACCAATATTATGGAATTTCAAAAATTTCTGTTTGATTAAAAGTTACTGCTTGATTAACAGCTCTGTTCACTGTTAAATAGGCTAAGAACTGGATTTTCTTAGTCCATTTGGGTTAGGCAGCCAATTCTGATTTAGCCTCCAGGACAATTTTTTCAGTTCTGTGTCAGTACCAGCAGCAACTCTCCAGGATTCCTGAATCAAAATTAGAAAGGGGTCTGGGAGCATACCAGTCATTGCTACAAATAGGTTCTCTGCTTCCGAGAGCATGCCTGTCGATGCAGATAAGGTGCCTGTCATCTGGCACTCAGTAGTTAGGAATGCAGCAATTCCTAAATGTTGTAATTGAGCAATTTCTGTGAAATACCTCCACAGGGCCAGGCTGTCTGATACTAAAGTTAAAATGGATTCTCAGCTGGAGTAGCAAGCACTCTCCACCTTGGCTCTCCATGCAGCTATTAAAGATGCAGCTGCAACAGTACGAGGTATCAAATTTGAGCTTAAAGGGAACGCTCAAAAAAATCCACAATCTAATTGCATCTAGTAGGTAATCTATAGCAGGAAACGCTCCTACACACCTGGTTAAAGTCTCTGTGTTTATGACTAAAGTGTGTCCTGTACTTTTTGTTTTTACTTACCATTTAGTTGTTACCCATTACCATGCACAGGAGAGAACTATGCAGCAAGGCATTTAATTAAAGTCATTAGGTGACAGGTGTAAGATTCAATCTGGCTGCAAAGGCCGCATGACTTGGGCGTGAGAGGAGGGATTCTGCCTATATGTGCCAGTATGGATGGGTGTAGGATCAGTGAAGGCTCAGGCATCACAGTCTGGGTGAGTGGTTATACTGAGGGTCAAAGGAGAAAGAGAAGCCAGCATTACATGATGCTAAAGTGATAAAGCACATCTGAAGTGAATGAATGACTTTGGTATGCAGAGGCACATAGAGGGGTGGGGCCACTGGGAGTGTCCCTTCCCCTGTCACATATCATTGGCTAATGAGAAGGTTGGCGTCCCATATGAATTACGGCCCATCTTATGTCTCCAACCTTAAAAAAATCCTAGAATCAATGTCATGTGACATCACCCCACTGCAGGATGGCCACCCTCCTGGCTTACACTCAGGATTACCTTCCCTTAAACTGAAGCGTACAAGACAAACCACTGACTGTCGGATTGGCAACATTGTGCTGCACTGGAAAGAGACTCTCCTTTCTGTAGCTCTAAGCTCATTAGCAGATTGCCCCCAATCACTTCTTAGGATCAAAACTAGCCTAACCGAAAAGGTCACTGAGTTGTCAGTCGTCAAGATCAACTAATATTAAGGTATATTAGATGTAAAAAGTGATCAAAAACACTATGTGAGTCAAAAATTATTTTTATCTAATTATGGAACATAGAATGAAAAAAAATCAACATACAAAATCTGCATCTTGTCTTTAAGACAAACTAACAAAATGCTCAGAAATTCAATAATATTTCAAAACTGTTAAACACCAGCAGATATCATGTAGCCAATCCATGTACTTTAAAATTATATACCAAGTGTCATACCTTCTGTTTATCCTTAAAAACAGAAATGTTAATAGCCACAAACAAACTGCAATCCTTGTTAACCTGTTAGGCAGCTGAGCTGAATGTGTGAAATACAATAACTGTGGCAGATTCACTGAAAAAATATACAAATGTATGAGAGCATATATTTACACTATTTTCTTTTTACTAACATTTTCCTTTGCACTGAGTGTTAATTTGCAGCTAGTGCACTATGATTAATTAAAACAAATTGTTAAAAGCATTCTGTTATATTATCAGGTTGCCCATCATCTTTCACATGAATGTGCGCTGATTTTCTGCCATGTATAAAAGCAGCTGACGTTTCCTGTTGTTTGACCAACAGATTAATGAGGAAAGAGACATTGTTTGCTCTGTTGCTATAGGCCTTGATAAAATTAGTTGATTGAAGCTGAATTGAACGCAAGCAACAACAAAGGATTCACTCGAAGCAAAGATGTCTTGCTGAATAAAGTCTGCATGAGGAGTCCGTCTGGGCGGTGCCACTATTTCCAGCTCCGGTGATGGGGCTTTGATCTGCAGGGCTGAGTAAGAGGATCGCAGTGACATGCGGGGATGATTACAGTCTGGTCATGTTGCAGTGATCTGGGAACAGACTGCAGGTGGAAGCTATCAAACCCACGACTCTCCAGATAATCGGCAGCATCAGAGCACCTCCGCAGCCAGTGATGAAACCATTGCTGTATCAAAGACGACAGCACGTGTTTTGTGTCAAGTCCCAGCCTGACTTCAGCGGCGGTAGGAAAAAATATAGAAAAGTATAAAATATCACTGAGTGTGACTATTCTTAGGCAATATAACAGTGCAACCTTGAGGTTTTGCCCATTTGCACTGTCTGCCTACAGCTTAAGAATCAAATTTTATTGCTAAACATTCAAAGGACCCATGGTTTCCATTTCTGAGCGTCCAGATTAATTAATGCCAAATGTCAATGACACAGTTAGGGAAAGCCACTCAACTGAGAGGCAATCATAACTCTGCATCTCATTAAATGCTGTGTTACATCACTTTATATGGCTTCTGGAATGTGTGTTAACATGGTTCCTATGTAAAAAATACTTTTAGAAAAAAAAATTAAAGGTAAATTAGCATTAGCTTAATCCTAAACCTAATTAGCTTAATCCTAAACCTAACCCATCATAAAGGGCATGTAGTATGGGATACAATACTGCTCATCTGCCATCAACTCATTTGCATCAGTGGAATTTGATCTTACTGAAGACTGTTAAAGTCATAAGCGTGATAAAGCTGTATGAGACGAGGCCTGTCATGCTGTTCCTGTGTTCCCGGCAGCCCTGCCAAAGCAGTCAATATTGCTCACATATACCGTGATCCAGCTCAGAGACAGCAGCCCATGCATAGGAGAATAAAAACTCTAACACCTGGGCTTGCTATTACCAATGAATGGTTTAGGGGGTTCAGCCTTGGTGCTTGTGATTGGAAGGTGACTGGTTCTAATCCTGTGTTGTACAATATCACCACATCTCTGCTGGGCCCTAAAATCAGGCCCCTAACCCCACAAAAAATACTACAGGGGTGCTGGATGAAGGTCTGACTGAGATCAAGATGGCATAAGTGCAAAGAAGCATTTCGATGTACCTACACCCATGCTTAAAGTTTCATTTCTGATCAGTTTCTTTATAAGTTGTCAGTCATGGAAAATTCTGCTTTCAGGACCTTTCTTAAATGTGAGCAATGACTCAGATATATCTGTAGTATTTTGTCTTGCTTACCATTTGAATAAAAACAGCCTGTACTTTTTTATTAGTTATTTGAGTGTGTACTGTAAATGTCTTCTAACTGCTATTCCAGGCAGCACAGGGCACAAGCCTGAGGTACGTACACCCTACATGGGATTCCAAATAAGAATGAATAATTGGATGCAGACATATATGTTTATTTACCAGCCTAGTATAACAACCACATATCTCCCTGTGGTTTATATAGTCATTTAATATATTTGATTTAAAATAATGTAATGTTAGTGTAAAATTGAACAGTTTTAACTTGCATTCCATTCACCTCTTTCATGTTTTTGAAATACCTGAAAATCTGGTGTTAGTCTGTTAAAAATGTAAATATTTATGACTATTCAGAAGAAGTAACAAATATTTAAAATACTTTAAAAACCTAGAGAGCATTTTGAAATCTGCATAAATTACCTCATTTATGACATTTATTGATAATAAATGTCATTTAGCTATTGATAATGCTGCTATTATGAATGGCGACTGTTAACATTACGGAAACTATTTTTAAGTGTTTTGGATTTCAGTTGGAGGCCCCACTTTTTCCTGCCTTTATATTGTTATCACACTTCCTCTCCTCCTCCAGCTTCTGACCTTATGGCAATCTGACTCAACCCCAAACGAGCCCACCACCAACGTCATCCTTTATTCTACATTTTCCGTTGATAGGTACCTCAAAGATACCAATACCATTAATCATGCCAGTGTCCTGTGAACCTGAGGGTATCTGAGTTGGACTGGAATCTGTGAGATCACATGAAGGCATCAGAGACGTTTGGAGACTTGCTTTGATCCCACCAATCCCATACTGTTCAGAGTAGAAATAGCTGCAGAGGGCTGTAACTATTTGCGGCCATAGCTTCCGGGACAGGCTCTGAATCAACGTGACTCTGTGTAATAGAAGCAAGAAAAGGAAACTGATAAATGGATGGACTCTAATCACAATCACCATCTGCTGTTACTGAGCTACTACAATGAAACACCAAGGATATTGATATATTCAGAAAAAAAATTGTCTGCCATTTTTAAGCATGATTACTCTGTTTTTATTAACGGAATCATGATTGGGTTCCATTACATCAGACAGGTTTTATGTCAAAATGCACATATGTTAGAACAGGATTAAACACACACACACACACACACACACACACACATGTTGCTCTAAACATTTGGACAAATGTGTTGAATACCATCACCTTTTTTATACGTTTCATTTTTATATTTTACTTTTTTCATTTATACAATATTTATAATTGAAATCTTCATACAGCTTTCTCAATACCCTGAATTAACTTAAGAGATACTCCGGAAAATTAGAAGCAGATTTGCCACCCATGACAGATTAACTCCAGCTGGTCAGTGTCTTTGAAATTTAGAATGAAATCGGTGAAATATTGTACCCACGTTAACGGCTCGATAGCCAAACTACGGAGCACTGAAGTTAGCGCTTGTGTTTATGAGTCTGTACTGTGACTCCATCTCTTTCGCACAAGAGGCAAATGAGGTCACATTTTACATTAGGAATTGCAGAGTACTCAGAGTCTTGGACAAGATCTAAGACTCTTAGCAATGCAAACCCATTTTAATATCAGTGGTTATAAGAGAGAATACCTGCTATTCCTTGGCTATTTTCAGGTAGTCCTGGGAGAACTTCATGCATATTCTCATCATGTTTGAGTTTCTAAAGCCTATGACTGATTAACCAGTAGATTGAGGAATGGGGGACACAGGCTTGATGCTTTAAAAATTCCCCATATGGCATGAACACATCTCAGGCTGTGGAAGTCATGCATATTAAAGTGAAAGACAGAACTGGGGCTGTTGAGAAACTCTAGCAGCATCATTGATTATTCACTGAGTACTGTGATTGGAAACCTACCAATCAACTGGATTTTTAGACTGTATATTTAATGCTACATCATTGGCAGCATTAGTCAAATCTCAACATGCATCGCGAGCCAAAAGTATTGTGAAGTGAGCAGGCTTCAGCATTTTAGAGGTGGCAGACGGCTGTATCTCAGTTTTCAAAAGCAAACAGCCAAGTGGACATGAGTTTATAGACAGATACTTTATTAACCCCTAGAGAGAAATTCTTTACAAAATTCATAACATTATCCCCCCACCATCCCATTCATATAGGGATTCCTCCAGCCCTGGCTCAGAGTTTTGTGCGTCTGTGGTGTGTGTTTGTCTGTGTGTGTGCGTGTGTCAGTGTGTTCACAGGCCTGTTTTCTTTCCATGACCTGGGGGGACGCTCTCTGTAAGAGGCCTTCCCTGTGTTTAAATCTGTTCCAGCTGCATGGTCCTAATTGATGAACCTCTCAACACTTACTGTAGCCTGTTAAGGAGACCGACAGGGATCCAGCCACATCTACTTTTCACTTTCTTCAGTTCGCCGTTGGGTATGCAAAAGTGCCAAATAAAAGCTCACTGCATAAGCAAGCTCCCCTTCAGCATGACGGTGGTTACACACATCATTACCCCTTGCAGGCTCTGCACTCCCTCCATACCCCCAGTGCAGTTCCATGTGCTCAGGAGTGGACAGTCTGTTCACACACATGAGAACCGCACCAATCCTCCACGCTACAGGAACTTCCTGAGTGGAGAGCGAATGCGGCCCAGGCCACTGGTCTGCTCCGCTGTGAGACGCTCCTGTCAGCACAGTCCAGCCTTGTTGTTTTTAACTCCCTAACCCAACACAGATGGGGTATCTTTGAGAGAGACATTGGTTTGCAAAGTTCAGACCATCAGCTGAAAGACATAAGCTCACTCATACCCATAATAACAGTCTCATTTAATAACTATTTACTGTCTATTTGTAAAGGTAGCTAGAAGGCGCAATGCTGCCTCACACCTACTCCACTTTGTTCCTGGGATTACTCTGGGTGCCTCAACTTCCTCCGCCAGCCCAAATACCATATTGTCAGGTAAACTGCCTCCCAATTGTTTGTGATGTGCGGGCGTCCTGCATGGGCTAGCACCCAATCTATGGTGACCTCTGCCCTGCACTTCTTGGGGTAGGGTGCAGGTTCAGCGCCATTCCGTACTTTATAAAACAGTGTTTATCACCTGAAGCAATAATCAAGTATGAACCTAAAACAACAACAACACCAAATATCTGGTACAGGTGTGTTGATAGCTGGGAGAGGGCAAAAATGTAGACCGTCTGGGACTTCCTGAGAAACACTGGGATAAGGGGTTATGGACCACGGATGGATGGATGTGTTCATTTGGATTTCTGTTGGCTGATCTGTGATCATCACAGGCAAGGGGGTGTGGCTATTGAAAATGTTCGTTAATGACACATTATTTGTTCATCAAGCTTTGATAGCTCCTTGTGAGACTTAATGGGAAATTAGAAGATCCTACTGCTGTTTTCCTACTGAACTTTCATGTATTTGCATAATGCAGTGAATTAGTTTCAATGCATGAGGTAGCAAACTTCAACAAAAGGTCTTAAATTCTGTACAAACCAATTTGAATTGTTTCCTATTCAAAATGTATGAAAGCAATGTTCCGTCTATAAAATATGCATACACATATTCTAGCTAAAAATGACGTTTTCCCAAGTAGGAAAAGGCTAATAACATTTCATCTTACATGTTATTTTTCATAGCCATTTTTATTTATTTTAGTTTAAATGGATGTGATTATCACTAATGTGATTATCATTGTAGTGATACACCGGATGGGAAAATGAGTTCTGGCTTCCCATGAATAATCCAAGCCAAGGTTTCTGCTCCTCAGAATGGGTCATGGGGGCCTGGAGCCCATGACCAGGAAGCACAAGTCACAGCTAGGGGGCACCCTGGATGGGATGCCAGTCCATCAGATATTCCATACCTAAAATGCAGATGTATGGTTACAGTGATAACCAGTGAACCACCATGACACCCATCCTGATATAGGGCTGGAATATTCTGGAAGTTCATCCACAGAATCCAGGGTAAATGCTAGACTGATCAGCAGCTGTACTGCTGCTCCTGTGTAGCTGATCAGAGACATGGACTAACCTAATTGTTAATAACTGAGCTTAATACTTAACCTGAACAGTTTAGTTAAAACACCGGCTCTGTAACAAAGTTAACAAGAAGTCACAGTGGAAGAAAGCCAAGCCAAAGAATAATTATTGATGCCTGGAGTGTGAGGCATCAAAATTACATTTAAGCTATTGAAGTAGCAATGTTGTAGCGCACCGCCCAGAATCTCACTTGCCAACGTCTCCCGGGCATGCCTGGCACGGCCAAGGCAACAATGCCAGCCAGGAAGTCTCAGTTATTCCACATTAATGAGGCCCACATCACCCCTGACCACATGAAAATCGTAGGCTTCAGGGCAGATGTGCTCTGCGAGCTGATGTGCTATGGGCGGGTGCCAAGACAAGGGCGGGCAGGAGGGTGGTGATTCTCTCAGTGACATTTCAAGTCCCATAAAATGAAGGCCCCGATCGCTGTGGGACAATGAAGCCTGAATATTCTGAGCATGACAAGGAATGGCTGAGGTTTTGTTAAATTTAGATTTCCTTACCTTTAATATCACTTGAAAAGACTGTAATACTGAGGACTACGAAGTGAATAAATGGAAAATTAAATTCAGGACTTATGGTTCTTGGATTATTTCCCAGGAAACTAAGAGACCTGTTATTGTTCTCTGTCACAACTGTAGTCCTTCATGTGGCAGCCAACACTCCCGGTCAATTGGCAAGATTAAATAAAGCCAGGAATCATACGGCATGTAATATCTACAGGTGCAGTGCTAGCAGGGAGTATGTGGCACGCCAGTGGCTGCTCCTCACTGGATCAAAGTTCTAATTTAATTCCAGGCTGCATGATGAGCCCCATTCCTCCACAGGTCCCTCCTGGAGGCTCAGACACTATCCCTCAACTGGATGCCGCCTGCAAAATCGATAAAACCCTGGTCGCAGTCCTTCTTGTCATCTGCACGGGAGCTGCTGCTCTCGGTCTGTTTAGAATGAATCTTCCAAAAACAAAGTCTTGTTTTTCAAATGAAATTCATGTCCCTCATGTAAAAGATTATCTTCACACATAATCTCTTTGATAGCAAAGGCCAATCTTGTCCTTCCGGGTTTTGTACTCTCCGTATACTTTGGATCATTTACCTGGCCACAGCATGCCACAACAGAATCTAGCTAATAATTTACATAACATGAACATTCTCAAACTTACAGTGTGCTGTTTTTGTAAGGTTTACTGCATGTAAGGTGTACCGTATGGACATGCAGCTGCTAATATATTGTATTGCAGCATTACAGTTCAATAGTGCACACTCTGTCGATGATTTCTTACATTTTTACCTGTGATGTACAGGTGTATTATCCTAAATGTTCAGCTGTCTTGAGCAATGGTTTCCCGCTTATTATTCTAATATTATTCTGTTTATCCATTTTTGTTGCTCCATGTCTTTCTGATGGTGGACACATTAGCATGACCAGTGGCCTGCAGAAACAAGGACGTTGAGCTAAGCTTATTTCCTACTTCCAAAACAATTTTATGTCTTGCTCCTGGGGATATTTTACGGTAGGTTACGGCAAAAGTGATTTATGGCCAGCAATTAACTTCAATGGGATGTTTCAGTTTGAGGGAGGAAAAACCACGCAAACAGCAGGGAAGCTCTTCAGAGACCTAGGGGGTACTGATTTGAACCCGAAACTCTGGGCTCTTAAGGAAATGGCACTGCACACCACTGCAACACATGTCTGACAAGGTAGTAAAATGCAGGCAGTCCCCAGGTTACGAACGACATCCATTTCCTAAGCTTTCCCTTAATCTTTAAGTTCACTTTGTCGGCAAGTCATAACAGTAATGATACACTACATAACAATTATTATTACTATATTAGCAACAATAATAATGCCAGAGTAATAATAAAAGTAACTACATACTATACTGTACTTTGAGCCAACAAACCAATGAAGCCGTGCAATGCTTTCACAAGCGTCACAGAGTGTGTGCGTTCATTAGCTTGGACCATCATATTTAACCCAGATTTTTAATATAATAGGTTTTATGGCAGTTCATTCAAGACTGGATCTGTAGCATCAGTGTACATTTACAGGTAAAAATATATTAGTACTATGTTGGGTAAAAATAGATCAGAACTCCATTAGCAAGAACAGGAGCAGATTTTAAAACATCTCCAGTTCCTGTCACCTTCCTTATGGCAGGCTGGGTGACTCCTTGTCAATTTATTATCCTTGCAAACATGTTCTTTAATATCCGACAACAGACAAGCTTCTAGATTCTGCAGTCAGATAGGTGCTTAAAAATTGACAGAAACAGTTGTGCTACATTAATTGTCCTCACTATGGTTCACGGCTTAAGCTTAGCTAGGAGTGCAGACTTCACCAAGCTATATTTTAAAGGTTATTACCCATCTGAATTTTCATGTATGTCCCAAAAATCCACCACTTACGAGATCTTGCTATGTAAATACATTAAATATAAGGAGACCATTCAAGCACACTAAAGAGAACAGTGAGTAATTGACTAAATTAAGAATATGCACAAAATATTCAACAGACATTAGCTATAATACAAGTTCAGCTTGTCCTTGAGAAAAGGTGCGCATCATCGTCTTTAAAACCACAAATGAATACTAAGCAGACAAAATAAATGTGTATTTTTATGGGTAAATAGTGCCACCATGTGGAATGTAGGGTTTATAGTAGTTTGTACTGTCGCTGGAGAAAGACTGAATAACTAGGCAAAGAACATGATTTCTGTGAAAAAATACTGACAGCAAAAATGTAAACACAATTGCCAAATGCAGCCTTATTTTAATTCTGAACTAGTGTACTATTCATTCTTGTTTAAATTTGTACTGTGTTCCTTTTTTCTACTGAAACAGCCTGCTGACACCAAGCACCCCAGATAAAAGAGCTGCATTCCTGTGTGAGAACCTGTCTTGTACCGTCCAGGCATTTCTGAACTAACAGTTTTGAAAATCCATTTTCATTTGGGGAATCATCCCATCCCCAGCTTTGTGTCACCGCGGTTCCATTGGGGTCCTTAGGAGGCCAGTGTAGCAGTGACGTTGGGTCCCTCAGGAGCACCGCAGTTGGGTCCCTCAGGAGCCCTGCGCCACACTGAGTCCCTGTCCTGTGGTGACACTGGGTTCCTTAGGAGCCCTGCACTGGGGTGATGTTCGGTTCCTCAGAAGCCCCATAGCACAGTGATGCTGGGTTCGTCAAGATCCCCATGCCAGTTGGGTTCCTCAGGAGCCTTGTGTCATGGTGACATTGGGCTCTGAGCAAGAGCAGAACGGGAAGGTTCCACAACAGGGCTGCAGCCAGGGCCTCCACAGCACATTGCTCCAGGTCAGCTGGTTGGGGACCGGACTGAGTGTTCTGACATGTTCCTCTACCGCCTCCCGGACTCTCTCCAGCACCTCCGCGTAGCGGGGCTCCGTGTCCGCTGTCAGGGGCCTGCTCTCAGATGGGTCCCGGGCCAAGTCGAACAGCAGCGGGGGGTTGTGCTGGGTGACATGGTCCTCGTGACATAAGCAGAGCTTGGTGTCATAGCAGCCTCCAGCCCCCGGGGGCCAAAAGTTGGGTGTGAAGAAGTGGACTTTGAAAACCGCATCACCTGAGTGAAACATGGAAGGAGTGAGGATCCTCCGCACTGCTATGGCATCACAGCAGCCAGGTGAGGAGGCATGCAGGACATGTGGTTTGTAAGGGTGTCAGACACATGAAAGCAGCTCAGTAATCACAGTGACTGCAGAAATATATCAACAATAGCAGTCTGGGCATTTAATATCTGCAGCACATCGACTGAAGCACATGGTTTTCATTAGAGTGAAGGCCGAGTAGAGCTCACTGTGTGGGGGGTGCCAGCGCACGGCGTTCAGGTACACGCCGCAGTAGTGGAACATGAACTCGTGCTTGGATCTCCGGGCTCGCCCTTCCATCAGGGGCATCAGGTCGTGGCCGTCCAGGACTCTGAAAGCAGGGAAAACCGGGAAGGTAAAAATGTCTTACACACAAGGAAAATAAAAGTAATACAAGATCCATCCATCCATCTTCTATATCCGCTTGTCCTACACAGGTCTATGGGGGTCCAATCCCAGAAGCTACAGGCACCAGGCAGTGAATAACCCAAGAAGCAGTGCAAATTCGTAACAAGACTGTTAATGTTTAATCCATTGCAACGCTGGTAAAAATTCTGAGATCAAAAGAGACGGCCGACAGTTTACTGCTGTCAGGAAAGAAACCAAATGGAGGGGTGAGTGCGATGCGGCATCGGCGTTGTGTGACCTATGACCTAAGGCGGCTGAGAGTAGGAAGTGGTCACGTCTTCCATACTGCTGGTGATGCGCCGGATTCTTAGAGTCAAAGCGATGCAGCTGCTCATGGAACAGGGGAGGCTGCTCCACTGGAAGCGATTCCCCCTCCGCCCCCTCCGCCCCCTCACCTGTCTCTCGGTAGCTCACCCCCTGCCAGGCCGACCACGGTGGGAAAGACGTCCATGAGGCTGGTAGGCTCATCGATCACCTCTCCGGCAGGCAGCCGGCCCGGCCAGCGGAAGAGGCCCGGCACGCGGATCCCGCCCTCCCAGCCGCCCATAGCTTTGCCTCCTGCCAGAGACAGACAGGAAACCAGCGCCATCTGAACAACAAGTGGCCACAGCTCGGCTCGGTTACCGTTCCAGACAGACTGCCTTTTAAATAACCCCTGTCAGACAGTCGTGTATACCTGAGATTCTAGTTATTTTTCCCTTTTCACAAAGCAGCCGGATGCCATCTGGTCCTCTGCCCAGCCTGTGTTACGTGTAGCTTTGCCACTGCAAGTTAGCGGAAGCTCTCTCTGAAAGAGCCATTTATGAACATTCGTAAAATAAATAGAACAGACAAAGACGGCAGCACCGAGTGGCTGGCAGGCTAATTAGTACAAGAGGTGCAGGAAACTAGGAGAGGCCGAGGCCCCCTTTTTAAAATATCCTGGAGCCGGAGGTGAGACACAGCGTGCTTTGTGGGCCATTCGCCCCACGGGGCGGCCCGGCTCGAGGGCAAAGCACTGCCTTCCTTATGTGCGCCCCCCTCCAACCCACACGGCCGAGGCTTCTCTGAGGTCTGTTTCATGCTTCATGTTTGTCATTTGGAGACAAACTGGGAAATATTTCAGGCAGCTGCTGACTGAGAGCCAGTCCATGGTCGGTATTTAAGTAGGTCAGCCTCAGCAGAACCTAAGTAGCTGGAACAGCCTCGGAGACCAAGGCCTGATGGTTACTGCAATGCTTTGCTGGTCATCTGCATTTCCATAACAGACAACACGTCTCATCAAAGAACCTTAGCTTCCAAAAGGGAGCCAGTGTTTCAGAAATTGGTCAAAAGAAATGCCCTCCTTTCCCTAATACAAGGGATCAGTCAAAATAATGACTTCCTTTGCTGGACATGAAAACTAAATTCTTACATCAAGACATTAGCTATGTCATTCCACATTTTGTTTAAACCTGCTTTTGTTTACCTTTATAAATGCCATTCCAGCCTCCACTTTGGCCACGGTGATCTGAGAGCTCTATATGTCCTCCATGATCAGACGTGAAATATATTAGCGTCTTCCTGGAGAGGTTAAGTTTCTCAACAGTTTCCACAATTCGACCTGAACAGGGAGCAAGGGCACACAAAGGAGATACTGAGCATGTGACAAGCAAAGAGCCGTACACCATAAGGCTTATAGAGGCACCACCAAATCCAGCCACCACCTTCTGTTGGCACATGCACTGATATCAACCTAGAAAGAGGGGGCAGGACAGGAAAATCACAAATCTAGCACAATTTGGATTCTGAGCTTGTATCCAGTGCTGCTGTCAGTATATATGTAAGGAAAATCAGGGGAAAGCTTGGAGGCAGCATTGCTTATAAGGAAACATTGAGTTGTTACCTATTATCCAATCGACTTCTTCCACATTGTCACCATAAAGTCCATGTTTGCTCTTCCCCACAAAGCTTTTTGACATAAACAGTGGTGTGTGAACGTGCACCAGAGACAGGAACAGGAGAAAGGGGTTCTGCTGGTTTCTGTGAGGAGAAAGAAGTATAAAGCCAAGGGACATTTGCTGCAAAGGAGAAACAATGTTTGTTTCAACAGAATATAGATACAAAACTTGCAGGGCTGAAATCTAATTTTAGGAAAACTTTGATAGTATCCATAAAATCTGAGTTTAAAAAGTTTACTTTTTATGCAGCCAGAACAGTGGGATATGTATTGGCATGGTTCCTGTCGTTTTCTCAGTGCCTTCTTTATTGTGGAAGGCAAAATGAGCCCAAACTTCAGCTCAGTATGTCACGGGAGCCAGCATAATGCTTCCGGATTCAGCCATCGGTGATAATATCACTAGCCAGCTAGGCTTTCTAATTCTCACATTCACATTAGCAGTGCCCTGTTACATTGTGTCCTGTCTCAGTTTACGTTGTTGTCTTTTTTTGCCATTTGACTATTCCACTCCAACATAACACTGCTATCTAGCGTTTCGGGGTTTAAACGAAACACAAAATGAACCACTGTCAGCCACTAATCTTTGCATGTAAACCATTAATTAAAAATCAATACCGTGTTTTTGAGAATCGATACACTATCACAAAACATATTGCAATACTCAAGTGTACAGATATTCTCTTACACCCGTAAAGATTTGGTAATTTTATTTATAGCAAAAATACAGATGACATTCATAACTGATTCTTAATGGTAAAACATAGAGTTAGGGCAGTGGCGCATGGCGTGGTACCTTTCAAGAAACTGCTCAGCCTCATTCACAATGCGGTGTGTCAGAGTGTCTAGGTTGATTGGCTGCTCGACCACCAGCTCGTTCCTCATGATGATGCAGTTCCAGGTCCGCAGATGTTTAAAGGGCACGTACCAGACCGCCAGTGCCAGGAAGTAGATGAGCATGAGCATGACGAGCAGCTTCCGGTTGACCTCCAGGAGGCCAAGGAGCCACACTCCTACCAGAGTGAGGATGGCCAGACCCAGCAACATTGACACATTCCACAGCACCACCTGCAGGTTGGCCAACACAACTGTGCCCTCACCCGGCTTGCAGTCATTGACATTTGTAAAAGGAAGGCCGTAGTAGTAGTCAAATCCATGGTTATTAGGGTGGTGGCAGTGGTCATTCCTGCTCTCACAGTTCACACCAAGGTGCCATTTTCCTGAAATGGTCCACAACACATCGAAAGCAGATTACTGATTACTGACAGTTCACAAAAAAAGGCTTAGGAATTAACAAATATAAGGGTTAAAGTTACTGTGATAAGATATGGATGTCTGTAGCCCTTGCTTGATAAGCAGCAGTGTGATCAGAAGGTGGCCGGTTCAAATTCCATGGCACCATTGGGCCCATGAGCAAGACCCTTAACCCCAACTGGTCCAGGGACACTGCCTGGAACTGCACTCTGATGCTCACCTGTCTTTTGTTGTGGACACAAGCAGATCTGCTAATTACGTATGTAAACATTCATGCACAGCATACCTACAATCCCTGTAGTGTAGCCCTGTTTCTGTAGGATCTTGGCGAACGTGGTCTCGTTGGGAGGAAGACCTCCTGCTCCACCCAAGAATAGAATGACCTGCACACTTCCAGTACTTCCCAGTCCTGGAGAAGAGCACAAAGGGTTCTCGCAGGCAGATACCGGCTTGGGAGCCAATGTACTGTTTTCTGAACCCGACACCCCACAGGATTGCATTGGGTTTCATCAAGGCCGTAATTATAATATATATTTGGGGGCACATGTCCCCCTCAATATTCAGATGTGCTGATATTTTCCCCCTCAATATATATATATATTACAATCATGATCTTCGTTCCCCCAACACTGTCTCCATGGCTAAAGCCTTGAGTTTCACAAAGGGTCAACATGGGGGGCACATACCTGACCGCGGAGCGTATCGTCCTGTCAGGAAGGCTGTTCTGCTGGGGGTGCAGAGGGGAGCGGCAGCAATGTGCTGGGTCAGCTTCACCCCCTCCTGAGCCAGCCGGTCAATGTTAGGGGTCCTGA
The DNA here is from genome assembly GCA_026779585.1 of Mormyrus proboscirostris. NCBI lineage: Eukaryota > Metazoa > Chordata > Actinopteri > Osteoglossiformes > Mormyridae > Mormyrus > Mormyrus proboscirostris. The sequence continues at coordinate 36,293,709 of JAODKF010000001.1, read as the reverse complement.
AGGCAGGCACACAGAATTAGGCCGCCAGTACACACAACACACAAAGATTCACTCATGAACATGAAGCCAGCTGGGTCCAGGTACCTGATAGTGTCATTCCCATAGGACCCAACGTCCCCTATGCCCAAATCATCAACCATTATAAGGACAAAGTTAGGCTTGTCATCATCTTTGGCTCCACTGGTCCACCTTATTGTGAAGAGTACAAGCACCAACACACAACACCTGGAAATATATACAAAATGTGAGAAGTTAGCCCAGTGAAAGACAAACGGGGCCAGTGACCATCCATAATTCTTGTGGTTTTATTGTTCTTTCTTGGCTTTAAGGTGTCAATGTACCTATACTTAGGCTGCAGAAATACTGCCCAACAAAGGCAAAGCACCATCACTGCATAACTTATCAAAACAAAGTTATGCTCAAAACCAGTTTTTTTAAGTTTCGTTTTATCACATGACAAAATATCTATATTATAAATATAGTTCAGATATAGTTCAAAATCAAAGTAAAACTGTTTGGGACCTTGGGCCCTGTTTGTTTGCCTTAGTAGGGCAGAAGAGACTAACGCACTTTGATTACATCATGCTTACTTCACAGTTCATGTAATAAAGTCTTGGTGTAGTCAGTAAAAAAAGAGAAAGTCCAGAGGCTGAGCTTATGTATTCAGAGGTATATATTTGTTATTCATGGGCAGGTTACTGACCCTCTTATATGAGTGCTGTGAAAAGCACTTCATCCTGACACTGCAATGTGAAGTTTTCAGCATGATCAGTTTCTCCTAATGATACCTTAACTGTGTCTTTGGTTATGTATGGCTTATATATGACATTTTATCAAAAGATTTTCAATAAAAAAATCCATAAAAATAAATAAATAATTAAATAATGGGCAGTGGTGGCCTAATGGTTAGAGAAATGCACTTGTAATCGAAAGATTGCAGGTTCGAATCCCCGACCAGCAAGTCACCACTGAGTAGCAAGGTACTGCTCCCCGGGAGCTGAATTAGCTGCCCCCTGCTATGTCACAACGTGACATATGGGTTAAATGCAGAGGACACATTTCGTTGTTGTGCTCTGTGTGTCAACAATGACAGCTGATCAAGAATAAAACTAACCAATACTTTTGGTTCTGCAAACACTCCATAACACCAGTCCTTAAGTAGCCTGCTGGGAAAAAAAAAGCACGACGTCAGAATCTGTGAATCAAATCAGTATTAAGAGATATTGATAAATGAACCACTTAGAAGTTGTTAAACCATAACATTATTATACTACTGAAAACAAAATATGCCCAGGAGAGACCATTGTCATTTGAGCAGTAAAAGTTTCAGCAGGTGGCATGAGCAGTGCTTGAAGTGGACCGGTACCCGTCGGCAGGGCTGGACTGGGACCAAGAAACGGCCCTGGCATTTTTTGGTCATGGCGGCCCACTGTGATTATTTATACGACATGCAAAACCACATGACATACCGAAGGATATCTGTGCATGTTGTGTGATTTCAAAAATTAAAATAAAGCGCAGCAGCCAACAAGGAAGAGAGTAACCATGTTAAAAAATTGATATGCTCTTTCACTACTCAGGGATTCATCTTGGGAGAGATGGTCACAATGTCACAATTCCAGTGCCCCATATATTTTGCCCTGTGACTCCTCCACTCCTATTTCAACAATCTGGCTTGACTAAACGCAGAGAGAGAGAGAGACTGAGAGGGGCAGGAATGTTAATTTCACTAGTGTTATTTCTCTGGTTACCTATCAATGATAAATCATTCATTTCAGCAAAGCAAAGTCTTACTAATATTCTGTTATTATTACACACATCCCAAAACCTTGTTATTGTTAACTCTGACTGTGTGCAAGCTTACATATAGGCAAACCCCCCCCCCCCACCACCTGCTTTCTCACACACACACACACACACACCACACACACACCACACACCCACACCACACACACACACCAGCCTTTTGCACTCCCTACATGAAACGTCCCTCTTCATTAACATTTCGGCTACTTTTTACTGGGCAGGACCGAAGCTAATCTGACCGCTTCCTCAATCTTTCCCTGGGCCACGTCTCTCTCCTCATCCTCCTCCTCCGAAGGTATCTCTCTGAATCACTAATTCTTCCTCCTTCCTCCCAGTCCAGCTCTGCCCATCTGTATGCAATACCAGCACCTGTTTGTTTTTCTTCTCAGAGTAAGATTATATCTTTATTGTCACTATTACAAAAATAGTAAAAAAAAAAAAAAAAAAAACAGCTCTCTGTTTAGCAGCATAAAAGTAATAAATAAGAGAAATAAAACACACAAAAAGAGACAGACATCCTATTATAGAATGAGTGTCTTAGTGTAATGAGTGCAGTTTGTTAGTCCTTATAGAAGACAGCCATTGAGGGGGGCGGATACCGTTTCACAGAAACAGTCATTCAGGGGGTGGGGGATGGGCGCATTTGACTGCCTGTGGGTGAAAGAGTACCGGTGTTCTTACGAGTTGAGCTACCTATCGAGCCTTTTCTCGCATGTGCAGTTCCACTGTTTTGGGGGTTAGGGTTAGATTTTAGGGGTTTGGGTTAGGGTTATGGTAAGGGTTTTACAGTTTTTGAGGGGTTAAGGTTAGGGTAAGGGTTAGAGTTAGGGCTATCGATTAGCACTACGGTAGCCTAACTCGAAAAGTAGCTCAACAGAACACCCGGCAGCTCTCAATATCTGTTGGCACTAAACAACAAGTAGAGTCTTGTCTTTCCCCATTTCAAGCACTGGGGAAATAAGTATGGAAGCAGTTAAAGTTACATACATCTTGAGTATGGTTAGACTATCACAGCACGTATGTTCCGGGGATTATATGTAGAGAGTTTTAAATTCTAAAATGAAACAACGGCAAAAGCTCTCAGTTAACCTAACTTGTTTTTAAATGTATTCATTAATTAGTTTAGTTTTGCAAAGCATATTGCACGTACACTTATAAATAAGTTTATCTACATCTCACATTTATAAATACATATACATTTAGTGGCTATCAACGTAAGCCTATTTAAATCATTCCTTTTAGAGGTCATAAAAAGACCTTATGTTCAGAAGCGAAATGTCCAAATATGTGATATAAGATAAGTTCTTTATTTTTACAAGTAAAACGCTTACCTCTCCGGCAACACCGTAGAAATAAGTCAATGAGAGCAGGAACAGCTTTGTATGACGTTTAGCTCAGTACCGTAATCCAACCAATATAAACGCATCTGTAGTGTAAGACTGTACTATAATAAAACACTGCAGGTGTCTCTTTTTTTTTGACCGATACAGACCTAAACTTCATCTATCCATTTTCTACACTCGATTGTCCTTATTCTAGTACGGAATCGATGGTTACCCTACGATGTCATCGGTATTCCTAAAGTTTAGCGTATTACAAGCAATCCCTTAAGGACCATGGACGTGTAATATTTAATAACTAGATACGAATGTGCGGGTGCTTTAACTTTAATAGAGTAAAAATACATTACATGTATTTATTAATGTGTTATTTTAAATTATGTTTTAAGGAATAATAAAACATATAGCAGCATGAATGTAAGCCGGGGGTCCATCCGCAGCCACGTGTTGTTAGTAGACATAAGCGTCCCCGGCACTTTGCATAAGAAAATACTTAAATTCATTATATGTAACCAGCATGTTAAAAGAAGAAGAAAAACTTTAACGGTATTTAACAGTGCTTTATTCTGTTGTTAGGTTGAAGAAAGCATTTAACCAGCAAACTTTTTAGGAGGGATAACCCTTAAGTCCAACGGTAGCTGAAAGGCGAAATGAGCGAGTCTCGCATTTCTGCTACACGTGACCGGCTTGTTTGAACAATGTGGGGCGAAATGATTGTCCTAGGTGGCCAGAGCTTACGCATGCGCACTGAGAACACGCACACTCGCAGATACACGTTTCAAAATGGCGACGCCAATGGGGGCGCCTGTTATATCAAATAAGCCCCTTTAACCATAGCGTTTTTAGGCGATGGAACTCTTTTTAAAAAAAGTAAATATGTGCAAAATAAGTATAAGTTGTGCTAGAAAGCATATAGTCAACGATAATAAATAATTTAAGCATAATATCCCACACACACCCTAGCCTATAGCTGGTAGAAATGGCACTATCCTGCGGCCTACAAGATAAAAGCATATGGCACCAAATTGGAATCAGTAGTCTTTAAAAGAATAAAATACATTACATGAATTTCTTAATGTGATATTTTACACATGTTTTAAGGCATAATAAAACTTCTAACAATTTTAACGGGGTCATCGGACGCATCGAGGTTTTCTAGCTAGAGTGGAAAGTCTGGCAGTTTTAAATGGTAAAAGCAGTATAGTTGTGTATTATTAACGGGGTGTTTTTTAAAACAAAATGCACTATTTTATATCGGTAAAAACACAGTCATCCTGTTTTTATGATGAAGTATCTAACTACAATTGTTTAATCAGCGGAATAAAGTGCCGTAACTTAAACGGTTGTATGACAAATTAGTATACATTTTTAAACCAATAAGGTTTGAGGAACAAAACAATTTATTTGTATTTTGTTAGTTTTATTTTAAATAAGACGCCCACGGTTTATTTAATTACATTTTACAGCTGTAGGAACTATAGTGAGCGATATTTAGCAACATACATCAAAAATATCTTCAAGATTACAATATGGAAGGTAACCGACAAATTAAGTTTTGCAGATTTCATAAAACAAGACACCGCAAGGAATGCGTTTGATTCAGAGACGGCACCGTAGTCCCGGATAGGAATTATAGTGAGCGGTTCTTAGCTACATACTTCAAAAACATTTAAAAACTTTGGTACAATGATATACCTTAATGATTTTAATGAGTTAAGGGATAAAAAAATAATCATTTTTGGGGTTTTGACACACATCGCGATCACCAACCTAAAGTTGAACTCTAAATAGCCCCCGACCTTCGAGGTGTGTGTGTGTGTTTGTGCGCGCATGAGCGTGAACAGACATTTACTGAAAAAACTTGTTTGTTAAAATGACTATATATAAGGCTTTATTCTGTTACAGTTTTTAAAAATGTGTTTTTGATACTTCTTACTAAATGTTGCTTACTAATTCCTATCAGGGGCTGCTCCCCAGAGACAGCAGGCAAGGTCGGTGACAATCACCTGACATAATCATGTTGCGAGAATATGTTACTTTAGTTAGACTTTGGCTGTTATAAAATAACGCATTTGCTTAAAATAACACATTGACAAAGACGACAAATGTTTTTTATCCATTAACTTATTAAAAACATTAAGGTATTATTGTACCAAAGTTTTTAAAATGTTTTTGAAGTAGCCTATGTAGTTAAGTACCGCTCACTATCCGGGACTACGGTGCTGTCTCTGGATAAAACGCACTCCTTGCGGTGTCTTGTTTCATGAAATCTGCAAAACTTACCATATTGTAATCTTGAAGATATGTTTGACATATGTTGCTAAATACCACTCACTAGTTCCTACAGCTGTAAAATGTAGTTGAATAAACCGGGGGCGTCTTATTTAAAATAAAACTAACAAAATGCAACTAAATAGTTAATAATTGGTAATAATACACAACTAGTACTTTTACCATTTAAAACTGCCAGATTTTCCTCTCTAGCTAGAAAACCTCGACGTGTCCGATGAGCCCGTTTAAATAAGTTTTATTTTGCCTTAAAACATGTGTAAAATATCGCATTAAGAAATTCATGTAATGTATTTTATTCTTTTAAAGACTAATGATTCCAATTTGATGCCATATGCTTTTATCTTGTAGGCCGCAGGATAGTGCCATTTCTACCAGCTATAGGCCGAGGTGTGTGTGAGATATTATGCTTTAATTCTTTATTATCGTTGGCTAAATGCACATATTATGCTTATTTTACACATATTTACTTATTTTATACACGCTTTAAAATTCAGTAAACTAATTACCTCAGCTGTTTTAAAAAATGAAAGTGGTGTGTGGGGATCGTGGCTCTACGCACAAGCGCGACATGGAAAGAGAGCGAGATTCATTTTAAGAAGGATTCTTCTTGTCGAAGTGCTTAGGATGATTTATTTTAAATAACACATTGCCCTTAAAAGAGTTTAATTACTTAAAAACGTCAAGGTGAAGGGGCTTATTTGAAATAACACGCGCCCCCGATGGCGTCGCCTTTTGAAATGTGTGTGCGTGTGTTCTCAGTGCGCATGCGCGAGTGCTGGCCACCTCGGCCAATCATTTGGCCTTTCAATCAATCAATCAATCAATCAAAAACTTTATTTGTCCCCGCGGGGCAATTTGAGGCACATAGAGCAGTGTTACAT